>OX276362.1:5085952-6285952 GCA_946251885.1 Cosmia pyralina | reverse complement strand
AATGCACTTAAACATCTTAAATAATTAAATTTTAGCTTAAAACAATACTAATTATTTACAGGTAGATATGGCCGAATCTTCTGAGAAAACATATGAACTTGAAGGTCGAAGAATTCTCAATTTGAAAACATTTTATTTAAAATTACAAGAGGTATCTTCGCATGGACCTTTCAATTGTGGTCTTGGTAGCGTGGAAATAGTTTCTGAAAAACAAACCGGTTTTCAATCAACTTTTACGCTTCAATGCAAATTATGCAACATGAAATTTTTCATATCCAGTGATGAAGGTAGTGAAATGAACATTAACAATTGTGCAGTTTTAGGGACTGTGGCAATCGGTTGTGGTCATTCACAACTCCAAGAGCTATCTGCTTGTTTAGATTTACCAACACTATCTTTCAACTTGTACCAAAAATGCCATGAAAACATAACCAATATGTGGGAAACAATTTCACTAGAAACAATGAACGATGCCGCGAAAGAAGAACGAGAGTTAGCCCTACTGCAAGGGTGTGTAGATGAAAATGGTGTTCCTATTATTGACGTAATTGTCGACGGCTGTTGGAGCAAACGCAGCTATAGAAAAAATTACTCGGCGTTATCAGGAGCAGCAGTCATTATTGGAAAAAAAACAGGGAAGATTCTGTTCATCGGTATTAAAAATAAGTACTGTTGTATTTGCGCACAGGCAGAGTATAAAAAAGTGACGCCTCGTGAACATAAATGTTTTAAAAATTATACAGGTCCTTCAACAGGAATGGAGTCATCTATACTTGTTGAAGGATTTAATTACAAGAAGACGATGTACAAGAGAAAGAAAATGTCAAAGAGAAGGAAATAGAACTAAGGAAAGAAAAAGAGGTTGTAGAGAAAAATGAACAAAACGAGAAAGAAGAAAAAGAAAACAAAGAACAAGATTTTGTCTGGCTAACGAAATTTCCAAAAGTAAATATCTATGAACACGGAGAAATAAGTGAGGATGAAGAAGTTCAACCAGCCAAAAGAATAAAAATACTCTGTGAAAGGAAGTTAAACTTCAGTGAATTTTAGTTTCTATGTAATCGTTTATAAAAAATATAACAAATATGACATACAGTAGTGCTAATTACTTATATACTCCCTACCTAGCTATCTACTTTACCTAGAAACCTTTCTCAGACTTTATCAAAAATTTGATAAAAATATAAGCCAAAATTGTTCCAGCCGTTCTCGAGTCTTGCGCTTAGCAACAGATTTGGCCATTCATTTTTATTTATCGAAATAGATAATTTAAGTAAAGGTATAGTTTCTACCCGCGGCCTCGAAGCATTTGGCAAACTTATTCGTAACTGTAGCCCGAACAGTACATGCATATTAATAGTTAGTAAATAAAAACAAAATTGGAACACTTTATATCCGGTACACATAAAAACTGAATTTAACTTTCACGATGATTTGACCTTCTGTTGTTTCGTTACTCTGTGACGGAACTAGGCGCGAAGACGCGCGGTGGCGGCGCGGTCGCGGCGCATCGTTCGTTGCATGCGGGTGGCGGAGTGGCGCGGAGAGAGGTAGTTAGCTCCGCCCAAATGCACAAGGTCACTGGCATGAATACAAGCCTTAAGGTCATCTGATAATTTAAAGCTCAAAATGCCTATGCATTCCACAACTTTCCTCGATAAATCCTTTACTGTCCAGGCTGCTCGTTTGTGGAATGCATTGCCAGTTCAAATAAAACGCGCGCAGTCGTTACCTATGTTTAAAAGGCTCGTAAAGGAACATTATTTGTCGTTGTGATCGTGTTCACGTAACTGTAAATATCTTTAGTCTTCATTTGTTTTCGTTGCTTATATTTAGTATGTATGTATTTATGTATCTATTATTTAGGTTATGTATGTATCTATTTTAGTATAATATTGTAAGTAGGCATTTATTATTTGCACCAAAGACAGCCCCATTTCATATCCAGGCAAATCACTGTCCATTCTATGGTTGCCTGGAAGAGATTGCAGAAAGCGATAAGGCCGCCCATTGTATATTTTGTAGTTTGTGTCTTTTTTTTTGTTATGTATTTTTGTGGTGTACAATAAAGTACCTATATATAAATAAATAAATAAATAAATATCGAATCTACTATAAGGGCAAATTTTTAAATCGCCAGATAAGTTTTATTTATGTTATTTATTGTTATTATTGTTTTTTATTTATTGTTATTTAGTTTTACCGACAACCGGACACATTGTATTTATATTATGTGTGATTATTGTAGGATATGGTAGGGTGTGGTAGCGAAGACAGTTCGATGAAGAGTGAAAATAGTAATATGGATGAATCTGATGAAAAAATCTTAGAAAAATGTGTTTTAAAACTTCTTCATAAAGGACCACGATAAAAAATTATAAACTACTCGCGCTTGACTATAAATTTACCGATAATAATTTGCAATGTGTCTTAACACTATCGTAAGATGACAATTAAACGTCATCATACCACATAGAAATAATCATATTTTCGAAAACGATATTATGAATTAAAACTACAATATAATTACGAGATATTTTTTGTGAGCTATCGCAATTTCATATCTAATGTGTTCTTCGTTTATTCGATTTTTTTTGAACAACTGCAGGAAGAGCGAATTTTTAAAAATTTTGACACAGGTCCAACCTTGATGAAGTCCCGCAGGACTCTGAGCGCGAGCCGATTTAGCCCGATTTACTAGTTTTGTGTTTATTTAGAAAAAAATGTATTACACTTAAAAATCCAGCCGTAGAATTCCCTCTGAAATACTATTACCTCATGGTACATGCAATTTTCATATAATTTTGTGCTATAACTAGGAAATGAAACATAAAATAGTTTTGAAATCGACCCCATTTCGGATTTTTTTTTCATCGAGCAAATTACAACTTATCGTGTTTTGAACCGTAGATTTACCTAAAGCAAGGATGTATCTATGACATATTTTTTTTTTCAGGATCTAAATACCCTAATTTGACTATTTAAAATTGATTCTAAAAACAGGAATATTCAAATAGTGTGCCCTTAATATGTTCTTTCCATGAAAGATGTGTATCCAGAATGAAGCCTAAGAACTTTGGGCTGTTTATCTGTTGTATAAGTGAATTATTGTAACTAATATTTAGTTCGATGTTTTTACTCTTACATGTTTTGAAGTTAATTAGTTTCGTTTTCTCTATGTTTATTTCCAATTTATTTGTGTATAACCATTGAATAACATCTTCTAATGTTTTTATATATTTCCGTTTCAAATGTATCAATATTTTTACAGTCCATAATAATAGTTGTGTCGTCTGCGAACAAGACACAATCATGTGTGAGTGCACTTGGGAGGTCATTCACGTAAATAAGAAATAACAGGGGCCCTACGATGCTACCCTGTGGCACCCCAGAATAATTAGTCCTTTGTTTCGAGTCAAACTTAACTACATTCTTTGTTCTAATATCAAATTTAGTAATCCTGGTGAATTGTTTCCTGTTTTGCAAATAGGACTGAAACCATAACAAAGAAGACCCCCTTATACCACATTTGTCAAGTTTTGAGATGAGAATCGAATGATCAACGAAATCCAAATACTGAGAAGAATGAAAAAAAATTATTAAACTCACAATTCTTGCAGAACAGGCCCTCATCGCTGGCATCACGGCAGTCTTGAATGCCATCACACATCATGTTGCTCGGCAGGCAGTAGGAAGAGTCCAGACACTTGTAGTTACGGTCTGCAGTACTGGGCATTTCCTGGCAGAAGGAGCCATCGAGGATCGTATGGGGCAGGGAGACATGTCCTGTAGAAAAATGTAAATACTTTATAGGTACTTAAATAAAATAAAAAATGAAAAAATATATTTTCAGACCACCAAGGCCCTTAGTGAATTAGTTACAACAAGAAAATATTCTCATCTGAAATTAGAAAAAGACAGACATTAAAAATCCGGAGTCACACGTCAATATCAATCTGCCTAGCCTATTCCCAACTATGTTGGGGTCGGCTTCCAGTCTAACCGGATGCAGCTGAATACCAGTATTTTACATGGAGCGACTGCCTATCTAACCTCCACAACCCAGTAACTGAGTAATATGATACCCCTTGGTAAGACTGGTTGTCAGACTTTCGGGCTTCTGACGACCTATAACGACTCTACTATCTATGTACTATCCGGAGTCACACGTAATCTGTAAATGTCGTGTGACATGTGGGGTCTATAAGAAAAAAAAAATAGGAAAAAAAATATGTTTTGACGAGACGTCTGGCAAGTCAGCTAGTTTGAAATAAAGGCATTGTGTTTGAGTTTGATTCATTTATAAATATAATACCAAAATTAATGAATATTTATTATATATTCGATTAAAGAAAAAAGAATTAAGATATTGTTTTTTTACGCAATTAGATTCTTTTATTTACATAATTTAAAATCTAACAATCTTAAAAAAAAATATATATATATAGACCTACAAGTATATAAAAAAAGAGGGGAAATATAGGAATAGGGCATCAAAAAATGCATCGTAATACCTAATCATTTACATCCACATAAAAAGTAAGGTAAGAAATCAAGAACACTTACGACAATCCTGTGCGAACTCATCACTCTTGTCCTCGCAGTCGTACACTCCGTCACAGACCCACAGCAACGAGATGCACTTGCCGTCACCGCACTCGAAACCTTTGCAGGTCGACTGTTGGCAATAGCATGTCATGTCATATTATATGGAAAACATGTGCATTACTTAAGAGGCTACCGACCGCGCAGTGGCGCCCTCATCGTTCAATTTATTTCAATAAAGATTTATTTATTAATTTATTTATCGTTTGTTTGGTTATTTCTTTTATTTTAGAATTAAAATTCAGAAAATAAACCGGAATAATTGTGCTCCACAAGACCATACCTACTTAAGTTACCTATTATTATTACAAAAAAGTGGCCACCATTTTCCGTTTTAACAATTATAATAAAACTTAACAATATAAAGCCACTATTTGTAGTAATAATAACGTATACAAAAAAAAATTAACACTTTCATTTTATTTTATAAGAACAACAAACATCTGCATTATACAATTTATTACAAACAGAAAAACATTTAAGTAACAATGTAGCCCACAGCGCTAAAATGCACACAGCGAGGATCCCTGAATCGTATAAAAAACTTTTTTTACAAAAAAAAAGACAACCGACTTCCAAAAAAATGTTTCAAAGTGAAAAATAACTTTAATTTCGGAAGTCGGTGTCTTTGGATCTGTATTTTAGATTTTTGCCAGTTGTTCTGTCAGTTGTTTTTTTTTTTTTTTGTAAAAAAGTTTTTTATTTTTCACTTTTTAGTGGGTCAGTCTGTAATTTATCTAAGTTAAGTCAACTCTCATCACCATTTAAAAAATATTGCTTTTCCCGATACAAGGACGTTAATTGTTGAGGAGTTCTCCCGGTAAGGAACCAGGAGAACTGGAACTGATGGTGAAGTAAGTCACCATCAGCTCCACTTCAACATAATATGTATTGTGACGAGCATAAATTGTTAGCAATAATCGAATCGCAACCCGTGAAATACGTATTATTGAGTAGTTCCGATGGCCATCTGTGGTCTTCCTCATCAGTTCCACTTCACTAAATGGTGCTTTCCGGGAGCAAATGCACGAGTTACTTTATAAAATACCCAAATCGCTATAGGTGTGCCTATAAAATTTGAAGGTTCTCCTCGATTCCGCTGGGATGCCATCATCAGATCCTGGTTTCCTTATCATGGTACCACCCTTGGGATAACTCCTTTCCAACAAAAAAAGAATAATCAAAATCGGTTCATAAACGACGAAGTTATCCGCGAAAAAAAAAATATATATATACGGTCCAATTGAGTAACCTCTTTTTTTTGAAGTCGGTTAAAATGGTTTTCTCTGACCCGCAATATTATTGAATGGCCTATCCAATGATAGCTGTAGGTACTCACATTATCCTTAGCGTTCTGCAACGCGGTGCAGTTGATTCGTCGCTGCCGTCATCGCAGTCGGGTTTGTTATATTACATATCCACATCAAACATGGTAGCCGTAGTTAGTTAGGAACTCACATTATCCTTAGCAGTCAAACATGATAGCTGTAGATACTCACATTATTCTTACCAGTCGGCAACGCGGTGCAGTTGACTTCGTCGCTGCCAGCACCGCAGTTGGGTTTGTTGTTACATATCGACGTCAAACATGGTAGCTGTAGATACTCACATTATTCTTAACAGTCGGCAACGCGGTGCAGTTGACTTCGTCGCTGCCAGCACCGCAGTTGGGTTTGTTGTTACATATCGACGTCAAACATGGTAGCTGTAGATACTCACATTATTCTTAACAGTCGGCAACGCGGTGCAGTTGACTTCGTCGCTGCCAGCACCGCAGTTGGGTTTGTTGTTACATATCGACGTCAAACATGGTAGCTGTAGATACTCACATTATTCTTAACAGTCGGCAACGCGGTGCAGTTGACTTCGTCGCTGCCAGCACCGCAGTCGGGTTTGTTGTTGCATATCAACGTCAAACATGATAGCTGTAGATACTCACATTATTCTTAGCAGTCGGCCACGCGGTGCAGTTGACTTCGTCGCTGCCAGCACCGCAGTCGGGATTGTTGTTACATATCGACGTCAAACATGATAGCTGTAGATGCTCACATTATTCTTAGCAGTCGGCAACGCGGTGCAGTTGACTTCGTCGCTGCCAGCACCGCAGTCGGGATTGTTGTTACATATCGACGTCAAACATGATAGCTGTAGATACTCACATTATTCTTAGCAGTCGGCCACGCGGTGCAGTTGACTTCGTCGCTGCCAGCACCGCAGTCGGGATTGTTGTAACATATCGACGTCAAACATGATAGCTGTAGATGCTCACATTATTCTTAGCAGTCGGCAACGCGGTGCAGTTGACTTCGTCGCTGCCAGCACCGCAGTCGGGATTGTTGTTACATATCGACGTCAAACATGATAGCTGTAGATGCTCACATTATTCTTAGCAGTAGGCAACGCGGTGCAGTTGACTTCGTCGCTGCCAGCACCGCAGTCGGGTTTGTTGTTACATATCAACGTCAAACATGATAGCTGTAGATACTCACATTATTCTTAACAGTCGGCAACGCGGTACAGTTAACTTCGTCGCTGCCAGCACCGCAGTCGGGTTTGTTGTTACATATCAACGTCAAACATGATAGCTGTAGATACTCACATTATTCTTAGCAGTCGGCCACGCGGTGCAGTTGACTTCGTCGCTGCCAGCACCGCAGTCGGGATTGTTGTTACATATCGACGTCAAACATGATAGCTGTAGATGCTCACATTATTCTTAGCAGTCGGCAACGCGGTGCAGTTGACTTCGTCGCTGCCGTCATCGCAGTCGGGTTCCTTGTTACATATCCACGTCAACGGGATACATTTCTTGGTGTCCTGGCAGGTGTACTGATGGGTCTCGTTGCAGAACTCCTCGTATGGCTTGTGGTTTGCTGCAGAAGATAAGAATAGAATAGAATAGGTACACTTTATTATGTATGTCGTGGTCTGATTGTTAGAAATGGCCATATCGTGGCCTGTGTAGTATATTATGTGGTCTGACGGTATGTCAACATATTAAGATTTTTGTATGTGAGGGTGTGTGGAAATAAATCAGTGTTTAACCAACTTGCGTGTGTTTCATTACATGGTGACAGCGGTGGGTGGTGGCTATCGCGGGCTCCTCTAAAGGATATTATGCATGACCGAGTGTCTGCAGAAGTAGAAGTACAAACTTGCTTTATGTTAGAGAATGTGCCATTCAGCCAACCACATATGAAAGCCATTAAAAAAGAAACAGAGTTAGATAGTGACAGCAGATGGTTAATTAGGTATATTACGAAAGGCTGGCCTAAAAATAGGCGTGATGTAAACGATAGAGTTAATGTTTTCTGGCCATATCGCGAGCAGCTACATTGCGTTGACGGTATAGTTTTCAAGGGGGAGTGTGTATTTATTCCGCGTACTTTACGGGAAAACATGCTGTCACGAGTCCATGAAGGACATTTAGGTATAGAAAGATGCAAGCGGCGTGCGCGCGAAGTAATGTTTTGGCCAGGAATGAGCGAGGATGTGGAGCGTGCGGTGCGCTCGTGCGCAGCATGCGCACTGCACGCGCCCCGCCCGCGCAGGCAGCCGCTGCTGCAGCACACTGTGCCGGCACTGCCCTGGCACAAACTAGCCTCGGATACGTTCGAATATAAAAAAAAAAATTACATTGTATTAGTCGATTACTTTTCTAACTATGTTGAGGTCGGGCAGTTGTCGAGTATCACCTCTAGACAGGTTATAACTTTTATGAAAGAGCAGTTCTCTCGGCACGGTATACCAGCGGAGCTAGTGAGTGATAATGGTCCGGCTTACAGCTCACAAGAGTTTAAAAACTTTATGAATGAATGGGAAATACGGCATGAGACGTCATCACCGCATTACCCGCAGTCAAACGGGAAAAGCGAAAGAACCGTACAGACAGTAAAAAATTTGCTAAAGAAGTGTGTGGATTCGGGACAGGATTTTTACTTGGCACTGTTAAATTATAGGGCAACACCACGCCAAGATATAGACTCACCCGCACAGATTTTAATGGGTAGGCGTCTTAAAACTAAGTTACCAGTTAGTGCTAAATTGCTAACAGAGAAGGTAGATAACGACCAGAATTATAAAAAAATAATATCAAACAGAAAACAAATTAAAACAAATTACGACAAAACTGCAAACACACTAAAAGGCCTATCATCAGGTGATAAGGCAACTTTAATCTGTAATGGCGACAGAAAACCGGTAACAATTTTAGCACGTGCATCACAACCACGCTCGTATATTGTAGAAGACGAACGCGGTGGCCGCTATCGGCGAACACGAAGTCAGTTGGTTATGCGTACAGCAGGGTCAACAGAAAGGGTACGGGAGTCAGCGCGACAACCAACAGGCAGTGTGGGTAGTAGCAAGACACCAAGTGTGGTGACGACGACAGGTGTCCGTAGACGTAGGCAACGGGCACAGGCTGACGTTCCAACCCAAGCGCAGACAAGTCCAGCTAGCAACAATCAGTCGGCACTGATTGACGAGAGTGGTGAATATGAAAGTCCAGCCGGTACTCCCGATCATTCGTCTACACCTTCGCCACCAGTGGTTGCTATTGAAAGGTCTAAGGAAAGAACTGCACGAATGCTGACCAATCTGTTCCAAGGTCGTGAATAGTAAGGATTACAATTATCAGAGAAATAACAAAATAGATGTATACATAGTAAATAAATATAAATGTAATTAATAGTTAGTAACAGACATTCAACAAGAAAGCCAAAAGTGGCATACTGTTATGTAAGTGAAAATAGCGTTAATAATATAATTAATATCTAACAGTTGGTAAACAAAACGAAACAGTATAGTTACGTTCAGCAAACAATATTCATGTAGTCGATAGTCTTATCTTTAGTTCTTTAATTTTAATAACCATATGGCATTGTTTTCTTAGAAGGGAAGAGATGTAGTATATTATGTGGTCTGACGGTATGTCAACATATTAAGATTTTTGTATGTGAGGGTGTGTGGAAATAAATCAGTGTTTAACCAACTTGCGTGTGTTTCATTACAGCCTGCGTGGCCATCTTACGATACGCCGCCATTTCAAGATTTGGCCGGTTATATCTCGATGTCCTAATTGAAAGTCGTGCGGTTCGACGAAAGCAACCTACATTATTTATCAATATTCCCAGCTGACCGCTGGGCATAGCGCAAGGTAGTTGCATTTCACGCTGCTAATGGCAGTGGCACCCCGACCAAATGGGTTAGGTTAGGTTAGAACTGCAGTGCCATTCTGCACAAATCTCACCGCGAAAATCCAGGTGTAGTGAGCGTGGAGTGAGCTGTCAGTAGTGTCAATCCCTAGCATAAGGTAGAATGACAAGTCACTTCACCCAGGTTTCCACGGTGAGACCCGTACTGAATAGCACTGCTGTGACCAACCGCGCGTGAGCCGAGCGAGCGCCGATTGCGCGGCAACAAAGAAGGTTATGTATGTCACAGTATAATAATGATGCAGTAGTTTATCTTCATAGATAACGGCCGAAACGAAATCGAAATCTCAGTAGGTACCAGTACAGTTCGAGCGCGCAGCAGTAACGCACGGAAGGACACGTACGAGTAGGTATTTATCTACCGAGCGGCCGAGCCGTAGGTATGTACGTAATAATTCAAGGTCACTGCCCAGATGAAGTACTGTTTAGCTTTATAAAGGTTATGGTACACACGGCTACACATCAAGCTATACATTTCCAGTTTACACTGACCTCTCATTTGTAAAGAAATCCTATACAATACGAGATCTGCTTATACTGGAAATAATAAAATTAATGAGGTGGAAAGGTACTCATTTGTTTTTTAATTTTGTTTAAATTTATTATTTGCTTTCATTTTGAAAATTTGTTTTCTTGTACTTTTTTCTATAAATAGATGTTTTGAAATGATTAATATTCCTTAATTATAAGTATTTTAATGTAACACAATTATTTCACCTATGATATCATTATAAAAAGTACCTTTTACTCACTTTTTTTTTCATTTTTCTGAACCTCTTATTTCTTGAACGGGCAACTATGGGCGCGCGCTGATAGCGTAGAATTATAGCCAACAAGCCAAAGAATAAGAATAAAGTAGTTTTAAAGCAAGATCTGTTAAGACTTGGCCAAATTTTAGCAGTTTCTGTTTCATTCCATACAGCAAAAATTGAAAATATTTTTTTCCGGGCAAATTATCATTTTTAGAGAAAAAAGTTTCCGAACAAAATGACAGATCTTTCGATAAGTATTTTTTTTTAATGGAATTTGTAAAAAAAATCCCAATGTCCCTCATATAGCAGTTTCGATCCACCGTGCGGTGGAGGGGAAAGGCGATACGATGCCGATCCCTTTCCGAGTTGATATTGTGTGCTATGTTTTTTATGTGTATATGCAAACATCGCTGGGCTATTCGCACAGAGGACTTTACAGTTATTCGTCGAATGCTGAGTTTCGAAAGTTATGGCGGATTTTAGCTGGTCAATTAATCATGAAATAATCGTGAATTGGCCAGGCAGATCAAGATTCATGGCCATTTCTACGATCGGACCACGACATGTAAGTATACACACCTCTTTACTCGTACCTGTTCTGTTCTGTGGTATAAGTACTTACACCACAAAAATCACACTAATATTATAAAGGCGAAAGTTTGTGAGTGTGTGTGTGTGTTTGTATGTTTGTTACTTCTTCACGCTCAAACGGCTGGACCGATTTGGATGAAATTTGGTATGTAGATATAGCTTATACCCTGGATTAACACATAGGCTACTTTTTATCCCGGTCTACGCGGGTGAAACCGCGGGGCACAGCTAGTTAAAAATAAATGGTGGATTCGGTGTCCCCTTGTTTCGCAGATAGAAATTTCATAGAATTTCGTTTCCCAGAAAATGTTTCACATAATATTTGGTCCTTGTATTTTTATTTCGAATATTATTGTTTCAACTACTATTTACTTGAATGAAACATATAATATTTTACAGAAACACAATTCAATGAATTTTATAATCACATTATTTTATTTATCAAACTTATCAAACAGTAGAATTATTTTTTAATGAATATTGTTTGTTTGGTGTAACGACCTGCTACCAGAAAAGTATGTGTTCTGCGTATGATTATTCTATGAAATGATATTATGAGAAAAATCTAATTAAAATACTGTCATAAAAAGTCAATATGTTGTGCTACAAAAGTTAGTGACAGAAACGAATCGCTGCAAAACCGACTCCACCTAGTCTTATCTGCCCTACCCTAGAGTGTACTTAATTTAAATCCGCGTAGGCGCGGAGGGGCGAGGCGGGCCGCGAGCTGAGGAGCAGGTGGTGAGCGTTAATACCGTCTGCGACGATAAGCTCGCGTGGGACCGCCGGAGCCCCGCAGCGCCGGAGCCGTGACACAAATCATGCCTGCTGCATGCTTGCTTGCATGTTGCATGCTTGCTGCATGCTTGCCGCATGCTTGCCGCATGCTTGCCGCATGCTTGCCGCATGCTTGCTGCATGCTTGCCGCATTGCTTGCTTGCATGCTGCATGTTTGCTATATGCTTGCTTGCACGCTGCATGCTTACTTGCATGCATGGTGTATGCTTGTTTGCATGCTTTTTACTGGGGAAGAAAAACTACAAAACAATACATAAAAATTAAAAACGATACTTTACCTTGTGCACATTTATTTATTTATTTATTTATTTAACCTTTTCGCACACAAAACGTACAAAGGCGGACTTAATGCCTTAGGCATTCTCTACCAGTCAACCAAGGGTGGTGAAGAGATTAGACGGCAGGTGCTCAGTATGAGAGGAATACTTATATAAAGAACACTAAAAATATACCACACACACACATGAAGTCACTATTAGTGAGAATAACAAGATTGCTTTCCTGCTTGAAAAGAATTTACCCGCATTATTTTTGTGAATGCGGTGTTGTAATTTTATATGAGGGTATGCATTTTATCAAAGGTATGAATTGAAACGTTTAGAAACTGTCACTCGATAAAATGTTCATCATCATCATCTGCTTAGCCTTTTCCCAACTATGTTGGGGTCGGCTTCCAGTCTAACCGGATGCAGCTGAATACCAGTATTTTACATGGAGCGACTGCCTATCTGACCTCCACAACCCAGTTACTGGGTAATACGATACCCCTTGGTAAGACTGGTTGTCAGACTTTCGGGCTTCTGACGACCCGTAACGACTGTCAAAGATCCACGAATGACAGCCGGGACCAACGGCTTAACGTGCTTTCCGAGGCACGGAGGAGTCTCGGTATGTAAAGAATGGTCACCCATCCACTGACCAACCCCGGCAAGCGTAGCTTAACCTGATGGATCGACCCGTGCGGCTGTTATTACTTAGCCACGAGCTCCTCGATAAAATGTTATTCTTGGTAATAAGTTTTATATTAAATAAATAAAATCATATAATATATTTATATATTATTTATATATATAATATATAATAATATATGGTATATATCGGTTTATCCTCAAAGGCTCTGTCATTTCAGGATGAGGTCCTTGGAGCAACGAAGAAGTTGCTCAGACTTAATTTTCCTCTAAAAGACCCTCCACAATTTGGCGAATGTTCTGGAGTTGGTTTCGGAGATCGGTCTAAATGTGTCCCGCCGTACCTCATACAGATCCAATTTTAAAACAGAAACATTTCAAATGCCAAAAAATAGAACTAATCTTGGTTGTTCAGCTCCTTTATACCGGTTTTTGTCTAGCTACAATAAGCTGAGCACGCGTACTAACAACTTGGACATATTTTCGAACAGTCCGAATGAATTCAGACGATACGTTCTCAGTTCTTGATCGATCTGTTTGTTTATTTCTTTTACAAAATGTTATTTGTGTGACTCCATCCAATGTATTTAATATTGTACAATTTAACTTAATTTAATTTAATAATGTCATAATTTATTTGTTATTTTTACAGTTTCAATTTACAATTTTTATAATATTCCAATTTAACTAATTTATTTGTATTTTTACAGTTTCAATTTATAATTTATTCCAATTTAGTTGATGTTTTTTTTTTAAATTTTTGTGTTATACTGTATTTTAATTTAACTACTTGTCATTTTAAATTCAATGTAAGCTTTGTAAATTGTAATTTTAATTTTGTTATTTCCATTTTATTTTTTATTATTGATCATATAAGTGCTGTGCACACCTATAAGTGACAAATTCACCGCAAAGCTGTTGTTATAGAATATAATTTAATGTTATGATTTAGTGAATCAGTTGTTGGTGTGTCAATAAATAAATAAATAAAGAAAAATAATATTTGATTTGTTATTCTATGATATGAATATTCTAACATTAAACTTTATGTGAAACAAAAATCAATTATTTAATTATCTTCAAAGTAAGTATTCTGTGTATTGATTATTCTGTGAAATGATAATATGAGAAAAATTTTATGTGAAACGAAATTCTATAAATCATTTAGCTATAAAACAACGTACAACCGGTGGATTCAAATAAGTAGGTAACAGGTATAAATGTAGAAATGTTACATGGAATGATGTTAATGGGCGGTGTAAAGGTGTTATCGCTAGAAACGATATTTTAAAGACAACGTTTGGATGGATTTAAAGAGAGACGGAGAGACAATAGGTACTGCACTACATTTACCCTAACCGATACAACTTAAATACATGCATAGGTACATAAAGCATATGCACTTATCTATTACAAGGCTGACCGGTAGGTAGGTAGGTACCTAATTAGTACCAGATACTTGAAACACATGATTGTACTCATGATAATAAACAACTTTTACTATGGGACAAATTTTAAAAAATTTGGTATCCCCTACATATTGACGAGTTAAGCGGACATAAATGTAGTGAACAGCTGATTTTTTTTTTTTGCGATTAGTGCATCAGTACCTACCCCATAAAAATGATTTATTTCAAATATATTTTTATAGGCCCTTTTGAACTATAGGAGAAAATTGTAAGTAGGTAGTCATAACTTACTGCAAAAGTTCTCATCGGAGCCATCGTCGCAGTCCACAAACCCGTCACAGTACTGCGTCTGGGAGATGCAGCCTCCATCCAAGCACGGGAACGTATCTTCATCCATACATTCCGCCTCAAACTCCTGCATCTCATCCACAAACTGTGCCGTACACCACGCCAGGTATACGAATAATATGATTTGGTATTTCATTCTGTGAATAATAACAATTTCATTACCTTCTTAATCAATCAATCTGCCTAGCCTTTTCCCAACTATGTTGGGGTCGGCTTCCAGTCTAACCGGATGCAACTGAATACCAATATTTTACATGGAGCGACTGCCTCTTTGACCTTCACAACCCATTAACTGGGTAATACGATACCCCTTGGTAAGACTGGTTGTCAGACTTTCGGGCTAATTACCTTCTTTATATTGGTGAAAAAAAAATACGCGTTTGGGAAGTCTGCTAAAATAATAGAAAGGAAGAAAAATGGTTTAATCTGTATAAATAAAATAGGTGGTTTCACACACAGAACAGATGCCTATATCTGTTCTGTGGTTTCATATGAAATAAAATCGAAAATCACTGGTTTTCAATAGTTTTGGTGGTTAGAACTTTTCAATTTGTTTAGATTTATTGAAACACGTGTCACCGCGTGTCACATTTTGAAATAGTTGAAAGTTGCTAAACGATAGGTACTTGAAAATGCAAGAATTTATAGCAATCAATCCAAGATCATCGTAGGACCGATCGTAGTTCATGGTAGTGATGCTTGGGGGTCCTATTTCCAGCAGGATATAACAATATTTCGGCTAAGACGATGATGGTAATGTAAGAAAAATATAGAAATGAACTTACCTAATAGGTTTCTATAGTTTCTTCATTTAAATAATAACAACAGTTTAAATAAAATGACTATTACATAAAATACAAATAAGTAATCTTGAATAATTAATTTTAACGGTTTCACGTGGCTGCAGCAAAGCAAAGCGGAAGGCAAACAGAACGAAAATTGCTGATGAGATATGAGAATCATTCAGTTGAAAATATTATTCATATACCCGCTTTTTCATTTCTGGAAAACATAACAAAACGTTGTTATGATGTTAACTGTAATAAAATCAATAAATATTAACCAAATTAGATTTTTAAAAATATTTAAGCTGGTTAAAATCAAGTTAAGACTGATAAAATCAAAGTCTTTAGTAGGCATTATTTAATTATAGACATGAAAACAAAATTAATTGTAGTGTTCAGTTTACAAGGCAAATATAGCAAATACTGTAACGAAACGTAATATTGACAGCTGGTGTAAAAGTTGCCAATCACATCTCAACTTCCCAATGAATGGTAAATTGATATCCATTTACATTCCTGATACAATACGGTGCCCGGTGGGCTTCTCAATTAATAAGTATTCATATTAGTATCTAACAGCGCATTGTTTATTCTGTATGAGCGTCTAAGTTGCACAAAACTTAAAAACAAATTAATATTTCCCTCAATTAATTTAAAGATTTATACAATGGAGCTGCAATTTATAATTTGATCCTAGCAACTCCGTTTTTACTCTGTGGTTGACAGGTCAGAGTCCAACTTTCTTCTAAGTTTATTTTAAGTTTTAAATTACAATTTACTGTAGTTAATAATTTACATTAATTGTTTTAGAAGTCTCCGGCGTGTCCAGTGCTAATCGGTATAAATTTTGCGGCAGCCATGGCATCTCAAATATCAAAATCTTTACTGAAAGTTTCCTACGTCGGCTCCACGGCAAAATTCGGTAGGTTTTGTAGTACTTCTTTAATTTTATACCACTGGACGACTTTTCTAACCATAACTAAAGTATTATTTTCTATAATACACAATCTGTAAAGCTAAAAATTGTATTTATCATTTAAATATTTAGCATTTTCTCATAATTCGTATTTATGGATGTAAACTTTGGACTTATATGTAATTTTTATTAGCATTGTTGGCAATTAATTTTGTTCAGTTCCGTGCCAAATTATGAGTGCAAGGTTCATGTTATATACATAACGGAAGGTATTATGTGTTCTAAATAGTATAAAGTTCCTACTTTAATATTATTTCAAGGACATTTTTGCATGTAATTTTATTATCCTAAATTTCGGAAAATGTCATTTTAGACACCGCCAGACGAGCTCTCAGTGTAGGAGCAGCATTACAGCAGAAGAAGTCGCTGCCGGACCGCACTGGCCATAATGTGGTCCTCGTTGATGGAGTACGAACACCATTCTTGGTTTCCTTCACTGATTATGCTAAGATGATGCCACACGAACTTGCCAGACATTCCTTGTTGTAAGTATTGCTTAGAACTTTATGCTATTCTGTGAATATGTATTTGAAATGCAATAAAGTCAAGAATAAAAAACCAAGACATAGCATTGCAAACAATACAGTGAAGCATGTGCAAAACTACACCTCGCGATCATACACGCACACATTTACACCAAACTATAACTAAACTACACCTTACTAAGCGCTCACATTTTACGAACCCAGCCTCATGTCACTGTTGACAGCGCAATGTCTTGGTATTTTATTTGGTAAGAGATGTAAACAATAATTTTCTAACTTACATCTAAACAATCCTGTGGGAAAATATTATTAAACTAGTAATACCTACTGCTGCACCTGACGTCCTGGGTTTGATTCAGTGTTACTGGATTTTTCTATCAGGAATTTCTCAGGAGCAGCCCAGAGCCTGGATTTGTGCCCGGTTGATGGCAATAGGTTCGCCCTCTATTACATGGGACTTAAACATAACTGCTGTGTGTGTGTGAGTGGAGACCGCGTATTGGTAAGCGTAGTGTGGGACGCCCCCTAGCTAGATGGACCGATGACCTGAAGAAAGTGGCTGGGGCAGACTGAATGCGGAAGGCGGAGGACAGGGTGTTGTGGCGCAACCTTGGAGAGGCCTATGTCCAGCAGTGGACTGCGATTGGCCGAGTTGATTGATTGATAAACATAACTGGCGAAATGTGGGTGTACTATTACAGATACACCTCTGCCTAACCCTTTGAGGAATACAGGCATGATGGAACTGCCAGTCAGATTTGCCCAATTCTTGAGGTAGGTTATAGGCTATTTAACATCATGCTAGGTCCTTTAGGAGCCGAACTAAAAGAAAAAATGGGTAAACGAAGCATAGAACGGGCGGGCAACGCGGTGGGTCAGGTGTACAAGAAATTTCATGTGGACAAAGTCGCGGGCAGAAGTTAGCTAGGAAGATAATGATTGCAGACATTGCTGAGATAATGATTACCTATCAGTGTTTATAAGGCTGACCTTGATATCTCGTCTAGTTTAAAGTCAAGACGTCTATAATCTATAATAACATTTAAAGGGGATGCGCTAAGGTAGTCCGCGAAGTTCAAATTTTCTTACGTTTTTTGCAATTTTTTGGTCAGTGTCAGGTTATATGTTGATTAAAATATGTTTCGCTGCCGTAACTAATATGGCTTTAAAGAATTATAATCATTAGAATCAGCAATACAACGCCATAAGTTAGAATTGACCTCAAATCTCGCGTTTTCATGAAATCATGAGGTGAGTTTTAGAATTTGAGGTCAATTCTAACTTATGGAGTTGTATTGCTGATTCTAATGATTATAATTTTTCATATTTTAATCAACATACAACCTGACACATGCAAAAAACCAAAGAAAATTAGAATTTCGCGGGCTACCTACCTAAGCGCTTTCCCCTTAAGTCACTTTTTGTTCGGAAAACCGGAAAGCGCGTGTTCAGGTTCACCTAACAATAAAAAAAAATATTAAAAACGAAAAAATTCGACTGCAGAAACACAACTGAAAAGAGACAAACAGACATTATAATCTATAGAATGTTAGTATTGCAGGCGGGGGGGGGATAAAACAATATATTTTCAGTTTGTGTTTTTACAGTCGGGTTTTTGTTTTATTTCAAGCTTTTTAGTTTTATTAATCTAAACAGTATTATCTCTCTAATCTAATCTGTCACCAGTAATTGTAGTCTCGTTCTCGAAAACGGCTCTAACGATTTCTAGGCTTCATATCTGGGAAAATGCGTTTTCTCTATTTTCACCCGAGCAGAGCTCAGTCGACCAGGTACTTACTATAAATAATAGCCTATGTCACTCCCACAATTAAGACGAATCTAACACCTCATATGTTAAAATCCATCAAGCCTTTAAGCTACAGGAGGTCACAATGGAACGGACATACATACATGCGCGCTATAAATGTTACTCTCCTCTCTGGGTCAGTCAGGTAAAAAGTTTGAACGATCATGTATATGCGTGACTATCGCTTTTAAATAGGACGCGGGGTTATAAGATCACTTTGTGATCTGTTTGTTTAATGATACGTGAACCCCTGAACCCCTCAATAGCTTCAGTTTGTTCCTGACTGCGAGAATAGTATGATGTGAGAGGTATTCCTGCAATTAGTTGAAACAATAAATAAACACCGTTACACAAGCATCTATCTGTAGACTAGTTTTAATTAAATGATCAAAGTCCAATTTGTGATGTACAGTGTTCACTAAAGGCAACTGTTTACTAATAATTCTTGTAATACATTTGAATGATGACATTTGACGGTTTAGTTTTGTTTATGATTAGAATCTTATCTGATAATCCATACTAATATTATAAACTCGAAAGTAACTCTGTCTGTCTGTTAACCTTTTCACGCCTAAACCACTGAACGGATTTCGATAAAATTTGGCAAGTCTATAGATGGCATCCTGGGGAAGGACATAGGCTACTTTTTGTTTCAAAAATAATCCTACAGGGGGTGAAAGTTTATGCTTTTGGTAGAAAATAAAGGAATATGTGGTTCAGCGTTTTTGAAAATTCATCCTCTAAGGGGGTAAAATAGGGATTGATTTTAAAATTCACAAAACTGCACGGATATCGATAAAATTTGGTAAGGCTATAGATGGTATTTTGGGGAAGGACATAGCCTACTTTTTGTATTAAAAAAATATCCTACAGTGGGTGATATAGGGGATGAAAGTTTGTATGGGAAACCTAGCATTTCTTAAGTTAAGGTGCGAAATTGAGTTTGTTTGTTTGTTACGCTTTCACACAAAAACCCCTGATCGGATTTGGATAACATTTGGAACACGGGTAGACCATGACCTGGATTAGGGACATAGGCTACTTTTAATCCCGGTAGTATGTTCCCGTGGGATAATTTCCGACATGCACACGGGCGAAGCCGCTGGCAAAATCTAATAGAATAATAAATTTAAAAAAATCAAACAAATAAATAATAAACAATCTGAATAATATAAAATCAAACTACTTAACTCGTATATTACTTTGGTGCAGTATAATTGAGCAATTTCAAAATAAAGTGTACTCTGCTGTAAAATTCATGTATATATTTTGTATTAGAATAGTCACAAAACGTAGGTCTTATATGGTAGGTAGAATTATAGAACCATCGTTCTTGTAGCAAATCTGTAATTTTACCATGTACAAATTATATACCCATGTAGCAATACTTGAATATGATCAATAAAGATTATTTATTTATTTTTATTTTGTAGTTTTAAATTGTTTAAAAAATACCTATCGTACTTAGCACTCTTAACTTTTTGATATCAAATACTTTTTGACTACTACAATTTTTCTTTACTAGATTTTTTTTTTTTTTTATATATATTTTTATTTTAGTAAAACTTGGTTAGATACCTGAGCAAAGAAATTAAAACACAGAACACTTCGACAATGCGTCCGCGCTGGCCACAAATTAGTTTGACAATAAAAGCAAAGCGGTGTCTCGATGAAAGACGATATGTTGTGTTGCCATTTTGTGCCGAATACTCATAGTTCCACAATTAGAAGAATTTTTGCAAAAAAGAGCGGTCATAAAACGAAATGTTCCGGTTAGTTAAAATTTTCGATTTTAATTTAGATTTATTTTTAATAGAAAATATGTAAAAAAAAAATATTTGTGATACTTTTAACTGATAAATTCGACTTTCAAGAATTAAAATTAAATTTACTAAACCACTCGCATACACGAAAATTTTTGGAAATCAAAGACTGACGCCAGTTTTCGTAATTAAGGGGACAGATAAATTCGATAGTCTTCAATATTTTAAATTCTTTGTAAGTTATATATTTAATGAAGAACAAAACGACAATTTATATTAAAAAATATGTTGTTCTCACTTAAATTAATATATTCTGCTAGACTAGTCATTCATCACAGATAAACCGACTTCCGAAATCAAAGTTATGTTTCACTTTGTAGCAGAGATGGGCAAAGTACAACCTTTACCGAGTATTGCTCGGTATTAGGTATTCGGTTAGACTGGAAGCCAATCCCAACATAATTGGGAAAAGGCTAGGCAGATGATAAGGCTTATAATATGCTAGATTGTAATTAATTATTAAGAACCTGTTTATCCTACTAATATTATAAATGTGAATGTTTAGATGTTTGTTACTCAATCACGCAAAAACAGCTGAACGGATTTGGATGAAAGTTGGTATAAGTACAGATAGTTTATAACCTGGATTAAGACATAGGATACTTTTCATCCCGGTAGAAGGTTCCCGTGGGATAATTTCCGACATACACGCGGGCGAAGCCGCTAGCAAAAGCTAGTTTTTAATAAAGGACAAAAATACCTCTACTGATCCCATCATATAAAACCCTTTACCATATCATCATCATCATTTCAGCTGAAAGACGTCCACTGCTGGACATAGGCATCCCCCAAGCACCGCCACTTCGACCGGTTCTGTGCTTCCCGCATCCAGCGGATGCCTGCGGCCTTTACAAGGTCATCGGTCCACCTTGTGGCAGGCCTTCCAACGTTACGTCTTCCGGTATGCGGGTGCCACTCCAGAACCTTTCGGTCCCATCGGCTATCTGTTCTGCGAGCAATGTACCCTGCCCACGCCACTTAAGTTTAGCAATTCTTCGGGCTATGTCGATTACCTTGGTTCTCCTGCGAATCTCTTCATTTCTGATTCGATCACGTAGGGAAACTCCAAGCATAACCCTCTCCATTGCCCTTTGGGCGACTTTTAGCCTTCTAATAAGGCCCATTGTGAGCGACCACGTTTCAGTGCCGTATGTCATCACCGGCAACACGCACTGGTCAAAGACTTTTGTCTTGAGACATTGCGGTATGTGAGACTAGAAGATATTGCGAAGCTTCCCGAACGCCGCCCAGCCGAGTCGGATTCGACGATTGACCTCTTTCTCGAAGTTGGACCTACCTAACTGGACAGTTTGTCCTAGGTAAACATACCCGTCCACAACTTCCGAGTGTAGTGTCTCCAATCTTCATGAGAGCCTTTGTCTTATCCATGTTCATTTTAAGACCTACTTTTCGGAAGCTCTACTGAGGTCATCGAGCATTGTACTGAGCTCCTCCATAGTCTCAGCCATGACTACTATATCTTCGGCAAACCGAAGGTGACGAGTGACGTACTCGCCATTGATGTTGATGCCTAGCCCTGTCCAGTCCAGAACCTTGAAGACATCGTCCAGTGCAGCGGTGCACAGTTTCGGAGAGATAACTTTTCCCTGTCTCACCCCTCGCTGCACAAGGATAGGTTTCGAGGTCCTGTCCTGGAGTTGGACTGGCATTTTTTTTTTTTTATTGTGGATGGGAAATCATCAAATGACTTCTCCCTCTCTGGGCAGAGCGGGAGGGCGTGTCAGACTTTTACTGACTAAAACCCACCCATGTTCCTTCAGCTGAGTGGCGTTTTCGTACAAACACTTCAGCACCAGCATCGGTACATTGAGTACCGATAGTCGATCTGGCTCCGTTGAAGAGACTGCAGTACAGCCCATGTCTCGATCGAATTGAAGGCTTTCTTTCATTCTTTTACCATATAAATATCTATAACATATATAGTTGCGGAAGAGCGGAGTGTCCTAATACAGGCATTTATTTGCGTAAAAGGACATTTCTATCACTAGCTATGTAGTACATACCATGTTAAAGAAAATAAATTATTTGTATTTGTATAACATCACTCCTGTAATCCCCGAAGGGTTTGAAAGAAGTGTACTAATACTAACAACCACATTTCGCCAGTTATGCTTCACGTTATCCTGTTTGTTTCGCGTTTACCATATCAATCAATCTGCCTAGCCTTTTCCCAACTATGTTGGTGTCGACTTCCAATCTAACCGGATGCAGCTGAATACCAGAATTTTACATGGAGCGACTGCCTATCTGACCTCCACAACCCAGTAACTGGGTAATATGATACCCCTTGGTAAGACTGGTTGTCGGACTTTCGGGCTTCTGATGACCCGTAACGACTGTCAAAGATCCAAGAATGACAGCCGGGACCATTGGCTTAACGTGCTTTCCGGGGCACTTCCACTGACCAACCGCGTCAATCCAGATTGACCCGTGCGGCTGTAATTACTTAGCCACGAGCTCCTCGCCTTTACTTTACTATGCTGGGTTAAATAGCACAATCTAGAGTGCTACTGAAAAGTGTATACTTTATATCATTAGATCCAGGATGTCAACATCGTCCGCCATGATTGCGACCAATAAGATCATAGCTTTTTTTATATTCCTTTAGGGGTCTCCTCCAAAAAACCGGCGTATCAAAGGATGTGATCGATTACATCGTGTACGGCACGGTTATCCAGGAGGTGAAGACTTCCAACATCGGTCGCGAGGCAGCATTAGCTGCCGGCTTCAGCGACAAGACGCCCGCGCACACCGTCACCATGGCGTGCATCTCTTCTAACCAGGCCATCACTACAGGTACAGATATCCCAAGAAAATTATGCGCTTCGGAAATCCTCGTCTATCTTCGGAAATACGAACGCGCGATAATAAGATCTAATATATAGAGTTAAGCTTTGGTTTCCTAGGAAAGCGGCTGTAACGGCCGTCATGAAAATTTGTAATTTTTACCAAGTTAGTTAAGTCAAACCCCGCTCCTCAAATATTGAAATCGTTAGATTTGCCCTCACCGTACTTAGTCACAATAAAAAGGGTCCATGCTGAGAAGAGCACATTATTAAACGGCGTTTCCATGATAATAAAGTGAAGTCACTGCGTCATTGTGTGGCAGAGGTGTCAAAACGAAACAGAAATGCGCCTATCGTTTGACGCGGTAGGACGCATCTAACGATTTAAATCTTACAGATGGTGATCGGCGAACGGAGTAGGTAACTTGAGAGGGAGAAAACTTCATACAAACGCACAATGATAGGAGCACTACACTTCAAAGCGCGGCAGTACAAAACTAAGAAAAAGCCAAAAAACAAAAAAATTACCCATTTCTGCTTTCCAGATTTTTTTTCTCCGGTATTATGAAATGATCCTTGTACGAAAAAGAGTCGAACCGCATAAAAAAAATTGGCCGTTTGTTTATTTTGATAAACAACTCGTACTTGAACAAAAAATTAAGTACTTAAGCCATTTTTTTTTTTTCATGAAAATTGAGCTAATTTTTCTAAGACAGTTTCCCCGTATCTATTATGGATATGAACTGATTTCCCCCTACTGTCCCATTAAAAAAAAACTCTTATATTTCCCCCCCTTTCCTCAGGCATTGGCATGATAGCCGCGGGCGCCTACGACGTGATCGTTGCGGGTGGCGTGGAGTTCATGTCAGACGTGCCGATCCGTCATTCTCGCAAGATGCGTTCCTTACTCCTTCGTCTGAACCGCGCCAAGACTCCGGCGCAGCGTCTGTCGCTCATCGCATCTATTAGACCCGACTTCTTTGCGCCTGAGGTGAGTTTGTTAACCAGACAACTCAGACTAAATAAAAAGCCCAGATATAGCACTGCGAATAATACAGTGAAGCATGCGTAAAATACACCTCGACCTGTGCATACACGCTCATACGCACACATGTTTACGAAACCCGAAACGTGAGGACTCACTTCATTGTTGACAGCGCTATGTCTTGGTTTTTTTTTATAATTATACAGGGTTAAATTAAATTAGCTGGCAAAACTTCTCAGGCGGGATAGATATTGATATCTAATTACGATAAAAGAAAATAAAGTGAGGAAAATGTCGTGAGGAAAGTTTTGAGTATGAATGTCGATGGCTATAAGAGTAGGGGAAGACCAAAGAAACGATGGATGGATTGTGTGAAAGATGACATGGCTAGAAAGGGGGTGACTACCGAGATGACGAATAATAGAGAAGTATGGAAAAAAAGGACATGTTGCGCCGACCCCAAATAGATTGGGATAAGGGCAGGAGAATGATGATAAAAGAAAATAAAATAAAAATAATCAAACTTCAAGTAATTACACACCTGCGGTCGATGACCCCATAGTTACTTATAATGTGAGTTCAGAAAATCAGTTTCTCTTTTTGGTTTATCGTGTTTAGATATCGATACCAATCACGTATATGAAGTTTCGCCAGCTAATTTAATTTGACCCCGTAGTCTATTTCTAAAATATATATTGATATTTCGAAACGCGTCGTTTCTATAATATGAAGATAAACTACACTGTAACATTGTTATTCTGTGCTAACATAGAGTGAAAAATTTCTTACGAAAACAGCAACAAACAAAATAGCTTCCCATCTCGGTTATTTTTTGTTGATATCCTTAACTCGTAGAGGAGCTCGTGGCTAAGTAATAACAGCCGCACGGGTCGATCCATCAGGTTAAGCTACGCTTGCCGGTATACCGCCGTTTACCCGAATTTTATTTGCCCTAATATCATTTGCCATAATAGTCAACAGCCATAATATCATACGACATAATACTCATTTGCCCTACACTCATTTGCCATATTAGTCACGTGCCAGAATCATTGTTTCCCATAAAGTCACTTACCATTACATCATTTGTCATAATCATTGTAAGCCCTAATTATCACATGCCATAATTATGATATGCCATAACATAATTTGCCATCGACATCGGGTGTGTAACGGTTGTTTATATCAAGAGAAATTGGATGCAATTGGGACTATAGGGCACCTCGACTCGGACAGGTTAGGTTAGAAGGGGATGGCGGGGTCGTGTGAGCGAGCGAAGCGAGCGAATAGACCCCGCCATCCCCTTCGTGGTTATTTTTTTATAAACCACACAGACGTAGGAGCCCCGCGAAGCGGGGCTCCGTTGACCTAGCTCACCATCAACCATGCACAGAATAAATAAGTTTATTCTTATTATACCAAACATTGCGCACCCATCGACATCGACAGCCAGAAAGCTAATAAGTAGGTAAGTATTAGAATTAAAAACAAGTTTAATAATCAAACTATATAATTATATTAAATATTTGTCTAATACTTGTTATGCCATTTAAATATTATGTCTAATAATTATTATGGCACATAAAAATAAGGCAAACAATACTTATGGCATTCGTATCTTATGGTATCTCAAATTCGGGCAATTAAAAGTATGTCATATGTCTTTTAGGGCAAATGAAACATTCGGGCAAATGAAATTCGGGAAAATGATGATTATGGCATATAATCTTCGGGCAAACAATAGACAACCCCGCTTGCCGGCGTCGGTCCGTGGATGGATGATCATATTTACATACTGAGACTCCTCCGTGCCTCGGAAAGCACGTTAAGCCGTTGGTCCCGGCTGTCATTCGTGGATCTTTGACAGTCGTTACGGGTCGTCAGAAGCCCGAAAGTCTGACAACCAGTCTTACTTTAGGGGTATCGTATTACCCAGTTAATGGGTTGTGGAGGTCAGATAGGCAGTCGCTCCATGTAAAATACTGGTATTCAGCTGCATCCAGTTAGACTGGAAGCCGACCCCAACATAGTTGGGAAAAGGCTAGGCTGATCGATCCTTAACCGTCTGGACATATCACTATAGGAACCTATTATAACATCTTTTCCTCCTCAGTTACCGGCCGTCGCAGAGTTCTCGTCCGGAGAAACCATGGGCCACAGCGCGGACCGCTTAGCCGCTGCCTTCGGGGCCTCTCGTCAGGAACAGGACGACTACGCCCTGAGGTCGCACAAGTGTGCCATGGAAGCCCAGCAGAAGGGATACTTCACTGATCTGATTCCTGTTAAAGGTATGTATTATTTCCTCCCCCCTTCCCCCAGTTATTGGTTAGACGATGGCCATGTCCTAACCGAAAGCTTATCTCACACTCGTTTATATGAATACTAGCTTTTGCTCATGGATTCGCCCGCGTGGATATCGGCAGTTATCCCACGGCGGGAACTACTCGGGATAAAAAGTATCCTGTCTTAATCCAGGTCATGGTCTACCCATGTGCCAAATTTCAACCAAATCCGTTCAGCCGTGTTCGCGTGAAAGCGTAATAAACAAACAAACTCGCTTTTGCATTTATAATATTAGTTAGAATAGGATGACGTACTCGCGCGGTCAATCAAGTATTATGTACTATCGACAAACGCCAGGCCTTACCAATTTCGTAACGATTTTGCGTGCAAGCTGCAATTGTAGGACGAACAAAGGACCATAGGGGGGTGAATCAGTGTATACAAAAAAACTTTTTTACAAAAAAATACAACCGACTTCCAAAAACAAAACTACAAAGTGAAAAATAACTTTAATTTCGGAAGTCGGTGTCTAGTTAAATGTATTTTCGTTTTTTGCCACCGACTTCCGAAATTAAAGTTATTTTTCACTTTGTAGTTTTGTTTTTGGAAGTCGGTTGTATGTTTTTGTAAAAAAGTTTTTATTTTTCACTTTTTAGTTGTGTACCTACCCCACACAAATTCTAATACCACTACCTGCAAAACAAACTAGAACATCATCCATATAAAAGTATGGAAAAAATACGTATTATTGAAGCTAAATCAAAAACTACCAAAGCAAAGTTAATCAATTTTATATGGGACCAACTGTGATAAAACAAAAAAAAATCCAAATCGGTCCAGCCATCTTCGAGTAATCGGGGAACATACATAAAAATAAAAATAAAAAAAAAAGGTTCCGACGAATTGAGAACCTCCTCCTTTTTGAAGTCGGTTAAAAAGCAACTTTATGGTGTAAATGCGTCCGTTTTGTCGATTACGTTATCTATCTATGTATACCTATACTAATAATAAACGAAAGAGTTTATTTTTTTATTTGTTTTTCTAATCTCTAGAACTACTATGGATTTAAAAAATAGCCCAATTCTTGAGGAAGGCTATAGGCTATTTATTTAACATCACGTACGCTAGGATCCTTAGGAGCCGAGCAAAAAGAAAAAAAAGTCGGAAAGAACGCTAAGCGAAAACGAAGTACTAGCGCGGGCAGCTGATGCGATGCGACGGGGTGGGTCGGGAGAACAAGTCATTTCACGCGGGCAGAAGCTATTAATTCATATAAACAATCGCGTAATTGCGTATTCGCGCCAACCGAAGTTTGGGGGAACAATTTGCCCATTGAACACTGTGATTTTCTGTACATAACATCTTGTGGCTAACTAATAATAGCCACACGGGTCCATCGATCAGGTTAAGCTACGCTTGCCGCGGTTGGTCCATAAATGGGTGACCATCTTTACATACCAAGACCCTTCCGTGCTTCGGAAAGCACGTTAAGCCGTTGGTCCCGGCTGTCATTCTTGGATTTTTGACAGTCGTTACGGGTCGTCAGAAGCCCGAAAGTCTGACAACCAGTCTTATCAAGGGGTATCGTGTTGCCGAGTAACTGGGTTGTGGAGTCAGTTGGCAGTCGTAGTCGCTCCATGTAAAATACTGGTATTCAGCTGTATCCGGTTAGACTGGAAGCTGATCCCAACATGGGAAAAGGCTATACCGTATTCAGGGAGTCGTGAGATAAAAGGTAAACAAACTATAAAAGTCCGTTCAACCGATTTTGACTTCTATTGCGTTGGTGGCATGATAAATGACAGCTGCAGTAAACAGTTGGTATTGTATCCACTTTTTTGCCTTTAATGCCATCCTTAAGCCTACGAAATAGCTGTCAAAATCGGATGAACGGACTGTAAAAAAGGTTTGTTTCAACGTCTCATCCCATTGTGAATACGGTATACTTTGGAAGATAAAACGTCACGTCTGTATTCTTCGAAGGAGGCAGAGGTGAACTGAAATGCAGGTGTACCACATTTCCCCAGTTGTAAGTCCCATGTAACAAGTGGGAAGATGTAACTCCAACCTGGTAAAGTGGGGGGCTACCTCGACGGAACTGCAGCAGGGTGTGGATGAGAACTGTGTCATAAACTATGCTCCATGTCTTATCCTGCCCTCTGTGCCCCAAAACATGCAGCCAAAGACATCTCTACGCTGCCACTGACGACGCCGTGGAACTGGCAAAGTTTTGTCGTGCCAGCGACACGAAGAAGATCCAGACACCGGGCTGTTACTAAGAATTTTTATCTAATAAGTGTTGTTTGTCACAGTTGACGGCAAGGACGGCGTGGTAGACAAGGACAACGGTATCCGCGTCTCCACTCCGGAGCAGCTCGCTAAACTGAAGCCGGCGTTCATCAAGCCGCACGGCACCGTCACCGCGGCTAACGCGTCGTTCTTGGTAAGTAAAATAACAACAATGAACAACATCAACACAATTTTTTAAGTGAAAACTTCTGGCGTGTTGAACGATTTTTGGTAGGAGAAATCTTATGAGTTCGCGTCACGCGACATGCTAATGTGACTTGTTGCGTTGTCAAGTTTTAATTTCTGTCAGCAGTTTCCATGACTGACTGTGGTTTTTTATTTATTTCGAGGGGCATGGTACAGCGATAAAAACTATTACTAATGCAGGAAGCTTAAGGACGTTGTTACAAATGGGTAGTCAAATCATTACTTTTTTACACAAAAGTATGTTTATGAAATAAAATGCGTTACATTCTTAAAATGATTCTTGGCCAAATTGTTGATGTGCATAAACTGAACTATAAATCTAATTTTAAATAGGTACATTTTCTCAATAAATGTAAGTACGGAAGTAAAAAATTTCAGTCCGGTACATTTATTGAGAAACTGTACCTATCTAAAATTATATTTATAGTTCAAAATCGTGCCATGGACACCTATCAACAATTCGGACAAAAAACATTTTAAGAATGCAAAGCATTTTATTTAATAAACATACTTTTGTGTAAAAAAGTAATGATTTGACTACCCATTTGTAACAGCGTCCTTAACTAATATAACTGGCCTTGGCCGTTTTATGTTAAAATAAATAAATCATCATGGAAGCCTTAATAACGATAAATGTTTTATTACAAATCATAAAATTCCACTTGTCCCTACAGACTGACGGTGCCTCTGCATGCTTGGTGATGTCTGAAAAAAAGGCTAAGGAGCTCGGTCTGAAGCCCAAGGCGTATCTGCGTGACTTCACGTATGTCGCTCAGGTGAGGAATACGCACTAACTGTTTATGGGGTTTATTCATAAACATTGCTTATAATCAGCCTATGTTGTTCCCACTGCTGGGGGACTCAGGCCTCCTCTCTGTGAAGAATCCACCACGCGGGCCCAGTGCGGGTTGGTAGATGTCACATGTCTTCGAATTTTTTGTTCTAGGACATGTCGGTTTCCTCACGATGTTTTCCTTCAACGTTTTGAAGCAGTGGTGATGAAATTATTTACGCCTGAGTTCGAACCTTCGACCTGCTGGTCACCACTGCTCACATAACATTGCTTACATAACACATAATCAGCCTATAATGTTCTCACTGCTGGGACACAGGCCTCCTCTCTGTGAGAGGGAGTGGGCCGTAACCGTAATCCACCACGCGGGCCCAGTGCGGGTTGGTAGATGTCACATGTCTTCGAATTTTTGGTTCTAGGACATGCCGGCTTCCTCACGATGTTTTCCTTCACCGTTTTAAGAGCAGAACATTGCTAAAAGCTAAGTAATGATTAGCCACAAAACACGCTAATCAAACCAATGTTTACCCATCCATTTATTGTTGTTTAAACGTCTCTTAACTTTGAGCAATGTTTATAAATCATGCCTAGCCTTTTCCCAAGTATGTCGTGATCGGCTTCCAAATCTAACAGGAACCAGGCAGGCAGCTGAATACCAGTATTTTACATGGAGCGACTGCCTAACTGACCTCCACAATTCAGTTACTGGGTAATACAATACCCCTTGCTAAGACTGGTTGTCAGAATTTTGGGCGTGTGACTACCCGTAACGACTGTCAAAGATCTACGAATGACAGCCGGGACCAACTGCTTAACGTGCTTTCCGAGGCACGGAGGAGTCTCGAAATGCTTATCGTGTTCTTCGTGTTTAGGATCCCGTTGACCAGCTGCTGCTAGGACCCACGTACGGCATCCCCAAGATCCTGGACAAAGCCGGTCTCAAGATGAGCGACATCGACACCTGGGAGATCCACGAGGCTTTCGCTGTAAGTATAATAATAATACCAGCCTATAAATTGTCCCACAGCAGCGTAAAAAAACAAATAAAACCTAGCATTGAAGACCAAGAAAGAACGAAAATAATTGCGTAATTAGCAATATGTTTTAAAAAACCGGCCAAGCGCGTGTCGGACTACGCACAGTGTAGGGTTCCGTAGTTGGGATGAACGATGATGGGAAGAATAAACTTAAAACTTAACATGTTCTCCCATACATTCCAACTACAAATGTAAGTTTGTACGCACAATATTGAGCGATTTACCATTTTTTTTTTAAGACCTTATCCGTCTTATTACAAAACAAGGTTCATCTTCAAACCCAGGTTTAAACTACGAACCCTTTTTTGAATTTTGAACTTTATTCTGACACATTAAGATGTCAGTTTTACAAAACTGACAACTTAGTACCGGACTAAGTTGTCAGTTTTGTATAAAGAACTGTATTTCTATCACAGCTAGGTTCATATTACAAAAACTGGCTCGATGGTTTAAACCATGACGAAGAAAAACCTCGTTTTGTAATAAGACCGTATAAGTTTTCCGGTAATCTGTAATTAATATAGAACTATTTCCGGTATTTTTTCAGTAGTTCCGGAGTTAAGGAGGCAAATGGTCAATTTGCATCTATTTTCTTAAATTTAAACGTTAAAACTATTTATTTTAGGGCTGATTGTTCAATCAATCTGCCTAGCCTTTTCCCAACTAAGTTGGGGTCGGCTGCCAGTCTAACCGGATGCAGCTGAATACCAGTATTTTACATGGAGCGACTGCCTATCTGACCTACACAACCCAGTAACTGGGTAACACGATACCCCTTGGTAAGACTGGTTGTCAGACTTTCGGGCTTCTGACGACCCGTAACGACTGTCAAAGATCCACGAACGATAGCCGGGACCAACAGCTTAACGTGCTCTCCGCGGCACGGAGGAGTCTCGTTATGTAAAGATGGTCACCCATCCACGGACCAACCCCGGCAAGCGTAGCTTAACCTGATGAATCGACCCGTGCGGCTGTTAGTTGTTTAGGGCTGATTGTTCAATAGGTTGATAACTTTTACCTGAAGAAAAAATGTGACAGTTTGACAAATTTTCCATACAACAGCTGTCAAACCGCCATATTTATTCATCTGATAAAAATTATCTGACTATTGAACAATCAGCCCTTAAAATGATAAAAAAAAAAATGTTGAGTCTCTCACAGTAAGCCCTTTCATTTGATATGTCACACGGTACCTAGTGTGCAAATTTTTTTTTTATTTTTTATTATGTCTCCCAAAAGCGACTCCCATTTTAAAAATTAATTTATTTACGTAATACATACTTCCGTGTTTGGGTCACAGAAATTCAAACTCAAACTCAAAGCATTTATTTCAATTAAACCAATTACAGGCACTTTTGAATTGTTAAGGGGTCGGTCAGTCAAAAAGATGAAGCTAGGCGCCCATTCCAAAGCATAGTAGGTACCTATGGAGAAGAACGGGCAAGAAACTCCACGGACACTCTTTTAAATCAAGATATGGTTACAAAATAATGGTTACATCATTCATGTTGAAATTTTACATGTGAGAATGATGCAGAACGTTAAAAGCGTCCTTAAAAAAAAAAACAATTCAAATATTTAAATTAAATTAAAATAAGCCGTGGCCGCTAAGGTATGACCAGCCTTCACTGACAGCGCTTGTTCACGAACCTGACGCATGGATTAGCTAGATGATCCAACACGCGCCACCATCAGCGAGACATTAGAGTGAGCGTCACATACTCTCAGTCGCCAGGGCACATTTAAGTCAAACAAAGACGTACCCAGTAAATGGTAGCTTTAGAGTATGTACATAGTACTCACAATTGATATGTGTACCTTTCAACCTAATCGGTCCATTAGATTCGGAGCATATTGGCTGTGACAGACAGTATGATAGACATACGACTTCATACTAGTCATCTTACACACATCAAAAAAAGTTTGTAATCACTAGCAAAAGCTGATATATTTTTAAAATTTAACTTTATCAAGAAAAAGTGCTTACGTTATATATATTTTTAAATAGAAATATATTATTGTAATAATAATAATATTTTATTGTATGTAACGTAAACACTTTTTCTTAATAAAGTTAAATTATAAAAATATATCAGCTTTTGCTAGTGATCACAAACTTTTTTTGATGTGTGTATAATAAGGGTTCCATTTTTCATTCGGACATACGGAACCCTAAAAAAACACTAAGATTTATAATCATGTGAGTTATTCCCATAGTGATAAATTCCTACTGGTTTATAGTGCGTATGATTTTCATGAAATTGTACATTTTCAGGGCCAAATCCTGGCTAACTTGAAGGCCATGGACTCGGACTGGTTCGCGCAGACCTACCTTGGTCGTCAGTCTAAGGTAAGATTATTTATTTATTTATATAATTCATCCCGTATAGTTAATTAAAATTTAATTTACCAGTAAAGTTATTTACTTTACAATATAACAAAATTAAATAATTCCTGTCTCTAAGTTTAAAAAAATACCCTTTTATAAAATAACGTTCTACCAAGACTCGAAAGCGTACTGCGTTTTACGACTACAACAAAATGGCGTTCGGGTCGTGCCCCCCTTCGACCCGCGCCCCTCCCATGTGTGTCTTACGCGGAGTAATGTTTGCTATTTACCTTTACATTTTATTGCTTTTTTATTGATATTGTTCTAAATAATAGGTCTTTACCTATGAAATTGCCGTTTTGTATGAAAAAATTTAAACGAATTTTTTTCATGCATTTTTTATTTGTATTAATCGAAGTAATCACCCATGCAATCAATGCATCTTTGCCAACGCAGTGGCAGTTTATTGATGCCCTTCTTAAAGAAATCAGCTGGACGGGAGGCAACAAATTCTTCAAAGGCATTTTGTACTGCCTCTCGGGTATTGAATTTTTTTCCCGCCAAGAAGTTATCCAAATTCTGGAAAAAGTAGTAGTCTGTAGGCGCAAGGTCTGGTGAGTAGGGCGGATGACGGAGAGCTTCCAACCCCAGTTCTTGCAACTTGGAGACCGTCTGCTGTGCAGTATGAGGTCGCGCGTTGTCGTGCAGGAGCAGCGGAGACGAGCGATTGACCAATGCTGGTTGGAGATGTGCCAGCTTCTCCATCATTGTGTTCAGTTCTTCACAGTACACATCTGAAGTAATGCTCACCCCGTTTGGTAAGAAGCTGTGATGAATCACACCGGCGCTAGACCACCAAACAGTGACCATCACTTTTCTAGGGGTAATTTTCGTTTAGGGCATTGTTTAGGTGCTGAACCAGGATCCAACCAACTTGCTGAGCGCTTGCGGTTATCAAACAGAATCCATTTTTCATCGCAGGTAACAATGCGGTTCAAAATAACTTCATTTGTGTGTCTGTTGAGCAGTGCAAGGCACGTCTCGACGCGTACTTCGGTCTGGCGATCATTGAGTTCGTGGGGCACCCATTTGTCAAGCTTTTTTACCTTGCCAATTTGACGCAAATGGACCAATATTGTTTTGACGCTAACGTCGAAAGCTGCTGCTAATTCAGCCGTAGATTGTGTATCATCAGCTTCCACAATCGCCTTTTTCGTCATTGTCGACCAAAGTCTTCGGACGACCGCGAGGTTCATTTTTCAGGTCGAAATTTCCAGAACGGAAGCGAGCAAACCAATAACAAGTGGTGCGTTGGTTTGTACTGTTAGCTCCGTAAACGTCGTTGATGTTGCGTGCCGCTTGTGCCGCGTTGCTGCCACGACGGTACTCATATTCCATAATTACTCGAATTTTTAACGTATCCATGATGACGAAAAAGATTGAAATGCGATGAAAATGTAACACTAATCAATAAACAAATGACTACTTTTGGAAAAAAAAATCCATGTTTTTAAAATAAAATTAATTTGAAGTTAGAATTCTTAGCCAAACAAAAATTATTTTGATTTGAAATGGCCAGTACTGCAGAACGGCAATTTCATAGGTAAAGACCTAATATAATATGTTTAAATAGTGCATTTGACTTGGGCCGTTCTATTTAAAGTAAATTAATACCGAGGGCGTTTCATTTTCGTCATTCTCCTGCCCTTAACCCAATTTTTTTTTTGGGTCGGCGCAACATGTCTTTTTTTTTACATACTTCTCTATTAGGGCCGATTTCTTGATCCGTAGTTAACTCGACCAATGGTTAAATGTTGGCTAAATGTGTTTGCCAAAAGGCCATAGTTACTATCTTTTAACATGAATGAGCTATCATCATGTTTAGCCTTTCACATTTAGCCAAAATTCAACAATAACCCCTTATTCATAAAAAAGCTAAAACGCTCTTTAAACCTATTTTTAACCGACTTCAAAAAGGAGGAGGTTCTCAATTCGTCGGAACCTTTTTTTTTTATTTTTTTTTTATGTATGTTCCCCGATTACTCGAAGATGGCTGGACCGATTTGGATTTTTTTTCTTTTATTCGAGAGGGTATACATCACAGTTGGTCCCATATAAAATTGATTAACTTTGCTTGGGTAGTTTTTAAGTTAGCTACAATAATACTTATTTTTTCCCCACTTTTATATGGATGATGTTCTAGTTTGTTTTGCAGGTAGTTGTATTAGAATTTGTGTGGGGTAGGTACACAACTAAAATGTGAAAAATAACTTTAATTTCGGAAGTTGGTGGCAAAAAGCGAAAATACATTTAACTGGTCACCGACTTCCGAAATTAAAGTTATTTTTCACTTTGTAGTGTTGTTTTTGGAAGTCGGTAGTATTTCTTTGTAAAAAAGTTTTTTAATTATTGATGTGTTTTGTTAATTTCTTTCGAATTATGATTTGAATTTGAAAGAAGAAGACTAAACACTTCTATCACTAATATAGGTTTATACAGGGTGTAAGTGTAAACACCGTTATCCTTTTAAGGGATCATTGTACTCATCATTATGAACAACTTTTACTGTGGGACCAAACTTAAAAACGCAAAAAAAAATCTGCTGCTCCGTACATTTATGTTCGCATTGTCAAAATGCAGGGGAACAGCAGATTTATATTATTATTTATTTATATATACTTTATTGTACACCACAAAAATACATAACAAAAAAAAAAAAGACACAAACTACAAAATATACAATGGGCGGCCTTATCGCTTTCTGCAATCTCTTCCAGGCAACCATAGAATGGGCAGATTTTTTTTTCGCGACTTCAGGTTTGGTCCCATAGTAAAAGTTGTTCATAATGATGAGTAAAATTACCCCTTAAAAGGATAACGCTGTTTAAACTTACGGCCTTTAGAGTGTTTTAGTTTTTTTTATGAATAAGGGGTTTAGTTATTATGTTTAACCATTGGTTGAGTTAACTATGGATCAAGAAACCGGCTCTTAGTCGTCATCTCGGTAGTCACTCCCTTTCTAGCCATATCATCTTTCACACAATCCATCCATCGTTTCTATGATCTCCCCCTCTCCCTCTCTCCTCCCTACTCGTATAGCCATCCACATTCATAAGCAAAACTTTCCTGACGACATTTTAGTCATTCCTACCGAGGGCTAACATGACTAAATTGTATTAATCTTGTGTGCAGGTTGGTGCACCAGATCTTAACAAGTGGAACAACTGGGGAGGATCGCTCTCTATCGGACATCCCTTCGCTGCCACCGGGGTGAGTTATACACACCTTTGTTAACAGGTTGTCCGGTAGGAAAATTAATGTATAATAAAAAATTATATCCCAAGTAGTATGCAGTAGTATGTAGAATAAGCTAACCTCATTGTACGGAAATCCTATAGATTGCGAGATCAGCTTATACTGGAAATTTATAGCTTAATATGTAGCCGAGTGTACCGCTGTGATACGATTTTTTGGAAAAAATACTAAGTTTTTTTACATACTTCACAATAACCAGAAATTAATGAATATAAGTTACGGTTGAGAATCATACTTTCAATCAACGCACACTGAGACACTGAGCTGCAAATAGCAGAAAAAAACGTAAGAAAATTTGAATTTCGCGTTCTTACGTTTTTTGCAATTTGTAAGTCAGTCTTAGGTTGTATGTTGATTAAAGTATGATTCGCGAGCGTAACAAATATGTATTTACAGAATTATAATCATTAGAATCAGTAATACAACTCCTTAAGTTAGTACAATCCTCAAAATGTCAAGATTTCATGAAATAGTCATTCAACAGGATTACCTGGTCTTAAAGAGTTGTATTGGTGACTTTAATGATTATAATTCTGTAAATACATACTTGTTACGGTCGCGAATCAAATTTTGATCAACATAAAATTACTGACTTGCAAATTGCAAAAAAACGTAAGAAATTTTGAATTTCGCGGGCTACCCTGGCGCTTTCGCCTTAAGTTAAATCACGTTAAATTCAACACTGAAATATTCCTTCTTATTTCTACAGGTCCGTCTGTGCATGCACACTGCCCACCGTTTGGTGCGCGAAGATGGCCAGTTCGGCGTCATATCGGCGTGCGCGGCCGGTGGCCAAGGCGTTGCCATGATCCTAGAGAGACACCCCGATGCCACCTGCAACTAAATCAACTTTATATCGACGTAGCCGGAATGAAAACTAAGATGAAAAAATAATTGGCAGCAAAAATACCTAGTGTTTGAGAAGACAACACAAAAAAAAATGTTCTGATATGGCAACACAGAAAGCAAATTTAAGAAAAAAACGCGACGTATGCATAATCTCTTTTTTAAAGTTTGCTCTGTGACTATACCCTGCTGGACAGTGAAGAAGACGGATGAAAAAAAATTGCATGCAGCGGAGATGAGAATGTTGAGATGGATGTGTGGAGTGACAAGAATGGATAAAGTGAGAAATGAGTATATAAGAGGAAGTTTGAAAGTGGCGCCAGTGACAGAAAAGTTGAAAGGAAATCGTTTGTCTTGGTATGGGCATGTAATGAGGAGAGACAAAACGCATGTGACTAAAAGAGTGATGAATATAGATGTTGATGGATGGAGAGGCAGAGGAAGGCCAAAGAAAAGATGGATGGATTGTGTGAGGAATGATATGAAAGAGAAGGGAGTGAATGATAGCGTGACGGTTGACAGGGGAGAATGGAAGAAGAAAACGTGTTGCGCCGACCCCAAGTAATATGGGATAAGGGCAGGAAGAAGAAGAAGAGCTCTGTGACTTTACCCAGGAAAAGCCAATAAACAAGTAAATAGAATATATAATAATTTGGGAATTTTCCCATATTTTGAAAGGGGAAATGCTCTCATAGGTCCGTGGCTACGTCCATAAACAACTAACACTGTTGCTCTACACTATAATTAGAAAATGTTAACACGTTAATGCAAGGATGTGTAACTTAAAATAATATTCATCAAGTCCGGATTAAATGTATCGAACATCTTTAAAATAAACCAAAACAACTTCAGTAATTTATACTAGTTTACTTGCTAATTATAGGTCTAAGTACAGAGGCCAGCACATCAAGCTACCCCAATCTGTCAAATTTTCCCAATTGAATATGAACCTTAGGTTTTTGTGGTAAAGTTGAAAATCTATCAAAGAAATTTGACAGATTTTGGTAGCTTGATGTGCTGGCCTCTGTACATTCACTGACAAAATTCAGGTAAATTAAATTACTCAAAAACTGTATAGAAATCGTTTTTTATAACTATTTTTATACAAAATGTACACTTATAGATTGTACAAATTAAAATAAAATAACATCCATGCAGGAATACAGGATTCCCGAAGGCTTAGGCGGTGTACCCACAGTAGGTAAACCCACATTTCACCAGCTATGTTACGAATATATCATTTTATATATTATATTTAGTTTCATAATATTATGTCTTGTAATCTTTTAGTTTGATAGCATATGTAAGGTCAATGTCCTGATATTTATTTCATAATCGTTAGTTTTAAGAGTACATTATATATATCTGATGATTTATTGTTGTTATTAAAATTTATTCAAAAATTAAATTTTGTGTTATATTTATCCTGAGTTTCCTGACTGAGTCAATGCCTGACTGCATTAAAAACAATCACAGTGATCTTCAACTGTGTTTGGATGCTAGCTAGGAGTCTTTTAGATAACTTCAGAGATAAAATGATCTGGCGCTGTTAGGCCTCCGCCTCGAATTTTGCGGGCAGCGGGGCGGGAGTGTCAGGATTTTATGCGTAAAAACAAATGGACCGGACCTCGAAAACAGCGGGGCGGGACAATGCGAGACGCGCCGCCGCCGCCGCTACCCGCGAAATTCGAGGCAGAGGCCTTAAATCCGGGGAACGTGCGGACCAGTGAAATGTTGAAAATCTGACTCTGGCATGGCCACCATCAGAGATTTTAATTTTTATAACGTGAAAAATTAGTCGATTTGTCGGTCACTGGTTATAAGGGTTCATATATCTCAATAAAAAATAAGTTTAAAAACTAAAACCCGACCACTGAAAAATCACGCTCTAAAAAGTACGAAACAAGAAAATATTTTCATCAGAAATTAGAAAAAGGCAGACAAATAAAAAATCCGGAGTCACACGCAATCTAATCCATTTATAACATGATGTGTGACTCCGGATTTTTAATTTGTCTGCCTTTTTCTAATTTCTGATGAAAATATTTTCGTTCCGTACTTTTTAGAGCGTGATTTTTCAGTAGTTGGGTTTTAGTTTTTAAACTTAATTTTTATTTAAATTATTTTGGGGTAATAATTTCGTGATAAAGTATTTGTAGAGCCACTTTACATTTTTAAAGAAGAATATTTATTATACAGGGTGTTTGGTAGATGGGTGCAAAGCCTGAAGGGGGTGATATCCTAGACCATTTAGAACTTATTAAGCTAAACTTGTCTTAGACGAAGTCTGTTCCTTGTATTTTTTTTTTTAACTTTAAGGTTTTAAACAATAATACCCATTTTTTTTCAATTAATCGTTAATAGTGTCCAGTAAAAGCTGTTATGTTATTATTTTTTATTTATGTAATGTGTGATTACTCAAACAAAATTATTCCCAAGCATGTGTGTCATCAGAGAAACATTCTACGTAATATTCAAGTTTAAGAAACTTTTAAAAATCAAGAAAACGTTTTGTTTACGGCATAATAAAAAAATAGCCTAAGTTGTTCAAACCTTTTTGAAAACATGCTTGGTTAGTGCCCTTTCGTTTGAGGTACTATTTACGCAGATGTCTCATCAACTCTTGGAATTAGGATGTACAAAGCAAATTGAGTATGAAAATTGTTATTTTCGAACAGATCAATAAAACAACATTTTAGTTAAAATAATTTATTGTTCATGTTCAAAATATTGACCGCGGTTTCTTATACAAGCACGTGCCCGTCTTCTCACTTCTGTAGTCGTGATTTTTAATTTCATCTCCTGCTTCATGACTTGAAAAGCCGTTTGGATTCTTTCTATTAATTCTTCTCTAGTTGAAATTTCAACGTGCGTGTAGACGAGCTCCTTGGCCCGTCCGCAAACGAAAAAATCCACAGGAGTTAAATCGGGTGATCGAGGTGGCCAAGGGATGGGCCCGTCTCAGCCAATCCAGCTCTCTGGAAAACAATTATTTAAATGTTCTCTCACGTTTAGGGTCCAGTGTGCTGAACAACCATCTTGTTGAAAAATCAGTGGTCTTCTCATTGCCAATATTGGTATTTCGGTCTCGTCCAGAAGCTCTGGGAGATGGTTTTGGAGGAATTCCAGGTAATTTTCTCCATTTAAATTATCTGATAGGAAGTGGGGACCAATCAACGTTCGGCCGATTACTCCTGCCCACACGATAACTGAAAATTTCCTTTGGAACGACACTTGCTTCTTCCAGTGTGGATTGTTCTCCTTGTCGGTCCATCGATGAAGATTATGAAAATTGGTAATTCCATCTTTCGACGATTTTGACTCATCGGTCCACAATATGGATTTTAAAAACCATGCATCTTCAATGTCACTATTTAACAAAAAGCGACAGAACTGAATCCTTCGTGGGGGATCTTCATTTTCCAAACCTTGTACACCCGTGCCGTGGAATGGATATTTGTTTTCTCGATGCATCGTATTCCACACCTTCCATACCGAAATGTTGAGGTTTCGAGCTACTACTCTGACGTAGTAGGATCTGCATCAAAAGCTGCAATAATGTCTTCCTCGATACTTGCGTGATGTCTTCCCGGGTTGAGTCCAGATTCCGCGTGATGGATTCCAACTTCAGAAAGCCGACGAAATGTGTTGTAAAACACTCTGACATTAGGTAATCTGCGATTCGGATATCTCTCTTGGTACATCCGTCCTGCCAAAGATCCATTACCGTCAGCTCTGCCATACATGAAGACGATATCCGCATATTCTTCATTCGAAAAAGTAGCCCTATGGTTACTTTTTTCTTTTTTTTTTTTTGTGATTTTGGACTTTTATTTGTGTGATCAATGGACTATTCGATTGATCACACAAATAAAAGTCCAAAATCAGTGAAGGAGCTCACAGCTAGGGCTAGGCTCAATACCTTAAACACCTCCAAAATCAACACGTGAAGGAGTGCACAACTTCATGCGGTGAATTGTGTAAACACGAATTTGCAATTAAAATGTCTAGTCACAAGGGCAGTCGTTACTTGACTAACTGATGGTCCGAAGATGTGACGAGTCCACCCGACTACTCGGGTACTAGTATTAGTGTAAATAAATAACGACTTTACATCCTCAGCAACTAAGCTGATTTTTCTATTGAATAATAGCAGTTCAGTAGACGCTAACCGAGAGTCGGCCCCAGCATGGTTCGCCCTCACGAGCGAGGTGAACCGGAAGTTGCTCCGCACGCAGCAAAACTTTGCGTTGCGGACGATAGTCGACGCGCCCCGCTTCGTGAGGAACGACGTGCTCCACCGCGACCTCGGGATTGAGAGCCTGGATGAGTTTGTGGGCCGCCTGGCGAAGGGAATGTTCGCGCGTGCCGACGCGTCTGCTTGGCCTCATGTCAAGCAGATAGCGCCCTGGCATACGCGCCCCCCTGACGCTAGGCCCCTGCCCCGCGACTTGCTTGCGGACGGTGACCCCATCTCCGCGCCGGACTGACCTCCAGGTGGGCCGCTCCCGGCTACACGCGGTCCACTTGTGACACTAACGCTTCCACTACAAATAACATACTCTGTCACGTGATGCGTGCTAGGATAATTTAGGCGTGTCACGTGACAAACCGCAGACATGCACCTCTATACAGGCACCAGAACTCACATACGAGGGCGCTGCGCGGGCGGCGACTCGTGAACGACGCCGGGTGACGCCACACAGTTCAATGTCACCCTCACACTCATGACACGGTCTCCCTACCCCGTGCCAGGCTCGGCTAGCTCTGAAAGTGGGGCGGGCGGGAGCCACTCACCCTATCCGTAGGAACGTCGAGTCCGTATCCCTGTCGCTGGTCGCCATCTGCTGGGCTTCCCCCATGTAGGTGGGGGTTCCACCTGGTAGGGGTTGACCGCCGGGGTACGGTGAAGAAAGCGGCAGTATGCATATGTCGTGACGAGCTTACGGACACAAATAGAGACACTATTTTCATGGGCGCGAAAATGCAGCGTGCCCAACCTTTTACTCGCCAGTGGCGATAAATGATGAGAGGCCCGTGGTTACGGGTCGCCGTACGGCATCCGTGGGAGGGGGGCTACGCCCCGAAACCGCAACGTCACGCCCCTTACGGGGCGTAGCGATATCCCACAGTAACCGAGAGTCGAAAGAAGGGCAAGTTTGCTATCGTCGCGCGGCGGCTTTTGTTATGCGATTTCCCAGAAGTTGTGCGTGCACCATACTTCTAAGAATGAATCAGTTATCAGTTCTAACAAAAAACAATAGTGCATTAGCAAAAATGTTGCATTATTTTGGTCTGTTTAAAAATTAAATATTCGACCTCAATTTGCTTTGTACATCCTAATTCCAAGAGTTGATGAGACATCTGCGTAAATAGTACCTCAAAAGAAAGGGCAATAACCAAGCATGTTTTTAAAAAGTGAACTCATTATATCTTCACTAAGACCCGACTAAATCTGTGACTTGACGAAAAGTTGCGTCTAATTAGCGACTAAGTTTGGGAGAAAACAGATTTTCGCTAGGAGGCCTAATTTTTACCCGACTACGGCGAAACAAAAAGGAGGGTTATGATTTTGACCGATATGTATGTATGTTCACCTGTTCCCTCATAACTTCTAAACTGCTTATCATAATTTGACAAATATATAATATTTAATATATATATTTATGTATGGTTAGAAGCGTCTTGATTGTCCGCTGGTTATAGGGATAAATAAATGTATATAAGTAGTTTATCAGCCATCTCGTTACCATAACACAAGCATTAGGTTGCTTAGCTTGGGGCTAGATGGCGTTGTGTGATATGTCCAAAACATATTTATTTTTTATTTTATTTATTTTTATAGGCTATGTGACGTCATATTAAATTGAATATGGCGCCCTCTAGAGGACAGAAAGTCATGAACTAAAAATTTTAACGATGCCGTGTTGGTTATCAAATGAAAGGGCTTAGTGAGCACATTAAAAAAAAATATATATATATATATTATTATCTTTATTTCATTAATATACATACAATATACAATATACACACAAATTACATTTTTAAATATTACAATATAAAAACATTTAAAAATATAAAACATAGTAGCCCACCGGTATCGGGAGCAGGGTCCAAGCTACCGGCGGTCAGGGCTCCAGAGAGAGGAACCTCCTAACAATACGCGCCGTGTCCAGAAGTACCGCTTTTTGAATCAGGGCCCTTAATCCAGCTGCCCAACGAGAGCCTCCTTAGATGTTGGTCGAGGCTCTTGGCAATTAAGTCATTGGCTGATACGACTATCGGCACAATGATTGCTGAGTCCACATCCCATATGTCGACAACCTCGCGAGCCAAGTCAAGATATTTGATTTGTTTATCTTTCTCGGCTTTCACGAGGTTCCCGTCATGTGGGACCGTTATGTCAATAATCATTGTGCGCCGCTCTATTCGATCCACCACCACTATATCAGGCTTATTGGCAACAATAGTCCTGTCAGTGATGATGGATCGATCCCAGTACAATGTGATATTTCCATTTTCGAGAACTGGGTCGGGCACATACCTATAGTATGGCACTCCCGATTCCGCAAGGCTGTATTACAGTGCAAGTTGCTGATGGATAATCCTAGCTACAAGGTTGTGTCTATGCAAGTACTCTTCGTTAGCAAGACCAGAACAGCCGGAGATAATGTGTCGGATTGATTCTCCTGGACGGTGGCATGCCCGACAAAAGTCAACCGTGCCGTCTTTCACAATAAATCTCCGGTAATTGTTCGTCATGATAACTTCGTCCATAATTGCACAGACAAAACCTTCCGTTTCCCCAAAGATTATTATATATATTATATATTTATTATTATATATATATTTATTATTATATATATATTTATTATTATATATATATTTATTATTATATGTATATATATTGTTAGCTATTGCTCGCGGCTTTGCTTGCATGCACCCGTTAATTGGGAATAATTTCTAAAAACACCCCTCAGAAGTGAGTCAAACATATTTTCTCTCCAAACTTACACAAAATACATACTCGTATAGGGTGTTTGGTAGATGGGTGCAAAGCCTGAAGGGGGTGATATCTTAGACCATTTAGAACTTATTAAGCTAAACTTGTCATAGACGAAGTCTGTTCCTTGTATTTTTTTGAAACTAAGGTTTTTAACAATAATACCCATTTTTTTTCAATAAATGGTTAATAGTGTCCAGTTAAAGCTGTTATGTTATTATTTTTTATTTATTTTTTATTTATGTAATGTGTGATTACTCAAACAAAATTATTCCCAAGCATCTGTGTCATCAGAGAAACATTCTACGTAATATTCAAGTTTAAGAAACTTTTAAAAATCAAGAAAATGTTTTGTTTACGGCATAATAAAAAAAATAAAAAAAATAGCCTGAGTTGTTCAAATCTTTTTAAGTATAGTCCAAGAGTTAGATCGAAGAGTTTACGATAAAATCTATAAAAATAATACTTTTAAGATAATAGATGGTATTTTTCAGAAAATTTCACTGATTTATCGATATTTTTTCTAAAAAAACGATGCGATATATATCGATACTTTTCGCACTTCATGCGTGCATTCTTACTAGGAAACCAAAGCTGTACAAAAATCAGTCATGGTAAATAAAACTCCCGCGCTTGCATTAATTTTTTCAAGATTTCTTCATGTTACAAAAAATTGCGGCTAAAAACCGCGTCCACAGAGCACTTTTTAACCGCGTCCGGTTTATTGCAGGCACCGCAGTGTAGCTTGGCACCATCTATCTATAACTATACTCTATGCTTGGCACTAATAGACAAAATGAATGAACGAAACAGTCAAAAACCATAGGCAATCACTGTGGCGTCGTCCGAGCGGATGTTGTTTATGCTCGACTTTTTCTAAATCTTTTGGAAATTAGATAGCGGACGTAATTTTATTAAAGAATTCGTTTATTTAGTGCAAGTTTTGTGAAAACTTGCGTGCATTTGATACGTTTGCTTGAACTGTTCAAAGACACATTGAAAAGTGACGTATGAACTTTATGTGTATGCCAATAAGGCTAAAGTTTTTTTCGCGACCATTATAGCGGGAAATCTACGTTGTGACGCGCACAAACCGTGATTATTCGTCGCGAGCACTGGCGGAGTGTCGTAACAGCCTGGTTATGTGGCCATATATATTTTGACAGTGGACTCGTGATAAAATTTGTTTTATTTGACAATGTCGGAGGAAATGGCGGTGTCTGATAACACAACTGGGGACGAAGCTAAAGTTAGCAACGATGAGGCAACGACACCGACTGTGGCGAAGCCCGAGGAGGTGGCGGTGGAGACGCCGATCGAGCCTGTAGTTCCTCCTGTCGTGGAGCCCCCAGCTTTGGCAGAAGGTAATACAAAAACTTTCACATAACCTAAGTGCCAACATCACGACATACTTTTTCGACAATTTGGATTGTATTTTTTTAGTTTTATTCATGCTAAAGTGCATTTGCAACCTTTATATTGGAGATTGAGGTCTAATATCCGCAATTCCTAAACTTTTTTTGGTAAAAAATAAGTCAGTTTACAATTTCATAAATTGGTAGTTAGTTAACAGTCTGGAATACCAACAGAGCATGATTTATTGTTTTATTAGACTGTAATTAACGAATGCAGACACCACACTAATGTTTTTGTAAAGCTACAGCGAATGCATTTCACTGTTATTTGATTGAAATCCATGATCGGCTGTGTATCGGTGAATACAAGATGGTGACATCATAACTTTGCTGCACTACATTAAACGTTATAGGGCCATGTGACCTTTTGAATTTATTTGTATAATATATATAGTAAATTTGTAATGTTTTACAAGTTGAATACAAGTAGTAGTATGTTACCGAGATTGATTTCTGAACTATGAAATGATTATGCATATATCGGAATGCATTTCATGGTTATGGAATAGACAAACATCTTTAGCGCAGAGCTGCTGTCTAGATCTTCATAGAAGTTTACAAAAACTTCACACATTTTTTTTAAATAGACATGATTGTTTCATTTATTTTTAGCTTCCGAGGTGCCAAATTTATTCCTACACAATATTTTTAAACACCATAGGCATACAGTTTGGTGTTAATCACAGCTTTTTGGTTTCCAAATCTGTATTATGAAGTAGCTCCTAACATTATATTGTCAGAGATAGACAAACATGCTCAGATTTTCATTATAAACATTGCATTATTGTATAAACTTTTCCCTTGGACCTGCATGCTATTACTAATAATATGTTTGAGCTTGTCGACTGAAGTGACACGCCCCGCTACTTGACTTTTGTTACATACACAATGGTAAATGCAGTAGTGGGGTATGTCATTTCAGAGTAGACAAGCTCTATGTATGATCCCATGTGGCTTGCACAGTCTCCCAGTCTTCTTAGAAGAGTGGTAGCAAATATATTATAATGGCCATTAGGAAAATCAGTAATTTTCACCAGTATTTTACATTAAGGTGTCAAAAACCGCTGTGTAGTCGCACAGCTGTTATTGTGTGATGGTACTACTTTCTGAGGAAACCAAAGCTATAAGTTTCTAAATGAAATGCTCTTTTAAAATTGACGGACTTCATGATGCAATTTGTTTGCATTGGTTACTGAGGTTGGCTTATTATATGCCCATAGTAGTATAATGTGTTTGAGAACACTGAAAAGCAGTCTGCCTCACTGAGAATCACTTACTACCACTGTAAGCATGATAATTATCCTGCTCTTATTAGTATTTCTTCTCATCATCTATACTAATAATAAAGTTCAAGATTTTGTATGTTTGAATGCACTAATCTCTGAAACTACCAGGTAGATTTGAAAAAATCTTTTTGTATTTGAAATTCTTGAGGAAGGCTATAGACTACTTAACATCATAAATCAGAAAGAATGCTAAGCGAAAACAAAGTAATATTAGCATGGGCAGAAGCTAGTCCTAGTATTATATAGTGTCCTCTTTGTTGTCATATCATCTTTTAAACAATCCATTCATAGTTTCTTTGGTCTTCCCTAACTTTGACTGCATGCATTATTATGATCGGAATGCATAAGAAGATTTTTTCATTGTTAGAATTATATTCTAAAGTCTGAACTAACCAACCTTATCTTTACAGAAGATCCAGGCCCAGAAATAGAACCAAAGATCGAAAACAAACCAGAAGTCAAAGCAGAACCAGAATCTGACAACGTAGAAGTACCATTAGAGAACCCAGAAGTTGACGTAGAAATTAAGAAGGAGGACGAAGACGATGTGAAATATGAAATTGAGACAGTTGAGCATAATATTGAGGAAGACATCAAGAGAGGAATCAAGCGGAGAGCTTCGTCCGCATTCAGTGATGTTGGTGATGAGGAGTTTAAAGGCTTTGATGAGATCAAATTTGAAGTTAAGGCTGAAGACTACAATCGTATATTGGGTAACAAATTTAATAACTTCATATTTTTATAGTTATCCTGAGTTATGAAATAGTTGATAAAACTAATTGTGTAATATAAACATAACCTAAAAATAAGAAAATTATATCCTAACATAACTAAAAGTATTAAAAAACTAAAATATGGCATCGAAAAATTCCTCCGCATCGTTGTCGACTGGTAAAGTACCCAAGAGACTGGCGGCATTGCCACGTTGTATGGCAATGCTAAGCCGCTGGCCAAGGTAAAAGCCAGCCCTTGGGTCACAGGAACTGTCAACCAGCCGCTTGGAGATTTTGTTGAATAAACCATGGCACACGGACCCCACGGCTCAAGGGTTTCAACCCTTTGGGGTTGCGGCTCGAAAATATAATTACCGATAAGGTTATTATACTTTTGCCGCTTGATTAGTTGATAGTTGATTAGTTGTTGCAAGTATTGGTTTGTGTATTGTTTACCAATAAATTGGGGTGTGCAATAAAGGGGATCTACTGTAGATGTTCATGAACAGTTATTGTATCATAAGGCAAGCAGAATGCTTGCTTATCCTTCTCTGTACAATAAAGGGGACCTACTGCAGATGTTCGTGGACAATAAGGCAACCAGAATGCTTACTTATCTTTCTCTCTGTAAAACCTACGAAGAAAACTGATTTGGCGAATTTAAAATTGCTTATCTTTTTTATAAACTGTTATGTATGTATGTATGATATCCCTGTTTAACGTCAATAATCATGTGTTTATGTTCAGAGCGACTGGAGGCGGAGGTGACAGCAGCTAGCAGGGACCTAGTGCCACTGAGGACCGTGATGGCTACGCCCCCCGCACCCGGCAGAGCCTCCAAACGACCTCGCAAAGACACTGGTAAGTACATGGTTATAGAGAGCAACTCATGTAAGGTACAGTACGGCCGAAATATCTTGTTAAGTCTGGAACTCCGGCGCATGTTCTCTCACTCACACTCGCCTCATGTCACCATTTGGTTCCTAAAAAACGTTACTGTGCAGCCTTCTGCGCGACGTTCGGACTTGCCAAGATAAATCGGCCTTGTAAATAGTTCAAGAAAGAGACAAATGCAAACTTTTGTAACTAAATAACCCCAAATACTTACTACCTTCTACTCGAACAAGTAATTTTTAGAATTAAGTAGCCTATAGATTGGCATCAGTGTGTTTCAGTAGGTTTTGTGAAATTCGTTTTTAAAGATGGTCAAATATGTGAATAAACTACAGTAAAGTCCGCTTATAATGACATCAAATTAAAGTAATAAATACGTCATACTAAGCGGACGTCATACAATTAGTTTAATAGATAGAAAAACTACAGTGTATATCTATTAATAAAAAGAAAAAAGCTGATACAAAATAAACATTAAAATCATAGAATAAAAATTGTAATACCTACATAGATTACATATTATTACGACGTCATCGCGTCAACGCCGGCTATCGCTGAAAACCAGCGCTGGGGCTCCGTTTCGCATGGGGTCGCGGCTTTATGCTGAGCGGTAGCCGTTTTGCGTAGATGTGACGCATATTTTCCCCAAAACTTGCTTTTTACATTGTTTATTCTATTTTTTTGTCCTTTGCGTCATGTTTACCGCAAATAAACGTATTTTCTTTCTTTCTTTCTTTCTATATTTTTTTCAAAAAAATCAATAATTTTTGTCTGGACATAATGTCTTAAAAATAGGTCATAATAAGTTAAATGTCACTATAAGCGATGTCATGATATCCAAACTTTGTTATAAAGAATTTTATATGAAAACCAAACTTCGCATTGCAATTACTTTTAAGTGGCTGGTCAATATTTATCTGCCTAGCGTTTTCCCAACTATGTTGGGATCGGCATCCAGTCTTACCAAAAGCAGCTGAATACCATACCTACTATTAATATGAAAAATACCATAGTAAGAAGCCTCGAAGTAGGCGGAGTTATATTAAACGGATTCTACTGTATGTTAGTAAAATATTTATGTACACCAACACCAAAAACACTGGATAACTGAAAAACATGACAGTTAGGTTAAAAAAAGTCATTGTGGGAATGTAAATAACATACTATCAATCAATGATATTATAAGTAAAAATTTACTTTAAAAAAAGTAAAAACCAACTTCAAAACCAAAAACTAATAAAATAACTTTCATAAGACACTTCAACAGCTTCTGAAGTCGGTGCCATCAATTCTTCAATGCACTTTAGCTTGACACTGACTTCAGAAGCCGTTGAAGTGTTTTATGAAAGTAAATTTATTACTTAATAATATCATTACTATCAATTCTTTTTTGTGCAACCACAACTTAATTTAGTTGCATTAAACACCCATTTCACCACAGACTACCTTGAATTTCTAATTGCATGCTAACTGCAGCAGTGTTGCAACATCCTCTTCTAAATCTCTAGTAAAATAATTGTTTTATTGTGTTGCAAAACAGTTTCATGCAGTTTACTCAGATTTAATCACAGATTTAGATTATAGACATTGACTTATTTATAAGCACAGGTCTAACAATACGACAACTAGCTACGATACGATACGATACGATAGCTATAACAATACGACCGCCTGCATTCCCCGAAGGGTTAGGCAGAGGTCCACCTATAGTGCTGTGGGAGAGGTACAGTCAACAAAAGAGATATCTAGGCAGGGTATACTCACATATTTGTATGTGAATTGCTTCATGTGTTAAAAAGTAATATACAGGGTGTTTGGCAGAACGTTGAACATACGAAAATGGTGGATAGGTGGGGTCATCTGCTACTTACTCAGCCCTAATTTATTTGGCCCTGACCCCCTGGATATTAAAAAAAAAAAAAATTTGTTTCTTCTAGTTTCACCACTTTCTTAACTTTAAAGTGTAATTTTTATTAAAAACCGGCCAAGAGCGTGTCGGACCACGCACAATGAAGGGTTCCGTAGTTGGGATGAATTTATCTTACGAACAAACTTAACATTGTAGTTGAAAAACATGCATTCCATGCATTCTCCCATACATTCCAACTGTAAATGTAAGTTTGTACTCACAATATTGATAGATTTACCATGTTATTTTATGACCACAGACTTCTTATAGGTTTTCCTGTAATCTACAGGTAAAGATCTATTTTCTGTATTTTTTTAAAAATTTTAGGCTCAGTAGTTTCGGAGATAAGGGGGGGAAATGGTCAATTTTCGTCTATATTCTTAAATAACTTTAAAACAATTTATTTTCAAATTATAAAAAAATATATTTGAGACCCTCATAGTAAGCCCTTTCATTTGACATGCCACATGGTGTAGTTTGCAAAACTTTTTTTTTTAAATTTTCTTATTTGCCCCCCCCCCCCCCCCCTTCAAAAGTGACGTCTATATTCAAAATTAATTTATTTACCCGTCCGTGTTTGGATCACAGAAATTCATATGTGTACCAAATTTCAACTTAACCACTCCATTAGATTCGGAGCAAATTGGCTGTGAGAGACGGACAGACAGACAGACACACGAGTGATCCTATAAGGGTTCCGTTTTTTCCTTTTGAGGTACGGAACCCTAAAAATGAGTAAAACAGGCAATATTTTGTTTTTTTTTTCATCTTTAATGTTGGCAGATTCTTACTACGACAGACAGACGGATGGACAACGAAGTAATCCTATAATTACTCCCTTGTCCTTCTGTCTGTCTGTCAGTCTGTCAAGACCCTTTTTCTGAGGAACGCGTGGAGGTATCAAGTTGAAATTAATATCAAATACGTAGGTCTATGGCCCCTTGGAGTTCTAAAAAAAATCAAGCTTCTGAATCAACGCAATAAATAAATACGGCCATTTATGCGACATATTTTGATACTCGCAAGTAAATCAAAACCTATAGGGCACTTTCTGTAGTATCGGAATCTTGAAATTGGGCAAGAAGCAAGATCTCAAATCACAAGTAAAGGGAAAAGTCCAAAAATGATTCATTTGTAATTTTATCATATAAAAAAATTTTTTTTTGGGATATATTCTTTTCAACTACGCAACCCTTCATTGTGCGTGTTTTTTTAATTAATCGCCGCATGTTCTCAAAGTTGCACAACAGAAAACCAATCATGAATAATTCTATAATGTTTTTGTAACACCAGAAACGATGAACAAAGTGAGTTTGTCTTTCATTAGTTTGTATTTCTCAAAGAAACTGAGGTTGTAACTGAAAATATCCCATATCTCTTAAAAATTCCACGTCGTACCTATCTACAAAAGAAATATGGTTACACTAAATAAATTAATTAATTCTTGTTACAGACGGATCCAGGCCATCATCAGCATTATCTTCAAGATCTGACGGCGACGGCGCTACTGATGTGAGTTCTTTCATTCTCCTTAAAACCACGCTTTTACTAACATTTTCTCACGTGTCCTCTGTTGAGTACGGCCCTTTCTTTAACAGCTACAATAGATGACGTTATATCTCGAAAAAAAAAAGAAATTAGAATAGCAACTGAAAAAATAAAATAAAAATCTAACTGTGTCTTAGAGAGAGATAGCACTATTGTATGCTGATGTTACACGATATTAACCACATTTACACATTGTAACTCCACACCACTTGATATAATTCCCGATAAGGACTGAAAACATGAAAAATGTAACACATTATGCCACTATTCTACTATTTAAAAAATGAACTATTTGTTATCTAGTAGATTCTAAGATTTAAAAAGGCAATGCCAAATGCCAATCTATTATAGTAGGAACATTTTTGTACTAAATGAGGTGTAATCATAATCATACCAATTTTGTAAACAAAATATTTTGTTAAGTTAGGTGTAAAAAGTTCAAAAAAGGACAAAATGGACAGATTATGTCCGTTAACAACTAAAATCTTACGAAAATTACTTACTACTTCTGCTAGTCAAGTTATTAATTTTCGTAAGATTTATTTTACTTTTCAGGTGCCTCCTGAGAAAATGGAATTTAAATTCAAATATACCAAAGAAGTATTATCCCAAGATGTTCAGGGAGTAAGAAAAAAAAGGAAAGGCATTAGAGAAGCTTGTCGGCACTATGGTGTTCTTCCCACAACAGTCCAGGACAGACTCTTAGGTAGGGCTAAAGAACAACCTCAGAGAGTAGGACCAGAGCCCATACTAGGCATTGATAGTGAACAAAAATTAGTTGAATGGATCAAAGAATTAGGTAAGTGTGGGTTTCCTCCCTGTTTCTTCCCAGAAGGGTGTCCTAGAAAACAATGGTACCTAGGTTTTCTTAGGAGGCTTCCGGAGATCAGCAAAGAGCCTGAAGGAATTAACAAAGCCAGGGAACAACAGACAGCTTTATAAGAAAATGGTTTTAAGATCTTGAAGCTAATTTTGACTGAAAGAGGAATGATGGAGATCATGAAAGTTCCTGAAAGAATATTCAACGCTGGTGAGACTAGATTTTCATTATCTCCAAAATCAGGTAAACTCCTCACTCCGGAAGGCTACGAAAATGTTAACATGTTTAAAAGAGGTAATGGAAACAAAACGCTTACGGTATTAATAATGATGTCTGCATCGGGTACGGTTTGCCCTCCACTTTTGGTGTTTCCATGCAGTAGACCCTCAAAAGCGATTTTAAAAAATGTACCAGGTGATTAGCTCGTAGGAAGATCTGATTCAGGTAGCATGAGATTAAGTGTTTTTTACGAATACTTTACTAACGGCTTTAATAACTGGCTAGTGGAGAACAACGTCAAAAAACCAGTAATCGTTTTCGTAGATGGGCATAAATCAAATCATAATATGTCGATGCCCTTAAGTAAATTTTGTGAAGAAAATGGTATCTTTTTATACGCTTTACCACCGAATACAACTCATCAAATCGTGCAACCAGCTGAGGTTAGTGTGCTAAGACATTTAAAACAAGACTTGAACAATACCTTTAGACATTAGCAAGCCAAACCTGAAAACCATAAAAAAAAACTGTGACGAAGATAAACTTTACCAAAGTATTTAAAAATATCCTGGATGCAGATATGACACAAACTATAAGGAACGGATTCAGAAATTGTGGTCTATTCCCGTTTGGTGGAAATGCAGTGGATTTTACGAACTGCGTAGTGAACTTTCGAGAAAGAAGGCAGGACAGATCACTATCCTCCGCTGAGTTCACAAAACTAGACTTCTCAACTGCAACAAAAGTGATTTTTTTAATAAAGGACAATTTGTCAAAGAAAGGGATTGATCCAGATACGATTTGCAATGAATTAGAGTTGGCGAAATCAACCTTCAACGAACAATGAAGGTGTTAGCTCTGCTATGGTTGAATCCAATGCGGATGATATGACTGAGTCAAATGTCAATACCGCAGGAGATGGTGTTGGCAATGATACCTTGCTTGTTCAATTGAGATCAATTCCAAGTTCCAATGGATTGATCGTTTGATGTTGTTAAGTGACATTTCTGTTTCAAAAAAAAAGTCAGAATGTGAAAATCAAGAATAAATCACCTGAGAAATTTTTGAAAGTCAAAATTACATAAGACCCCAAAACGCCCGCCTGAAGTCCGAAGAAGTGGCGCAATAAACTCCCCAGCAGCACAGCTGCCTATTCAGTTAGAAGAACTTGATTCTTTACAATAGTATGCAAAGTAATTATTATAATTACGAAACAAAAAAAAAAAAAAAATATGTTACTGTAGAAGAGGTTCCTAAGGGATAAAGAGTATGATGAGGCTTCTCTACCTTTTCAAAGTTACTATAAAGCATCTACGTCAAAAGTTATTATTTTGTAGTAGCGGAAGTGTGCACAGTCCTGTTACAGTAGTACATCTGGGCAATGACCTTGGATTAATTACCTACGACAACTCGGTAGATAAATCCGTGTCCGTCAGTTGCCTACTGGTATACACTGAGATTTCGAAGCGCTTCGTTTCGGCCATTTACTATGAAGTCGTACTACTGTATCTTTATTATTCTGTGGTTCTGCCGTCCAAAAAATTGATCCAGAAAAATAATAACGTGAATACTGATAATGAAGTTTAATAAATATTTTTTATCTGTATGTTGGAAAATTATATGCCTATTGATCCTTTCTAAAATCATTTATGATTTCTCATTACCAAGAAACTTGGTGTTAACATTATAATATTAAAATAGTGGATTTAAAGTATTGCCTTTTTAATTATAGAACCTCCTAGAGAGCAAATAGTTAATATTTAGTGTTCTGTACCTGAAGGGTGCCAAACGGAACCCTGTTACTAAGTCTCCGCTGTCATATGTCTGTCTGTCAGCGGACTGTATCTCATGAACCGTAATAGGTAGACAGCTGAAATTTACACAGATTGTGTATTTATATTGTTAATACAACACTATAACAACAAATAATAAAAATAAAATAAAGTTAAAATTTAAAGCGGGTCATCCCCATACAAGAAATGTGTTTTTTAAACTGGAGTTTTTAGGATTTTTTAAAAATATGTACCTAGTGTTAAATATTGTACGGTGGTACAGATCCCTTCGTGTGCAAGTCCGACTCGCACTTGACCGGTTTTTCAAATACATACACAGTATAACAGTGGCCGAGAAAAGTAGCCACCACCGGCTGGAAACTGAAATTGGTGATTGAAAACATACTGAAGAATTTGAATTTATTGACAATTTGAATATAATGTTGACGAGTAATGCCGCGGCCACATTAACGGGATAAGCCGTTGATTATCGCGTTGAAGGACGTTGGCCGTAGATGTAGCCACCACTTACCGCGATAATTTGACCGAATCTTGACTGAATTTAACTACCGCGATGTTTATGGCGTTTATGGGCATTGACAATAAATCAATCTGCCGCAATTGACTATCAATCAAACAATAATGTTGACGAGTAATGCCGCGGCCACTTTAGCGGGATATGCCGTTGATTATCGCGTTGAAGGACGTTAGCCGTAGGTGTAGCCACCACTTACCCCGATAATTTGACCGAATCTTGACTGAATTTAACTACCGCGATGTTTATGGCGTTTATGGGCATTGACAATAAATCAATCTGCCGCAATTGACTGTCAATCAAACAATAATGTTGACGAGTAATGCCGCGGCCACATTAGCGGGATATGCCGTTGATTATCGCGTTGAAGGACGTTAGCCGTAGGTGTAGCCACCACTTACCGCGGTAATTTGACCGAATCTTGACTGAATTTAACTACCGCGATGTTTATGGCGTTTATGGGCATTGACAATAAATCAATCTGCCGCAATTGACTATCAATCAAACAATAATGTTGACGAGTAATGCCGCGGCCACATTAGCGGGATATGCCGTTGATTATCGTTGACGTTGACGTTAATGTGGCCCGGGCATAAAGGATTTACAAATATCATACTGATCATTTTTATAAACCATGTAAAATAATGACAATGTTTATTTTTCTTTTAGTTTGGTCTTGATTGTGTTCAAAGTGTTCATAGTACCCGCCTATTATTGCTCCACTGCAGAGCAAAGGCCTCATCTCGTACAGAGAAAGCACGAGCGTTGTTCACCACGCTTGCTCACGATGGCATTATGTTTATTCGTTCATAAATCTCTTACAAACCCAAAGAAAGGAAAGGGCCTATTCATTACAGGGGACTTCAATACCATTCTTTACTCAGTAAAGCCTCGTATTCATTGGGAAACAAAGTTGAGTAACTGTTGCGAAACATCAAATGTTCCTGGAAACAACGCAATCTGGTTTCTTAATGAATACGGCGCTTATGGAGCTTACAGCTTTGCTCGATTTTGTTGATATATTCTGAACTGTGCAAAGTCTACAGTCTGATTTTTAATTCGACGGAATTCTGACATTTCAGATGCGTTGCTAATAATATAACGGTCCTACTATAATCGGAACGCATTTAAGCGAAATTAAAAAACATCTTTCTTGAATTTCTTGGCTTCAAGTAAAAAAACTAAAACTTAAAAATTTACAGATAATATTAAAATGGGAATCAGATTTTTTATTAAATAAATATAAATAAATATGTTTTGGACATATCACACAACGCCATCTAGCCCCAAGCTAAGCAACCTATTATCAAATTATTGAAGTTACGATAATTGGTAAGGTACTTAATTATTTTTCTTTCACAAGGGATCCCTGTCCTCTAATCCATAGGTTAGGAAAACATTTTTGTTTGTAAAATCTTCGCTTCTTGTAACTACAGACAGACAACGACGATGATATTAGTGATACCTAAATAAATATTTAAATTTAAAAAAATATGTTCTTTTACTCTTTTTTTCCATTTAGCAGTAAAAAAATAATATTTTAGTTAGTGTGCATTGAATGCACAGAACAAACACTATTTACATTGTCATATAGTTTACTTGATCTCATTCTCTTTCATATTTTTGTTATTTTATATCCAAAAAATCTATTTATATAATTATCTTATAAAAAGGACAAGACAGAAAAGGTTTATGATATCTGAAGTGTCAAAAAATTACATCTGTCAGAATTCCGTCGAATTAAAAATCAGACTGTAGATCCTTTGTCCAATAGGTCATCCGTAATCAATCAGCCATAAGGTATCATACTTTAAAAGATAAAGTATGCGCAGCTTTTATGATATTGTGACATTCAGCAATGTGAACGCCAATTCTCGTACTAAAAAACCGTTATAGAGCAAGATCCCAGACCTTACTTATTTTCTGATTAACAAAATGTATGGGATAGAGTAGAGTATGTACTTTGAACGTACGCATACCTGCTAGCTTGGACCGACGGCCATATTTTCAGGTATTAGATACTAAAGTTACGTAAAAATATTACTCACTTTTTTTAAAGTCGACTGCTGATTTTTATGTTTGTTTTACAGAATATTGTTAATAATCAATACTGTCAGACCCTTCCCGTCGGCGGTTTTTTCCGCCAGACGCTTTAAAGCTCGCAAAAAATTACGTTATCTTACTTATAGTTTGATTCCTAATTTTTATATACTCGGGGAACTATTTCAGTACTATTTGTAAGCAGCCAGATCAATCGTAGCTGTCAAACATCCCCCAGACACAGTAATTGTGTCTGGGGGATGTTTGACAGCTACGATTGATCTGGCTGCTTACAAATAGTACTGAAATATGTTTGGCAAACAAGTGCGCATCTGGTGACTCATTGGTCATTGTTATACGGTATAAATTGCAATGATATATAATATCGACAAAGGCCGAGCAAACATTGTAGGCTCCTCCACTGTTTTGTTACTAACACTTTTACACGTATTTTTTTTTTTATCTAGCCAGCATTCATTATTGAGGTTGAAATCAAACGCAAAAAGGTTAGGACTTTGTCCTATTTTTTGTATATTTGATGCATGCTTTTAGTAAAACATAGCAGGTGAAAGTTTGGTGACGGATTCATGATATTTCTGTATGAAAAAGAAATACATGTTATGCTCAGTGTATCTTAGTAGTAAATTTTCTGTTTTTAATCGCTGTTGCTTGCGTTTTCACTCGGATCCGGAACTACTGCATGCTGTAGTAAAATATTATGTATAATACGATTTCTATGTGGTAATTCATGACATGGTCAATCTGTGGGTCCAGTTTTACCTTTTTGTTACTGAACAGATTTTTCTGTTCAGTAACAATTACAAACTTTCAGATTAGAAATTGACTGTCCATAGATTTGTAGTGAATAAAAAGTACAACAGTACAACTGGAATAATATTATTTGATTATTGGTAATGGCTGCATGATTTCTTAAACGTGTTTATTAGAATGATATTTAAAGTTAGCTTTGTCATAGAAACCCTGAAAAAATTAGATAAGAAATATGCATTGGAAAAAAAAATGGCTTAGCTTAAAATACTATTGCTAAAATGCCAAAACAACTACATCTAACATAAAAATATCCTTTTCGACAACCTGAAATTCCCCAAAAACTTTTCAAAGAAAGATTTTTATTCACTTTGTCTTCTTTAAAATTATTAAAACATTTCAAAATTCTTCGGTATTCTCCATATTTATTTCTTACAACTAACTTTTAATCACCCAATCACAGGCCAGTGCAACCTCATCGCCCGCACAACGGGGCGGTCGCCGAGCCACCATTGAGATGTCCTCTCCCTTACTGCGAGTACCTTTGGAACGAGGCTGGAAGAGAGAGCTGGTGTACCGTGCGGCCCTCGATGCTCATTCGAGGCGTAACGCCGATATTTATTACTATACGCCGTATGGGAAGAAGCTGCGCTCTACCAGAGAGGTAAGTAATCCCTCACTCCGGCACTTCTTATATTGAGTCACTCCAGTAATAGCATTTTGAAGGTAGTATCGTGCAATCTAGCAAGCCCCATATTTGTGCACTGGATTTTTATTCACCTAAGCGAGAACAAAAAATTACGAAAAGACTATGTTTTTGAAGATTATGGGTACCTATACATACCCCCATGTTATTTTAATGTTTTTATTTATTTATTTTTATTTTTGTTTACTTGTTTTATTTTGTCTGCAACAAAACACTATTTATATATTTTATAAGAGATTAGCTTTTGCCCGCGTGAATGTCGGAACATGTCCCACGGGAACGTACCACCGGATCCTTCCTTATTCCTTGTCTACATTATAAAGGGAACCTCTGTGCAAATTTTCAGCTTTCTAGGTCCAAGGGTTTGGGCTGGGCGTTGATGAGTCAGTCAGGACTTTTCTTTTATATGTATATATATACATAAGTATAAAACCCTATCACATTATCGTATCACGTAACTCAGTATTCCGTGTATGTGTTATACAACAATGAATTCTGGTGATGATCAAACAGTATACATGTTTGGTAGAAGGACCGATACAATTTTCTTGATAGCGTCATATCCTAGTTTACACGCATAAAACCTGTCTTAGGTGTCACGGTAGGCAGTATAATCAGCCTATAACATTCCCAATGCTGGGACACAGGCCTCCTCTCTTCGAGAGGGAGTGGGCTCTAATCAACCACGCGAGCCCAGTGCGGTTTGGTAGATGTCACATGTCTTCGAATTTTTGGTTCTAAGATAGGACATGCCGGTTTCCTCACGATGTTGTCCATCACCGTTTTGAGAGCAGTGGTGATGAAATGGAGCGCTGCTCTGCTCACTAAACTGCTCTGGCAGGAAGTTTAACATTTTGTGGTGCTTCACTTTAGTGACTCTAGCGCCTGCATTAACTTACGCATCTATAGTTTCAAGTCTGTAACATCCCACCGCTGGACAAAAGCCAGTTACTGAAATTACGCTAAAGTACGAGAACTAAGTGAGGTTTGTTTTTTTTTTGTAGGTCTCAGAACATCTTTCCGGTACGGGATTGACAGTAGATCACTTTTCCTTCTTCAAAGAACCGCTCGGAGTCGACGACCCTGAAAAAGAAATTATAAGGTGAGTTCATTTTCTACTACAACTATCGAGATTGCTCTTAGCTAACAAAAATCAATCTGCCTAGCCTTTTCCCAACTATGTTGGAGTCAGCTTCCAGTCTAACCGGATGCAGCTGAATACCATTATTTTACATGGAGCGACTGCCTATCTGACCTCCACAACCCATTAACTGGGTAATACGATACCCCTTGGTAAGACTGATTGTCAGACTTTCGGGCTTCTGACGACCCGTAACGACTGTCAAAGATCCACGAATGACAGCCGGGACCAACGGCTTAACGTGCTTTCCAAGGCACGGAGGAGCCTCGGTATGTAATGATGGTCACCCATCCACGGACCAACCCCGGCAAGCGTAGCTTAACCTGATGGATCGACCCGTGCGGCTGTTATTACTTAGCCACGAGCTCCTCACCTAGCTCTTAGCTAACAACATTACAGAATAAAGAATACCAACGCAACACAAACTAAAATACATACTTATACGAGGTGCATTCAATAAGTACCTAGCCTCATCGCCAGAGGGCGCTGTAGTTTCAAAAGAGTTTTACCACAGTGTAGCACATTCTTTTTTAATTCTTTTTTCAAATTTTCATTCCAATCCCTTCATTTGTTTTAATTTGACAACTTATGGAAGCGAACATGTCGATCGGTTTTACAAAAATGGAAAAAGAGCAATATCGTTCGGTGATTCGATTCCTATTTTTGGAAGGGAAAACGCGCATCGAAATCAAAGAGCGCTTGGATGCTGTGTACGGTGACTCTTCTCCATCGATGGCCACCGTCAAGAATTGGTTCAACTAGTTTGCACGTGGCCGTACGTCGGTTTTTGATGAACCACGTCCAGGTGCACCGAAAACAGCTGCTACGGAGGAAAACATTAAAAAAATCCATGATCTCGTATTGGCAGATCGCCGATTGAAGGTTCGGGAGCTAGCTGAGACTGTAGGCATTTCAGAAGGAACAGTGCATCATATTCTTCACGAGGAACTCGGCATGAGAAAGCTGTCGGCGCGATGGGTGCCGCGTTTACTCACACCAGAAAACAAGCGCAACCGTGAGACCACATCGGAGACGTGTTTGACGCTGTTTAAGCGGAATCCAGCGGAGTTTTTGCGTCGTTTTGTGACCGTCGATGAAACCTGGATCCACTGGTACACACCAGAGACCAAGGAGCAATCAAAACAATGGATCCAGACCGGGGAACGTGCTCCAAAGAAGGCGAAAACTGTAAAATCGGCCGGAAAAGTTATGGCCACCGTTTTCTGGGATTCACAAGGTGTGATCTACATCGATTACCTCGAGAAGGGTAAAACAATTACAGGGCTTTACTATGCCGATTTATTGGGCCGATTCGACGCCGAATTAAAGAAAAAACGACCCCATCTGGCGAAGAAAAAAGTGCTGTTTCACCACGACAACGCACCGGTTCACACGTCTGCCGTTGCCATGGCCAAATTGGTCGAATTACGCTACGAATTGCTGCCCCATCAACCGTATTCTCCAGATTTGGCCCCTTGTGACTTCTTTCTGTTTCCTAATCTGAAAAAATCACTCGCCGGGAATAGATATGGATCGAATGAGGAGGTCATCGCCGCCACGGAGGCCTATTTTGCAGAGTTTGACAAAAACTATTTTTCGGACGGGTTAAAAAAGTTGGAGCATCGCTGGGCTAAGTGTATCGAACTAAAAGGAGACTATGTTGAAAAATAAATTGCCACTTTTCCAAAATTTTCGTTTACTTTTTGTAGGCTAAGTATTTATTGAATGACCCTCGTAAGTAGGTTAGGTAAAATATAATAAAATTTAAATGTCACCGTGTAATTATGAACTTCGTTATTTTATATCGGTATTATTTCTGATCGAACGATTTTCGAACTGAATGAATGAAATGCACAGATCCCAGCGTGGTTTAACTCCATTACTCGAATGAACCCAAAGATTCACACTAGCCCCTGTTGCCTCATGTTACATGGTGCAACAGAGACAACTGTCTAAAAATTGTAAACTGCAAAAAATTATTTAAAAATTAACGTTCTTAATATAAATCCCGGGATTCCAAAAAATCTGGGAATGCACAATTAATCGGATACATTGTATGGGAACGACTTCTTAAACATGTATTAATTATTTTGAAAAACCCGGTACACTGGGATCACATTACCATTCTGCGAACAACTTGGCAGTAGTGCCCGCCGGCCGCTCGGCTCGCGCGTGGTTGGTCATAGTTCTAACCTAACCCATTTTACTCAGTTTACAATTTCTCTACAGATTATAATCTAACGGAAATAATACCGGTAGATTTATAAACTAACGGTCCTCACAATCTTACGGTGACATTGGTGCCGATTCTCTTGTCACAAATGCCTCTAAACTAGACTAAAAATCACTAAAATTTAGTTTATTCCTGTCAAACGACGATTTCCCATTCTGAAATTGACTAAAGTGACACAACTTAACTATATTTTAGTTTGACAGGACTAAGGTTGTACGGAGTTATTAGTTTAGTGAAAATGGCAATTTTGCTATTCTGAATTTGACTGTTTTCACATGGTTTTCACCTAAAATTTGGCCCCCCTTAATAAAACCCATGAACCCCTATGACTCAACATGTAGGCACCAAAAAAAAAGTACCAAAAAAAAGGTACCAAAAAAAGGTTCCAAAAAAAAAGGTACCTACATTCCATATAAAACACGTTGAAACTGCCCCCTCCCTGCGCCCCTCCAGCTCTAAAAGATATTTGACCCGGTAACGACAGCGATGTCGGTGAACAAAATATGACAAGCCTGTCACTTCATAGTGATTTCGTTAGTTCCAATTAAAGCCACCGGGTCAAATATACTACAGGCACTATACCACGCGGAGTCACGATTGTCAAACTCGATTTTAGTTGTGTCAAAATTGTTATTAAATTTAGAGGTTTTTTTTTGCAGAATAGCTCTAAAATTCTCATAGCAAAAAGTAAGGATTTTTAGTGATAGTTTAGTTAGTTTAGTTCGGTGTACAACAGAATCGGCACCATTATTTATTTAAAAAACGAGAAAAGAATAAAATTAACAAACAAAGCATGACAGTTGAAAGTTTACCTGGTCGCATCCGTGCTATGTCATAGATGAATATAGATTGGACACTCCGCAAAATCATTTAAATTAAAAGCGACTTGCTACGACACAATAAAGTGCAATTCAGGTCGCACAACGCTTCATTACCTACAGTTATATTCACCTATAAGTTGCCTCTCTATCGCGTAACTCATAAACCTTCTGACTTGTTAGGGTTGTCTTCTTTTACGACGCTGAATTGACCCAGTGAGATGAGCCCGCCGCGTACTTGTAGCTTCATACCTAGGTACACTGCGGAGTGTCCCATCTGAATTACACTTCTGGACACATCTTTTGGCCCACCTTGTATTTTCAGTTTCGTTTGGTCCTAGCTAAAATTTTATATTAGGTTGAGCAAAAAATTTTTATGCAGTTTTGAACCTGGCACATTCACAATTTCATTCAATAGTCTTTTTTTGAATTTCGAACACAGAATTTAAAGAAACAAAAGACAATTTGGAGCCTGTTTGTTGATATCAAACAATCGAATACTAAGAAAACTTGGTTTTATTGGTTTACTTGGATTTAATTCTTGAAAAAGTGATTGATATCTTTGGTTTTGCAACAAACATTACTTATTCTTAACATTAAGGTGAGGTTCTATCAATAATCTATGGATACTTCACCTGAAGTCGCCGCCCAAGCTGTAGCACTTATTCAGGCCGGACACAGCCAAAGAAACGTGAGTGCTCAACTTAATTTAAGTCGATCTGCGGTCCGAAATGTTTATCGGAGGTACCTAGAGACTGGCGGCTTTGTTCGTCGCCAAGGAAGGCCACGATCTCGGGTCACAACTGAAAGGCAGGATCGATTCATCGTGACGACCAGCTTGAGAAATCGTCACCTTACCTCCATTGAGATACAAAACCAACTTCGCGACTTCCACGGAGTATCTGTGAGCGCTCGAACTGTTCGGAGAAGGTTAAAAGAACGCGATATGGTACCACACAAGCCAGCTAATGGCCCCAAACTAACGTGAGCCCACCGAACAGCGCGCCTTCATTTCGCACGCAGTCATTTAAATTGGACACAGCAAGATTGGAGCCGTGTACTCTTTTCTGATGAGTCTAAAATTGTGTTACATGGCAATGATGGAAGGATGAAGGTCTACCGACGTAAGGGAGAGCGTTTCGCACAATGCTGCTTTGAAGAGAGGGTTGCTTATGGCGGTGGCTCATGGACTGTCTGGGGCGGTATATCCGCGAGCGGCAAAACTCAACTTGAGGTTGTTACAGGACCACGGCTGCCAACATTAAATGCTGAAAGGTACATTCGTGAGTGCTTAGAACCTTTCGTGATACCATACGCGGACTATGTGGGCCCAAATTTCCTTTTTATGCATGATAATGCAAGAGCCCATGCGGCCGGCATCGTCAGGGAATATCTTCGGAATGTGAACATCACAGTTATGGACTGGCCAGCCAGAAGCCCAGACATGAACCCCATTGAGCACATGTGGGACGAGCTAAAAAGACGTATTAGGGCTCGTCAGCCAGTTGCCCAGACGATGCAGGAGTTGAAAACTGCCATAGAAGAGGAATGGGAGATGATCCCTCAAAATTTCATAGAGCGGTTGATAAACTCTATGCCTAATCGTATGAGAGCTGTGGTAGATGCCCATGGAGGCAACACGCTTTATTAAATTAAACCTTTATTTGATAAAACATGTTTTTTATTCAAAAATCAATTGCCTTTAACAAGGCGCATATCCGACTTGTTAGGCGTAGCTCCATGTCGTATGGTATTCTGAATTCAAATTTAAAACAATACGATCGAAAAAGATGGTAAAATGTATCAGGTTTAAAACTGCATCAACAGGTTTTGTTCAATCTAGCAATCATATTTCGATAGGGGCCATCGAAACCTAAACTCTAAGGTGGGCCAATAGATGTGTCCAGAAGTGTAATATGTGGCTATGTTAGGAACACTGGCCAGGCCATTGTCTTAGTTCACATTTTCTGAAGCTTCTCATACGGATATTCTTTTAATTTTCGTCCACATTCCCTGACATGATATTTATTTATTTTTTACAAAATCTACAGCTCTTTAACAGTTTTACTTCAATAGATAATGCATAGATGTGTAATACTGCATGTTTCATTCAACCAGGCACAGATAACAACGGCAACGGCTGAATAAAGCTTTCAAGCTTATCAGCATAATTATTTAAACTTTTAATCATCTACAGAGACGCAAAACTAATCCGTCGCGTGGACTCCCCGGTCGCGGCGACCGTTCAGCCCGTGCAGGTGGAAGGCAAAAGGACACCCAAGCCAAAAGTGCCCAAGGGAGCTAGTCCTGAACCTGTCCCTCCGGCCACTGCTGCAGCTGCGAACAAGTCGCCACCAGCTAAGATAAAGGTAGATTTATTATACTACTCGGAATTAGGGAGCTTGGAAATGCATGAAGGTAAGAAATATCTTGGTTGGCTGTTTAGGATTCTGACTGTCGTAACGCTTATCACCTGAGGTCGAAATAGGTAACGTTTAAATACCTAAACTTCGAGGAAGGAAGTTACTTAAGTGGATTATACCTCCTTTAAAATCCCGGAATCATAAACATGACGATTAAATCTCGGGATTTAAGAAATTGCAAATTATTTATATATATAAAAAAAGTAATTAAAAAAACTAAATTCCCGACTGCGGTAAAAAACTAAAAAGCTAAAAACAAGCCCATTTTAAATTAAATAAAAGTTGGAAGCAGGCGGGACCCATATGAGTTAGAAAATATAAAAATGGAATGGGTCCCGCCTGCTTCCAACTTTTATTTAATTTAAAATGGGCATGATTTTAGCTTTTTAGTTTTTTACCGCAGTCGGGTTTTTAAGTTTTTTTAATTACTTTTTTTTTATTTCCAGCTTTTTAGTTTACAAATGTGAAAGATTTTTCAGACGATTTAGTTCTTGCAAGGAGTTTTGGTCGCGAATGTAATTTTTTTGGATCAAGTGCACAAAAATAGCCAAGCCTTTTATTTACGTGTTTTTACGATTTGTCATTTTGAATTACTTTTAACAATATAAGTTGCATATCTTTATGTAATCACCTTTTCAAACCCTTCATTTTGATATCTCACTCGATGGTATTAGAAGAAAAAAAAAAATTCGATCTCCACAATAAGGCCCCCCAAATCCGCCATTTTATTTTGTTTTTTATTTTAATGTAGCCAGTGACACTCCCGCTACCAAGACAAATCCAAAGACGTATAACTTATCCAAATCCGTTTATTCGTTTAGGAGTTACGAGGGAACAAAGAAACGGACATACATACATCACACTAATATTATAAAGGCGAAAGTTTGTGAGTGTGTGTGTGTATGTTTGTTACTTCTTCACGCTCAAACGGCTAGACCAATTTGGATGAACTTCGGTATGTCGACAGCTTATACCTTGGATTAACATATAGGCTACTTTTTATCCCGAAAAAATGTAGTGCTCCTGTGGGATGAGCAAGAAATTCAAATATATTTGTTACTCTTTCAAACTCAAACGCCTCGACCGATTTTGACGAAATTTGGTGTGGAAGTAGCGGACCCTCTGGATAAACACATAGGCTACTTTTTATCTCGAAAAATAGAGAATGAACGACAGAAAGAAACAGTATTTATTGTGACTAGCACAGGAAGATCACAGACTAAACTAAAATCACAATAATAAAACTTTGAAAAAAAAAAAAAATAATAATCACACTCACAATAATAATAATCACACTAATATTATAAAGGCGAAAGTTTGTGAGTGTGTGTGTGTGTGTGTATGTTTGTTACTTCTTCACGCTCAAACGGCTAGACCAATTTGGATGAAATTCGGTATGTCGACAGCTTATACCTTGGATTAACACATAGGCTACTTTTTATCCCGAAAAAATGTAGTGCTCCCGTGGGATGAGCAAGAAATTTAAATATATTTGTTACTCTTTCAAAGTCAAACGTCTCGACCGATTTTGATGAAATTTGTTGTGGAAGTAGCTGACCCTCTGGATAAACACATAGGCTACTTTTTATCTCGAAAAATAGAGAATGAACGAAAGAAAGAAACAGTATTTATTGTGACTAGCACAGGAAGATGACCGACTAAACTAAGATCACAATAATAAAACTTTGAAAACAAAAAAAAAAAAACAAAAATAAATAATCACACTATCATACTTCATACTATCATACTTCATACTAATATTATAAAGGCGAAAGTTTGTGAGTGTGTGTGTGTGTATGTTTGTTACTTCTTCACGCTCAAACGGCTAGACCGATTTGGATGAAATTCGATATGTTGACAGCTTATACCCTGAATTAACACATAGGCTACTTTTTATTCCGAAAAAATGTAGTGCTCCCGTGGGATGAGCAAGAAATTCAAATATATTTGTTACTCTTTCAAACTCAAACGGCTCCACCGATTTTGAAATAATTTGGTGTGGAAATAGCAGACATCCTGTATACACATAGCACACATAGGCTACTTTACACCCTGAAAAAATGTAGTGCTCCCGTGGGATGAGCAATTTTTTTGTGAATACTTTTCCGACCGATTAAATAATACACGTTTTAGTGTATCTCATAAACCGCGGGTAACACCGCGGGGCACAGCTAGTACATACATACTTACATACAGGTCAAACACATAACCCTCCTTTGGGCTTCACCGCAATCGGGTAAAAATGAATCCCTATCACTATCCTTGGTCACGCCATAACTTGAGAATGACTACCGAATTCACGTATCTTTTTTAAAAGTTTTCTACTACTTTGTAGAAGGTTTTTACGGAAAGAAAAAATAAAAAAATTGCGCAGAAAATTTGAAAATATCAGAAAACTTAACCGACTATTTTAACTTCGCGCGTTTACATTAGTATATTCATAGGTACGACAGGACAACGTCTGTTGGGTCAGCTAGTTTATTATAAATATTTATTTTTTTACGAATGTATTCAAAGTGCAATAAATAATTCGCATTTTCTTAAATCCCGAGATTTAATCGTCATGTTTATGATTTCGGGATTTTGTAGGAGGTATTATACACTCCTGATACTTCTTTCCGCGAAATTTAGGTATTTATATTCTACCTATTCCGACCTCTGCTTATCACATATTCCTTACGTTATTTCCTAACATGTATAAAGCTACGGAAATCACTTATCATCTAATGTGCTGTCTCAGCCTACACTATAATAAAATAAATAAATAAAATAAATAAATATAAATATGTTTAGACATATCACACAACGCCATCTAGCCCCAAGCTAAGCAACCTAATGCTTGTGTTATGGAATGAGATGGCTGATAAACTACTTATATACATTTTTTTTTGTAAATACATACATATTATAGATAGAAAAACACCCAGACTCGGAACAAATACTTGTAGGTCGTACAAATATTTGTTCCGTGCGGGAATCGAACCCGCGACATGCTGCGCAGCAGTCAATCGCTCAACCACTGCGCCAACCGTGTCGTCAAATAAGTATAATAAGTGGCCACAGGAAAATTCACTGTAATAATCAAGCTAGTCAGGCAGATTCCATTAGTAGGAGCTAAATTAGTCTTCTTATGATCCAATTTTGGCACTCAGCAGTCGATTTAGTAGAAAAGAAAGCAATTCTCCTAAAAATTCAGCTTCTTGAGTTTACTAAGGCCATGATTATACAGGGTCAAATTAAATTACGTAGCGAAACGTCGCAAACGTGATCAGTATCGATATCTAAAAACGACAAAATAAAATAGATTTGATGTTTTTTTTACATGTCAATGACCGTTGGTAGTATTGTTACTTGAGGTGTGACAGATAACACCGCCCTGTTCTCGCGGAGGCGATCGGCGGCGGCGATCTCTCGCGTCCAAACCTGGTCCAGGCCATGGTGCGGAGCGAGAGTGCATGGGAGGCCGTCACCTCCTTCTGCGAAGCAGTAATGCTCGCGAAGGAGGAGGCGGAACGCATGCGGGAGAGGCAACAGTCGCGCCCTCGCGCCCCTAGCCGCCGCAGGAGACGCCCTCGGTGGCGGGAATATATTGCCGATTCCCGGCCACCGTAGGCGCGGGCTTTTGGACGACGAGTAATAGGTAGCTCGCCGTCCGGTAAGGACCAGCAGTGCTATTCTGTACTAATCTCACCGTGAAAACTTAGGTGAAGTGAGCGTGGAGTGAGCTCTAAATAGTGTCTATCCCTAGCATCAGGCATAATGACAACTCACTTCACCTAGGTTTTCACGGTGAGATTTGTACAGAATAGCATTGCTGGCCCGGGTCGACGGCGCGTCGTGATCCACGCGCGCCTCTAAGAGATGTCAGCAGTGACGGGGTCCAATAGGGCCGATGCCGCTGGGGTCGCGGGTTGTTCGAAAGAGATACCGTGGCCCTGGCACGGGCAACTGAAGGAACACGGGTAACACGGGTCGGGTGGGTTTTAGTCAGTAAAAGTCTGACACGCAGAGCGGGACAAGTCATTTGATGATTTCCCATCCACAAAAAAAAAGGTGTGACAGATAATCTCGAGGTGTGAGTTGATAAAATATGTTTTATCTATCTTGTTGAGATATCGATACCCAACACGTCTGTGAAGTTTACTAAAATAAACTGATATTCTAAGTGGCTACACTACCGGTGGTTGATGACCCCAAAAAAACATCATCAAATATATTTTTATCATGTTTAGATATCAATACCCGTCTCATCTGCGGAGTTTAGCTAACTAATTTAATTAGACCCTGTATATTTCTTGTTACCTTTAAATGATTCTTAATTCATCAGTCTCTTTACCCAGGTGAAATCAATGGGCTCCCGACTAAGCAACAGCGCACCGCCAGCAGCGCCCACACCACCCGCCAAACAACAAAAGAAACCACCGCCGCAACCGCCCCAACAACAACAACCACCTCAGCCACAACAACTACCACCGCCAACAACCGTCAGCAACACAGACAACAATAACTCTGCCGCGTGGAAGAAACCGAGGTACCAATACATAATATATGATATTTTTAACAATGTTTTATGGCAAAGTAAACGAAATTGTGTTTTGTAATTGTAGGTGATTTTTTCATGGTCCATTTTAATGAATTATTTGTTCAGCTTTTGATCTCAATTTTACACCCAAGAATAGTTTTATGTTTTCAATCTTTTTTCTACTGATTTGTGTTGATCTTGAAAAGTAATCTAGTAATGCTAAATTGTTCAACGAGAATGCGTTCAAGTGAAGTAGAAATCAGTATTAGATTATTATCAGTAAGCATTTCATCTAATTTGTTTTATATGCACTTGTTTCTATGACAGGTATTTTTTCCCTTTTTTTATATTATATACGATGATGAAATCCTGACTATATTCTTTTAAACTGATGAATTTCCAACATAATTTTGTTTACATTGTCTTAAAAAAAACTATTAATTCATGTTAGTTTTTAAGATCGTTTTAAATTTTTGACGTCAATTCTGCACGGTTCCGAAAAACGTTTGATACATTCCTTTACAAAACAAATAAATACATGTTAGGGTGTTATTTATTTTTACGTTATGTACTGTCCTTATGTTATTTTTAGATAAACTCTGATTACTGATTTTGTTATCACTTTTCAAAGTTTTTTGCTGTTGTAATATGTTTAGATGTGATATAATCCATGCCAAACATAACTGTTCATATTATTTCATAAAACGGTTTCAAAAGTGCTGGAGAGCAACAGAAAGGGTCTATCTAGAGTTTTGTACATTTGTGTCTGCATAGTAAATCTTTTAATAGTTATGATGCCTGGGTAAAAAAAGAAATTCTGTATATTAGACACGTATTTTTTGCTTTATCATATTAATAAAAAATTACTTAGTTAGAACGCATTCAAGTTGGGGGGTGGGGGTCACTACGTCATAACTATAACAAACTACGTATAAAATCTAGCAAGGAGTGACATTTTAACTCAATGGATGGCAGTAATCTTTTGATTACGTAAAAAAAGAAAAAAATACGTGTCCAATATTTTTTAATAATTAAATGATGGTCTAAAAAATTTTTTTAGTCATCCTTCCTTATCAATTATAACAACTATTTCTAGTAAATGAAGATTCACTAATAGTAGGGGAGGTACTGCTCGATTTTTGCGACCAATTTTATACCGGATTAATTTCATTTCTTACTATTCACTAAATCATAAATGTGAGAGTCGGTCGCCGCACCCAAGGGGGAATCCAAAGTTACAGATGATGAAAATGTCCGATAATTATTATTCATAGTTTATATACCAAGAATGAACACAGTCTTGTACAGCAAGATTGTGTTTATTCCTGGTATTTATCGCATCGCACTTGTCTCCACAGAATAGGCAACTCGTTCATGGGTCAATGTTATACCCTTTTACAAAAAACTTCTTATTGACATTCGAAACTTACCCATTATACGATTTAAAAGCTGTATTAAAACAAAACTTTGTAAAGAATGGTACTTTAAAATTTTTGATTATTTAGAAGACAAAAGCTTGGGATTGAGCTGCTCGCTCTGCTAAGCCTTGTGATTAAATCATAAAACGTGACATTTTAATTATTATGCAAAAACATCATAATAAATCAGTTTTATACAGGGTGTGGCGTAAATAGTGGTCCAACGTAAAGGGGTCGATACACCGTATATTCAGCTATCACATACCACAATTTGATTGATTTTTTTCCAGTCCTAAAATAAAATATTTTAATAATTTTCACCTTGCTTTACTAATTTGGCTGTATTTTCTATAAATGGCATTATTTTTTAATGCTGTGTTTTGTTTATAACTGTGAAATGCATGTGCTATCACATGCAAATGTAAAAAAAATGTACTAAATCAATATTTCAATTTGAAAAAAAAAATGTATTTTGAGACCAAGAAACAAAGTGGTTCAAATTGTGGTATGTGATAGCTGAATATACGATTTACCCCCCCTAACGTTGGACCACTATTTACGCCACACCCTGTATAAACATTGACATTGATGAATTGAATATTATACAGGATTATTTTAAATTGGCTAGCTAAACCCCGCAGACGCGATGGATATCGATGAAACGATATCTAAACACGATGAAATAAAAAAGATGTAATGTTTTTTGGGAGGTCAATGACCGCTGTTAGTGTTGTTACTTGAAATATGAGTTGATAAAACTGTTTATGTTTTATCTTATTTAGATATCGAGACCCATCACGTTTGTGAAGTTTACTAAAAGAAAACTGATTTTATAAACTGATATTTCAAGTGACTGCAATAACTGCAGCCACAAAAAAAATCATCAATTTAATTTATTTTTTGTTTTATCGTGTACCCATAGCGTCTGCGGAGTTTAGCTAGACAATTTAAAATAACCCTGTACTCAAATTGACTAAAATGACATGATTGCTTTGTAAAGCATTATTGTTACTTTAATTATTGTAAATGTGAGGACTTTGTGGATTTTTGTTTTTCATTCTCAGTTAGTTTTTTTAATGATGATGTTCTGGCTGTTTGAGTACTTTATGCGGCCTACTCAAATGTCCTATCTTTTGTATTGTTCGTCGAGTTGTTGAGCTCTTTGAGCTCCACGATTACTGACAAATGCTTGCACTGCCTGGATAGGTCCTCTCAATCTGTGTGGATCTTTCCCCAAAATACCATTTCAGACACTAATGTACATGGTCCTCATATGGCCTGACTAGGATTATGTCTGGACTTTAAAAGAGTTGAACCCTGAGTTGGATTGGCCACTTCTCATGGGTAGTCAGATAGGAAATGTCGGCTTCATCTAGCTTATTTTTATTGTTTAATATGACGTGTAAAAGTGATTCCGGTATTCTATTTACAGAATAAACAATTTCATTTTATATAATTTCATTTCATTTCACAGCATGTTAAAGTTGTAAAAAAAACTTAAACAAAAGTAATTTCATACCGCGCCAAACATTATGGGATGATTTTCGGGATCATCTACCCAAAAAAATAGTCAGCTGCATGGAAGTGGGGGGAATATAAAATGTCAGTCGCGTAAATGAACATGCAATGGCACATCAGACCAAATTCGCTACTGTGAGTAATAGCCATAGGGCAAAGTGATAAAAGGAACCATGATCTCAATTTTGAAGGAAAACAAAACTACATTTTTGTTTTTTTTTCAAGCTTCTGTTGCAGAAAGGAATCGAACCCTTTTTTTTACAAAAACAGCACTCTTTTTTTATTGCACTAACCGTTGATACTTTCTTTGATTTTACAGAAAGTTTTTCTTTGCAGTATTTGATCCTTGTCAGCTGTTCGTTTTTTGAGGAATCGGTTTCGATTCCCGATTCAGGCAGAAGCTTTATCAAAAAATGCTGTTTTATTTTCCTTCAAAATTCAGGTTGTGGTTCCTTTGACCGCTTTGCCCTTCTACCCAGTTTCGAATTTAGTCCTGACATGCTGTCGGAACAATCGAGTTAATTTACGCGACTGACATTAGTTTCCCCCATTTCCATGCAGCTGAGTATTGTTTTTGGATTGAGGATGATCCCAAAAACCGTCCCATAAAGTTTTGGCGCAGTATGATACTACTTTTTTCATAATTTTTTTTACAACTTTGACATGCTCTAACTTTGGACTCCCCCGCCACTGGAGCAGCTGACCCTCAGATCTCTTATGCACTAAGCAAAAACTATTTTTGGTTGATTTTCAGCCGGTATAAAATTACTTTGTCATACTAACGCCACCTATACCACCAGCTTCAAATTATCTAACTGACACACAGAAAAATACCTTTAGCTTGTCGTTTTATCACATGCAAGTTTAATTTAACTTTTACATTAAAAATATTTTTAAAAATTGGGGGAAAATGGTATTCAATAATATTACGACGTAAATATAATAGTTTATTTTCAAACGACACGCGATAACCGTTTTCCAATTTGTTACGAGCATTAAAGCTTCAAACAGACTGGACGACCCTTACAATCGTCATAGCACTTGCATGACGCGTCCCATCTAGATTTTTTCTGTTATCTCTGGCACTAAGGGGTTTATTTAAAATCGTTGCTTGAAGTAAAGAGACTGTTAAACGTCAAAAATTGATGGTTAAATAGTCGCTGATTATAACTTCAACCAATGTTTATAAATAAAGGGGAATATCTTAACTTTGATAAAAACAATGTAAAGCATGAGATTATATGACTCCCGTCCCCCGTTCACTGTGGGGGGTTGATTGCTCGCAATGAGCCCCCCGCGCGGGTACTGAGCGGAGGCGAGTGTAGTGCGCTCCCGGCCAGGCCTCCGCCCCCCACGCCGCCGCCGCTACAGGGCCGCCCGCCCGTCGAGGCGGCGCCCGAGCCCTCCAACATAGTGAGTATGGAACGTTTCTTTTCAATATTACTTAATACATCTGCCATTGTAGATTGGGCGTGTTTTCGACGCGTAAAAGTTCGCTTATGCCTATGCCTTGGCTTGTGCCTCGAGACGTGCTATCGGCTTGCACGTGCGTTCGTTTGTAATTAAACGCGAATATGTGTGTCATAAGAACTTAACTCTCTGAATACACGCCCGATCTATCTGGCCGCAAATTCAGGGTGTAAGTGTAAACACCGTTATCTTTTAAGGGGCCAGTGTACTCATCATTATGAACAACTTTTACTATGGGACCAAACCTGAAATCGCAAAAAAAAATCGTATGTTCCCTACATTTTGACGAGTTATTGGAACATAAATGAAGGGAACAGCTGTTTTTTTTTTTTCGTGATTTCAGGTTTGGTTCCATAGTAAAAGGATAAAGGTTTACACCCTGATTGATTTCGGCATAAAATTAGTTTTTCCTGTGGTGAAAATCAGAGTCGCAAGTCATATAACGTGCTTTGAGCCGCAGTGCAGGCTATAATTAAAAAATAAAAGAAGAACATAGATAAACAAAATCTGTATGACGACTCGTGCGCCTACGCATTGATAAGTGATCGCAGTTTGTTCAATCCATTCTAATGTATGGCTGTATGATGCCATTTACCTGGGTAAGAGGCCTAAGCAGATTCCTCGTGTCATTGAGGCTTACCGAGTGCACAATAAGCCTCCCACCAGCCTTGATTAAAATAATGTTGATGATTTCGTTATTTTCCTAAATGAAATGGCTAAGGAGGACTACTCGCAGCTTTCAGACCGAGTTACATCTAATAGAGAATATGCATGTAATTCAAAACTTATTCATTACGTATTTAAATACAGGGTTATTTCAAATTGACTAGCTAAACTTGACAGACGCGATGTGTATTGACATTTAAACATGATGAAATAAATAAATTTTATGTTTTTTTTTTTTTTATGTGGGGACATCGACCGCAGCGTAGTCACTTGTAATATCAGTTTAGAAAGTCTGTATTTTTTTTTTTTTTTCAAATTTAGAAATGTCTAAATACCCAACCCAATGTACCCAATGGTGTATGAATGGTGTATGGTGGTGATGGTGTATGTCTTTACCCAATGGGGTATATTAAAAAAAAAAAAAATATTAAAATGTTTATTTCAATAACTTACAGTACCTAGTTACATATATACTTTAGGAATGACCCTTTAAGCAAAATAAATGCTTGTGCTAGGACAATCCGCCCTTCAACTACAGTACAGTGTCGTATACAAGTTATTGAATTATAAATAATGAATAAAAAATAAGTAACAAATCCTCCATTTTAAAGGAGGAGTCTAAATTATACAAAAAGGAAAAGAAATGAATATTGGGTAATTTAATAGGTATATCGATATCGAAACTCGATAAAATATAAGAAAACTGTTTTTCTCATACTTCAACTTCAACAACAATAACAGCGGTTGTTGACCTCCCAAAAGAAAGATCTTAATCTCTTTGTTTTTTATTTTATCCTGTTTAGATATTGATATTCATCGTGACTGCGAAGTTTAGCCAGCCAATTTAAAATAACCCTGTAAAGAAACAAATTCCTACTTTTTTTACATTTTAGAATGGATTACTTATTTTATGTTGCGTTATTTTGGTGGAACGGAACGCAAACTCAAAACGCGTTCTCTTCGACAATGCCGCGTAAGTGACGTCAAAAACGGTGAATAAAAATCTATTATTTGCAAAGTGCTTGATATAAGGTAAGTAAGTGCGATTTCTTCTTGAATAAAGCACAAAAAATATTTTTATTTTGATTTGGGGCTAAAAAACAGTTTTTATCAAAGTAGTATCATGATAAATGACGTCGCATCATGACCGCGACAAAAACGTACGTTTTAACTGTAGTAGAAAATTGTTGGAGTTTAAAAAAAAAAATTGAGCAACAAGCTGCAGTTGGATTTAATTTTTAATACTTTTCTTGGATTTATATTACTGTCTTTTATTGAATTAAAGAGAAAAAAAAAAAATAAGCATTCATGGACACTGCCGAGTGCCAAAAGAAGTGTAAACTTAAAAACGTGGAACTTAGAGGTGTCGCGCTGAATCGCTCAACGTGCCTAAAAAAGTATCCCTTCAAAAGATACATGCATATTCCCTATTACGATATCACCCTTATATCCTCCACAAACTAATCACCTGATCTACCATAGAGCTTCGCCGCTCAAAGCCCGGAGGCTCCCGGCACGGCCGTGGTACAGCCGTGCTCGATGTCGTGCGGGCGCGGCGCCGTGCCGTCGCTGTCGTGCGCGGCGTGCCTGTGTCTGTATCATCCCGTCTGTGCGGGCTATATGCACGCCGCGCCGCCTGACCCGTTCTTTTGCAAGGTAATGTGATCTTTTGGATATTTACTTAAGTCCCTTTTAGCTGTTCCGGGATAAAAGGTTTGATATTAAAATAGGGATCGATAAACCTTGAATATATTTTTGATGTGAGACATTTCTGTCGCATTTGATTCTTATGACCAATTCAGATATAAGCGATATCGCTATCGCGCTCGGTAGCGTTACCGAATCGGTACGCGATATCGCTCGGTGTCGATACAATGGGCCTAGACAAACTAACATTCGATTAGCAATGACGCTAGTAGAAAAGCTAAAGTATGTATGGGGTTGACATAAGCTATTGAAATATCACGTGATCATGTCAATGTCAGTTTGAAACTGTAGCGATTGTAGAAATAGAATTGCTCCATTTGTCTAGTCAGTCAGTTTGAACCAGTATCGCTACCGAGCGCTACATTGATATCGCTTGTATAACCTGAATAGGCCTTTATCAGCAACTATATCGCTGGCAATATTAATACAGTTTTTTTTTTTTTATAAAGTGATTCATTCCGTTTCCAGACTCAAGTATGTGCTATATGAGTTTCCCCAAAAATACGCAAAATACACTTTATTTTTCTCCCAAATTGAACACATGGTTTCTTGAACCGCTGTACTCTATTTCCAATATCAGAAATTCATAATTTTTCGCTAGGACTTAATCAAAGAGGAGCTCGTGGCTAAGTAACAGCCGCAAGGGTCGATCCATCAGGTTAAGCTACGCTTGCCGGGGTTGGTCCGTGGATGGGTGACCATCTTTACATGCCGAGGCTCCTCCGTGCCTCGGAAAGCAAGTTAAGCCGTTGGTCCCGGCTGTCATTTGTGGATCTTTGAAGTCGTTACGGGTCGTCAGAAGCCCGAAAGTCTGACAACCAGTCTTACCAAGGGGTCTTGTATTACCCAGTTACTAGGTTGTGGAGGTCAGATAGGCAGTCGCTCCACGAAAATAAGTACTGGTATTCAGCTGCATCCGGTTAGACTTGAAGCCGACCCCAACATAGTTGGGAAAAGGCTAGGCAGATTGATTGACTTCAGTCAAAGACGTCTCTCACGTAACACGAATTTTCGCGCACTTTATCCGACCGTACATTCATAACCACTATTTATTCACCCACAGAATTGCCGCAAAACATCATCCCCGCCGACCGAGCCGCCGCCCCTCACTCACAAGTCCGGTATCACGACCACCAGCATACCGGTCCCGGTGCCCATTCCCGTGCCGGTTCCGGTGCTCGCGCCGGTACCGAGACGCGTTCCTGTGCCGGTACCGGTTCCCGTGCCGGCTAAAGTGCCGAGGGATAAGCGGGTGCTGTTGAGGATGAAGGTAGGTTTTTAAGTTTTAAGTGGTGAATTCATCAATCTTCTTGTAGGTACAGATAACAGCGATTTTTGGAGTTGAAAATTGCAATGTTAGGTGGGACTATACAGGGTCAAATTAAATAAGCTAGCGAAACTCTGCAGACGTGATGGGTACATATCTAAACACGATAAAATAAAAACAAAAAGAATTTAACCAATACAAGCGGTTATTGACTGAATAAAACTGATTTTCTCAATTCATACTTAAAGAAGTATGAGTTGAGAAAATCAGTTTTATTTTGTTTAATCGTGTAATACTCATCACGAGTGTGAAGTTTACACAAAAAAACTGATTTTTAAACTGATATTTCAAGTGACTTAACATCAAATTTATTTCTTTTTTTGTTTTATCATGTTAAGATACCAATATCCATCAGGTCTGCGGAGTTTCGCTAGCTATTTTAGTTTGACATTGTCAATGGGTATTTTAAGTAGTCGCTAATTTGCAGTTGTTCTAAAATCAAACTGGGAGTAAAGTTGTGCCCAACTTAAAACACAAAAACTGAAGACTTTCAAGACCACTATACGACTGTTATAGAGCAGTCATAACAATAAAACATCTATTATGTCTCGTTTACCGCGCGTGAACCTAACGTAGAAAATTTTTAGTTTCATTAATTTTTAGTATGCGTACAGCTTTTTGATCGATATCAACAGATTACATCCATTTTTGCGGAAATACGCTTGATAAACCCTATAAATATCTCGAGCAAAGTAATCTCTGTCCAAAAAACTCACCGTACATCTTCCATCGTAGGTAGCAGGCGGCACCCCAGACGGTGAACGCGTATGGGCCGTCGCAGGCACGCCTCCTGTGTTACCTGCCGCCCCGGCCCCCGCGCCCATACCGACCCCCTTACCGGTACCAATACCTGTACCAGTACCAGTCCCGGTACCCGCTGCCGTAGCCGCACGAGGCAGGGCCCCACGCCCCGCCCTACCGCAGGGCCTGGCCATACTGAATGGAAGACGCTTCGTGGTCGTGCCAAGGAATATGGTGCATGCTGGAGCGGGACATGCTGCTAAATGAGGACTTCTAAATAATTTGTGAATTTATAACACAATGAATGTAACTTGTTCAGGCAAATTCTAATATAGGCTGTATCAGAAAGATTTGGTCAAATTTAACAACTTTCTCCAAGGGACCAACTTCGTAATCGAAAAGAAAATTAGCTACCTATCTCATACACGACTTCAATACTTACTCGACCCAAATGTATGGCACAGCTGATTATTTTTCTCGATTACGATGTTGGTCCCATGGAGAAAGTTGTTCAGTTTGATGGTCTGTACCACACCCTTAAATTTGACCAAACCTTTCTGATACACCCGGAATAATAACTAGAATTTTAAAAAATGTGATCAAAACGGGCTTAAAAATAGACTCCATTTTGCTACTAGTCTGAGATCACTCAGTTTGTAACTGGCTTCGGCATACATCAATATTCAAAGTTGTAGTTTGTAAATTGAATGCCGCAGGGCCTGGCTATATTGAAAGGAGTGGTCGTATTGAAGAATATGGTGCATGCAGCAGCTTGCTTGTAGCAAAATGAGGACTAATTATTCGATACTTTATATCACACGATGTACTTGGGCAAGACTAAACATAACTGGCGAATAGCTCGCCCCTATTGCTACATAGGGCTAAAACATAACTGGCGAATAGCTCGCCCCTATTACTACATAGGGCTAAAACATAACTGGCGAATAGTTCGCCCCTATTACTAAATAGGTTTAAAACATAACTGGGGAATAGCTCGCCCCTATTACTACATAGGACTAAAACATAACTGGCGAATAGCTCGCCCCTATTACTACATAGGGTTAAAACATAACTGGCGAATAGTTCGCCCCTATTACTAAATAGGTTTAAAACATAACTGGGGAATAGCTCGCCCCTATTACTACATAGGACTAAAACATAACTGGCGAATAGCTCGCCCCTATTACTACATAGGGCTAAAACATAACTGGCGAATAGCTCGCCCGTATTACTACATAGGGCTAAAACATAACTGGCGAATAGTTCGCCCCTATTACTACATAGGACTAAAACATAACTGGCGAATAGCTCGCCCCTATTACTACATAGGACTAAAACATAACTGGCGAATAGCTCGCCCCTATTACTACATAGGACTAAAACATAACTGGCGAATAGCTCGCCCCTATTACTACATAGGACTAAAACATAACTGGCGAATTGTAGGTGTACAATTCGACTTTGCCCACCCCTTCAAGTGAATACAGGCACGCAGGCAGGGGGTGGTTATATTCTAGAAACCAACTACTTTAACACCCAAAAAAAAAACAAGCATGCATTTATGGCAGGCATCCATTTTACGCTTAAAAGTGCCTACAACTTACACTACAGTGCGGCCGTCGAGAGAATGCGTTCCTGTCGAGAGAAATTGTCCAACTGACAGGTAGTTGGACAATTTCTGGTAACTATAAGGATCAAATTCACAAAACAAATTCTCGTTAGTATGAAACTGAGAGGTGTCAAGGACGTATTCTCTCGCCGGCCGGACTGTAAATTCGCACATAGATCGATATGAATAGATATAGCAATAACTACTAACTACGAATGTAATCACAATTAGTTTATAATATAATAATATCTACTTAAATAGTATTTCTAAGACTGTGAACATGAAATAGCTTTATAATCAGGGTTTCTGCAGACAGTCGACTGGTTCACAATGATTTTGTTGGTAACCGGATCGCATAGAGAAGAAATATAAAAAATCGGGATTTGCGAGAGACACAATTGCTTTTTAATTTTTTCTGTAGTTAGGGGGCGTTCATTAATTACGTCAGGCGTTTTTTCGACCCCACTTCCCTTGGTGAGATGTCGTGAGATTTGACTCGACCCCCTCCCTCCCCACCTAATAACACATGAAGTATTTCAAAATGCGTATTTTTATTGTTATTACGTTAATTAATTACTTTCTTGATAGCGTTCGATTTATATAAATAAACATAATTTGCAGTTGTTTATACAATCGGTTGTCTGTGGGAGCCCTAAATAAGAATATCAGATTCCACACAAAAATATAAAAATAAAACTTTTGTGAAAACAGGTGCTATAATGTGTACGTATCATTACTTTTCACTTATGCATTTGTTGCTTTTTTCTTCGAAACTATGGAAATTCTATTTAGTTTGTATCATGTAAGTTTGCCGTTCTGAAGTAGGCTACAAATGACTGCGCAGTAGTCAATATTATACAAAAACAGCAGCGCGCCATGCCATGCGCATCAAGGGCAATTCCCGTATTTTTAACAACGTTCGCAATCTCATCTCAGTCTCATCTGTCAAAAATTGTATAGCGTTATCCTACATTTTGGACATTTGATTTTCGCTGGCATGAGATTTCGACTTGAATTTCAACGTTTTTAAGGGGGATGCGATAAGGTAGCCCGCGAAATTCAAATTTTCTTACGTTTTTTTGCAATTTGCAGGTCAGTGTCAGGTTGTATATTGATTAAAATATGAGACGCGGCCGTAGCTAATATAGCTTTACAGAATTATAATCATTAGCATCAGCAATACAGCTCCATAAGTTAGAATTGACCTCAAACCTCATGATTTCATGAAATCGCTAGATATGAGGTCAATTCTAACTTATGAAGTTGTATTGCTGATTCTGATGATTATAATTCTGTAAAGCCATATTAGCTACGGCCGCGTCTCATATTTTAATCAACATACAACCTGACACTGACCTGCAAATTGCAAAAAACGTAAGAAAATTTGAATTTCGCGGGCTACCTTATCGCATCCCCCTTAAGTACGACAATTGGCCTTCTGGTTTCAGAGCGACAAACTTAGACACGAGCAGGTTAAGGCTAAGGCTTTGGTTGTACACAGGCAGCGCGTTGAGTATTTCAAACAACATTTTGAGCTCTTAATTCGGGCTATGACTGCATGTGATTTATTGTGAAGAAAACATAACCATATCTTTGCTGACTCGCAGTCTTGACAGAGTCAAAGCTGCTATGAAAAAATCCTCAAAGCCAACACCAGATTTTGCTCGAAATGTTTGACTTTCAAATTCTAATGAATGCAACAAAAAGGGCCTAAAATTATCATCTATTTTGCCACAATACTCTGAAATCACACAGTTTAGCACAAAGCACGCCGTGTGTGACTGGTTACGCCTTCACGACATACATCGTTGAAAAGTGTTTATTGGTTTAGTATTTAACTCACGAAGCGACACGTGCTTTACTTGTGGTTACCAAGTGTAAAAGCACGCTGTGAATGTGTGTGTAAGCGCAGGAGCTCTCAGCACGGTCCGAGACAATGGCGCAGTCGGAAGTGCGAGTGTGTGTGTTGTGTGCTGACGCTACTCGTCTTCACGCACACATTCACAGTGTGCTTGTACGCTTGGCAAACACAAGTAAAGTGCGTGTCGCATCGTAAGATACAAATACAAATAGTGATTAAAAACAATATCAAACAGACTGATTATGTAATTCCAACTGTTATCTCATGTTAGATGAAGTTGTAAAAGTGTTACTTTTAAGTTAGAATATTCATTTTGTACTCAAAATAATTATGTACACCCAGTGTCTTATCATTTTTGAGCAGCAAAATAATATCTACAACAAAATGTATTTAACATATTTTAACTTTAATGTCAATTTTTGAAGACCATATTATAGTGACCACATTGTCAATATTATGATCTAATTAAAAACAAAATACGCTCTAAATTTTGTCAGCAATGTGGTCATTTTATGGTCAATTATGCTAAACATTTATGTTATTTTTAAATTATTACAGTTTTTTAGTAAAGAAAAATAATTTGCTTGTCGCCTCTTTTTTAACCGACTTCTCAAAGGAGGAGGTGAATTCGACTTATTTTTGTATCCCTATTATAATGACACTTCGGACCACAATCCGCTTGTGTGAAGATTATGTGGTCATTGTGAAACTTCGTCGGAATCCTGTTGAACACTAACTTAAATTAGGTTATTGCTATCTCTTTCCCGCAGATAAAGCAAGAATGAGGCAGACGTAAATAAGGGACGTCAAATTACTGATTATTTGATTAAATTTAAATCAAAGTAGTTACTATTTTTTACGGCCAAGCACTAGATCGTTGTATTTTATAATTATTTTTAACATTTACTCTATATTAAATAAAACATATTTAATCGTAATACTGCAAATAGAAAATAATTGATAAAATGTCAATTTTTATGAGTAAATATCAAAATAACTGTAAAAAAATTGCATTATGGACATACTTATAAATACCAATGACGAAGTGCTTGGCCGAAAAAAAAAGTAATTTGATTTAAATTTACTAAAATAATCACGTTAAATCTCTAGAAATGCGACGTTGCCAGCCTGCGCGGGATATGAAATGTAAATACGGGCAATAGAGAACTATTTGGCTTGACAGCTCTAAACCTTGCCTGTCCTTTTCTCGCGATTTCTGATAGTAAGAGATAGCACTATTCTAATTTTATTTCAGTTGGTGAACACCTCTTGTTCACCAATTCGGCTCCATTTTCTAACAAACTTTTTAACCGACTTCAAAAAAGGAGGAGGACATGACCACATTTTACTCACCATGTGGTCATCATTTTTAAAACCTAATTTATTTAAAATAAATATTTATCACACACATTGTAAAGGAATGTATCAAACTTACTTGTACAAAAAAGTACAAAATAAAAAAAACATTGTCGGAATGCGTTTCACGTTTTGATTTGACGGTACACCGGAATGTTTTGTTAACGGAAAAGGTATGTATTTATGCGTTTTTTTAAAATAATTATTTCATTCTTTCTTTTTGTCAACTCAAAATTCCACCTTAGATTACTTCAAATGCTTGTTTTGTTTTTTAGTAAATAAACACGCATGCTTTCAACTAGTAGTTTTAACATACAGTCATAACGTTTTTTTGTAAAGACATGTCTATAACTTGCTTACAGATTTGCTTGATAACTCACATATTTAATACTAATGTTTGGTCAGTCCGATTTGACATGAGGGTGTCCCTCTTTCTCTCGCTATGTTTGTCTCTCTTTAGCATATGAAAAAGGGACCTATTATTTTGTAGCGAGTTTAACGACACGACATTCATTATCTGATTCACGATTGAGCGTTATTCCAGATTACGAACCTTAGTATCTCATACAATTCTCATGTCCATATCTTCAAAGCAATCTTGTAGGCACGTTTAAAAAAAAAAAAACTTTCCTAAACACCTAAACTAGTGGCAGAAGCGATCATAAAACGTGCGAGCAGAACGGGATTAGACACATGCCATCTCGCACTCACCGTTCATGACCGCGACTGTCACGGTTGACGTATAGTTTTAAGACTATCGTACAAATTCTTGAATGTTCACTTGTCTACAGTGACGACAAAAGGCGAGGTCGCGCAGTCAACGGCGCAGCGTCTCCACCCACAGCGACAATGTCGCCGCGACGTCGCGGCCGACAGCGGGTCGATGACACAGACCACTTTACGGCCTTCTATAATAAGGCGCAGGAGAGGAATTATAATGTTGTTGTACAGGTAAGCATTGTGCATTGTGAACACACAGCAAAAGATACTGGCAGCTAATTACAATACGGCCAATACCGCCAGGGTCGCGGTTGGTTCGAAAGAGATACCGTGGCCCTGGCACAGGCAACTGAGGGAACACGGGTGGGTTTTAGTCAGTAAAAGTCTGACACGCCCTCCCGCTCCGCCCAGAGCGGGAGAGGTCATTTGAAGATTTCCCATCCACGAAAAAAAAGAAAACCTAATTACGAGTATTTTTTACAAGATTTTATTTAGCTACACCTGTCCCGTTGTCTGTCTGTCTGTAATCTAATCTTGCAAGTTAAATTTGACCCACTTCCCGGTTCCTGATTGAGGTGAAATTTTACATGCATAATGTAAATTAGATGACAATGGAATATTATTATGACATGAAGCTGATCTGATGTAGCAGGCGGAAGGTGAACCTATCGAGTTTGGGCTCGTTTGATTCGTCTTAACAAGGACTCTGGTCCTAGATTAATATCCAGACTAATTAAAGTTTTTTTTTTTAATGCACTTGTTTAATTCATTTTGTACATACGCTCACTTGTTTATCATGGGCTTGGCATCGAGGGGCTTGTGACTAAGTAATAACAGCCGCACGAAAACGATTGATCAAATTCGTCGATTGCCTCGGAAAGCACACGTTGGTCCCGGCTGTCATTCGTGGAACTTTGACAGTCGTTACGGGTCGTCAGAAGCCCGAAAGTCTGTCAACCAGTCTTACCAAGGGGTATCGTGTTACCCAATTACGGGGTTGTGGAGGTCAGATAGGCAGTCGCTCCATGTAAAATACTGGTATTCAGCTGCATCCGGTTAGACTGGAAGCAGACCCCAACATAGTTGGAAAAAGACCAGGCAGATGATGATGCTCACTTTTTTATCGTGTAACTTTAAAGGCCCGGCTAAACACTCAATTTTACAAGCTTTAATTCTAATGCACATGTAAGCATGTAACGTTAAGAGCGTTGATCGCGCGCGGACTGGCAAAGTCACATTTCTAGAGGTTTTTCGTGATTATTTCGTTAAATTTAAATTAAAGGACAATATTCTAAGAGTAATTACCAAAATAACTCTACTCTACATACTTATAAATACCAACGAACTAAGAATTTGTCAGAGGAAATTGTCCTTTGATTTAAATTTAATGAAATAATCACGAAAAACCTCTAGAAATGCGACGTTGCCAGCCCACGCGCGATCAACGCTCGTAAGACGGCAAAACGTGCGCAAGGGTGTGGACGCCGCACTGTGTATGTAAGTACCATCTTGTTTGTTAAACGATTGCACAAATTGTTTGTACGTGTAAGTCGCTGTGTGTTGCCGTGTAGCTACAGAGTGAATTTTTGACATGGGACTGCAGGGGGGGACTGGGGGGGCTATGACGTGAAAAAAGATCATGGATCCATCATGGTTCCAGTGTCAGAGAGAGACGGAGCTATATACGACCTATAGCACCATCCTTTTTTCTCAACGGAACCATGATCTTTTTTACGTCATAGTACGGCCCCAGGGCTAAAGTAGAAACTGATAAATATGGCAGTGTTCAAAACAACCATAAGCTCAATCTATATAAATAAAAAGAGAAGTCTTGACTGACTGACTCACTCCGCAACGCCCAGCCGAAACCCTTGGACCTAGAAAGCTGAAATTTTGCTCAGAAGTTCCCTTTATAGTGTAGACAAGGAATAAGGTAGGAATTCCCGGTAGTACGTTCCCGTGGGATATTTTTCGACATCCACGCGAGCGAAGCCGCTGGTAAAAGCTAGTTTGAGATAAATATAAAACTGCAATTATTGTTAAACTTTCGCGATTTGTACATATTATAAACAAAACAAGAAACAAGTACGTACCTGTTTACCTCGTAAATAGGAATATCGCGAGAAGACCCGTTCTCAATTTTGTTTATAATGCAATTTTTGTTTTATGAAAAAGTTGTTTGGAATACTATCGTCGTGTGTAGTCCATGTTTGATTGTTTCAGATCTTCCAATACCTTGGCATGCGCGACCTAGCGCATTGTGCGCGCGTGTGCAAGCTATGGCGACAACTGTCAACCACGCCTGCGCTCTGGAGGCACGTACGGATGAAGAATTCACATGTAAGTACACTATAAAGATCTATTGTAAAGTAGCATCCACCCGAGGCACCGTAACATTAATTACAATTATTCCAACATGAAACCTATTTTGAAAAGAATAAGATGCATATTTCCGTGATAGTTTTAAGTTGATTTCGATTAGATAAGACAACTATGCGACAAAATGTATTTGCTTATCGCTTTTTTAGTTTTGAATTATATTCATATTCACTATTGTCTAATCTTCTCGACAGGTAAGTGATTGGGGAGGACTGTGCGCTGCCCTCAAACGCCACGGCACGAAGAGACTGGACCTGCGCAAGATGTTACTGCCACAGAACGATACCGTCTTCTGGGAACAGTTCGCCGAACACATATCTACCGTTGACACGTTGGAGAGGTAATCATTTATTTATTGGTCTATCTAGAATCGTTACACTGAACCACCTAGATCGCAAGCCAAGTGCACAAAATTAAGCGATAGTATAGATCATCAAACTGAACAACTTTCTCCATGGGACCAACATCGTAATCGTGAAAAAATGATCAGCCGTCACATACATTTGGGTCGAGTCGAGAGTGAAGTTTTGTACGGGACATCTAATAATTTTTTCTCGATTACGATGTTGGTTCCATGGAGTAAATTGTTCAGTTTGATGCACTGTAACCACAGCCTTGTTCACCAGTCCTTTCTGATACATCACACTAATATTATAAAGGCGAAAGTTTCTGAGTGTCTGTGTATGTTTGTTACTTCTTCACGCTCAAATGGGTGGACCGATTTGGATGTTTGGTATAGATAGCTTATAACCTGGATTAACACAGACTACTTTTTATCCCGGTCTACACGGGTGAAACCGCGGGGATTTCTGTATAGTCCTCCAAACCGAATTTCGGCCATGGCGGCCAATCTCAACTGAGACTAGCCATTGACGAGGGAGATATATTATAGTGCGCAAGTGTGTACGCAGACAGGTGCACTCGCCCTTCCCTCACTCTCATAGTCCGATGCGACGGCAATGTGTCATTCGCGGAGCTCTTGATAGGCGCAGGAGCAACAGCTTATCATGTGCACCGAGGCACGAGTGTATCACACCGCCAACTTCCAAACACCGGGCTGTTACTGAGAAATTTCTCATGGAAAACCTAATAACACTGCCCTACCTGGGAATCGAACCCAGGACCCCACGCTCAGCAGTCACGCTTGCGACCACGAGACCAACGGGGCAGCGGTAGAGCAAAAACAATGTATCAAAGAATAAAAAAAAAACATTAAGGGTACAAAAATGAATTAGTTTATTTTCTAGCGAAATTGCAGTATTTTCAAATGATTTGGTGTATTTTTCAAGATTATTTTTAACATAGTAGTTTCCACGCCCCGTATTCTAAGTTGTTTGAGCCCGGCTGATGGCAATAAGCCCCCCCCCCCCCCCCCTCATTACATGGCACTTGAATATAACTGGCGAAATATCGGTGTACTATAGACACCTCTACTTAACCCTTAGGGGATTACGTTGGGGGCGTGATGTTGTTTATGTTATACGCTGTGTAGTAGGCTTCTCAAACCGTATTACCCCCCACAGGATAGAGATGTGCCGCTGCCCCGCGCGCGCAGTAGAGTCCGTGTGCCGCGGCTTGCCCGGCCTGCGCGCGCTGTCTGCGCTCGCCATCCGCGACGCGCAGCTGGACCCGGCCCCGCTGGGTGCGCTGACGCTGCTGCACGAGTTGCGCCTCAAGAGCATGGCCGGCTTGTCGCTCACGCAGGACCTGCGCCACCTGGGCGCGCTCACCAAGCTGCAGCACCTGTCGCTCACCAGCATCAAGGTATGTGCACTATATATGATAATATTTCATTTTTGAGAGTACACCTATTTAAGACTCAGATATATGCCGACGGCCTTGAGTGGTTAGCTTGCGTGTTCTGTGCTGAGCTCACGCAATGCGTCGTACGCACGCGTTATTAATTTATTATACATAAATCAAAAGGTTATTATATTAAGGGCTGATTTTTCAATAGGTAGATTTTTAACTTTTATTTATAAAATATGTTTACTAAATAAAATGCTTTGCATTCTTAAAATGTTTTTTGGCCGAATTGTTGATAGATGTGCAAGGTACGATTCTGAACTATAAATATATTTTTTTTAAGAAACAATATCTCAATAAATGTACCAAAGTGAAAATTTTTACTTCGGTACATTTATTGAGAAAATGTACCTATTTAAAATTATATTTACAGCTCAGAATCGTACATTGCACATCTATCAACAATTCGGCCAAAAAACATTTTAAGAATGCAAAGCATTTTATTTAGTAAACATACTTTTGTGTAAAAAAGTAATGATTTGACTACCCATTTGTAACAGCGTCCTTAAGTTAAAACAGTTTGCGATAAACTGTGAGATTTAAAAGCATACCATACCATCATACGTCCCCGTGTAGGTTTATGTGAAATAAAATAATTTTAATTTCACCTGATAATATCTGAACAGAGTTTTTAGAAGGTCAAAGATATCTTTCGTTTCGATGTAGAATGTTTATGTGGCTAGGCTACACCTAACATTTTGTTTTCTTTTTGTTAGGAACTGGGCTGGTGTGCATGCGACGTGATCGGCTCCCTCCCCGAGCTAGAATCCCTAGAACTAGGCGAGTGCACGTTTCGCGCCGAGTTCGCGGGCGTGCTGGCTCGCCTGACCCGGCTGCGACGCCTGCGCCTGGAGCGCGGCACGCCGCACTGCGCCGCGCCCGACATCCTGCGCGCGCTCAGCACGCTACCGCTGCTCACGCGCCTCGAGCTTGTCAACATCGATGTAAAGCTGGGCTTCGACGACGCGCTGGCGGCCTGCACCAATGTGCGGCGCCTGCTCATCATCCCCACCTACGTGTCGCAGTCCGCCACCACCAACAAGCAGGTGCTATCCGGCGTACTGCGCCTCAAGGAGACGCTCACGCATCTCATGTGGGGCGTCACCATCGAGCTGCTGCGCGTCACGGAGCTATTCATCGACCAGTGCGAACAGGCGGGTGAGCCCAAGCGGCGTGACGTGGGCGAGTGCATCCCGGTGCTGAAGCCGGTGCCGGGCTGTCGCCTGCCGGCCGGCCCCACAGGCCCCGCGGGCCCCCCCCCAGGTGGAGATCCTGCCGCTGCCCACGCTGCAGCGCCTGCTGTCGCAGCAGCTGCCACACACCAAGCTCAAGCTGCTGCGCATACCCTTCCATGCCACGTGGCGCCAGTCGCTCGCAGACTTCCAGTAGTACCGCGACCCGCGACCCGCCATCGCAGGTATTGTACGAGAAAAAAGGCAAGCATTGTAACATTTTTTAACAGAAAACGTCGTGATAAACATGTAGTTTCACTATCATATAGATAACGTTAGCGCTTTCCAACTGTCAATGTAAACATATTATATACATGTACATATTTATATCGGTAGATATTTTAGATATATATTATATACCGCATAGTGTATATATCATAGAGAAATTTGGCTCATAATGAGATTAGGAAAAATAATAGGTCAAAACTAGCTTCGAAAAACTACAATATGCCTAAACATGGAATTGATTGTTGAACTTTTGGCTTGAGACAAGCATTTATTTTAACTTTTTTGTTTCATGTAGAATTAGTCTTGGGATAGTCCTCTTTTGTTACGATACAAAACAAAACGCTATCTATAAATGTTAACTTTCGTAAGAAAACTTGGATGAAATCGTTGAAATGCAGGAAGCGTGATCAATGCTTGTTTCTTCTCTGTATTAAAAGAGGTCGCTACACATAGTGCAATCCACGAAGACGCGCCCCATTATTCCTCCTAACCGTTTATAGTATATGTGTGCAAGCTTCTGCCAATGTTTGAGTGTTATCGGTATACACTACAGTTAGTACACTGTAATTAGTGTGTACCGATAACACTCAAACATTGGCGGCAGCTTGCACACATACACTATAAAATAAACGATTAGGAGGAACAGTGGGGCGCGTCTTCGTGGATTGTACTATCTGTACAGGTGAGACAAAAACAAACTGTTAGTCGACGTTCGCACTGACGTAAAAATATCGCGGCGATTTTTTTTTCGCGCACTGGATTTTCAACGCTCTGCTTAGCACCGAGAGTGCAAAATCCAACAGTGTGTTTTTTAGACGCGCTAGAATGTACTCTGTTATTGTTAAGTTGGATTCTCAACGCTCGGCTCAGCAACGAGAGTTGAAAATCCAGTGCGCGATAAAATCCCGCCGCGATTTTATTACTCCCGTGGGAACGGGGGCTTACAGTACGACAGGACTCGGTTCCAGGTTTCATCGGTCATCTTCGGAAAAACCGAACTTTGTTGAATTAAATGTGACGTCCAATAAGGGAGTGACAGAATTAGTGCGTCAATCTATAAATACCCACATAATTTAGGTGGGAATACATAAATCAATTTCTATTGGTCGATAAGAACATTTCATTCGCTATGTTTCGGTTTTTCTGAAGATTAACAATGGAACCTTTGTACGTTGTCGTACTGTATAATATTTTAGATGAAACAGAACTAAATGCTTGTATGTAACATCTGTCAATAAAATATACGCGTATACAATACAATAAGGTTCATAGTAAGTAGATTAAATTCTCCCAATCATTGGCGCTAGTGAAACCTCCCTTTAATATGTTATGTAGCAACAGACACAGAGAACAGAGGGCCTATAGTCTGTTTTTTTTTAACAAACGAGTACTGAGTTATGTCTTCCGCACATTTCCGATATTGACAGAGTGAGATGGGTCATTGATCGGGGTGGGGCCAACGCCTTTGTTTTGGTGTTTTGTTTTGAAATTGTTAAGGCCCGTTCATATTTAATACTTCTAAAATTTACTGTACAGGAGACATGTCCGCCATGACGAACAATATCGTCTGGTTCACTCACTAAAACACGTGCGACGCGCAGGTAGTCGATGACTCGACTGAATGTACACGTGACTACAGCGTTTAGTTTGTGTGGAACAGACTATGTTGATTACGTGGACTAATAGCACCGCAGTCAAAATTTTCGGTACTCGTTTGTGTTTAAAAAAACAGAATAGTAGAAAAGCCAAAAAATGTATGGGGTCGATAAAAGCTAATGAAATGTCACGTGATCATGTTAATGTCACTTTGAAGCTGTAGCGATTGTAGATATAGAATTGCTCCGAAGCGAATGCTATTTGTCTAAGCCCTCTGGACTGAGCGTTAGCCTCACAAAAGTGACTACCCTTTGGAAAGAGACAAAGCGAACTTGCGGCCTATACCTGTAGTACTACTAAAGAGGCAACTACTGGCTGCAAATTCGCTTTGTCTCTCTCGTTTTTTTCGATCTGTATTTTCTGCACAATTGAATACGGAACGCTCCGTCCGTTCTCTGTGTCTATGGCAACAGATTATATAACATCTACCTGTTCTAAGATTTAACGCACGCACGCAATGAACAACATAGTAGCTAAATAAATAAATTAGGTACAATATTTTGCAGAATAGTAACGTAATAGCCAATGTATTAAAATAACGCCTTAATGAAACATCGTCTTATCAACCTATGAGATCATATTACTATTAGAATTTAGAGGAGATCTATATTATTATAATATTATGTACATAAATGTGAATATGTAGGGCAGGCGCTGATCATCACAGAACATATTCAATTTCATAAATACTTATAGTAGTATTATATTTTATTATTTGTCTGTTTATACTTATTTCGTTAATACGTCAACTTGGTACTTCATTGTCGAGTTCAGTGACGGTTAATGAGTATAGAATGTTCTTCTTTACATGTCTTATTTCGTAAACAAATACGGTACGAAGCCTCGGTCGGTCTGGTGGTCACAAGCGCTACTGCGGAGCATGAGGTCGAGGGTTCGATTCGCGGGTCGGGCTAGGTGTTGATTGAGTTTTTTATCTGGAATTTCTCAGGGGCAGCCCGGTGTCTGTATTTGTGCCCGGTTGATGGCAATAGGCTCGCCCCCCTGTTACATGGGACTTGAAACATAACTGGTGAAATGTGGGTGTGCTATATGGTACAAAAGTTAAAAGTTTTCACAATAATAGAATAGAATACTCTTTATTATGCACACCATTCAAATGACAGATATCAATGTTGAAATTTTACACACAATAGGGTGACACTCTTCAACAACACACAAACAATCACACTTCGGAACGTCTTTTTACATTATTAACTATTAAAACAACTCTGTTACGCCATATTTGGCTACGAAATGAGTCAAGCAAAGAGAACACGCTTTAAACAAAATAATGGCGTTGATTGTACCATTAGGTACCTGTTAGTTACACTGTAGTGCCACAAATAACATGGGTGCAAAAGGCCGGCTCCATTCAACTAGCGAAAACGAGCGCTGCATCATTCTTGTTGCTTCTATGTGTGCACAATGTAAAAAAATAAATAAAGCAATCTATACTAATAATAAAACTGAAGAGTTTGTTTGAACGCGCTAATCTCTGGAACTATCAGTCGGGTTAGAAAAATTATTTTTGATAGCCCAACTCTTGAGGAAGACTATAGGCTATTTAACATCACGCTAGGATCCTTAGGAGCCGAGCAAATAGAAAAAAAAGTCTGAAAGAACGCTGAGCGAAAACGAAGTAATAGCGCGGGCAGGCCATGCGATGCAACGGGGTCGGTCGGGGGAGCAAGAAATGTCACGCCGACGAAGTCGCGGGCAGAAGCTAGTTCAAAATATAAACATTAAAGATAAGCCCGGGCATTTAAGAGATGACCAGTCTTAACTGACGGCGCCCGTTCACGAACGTGACGTGTGGATCAGCACCATCCAGCTCAACCATTTTGTAGGGAGCCGAATGATCCAACACACGCACTACATTTAAATGAATAATGTGATGATTATACGTGAAAACCGCGGGGGTCAATCGACCAGGTTAAGCTACGCTTGCCGCGGTTGGTCCTTGGATGTGTGACCATCTTTACATACCGAGACCCCTCCGTGTCTCGGAAAGCACGTTAAGCCGTTGGTCCCGGCTGTCATTAGTAGATCTTTGACAGCTGTCACGGGTCGTCAGAAGCTCCAAAGTCTGACAACCAGTCTTACCAAAGGGTATAGTGTTACCCAGTGACTGGGTTGTGGAGGTCATGTACGCAGCCGCTCCATGTAAAATACTGGTATTCAGCTGCATCCGAGATTGGAAGCCGACACCAACATACTTGGGAAAAGCTAGCTTTTTCAGCAGATGATGACGTAAAGCGTGTCTATGTGTGCGTGCATTTTCGCTCGTTGTATGAAGCCGAGTTTATGTACTATCGACAAAATGGACGCCTTTACACCTTAAAGTTGCTTTTTGTACTGACTCACCATGTCCCTATGGTCCTCTGTTTGTCCTACAATTGCAGTTTGCAAGCAAAATTGGTTTGAAATTTAAAAGGCCTGGCGTTTGTCGATAGTACATATATATTTTGTGGTAGTGTGGTACATTTACAATCATGCGGGCTGGGAGATAACTAAACATTACGTTAACTGACTACATAGCTTGCTTAGCTAAATAACTGGACGTGGGGCAAACAGTGGGTTGAGAAAAGAAGCTTTACTGGTCGAAAGTATGCCTTTACGTGTCTTATGTCGCAATAACAAACACATACACAGAGCGTATATTTGTCGCATACTAATATTGATATACTTTGGTACATAAAAAAAAAATATTTTTGTAATTACCTACTCATTTCTTCCACAAACACCAATTGACTGCGGTCTTACAATATTGTAAATGAAGTACTAGAATATAATAATATTATGATTGAAAGTTTTATTATTAAATATATAAAATGTTTTAATGGGAAGACTTGTAAATATTTATTAAGATAAATTAATTTTATCAGTGCCTATAATTGATTGTACGTGATCAATGTGATCATACTAACAGAGGCATGATAAGGTTCAGTGTGTATTTGTTTATTTTGATTTTAGTTTAGATTACTCGCATATCTAAAGTATTTAAATATAATTCTGAAGGACTAATCAACACAACAATTAACTATAGTGAGCGCGCAAGTGCTAGTCACCGCCTGAGGTATGTGAGCAGTGAGAAAGGGGAGATGGAGAAAGGTGAAAATAAAGTCTGCCAATCTTGTCAATCGCGCCCTCCCCCGTCTCACAGCTCACATACCTCAGGAGGTGACTAGCACTTGCGCGCACACTATAACAGACTGTCAAACTCTTATTAATGGAATTGATTGTCTGTTGTTATTAAAGTCAGCCAGTCACAACAGTTAATTTTAGTTGAGTATCTGATTAGTCTTTTAGCAACTGAGTGTGACTCTACCTAATACTCTCGAAAACGCAAGTGATTCCATATTCCATTTTTCTTATTTTACCAAAAACCATCGTAAACGTATGAAAAAGATAAGGAAAAAAGACTGAATCACTTATAAGGCTATAATTAAGAGTATTAATTAAAAACAATTGCGACAGCATGTTGAAGTCGCTCTAATTCTTATTAATAGTCCTTCAGACCTAATTTAGGCCATGGCGGCTAATCTCTGCGAATATTAGCCATCGACGCGGGGGATAATTATAGTGCTAATTCTAATACTGGAGAGATGAAACTGCTTTAGATGTGCAAGTAATTGTAATGTACTGTTTGAAGGCAGGAGAAGTCGCGTGTTATCACGCAGCCAAGGTTATTGCGATTTCGTCTACTTACAAACTATTAAGGGAAGTTTATGTCTGAACCAGACTCAGCATATTGAAGTCTCATGTCGTGTTTAGGTCAGATAAAAACGAAAGTTTTCTTTATACATATAAATTAGTAGTAAAATTATGTGGCAATGTTTGAATATATTATTTTTTTAGACTTGTATTGTGAAGTACAAGGGCTTGTGAGTTACGGTAGGGGGCGCCTCGGTTTCTCGAACAGACAGAAATACATGAAAATATTGTGTATGTATAGTTAAAAGAATTTATTTTAATACTTTACCCATGGATTCTGAAAGCTTGTTTAATCTTATATAAACTTACAGGATTGGTCGATCCTGCCTTTAGTTGACCAATCAGTTGGCAGATTTGCTGTTTAAAAACATTTTCAGGCTTTCAAAAACCGGGTTTTACTATCGTAGTTTTTAACAAAATGTAACATCTATAGAAGCTTTATAAATGTTAATAAGTCTTTACAATAATAAGTGAAGATATAGAGCATTTTAATATTAAGACTCTTATAGAGTGTATGTTTAAGGGGATTATAATTTATGTTCGAGAGAGGCGCCGACGCAGATTGCTCGTATATCGGGAAATTACGCGGGCTATGAAAAAAAAAACTATTTCTATATTTTTTGCGGGATTAATAATAATTCTATTATTTGCTTCATCGTAATCATTACGTCTGAGAGAGCCAAAATCTTACGATCTCACAAATAAGTAATTGGTTAAATTAAAGGCTTGGCAGTGTATCTGCTGTCAAATCTTGTGTTAGACACTGATTTAGTTGATAAAAATTCGATGGTAAACCTGAGATTTGAACACAGATTAAAATTGAATTGGCCTTCAGAAACTGGTGTTTCATAATGGTTCTTATTTCATTTGTCTTTTATATTCGTTTAGTGGCGTTTTAAATTGTTAGATTTTGGCTTCGAAGCAGTTGGTCCAAAAATATTGTTTGCCATTTTACTTGTGTATACATTATTTTACATGTTATGGATAAGGAAATCATATTTTAGTCTCTTTCTATTTTATGATTTATCATGATGGGTGGAGGTTTCCTCACGTTGTAGTTTTCTATGATTTTACATACCTACATACATAAATTCTCGCCTTCTTCCCATGGGGGTAGGCAGAAACTACAGAACGTCACCTGCTACGATCAGGGACCATTTTGGTTACCCATTGAAAGGGTTTTTCTAAACAGTTAAACAAAAACCCATACGATGTAGGTAACCCTTTTGAATGGCTTTAAAGGACCATTTTAGTTATCCATTGAAAGGTATTTCTAAGCAGTTAAACAAAAACCCATACAATGTGGCCAACCCTTTTGAACGGCTTAAATTAAGCCGTTCATCATATGGTTACCCATATAAAACCCTTATTATATAGGTTATCTTAATGAAGGGGTAGCCCTTTCACTGGGTTTCAAGTATAGAACTCATTCAATGGGTTATCCATATTGAAGGGAATTATCCATTTTTACTGGATTTCAAGGCTAAAACCCATTCAAGAAGTTAGTTACACATGATAAAGGTAACCTCAGAAACGGCCTACCCCTTCGAAAGACTTGACTCTTAACCGGGGTTGTACGGTCCCTGATTACGATCCTTACATACTCCTTTTACTTCGTTTTTTCGTTTTTTTCGGTTGCGAGTACTACGCTCCTGATCTTTCTGAAGAACATCACGAATAAGGTCATGATTTTATCATAGAAAAATACATCGTTAGAAAATCGACATGTCCTAGAGGCAAAAATTTGAAGACATGTGACATTCATCAAACCGCACTGGCCCCGCGTGGTGGATTATGGTCCACTCCCTGTCATAGAGAGGGGGGCCCAGTGAGAAGTGAGAATGTTAAAGGTATAAATATGCTTCGAAGCCCAAAATCGAAATACTGACTTATCATTATCACCATGACTTGTGACTTGTGTTTTGTGTGACTTGAAAGCATAGCTTTTTAATATAATTTAGACATAAAACGTCTATTGTTAATAATCTCTGAAGCTTCTTGTATTCTAGTTTATATCTTTGGCGAGTTTTTGAGTTGATGTATAAAATGTAAATGACTTGCTTACAATATGTTGTAGTGAATTAATTTGATGTTATCTGTTACGACACTGCTTCAGGCGTGTTTTTGAACGAAAGGAAACTTGAGAGCTTGTTTATTTATGATTCTAGATTTAAAACAATGCATATAGATAATCTCAATTAATACAGGGTCAAATTAAATTAGCTAGCGAAACTCCGCAATGTTTATGGTTATAGATATCTGAACACGATAAAATAAAAATGATTTGATGGTTTTTTTTGGGGTCAATGACCGCAACTGATATTTTAAGTGAGCAGGGAAACAAACGGTGTTTGATGACCTCAAAAAAGCATACCAAATTAATTTCTTTTTGTTTTTATCATGTTTAGATATCATTACCCATGACGTCTGCGGAGTTTCGCTGGCTAATTTAATTGGATCCTGTGTAAGCTAGTAGTAGAAGAGCTCTTTGTGAAAGACCTCAACCGGGAAAGTATTACCACCTTACATATTTCTACCGTACTTTCTTTCTGTCATATTTCAGATTTTTTGCCTTAATATTTTACAATTCACATGAATAATTATTTCGCTCGTACTCACATAAACGAATGCCTCTTTTAGGCTGAAACTACGCCATCTTGATATTGATTACAACTATACTCCATTTGCAATAATGTTAGACATTTATACAAACCTTTTTTACAGTCCGTTCAACCGATTTTGACTTCTATTCTGTAGGTTTAAGGATGGCATTAAAGTCAAAAAAAGTGGTTACAATACCAACTGTTTACTGCAGCTGTCATTTGTCATACCTCCAACGCAATAGAAGTCAAAATCGGTTGAACGGGCTGTAAAAAAGGTCTAATCTTATTGCAAATGGAGTATACATGGTTTTAAATTCAGATATCAGAGGGGCAATTCCCGTATTTTTAACAATGTATCATCTCGGTATCAATCTGTCCATAATTGTATAGCGTTTAAATACAATTTTGACATTTGATTGTCGCTGGCATGAGATTGCGACTTGAATTTGAACATTTTTAGGTACGAGAATTGACCTTCAGCTGCCAGACAGCTCGACGGGCTAACTTTCGTGCAGAAACAGAAATGTCATGCAGATAACATTAGAGTTGTTTCCAAACGTGTTTGTTGACCGCTGGGTGGAGATGCAGGATCTATTATATAATTAGGTTATGTATAGGTTAAAGACAATTTTGCTGGTAAGCAGGGGCGACTTGTGAATAAATGGTTGCCGAAAAACAGTGTTTTATTTTTATATTCCTCTATTTTGTGTGCCCTGCCCTTTATAAGACTTGAACATTGTGCTCATAGATTACATCGATCAAACTCACACGTACTAATGTACTGCTGACAAAACGGACGCCTTTACGTACAAGTTGCTTTTTGTATACACTGATTGACCCTGCTTCTATGGTCCTTTGTTTGTCCTACAACTGCAGCTTGCAAGCATTGTTTCTAAACTGGAAAGGCCTGGCGTTTGTCGATAGTACATCATTATTTCAGTAGAAAGAAGTTCAAGTTCAAGTTATTTATTTCATAACAAAAATACATTTGTGTCGAAATATTTGCACAGTAAGTACACAAAAAGAAGCAAAACCAAAAATTATAATACCTCGTTCATCACCCATCACTGATGTTAGAAATAATACTAACTTAAATAATACTAACTTTACAAACATTATTATTCATATCGATACATAATTAAGTCCCTAGCAAAAAATTCTACAAAAATACATTTAATGTCAAAAATATTAAATATAAAAAAGCAAAAATTTTAGCAAGTCAAATTATAGAAAGTCAAAGAACAATGGATACACCTATTTAATTGCAATTTTTTTAAGATCTTTGTCATTATAAAATTCGTCAATGCTATAATAGGCTTTATTGATTAATAAAGCTCTGAGTTCATTTTTAAACATGTTCACATTCTGAATATTCTTTAACTCTGTTGGTAATTTGTTAAACATATTAACAGACTGCACGCGTGACGAGTGTTTGACAACATTAAGCTTTGCCTGCAGAATAGTAGGAAGATCTTTTCTGCGAGTATCTACTCTATTTTTTCTTTCATCGTCAGTTTCAAACTCGTTTAAATTTTTGTTTAAATAAGTAAGGAGAACCAAAATATAAAGACATGGTACCGTTAAAATCCTAAGTTTAATAAAATACTCTCTACATGATTCTGTTTGGTTTAAACGCAGCATGGTTCTTAATGCTCGCTTTTGTATTGTAAAGGCTGCTTTTATATTATATTTATAGCTGTTTCCCCAAAATTTAATGCTATATCTAAGTTTAGATTCAACTAGAGCAAAATAGACAGTACGAAGTTGGGCAGTAGACAAAATATCCCTCAAAGATCTGATAGCGTAGCACGCACTACTTATTGTGCTCGTAATTGAATTTAGTTCTGGCTTCCAATTTAGTAAAGAGTCAATTTGTACCCCTAAAAATTTCAAACTTTCCACCATATCTATTTTGCTGCCCAAGGATTCTACGTCTACTAAAGCTTTGTTCCCAACTGTAGATCTAAATAACATACATTTTGTCTTACTTATATTTAATTTAAGATTATTCATAGAAAACCAGCTTTCACAAGCAGCTATTAATACATTTAATTTACATTCTAAGGTCTCCATATTGTCAGCAGCTATAACAGCACTAGTATCGTCAGCAAATATTATCAAGTCCGCATCTGGTAAAATGTTTTTAATGTATTCAATTAGATCGTTAAGAAATATTATAAAGAAAATGGGGCCTAACACCGAACCCTGAGGCACTCCTCTAGTTACAGAAAATAATTTTGATTTATGAATTTCTTCCACACCTTCCTGAAGTGATTTAATTTCGACGTACTGTTTCCTATTGGTCAAATAAGAACTAAAAAGTTTTAAAACATTTTCTCTTATACCGTAGTGCTCTAACTTATCCAGTAGAATGCAATGTTCTACAGTATCAAATGCAGAACTTAAGTCTAGAAATAAGCCGGCAACTTTAAGTTTATTGTTCAGCTTATTTACTACGCTACTAACTAACGAGTCTATTGCATCTAGTGTCCCTTTACTTTTTTGGTATCCAAACTGATTACTGTGTATTATTTTTAAATTAATCAAATGTCCTACAAGCCTAGATTTGATGACTTTTTCAAAAAGTTTGGATAGAACCGGTAACAATGAAATGGGCCTGTAATTGCCTGGATCTGTTTTAGCACCTTTCTTAAATAGTGGTAGAACTCTGGCTAACTTAAATTGGTCAGGAAACACACCTTCATTAACGCAATTATTTATTATTTCAGATATTGGATATGCCAGTATATCTATATTATCTTTGATTACGCCCAGAGGTATTTCATCGTGTCCAAATGACTTTTTACTATCCATACTCTTTACCATTTTGTAAATCTCTATCGGCATGACGGGATTAAAAGCCATAGACTTACCAACTCTGTCAGTATTCTCAATTAAATGCTTCTTAGCCAGTTCTGGATTACCAGTGTTTACGCCTTTACTGTTGTCAAACTTTTCCGCAAAAATGTTAGCAATATCTATAGGGTTACAAATTATTTTATTATTATGTTTCAGTATTATATTATCATTTTCGAAATTATTGTCAATTTTTTTTCGAGTTTTATTGACGATTTTCCAAATTTCTTTGCTAGAATTAGCTGCTTTATTTATTTGATTAGTTACTTCCTTTTTTTTAGCGTTCCTAATCACCTTTTTATAAATTTTAAGATACTTTTCACGATATTCTAATAACGATTTGTCACACTTAGCTTTATTTATAAAGTTTAAAAATCTCTTCATTTTGCTGGAAATCCTTATTCCTTTCGATAACCATTTAGATCGATCAGTTCTTTTTATGTTGATCTTAACTTTACTTTTTTTAAAAGTACTAGAATGTAGTTCTTTAATTTTTCGTATAAATGTGTTTGTACCTAAATTCCAGTCGTGCTCCAGTAGTTTCTGTCTGAATGCATTATTATTCTTCTCGTTATATAATCTTCTCTCTATGTATTTAAAACTAACGCTTTGTGTAGTACTAACTTTTTCCAAATATGCTGTACAAAAAAGAGCTGCATGTCCATCAGCTAATCGATTGTGGTCAATGTCTGTACTACTAATATTTCTATCACAGGTGTTGGTCAATATATTGTCTATACACGATTCGGAGTTATTTCGCACAAATGTAATTGAATCAAATAAATATCTAAAATTATAGCATTTCAATAATGATGTAAACGAACTTCTTTTATTGTCCTGTTTTGACAAGTCAATATTAAAATCTCCGCAGATAAAGCATATTTTATTGAAAAAGTACTGCAGTAATTGTTCCAATCTGTCTAGAAAATCGTCAAAGTTTTTATTTACTGGTGTTCTATAGCAACAGACTATGTAAGAGTTTGTCTCAATGTCCTTTACCCCACATACCTCAAAGCTATCCGTTTTATACAGTCTTTTACAAATGTCCAAGTCCTCAACTTGTCTGTTTTTATGTGTTAATACTAAAGTGCCACCTCTTGTTTTTTTTAACCTTGTGTTGGAAGAGCTCACTATATAATTAGGAAAATCAAATTGTGTTACCATTATTTGGTTTAAAAAATGTTCACTTATACAAATAAAGCTTATTTCGTTTTGTAAATCAGCTATATACATTTCGAATTCATCCTTCTTATTATTTATTCCGCATAAGTTTTGGTGAAAAATAGTAACATGTGAGTGACTATCCTTAAATAGAGCCAAGTTGTTCAAACTACCAGCCAAGGTACTAATCTCGAAAAAGCTGAATGCGTTGTTCAACGTCCTCAAAGGAAGGATTTGAATATTCAGAATATGTGTCAATTTCTAATATAAGTTGCTGTATTTGATCAAATATACTAAAAATACCTCTATTATTTACATTTCCATATTTATTATAAGACATGAAGTCATAAGTCAGATTTAAGTTTGAGTCAATTAAATAGATATAATTATGAGTCAAATTGTCATTATAAATTATATTATTAAATGCTTCTATTCGCCAGTTATACATCTCTTTATGATAATGATTTTTAAAAGTAGGTACGCACAGTATTATATTTGTATGCTTAATAGGCATTACTCTATCCCGTATTAATTTTACCAGCTTAGTGTAGTCACATGAGGTCTTGAAATCTTCCTCTCCAATTTGGATGACACAGTAATCCTGACAGGTTAATTCTCTTAGTTTATCCTCTAATCCATATAATAATTGTTCTACGCCACAGTTTGTTTTTATGTAATGGCAGATTTGAAAAGTGTCGCCAAATAATCTGGTAGCAATTGGTAGAATTTTGTTGGTTGAGTTGCTACTAAGGACCACTAGTTTCCTGTCCTTTTCATACCTAAAATATTGTTTAGTTATTAAGTTGTTTTCTTTCACTGTGTGTATCAGTTTCGTGAGCGCTAGAATCTGCTGTTGTGCCTCTATTAATTCTTGTTGCAGACCCGCGATTTTTTGTTGAAGGTGCATTATTTCTATGCTTTTTCCACAGTTACCATTCAACTGATTTCCCAAAGGAGTAGAAGGTGCGGAAAAAGTGTTTTGTTGTAGCTGAGAGCCTTTTTTTCTTTTATGTTTAATGTCTGGGCTATTTCCAATGACAGACGAAGAGTTGCAGATTGATTTCAACATGTTGATCTCTGCAGTTAACTTGTTTAATTGTTGATGTAGATTGTTATTTTCAAGTATCGTATTTTCCAGCTCATTTTCAGTACTAGCCAATTTTTGTGTAAGCTCTATTATGGTGTCTTTCATTTCTAGAACTGTCAATGTTTCAGAAACTGTGCCGTCGACACTATGAGAAAGTTTATTGGGTGTGTTATAAGATTCGTCTGAAGTTTCGTGTTCAGACAGTATGTGGGAATCCAAGATGTCAGAGTTGCATTGTACGGCAGACGTCATAGCTACAAGTTGCTTGTTTTCCTGAACATACACACTTTTTTCCGGAGAGGAGCTCATCAGGTGTTTGTGTTGGTTTCCTCTTTTCCTCGTTGTGATGTTAGATACACTGCTAGTAGGCAGGACTTTTGTGTTTTTTCTGCATGCTTTACATCTCCAATTTCTCTTAGATTCCTGGTCCATTAGCCGGAAGGTTTGTTCCGGGAAGCCATCACAATCTAATTCATATCGGTTGTTACATATTGAACATGAGACTGTTTTCTTAATGTCAACTGACTTCTTGCATTTAAAACATATAGCTTTCGCTGGCACCTTGCGGTCGCTGTTTGTACCAGTTTTAGGTGACATTTTTATAATAATATATTATAAGTATACTTTAATTAAATGCTTATTGTTCCAAAATTTAATAATTAATAAGCAAAAAAAAAAAAAGAAATAAGAAAATTAAAAACACAAAAAGTAAATCCAATTGCGGGGCTCGAACCGCCGGCTCCAAGCTTATGGCTCAAGCGCTGAGCAATGCGCCACTCGAACATACATTTAATAGTTCAATTTACGGTGTGTATTGTATGTAGGAAGTAATAGTGAAGATCCGTTGGACAGATTTAAAATGTTTAAAAGTTCAAAGTCCGTTTTCTTTGCTTGTTTTGATAAATCACTTTTTTATGCTTTTTGTTATTGTCTATCACTTTTGTTGCACTTTTAGTATGGTACTATTGTATTATATTGTTAAGTTGCACTTTGAACAATGTTTAGATGGATTTTAAATGTATTTATAACTTACATTAGCGGGATGAGTTTGTGAAAGCGAATACTTTGTTTGTTTTAATGTTTATTTATAGCTTATCATCTTCGTTTGATATTTTAACCACACTGCACTAGTCAATAAAAGTTATATCAAAGTCAATTCTTGATGTTTAGGAATGTAAACAACGCTTCTGGTCACCGTCCTTTATTGCTTTTTTATTTATTGTTTATTACACTTTACACGCCAATTAATCTGAGATAACAATTGTGTTTGATTGTTACACTATTATGATTGTAATTTACCACTTATTTGTGTCTAAACTTCGTGTTTTATATTTTTAACTATTTTTTATACACAGAGTAGAAGTTACGCGTGTCACTAGCGACACCACAGTCTTCAACTGCAAAGACTTCAACTGCTGGACATAAGGTTCTACCGAACATCGCATTAGCGATTCTGCGCTCTCCACATCTAGCGGATTCTCGCGACCTGCTCTAAACCGCACTCGCAGTGGGTGCATTTCTATGAGCATAAATGGCACATAATGTAAAAAGCTACAGTTTTATTGAATTTACCTGCCACTCATACAAAAAACGAAGTCAAACAGAACACAACCAACATATAATATACAACCTGTTTTTTTTGATTTCCCATAACTCTAGGAAATTAATGAGACCATTATTTTGAACAACTTTTACTATGGGACCAAACCTGAAATCGCGAAAAAAAAATCAGCTGCTCCCTACATTTTGACGAGTTATGCGAACATAAATGTAGGGAGCAGCTGATTTTTTTTTCGCGATTTCAGGTTTGGTCCCATAGTAAAAGTTGTTCAAAATAATGGTCTCATTAATTTCCTAGAGTTATGGGAAATAAAAAAAAACAGGTTGTATAGGCGAAAGTTTCTGACTGGTTTGTATGTTTGTTACTTCTTCACGCTCAAACGGCTGGACTGATTTGGATGAAATTTGGTATGTAGATAGCTTATACCCTGGATTAACACATATGCTACTTTTTATCCCGGTCTACGCGGGTGAAACCGCGGGGCGCAGCTAATATTATTATAAGAATCTTGTTAGGTAACTCATTTTTCACTAGCAACAACATCATTACCAGCCTATAAGCAAGCACTCCACTGTTGGCCTGATGCCTCTCGTATTGCACACCAAAGAGTATAATAATAAACAGGGAGTTACACAGCATCTTCCTATGGGCTACAGAGTGCGCACAAATGCTAGTCACCGCCTGAGGTATGTGAGCGGTGAGACGGAAGAGGGCGCGATTGACAAGATTGGCAGGCTCGAGTTAGCTTCACCTTTGTCTACCTCCCCCGTCTCAACGCTCGCATATCTCTCAGGCGGTGTCTAGCACTTGCGCGCACACTGTAGTCAAATTCGTGAGACATTCATAACTTACAAGTGCGTCAAAAAGAGGGGTCATGTTACTGCTCTTCTTAAAGGATTCTAATTCAAGGGATGACAAATTAATAAAAAACACGTTTTACTGTAATCGAGGTCGGCGATATCTCTGTATTTCCTCAGTTTTAGCATTAATGAGAATCTGTGAAATATCTTCCATGAGTCTCAGCTTCATTTGCTCACTTTGTATGCTTCGAAGAAGCGCGCCTACGAATGGCAGGAACGTGTCAACGGGGTCATGCCGTTTCACTATGAGCGTGGCTGTGGCGATTTCTTCATTTGTTTCTTCCGATCTGAAGGTTACTGTAAGATCTCTTTGTTGGTCGTCGCTTGTGTCGTCATCATCGGCTTCGTCGCCGTCGTCAGAACAATAGACCTCGTCTGAAGAGTCCAGGATAATCGGCTCGTCGTAAACAGTCGGGCGGCCTACAGCGTCAGTTGTCGAAGTGCATGGCATCACCACTGATACCGGCAAGCTACTTTTCTGAGGCTCCCCATCTGGTTCTGAAGGACTCTCTTCATCTGGTAACTCTCCCTCATCGTCAATTCGTAACCTATGACCGTTCTCCATTATTCCGGGTTGATAACCCTGAAAGTAACAAAGATTATTTGAGACTTGAACCTACTTATTTGTGAACTACTTTGACCTAAGTACCTACTCGAATTAAAATCAAATTTCAAGTCGACAACGAACAATTGATTTTTGAAATCAAAACCACACAAAGACCAGGGCCAAACCTGTTTGAGGAAAAAAAAAATCTTAGCAGTATACGAGTGGTCGGAAAATTTAGTTGATGACGTAAATAACGAAGGGAAAATAGTACCTACAGACTCAGAAAAAGTTCTGGGGGGGGGGGGGGGGGGGGTGTAATATATACCTACGTTTTTAGTGGTTTGTACTCGTTTTTTGCGAATTGCGGCTAAACTATGCATCCTATCGAAAAAAGTTAAATGTAAAAGTGGTACATAATAAAAAAAATGTAAAACTTTCTTTTCACACGCTATCCATAACCTCAAAATTATCGAGAAAAACGCAAAAAACCATTTTTTCAGTTTTTAATTTATAACTAAAGCAAGCATATTTGTTTTTCATGAAAATTGGTGAAAATGTTCTTTTTTGTGTTTCAAACAAGCTCAATTTTTTTCAAAGCGAAATATTTATTTTTCGATGTTTTATGAAGAAAATACAAAAATAAAGACCTTATTTTCAATCGGAAAATTTAGTTAGCAAATTTTAGATAAATGACCTTTACCAGGACTCATTTTATTCGTTGAAATCTGAGCTTACATATGGAATTAAAATATAATATTGTTTATGTAAAAAATATCGTTAAAAATGCGAACAACCGAAAAACTACTTTTCAAAAATCGATTTTTCGGTGAAAATCATGAATTTCTTTTTCTTTATTGTTAATAAACATTTACATTCATAAAAAGCGTTACTTCTTATGCTCTTCTTGCTCTGTCATTCAAGTAATTTACATGTAGGTACTTAACTATTCTCGGCTTTCAAAGCATCGAATAGTAGATTGTTAAACATGGGATGTAAGTAATCAATTACACCCGAGATATTACCCGTGTGAAAAGAAAGTTTAACATTTTTTTATTATCTACCACTTTTACATTAAACTTTTTTCGATAGGATGCATAGTTTAGCCGCAAATCGCAAAAAACGAGTACAAACCCCTAAAAACGTATAATATTACCCCCCACCTCCCCACCTTCCAGAACTTTTTCTGAGTTTGGACTATTTTTCCTTCGTTATTTACGTCATCAACAAAATTTTCCGATCACTCGTATACTGCTAACATTTTTTTTTTTTTACGATAATTTGAGCGGTTTGGCCCTGGTCTAAAGGCTAGTGTGGTTTAATTACATTTGAAAATAAGAATTACGCATCTACTTATATTTTATTTATAATAAAACATAGATTGATAAAACTCCTGTCTTATGCAGTTGGTAAGGACGCTGATCATAATATTAATATGTTACCTACGCATATTTTAACAGCACAAGCGCAACAGGCGCGAATTATGTAGCTCAGGTTGGCTGGACAAATCTTCAAAATAGCACGCATATAACTAGGTCAATAGGGCAGTTTATGTGATGGCTAAACACCCTTATTTCAGAATTTGTGATTTTTGTGTCGTTGCGAAGAAAACTACGTCTTTTGTTTGACCGGCAACCCGCAACAAGCCTACACTCCTACAGCGATGCGCGGCGTCTTACCGCAAGGCTCCGTGACCTCCGTCACACGACCCTGTGACGTAGAGTACCTACGTTACATGAGATTACATCATGGCCACAAATACATAAATAGTCTTGTCGTCGTCTCCTCGCGACGTACCTACTCGCACCATTAGGATTCCATGGAAAATAAACGAATTGATTGAAGAATAAATCCCTTTGCATTTTCGTTATGCGAGGCGGCAACTTCAACATCATAGGAAACATTATTTCCTTATGGCATCGCGGCCGCGGCATCAGCATCATGGATAACATTTTGAGAACTTTTCGCCCCGCACCGACTGAGGAGAATATTTCACAAAGTCTCCTCCAAATCATCACGAATGTCGCGTATTAACGTTTATATCTTACTGCGCAGCTTCGCGCACTTTCTTCCCTAAAGCGTCGATCAATATATTCGATTCCGCCCACTCGTCTTCACAAATTTACGCCAAAAGAAAGTTGAGTTGTTGAAGTTGATTCATGAGTTTTTAAGAGTAAACTAAAAAGTTAAAACACCAACCACTTGTTACTCTTCAAGGTTTTCCGCGAGAAAAAGCTTCTGCCTCTATTTGCCCGCAAGTAGCTATACGAGCTGTGATTTATGCCATGTACGATTGATTACTACCCACCGTACCTACATAAGTACTCACTGTACCTAGATGCAATATAGTATGCAGTTATTTACACCCCGCTATCCCTTCTGTCGCCCACTCAGCGTTTTTCATTGGCTGCTGCAGGAAACTGATAGGTCTGCGGTTGTAGCTAGGTAGATAAACCATCTTACTACATAATAGAGGTCATAAAATGAATGATAAAAGTTTAAAGCTGTAATCAGTGAAAGAGATGGCGAGATTTCATGACGTCACACACACGTTGCGATTGCTAGACCTACACTCCTACCAACTTATCTGTGAAATGGCGAAAATTGGAACTACGGCCGTCATGTTGAAATGTCATTCGATTGTGTCGACGCATCGACGGTGGCGTCCTCTTTCAGTTCACAGATAAGTTGGTAGGACTGTAATCGTAGTGAGACCAAAATTTTTGAAGACAAGTTGGAGGGAGCATGTCTGCACGACGCACAGTGGATCGTCCCCATACAAGAGGTCGGACATAGAATTAAAAATTGAAAAAGTATTTAATTGAAAAAAATGAAATATGCAGTTGCATTACTCTATTAAGGAACTACAAAAAATGTTACTACAATTTTTTTATTTGACCAGTACTTTATGAGCAATTCGATGAAAAGTGTTATTTTTCTATGGAAATGGTCACAAAAATGTCTGTATCTCATGATTCCCTCCTTGTTTCGATTTGCGGTTTTCACTACTGTTATCTACCCATTTTATGCCACATTTTCTTCAAGGACACATGGTGCCCCCAGCGACCCCCTTCCGAGATATTTTGCTTTTAGTAACTTTACTTTTTATTGTATAACTGATGATATGGAGGTACATTAAGTATATTCATTACTGAGAATAAGTCATCCCTAAGTAGTTCCTTAAATAACAGGTGCATTTACGATTACTTTAATGACTTATGAACGCTTCTGTTGCCATACAACAAACGCGTTAATGAGTCCTTAAGTGAAGATTCCCAGTACTTGCTTAATCTAATTAGTTATTGTAATTACTATGTTAACAGCCCTTAATCTCTGCATTGTTATTGTCTAATGTCATCATTAGCTTATTAAATTCATTGCTAGTTGCCTACTTGCTGCCCTATATATTTGAGTGTGTTTAGCAAATGTAATTCAGTTGTAATTATAACTTCTACCAAGTGTTGTCATTATGGCTTTCCGTGGGTTTTCTACTTACCTAGATCTTTACGTTGCTCTTCGTAATCATAAAGATCTTCGTGACTATGACCATTTATTTAACACATTGAAGTCGAATACTAACGTCCAGTTAAGTGAAAGTGATGTGCTGTGTCGACGATTTTGCTATAGGGTTTACACCAAATGGGTGCAATCAAGAAGGACAGTTGACAGGTTCATTAACAATAACGAAGAGTGGTTAAATTCCGATATCGTTTGGCCAGATTGCTTTAAAGAAAATGTTGTTGACACTGAAGAAGCAAATGAAAATGAGGCAGAAGAGGTAGTCAGTCCATCAAAATCAGATGCATCTACTTCAACATATACATCTCCTCGCAAACGCTTTGAAGATTTATCAACTAGACACAAAAGAAGACGTGTTAATGAAAATGTTACTAGTTGCAGTCGTCCGGATGAGCTTTTGCATACTGTTGAAAGTATACTTAAGTCTGCCGGAAAAAATGATATAGCCAGAATAATGAAAAATTTGCTGGAAAATCCTGAACACGTCTCAACAGTTATAAATGTCCTGGAAACTAAGCAGAATCCTCCGCTTCGTGAAGTTCCTACTCACAAAGCACTTGCTCTTTACGTTTACTTGCAGTTATCCAAGTGGCGTTACATCACACTTCGGGACTTTAGTTTAAAAGAAGGTCATGCGAAATACCCAAGCTACTACTTGTTAGTTAAAGAAAAGCTTAAATGCTACCCGGCAAAAGAAGACATAACTGTGACTGAAACTTCCGCAAAGATACGTATCCAAGCCCTCCTTGATCTCACCGTTAGGAGGCTGATCGATTCACTTGAATCAAATTTTGATGCTGGTGAACAACTTGTGCTTCACAGTAAATGGGGTTTTGATGGAGCTTCAAGTCAAAGCATTTACCATCAAACGACAACAACAAGTGAACAAGACTTATCCAGTGTATTTATGGCAAGTCTTGTACCACTTAAGTTAGTGACTTCTAGTGGAAGTATAGTGTGGCAGAATGATCGGCCATCGTCAACCACATATTGTCGCCCGATTTCATTTACATTTATGAAAGAAACGGAAGCGAATGTTAAGGCTGAAATGGAAATATTTGAGACCGAGATTCGTGAACGGAACCCGACTGATTGCGGCAATGCTACTGTTACTCACAATCTATGGCTAACCATGATTGATGGTAAGGTACATTCAATCATATCTGGTACATCGGCAGCAGTGTGTGATTTGTGCAAAGCTCGCCCAAGCGAAATGAATAACTTGGAAGAAGTGAGAGCTAAACCCGTGAATACAGATTTATACAAGCATGGATTTAGTTCATTGCATGCTTGGATTCGGTCCATGGAATGTTTATTACACATTTCTTACAGAATGGACATAAAATCATGGCAAGCAAAAGGTGACGAAAATAAAAAAAAAGTTAAAGATAAGAAAGAAGCCATTCAAGAAGCTTTCCGAAGAAGAACAGGCTTACTTCTAGACGTTGTTAAGCAGGGTAGTGGCAACACAAACACTGGAAATGCTGCAAGAAGATTTTTTGCAAACCCTGAAACGACTGCCGAAATTACTAAATTAGATGTTAATTTAATTAGAAGACTCGCCGTTATTTTGCAATGCATTTCCTCAGGCGAAAAAATTCAAGTCCAAAAATTCAAATCATATTGTGATGAAACAGCAAATTTATTCGTGGAATTATATCCATGGTATAACATGCCAGCAAGTTTACACAAATTGCTGATTCATGGATCACAGATAGTGGACCACTTATCAGTAGTGCCTATAGGTTTTTTGTCTGAAGAAGCATCTGAAGCAAGAAACAAGGACTTTCGCAAATTTAGAGAATGTCATACACGAAAGCATAGTAGCATCGCCACTAATGAAGACATTCTTCATAATCTGCTATTATCTTCCGATCCTCTTCTCGCCAGCTTACGACCGAAGATGACAAATAAAGCCAAAAAGTCTTCATTTAGAGAACTAGACGATTTACTCATACGTGATCAGAGTGAATTGGAGTTCATTGACGTTTCAACTGATACACTTGCTGCATGTAGTGACGTTGAAGAAGATGATGACGATGATAATGATCATGATGTCGTTATTGATGAAGATGAAGAAAATATAGTTTAAGTCTTATAGTACCTAATATTATTATTTTACAAGCAGTTTCTTTGTTAATTTCTAGTTTTTGTGTATTTTTTTTATTCTATTCTTTTTTTCTATTCTAGTTTTTGTGATTTTTTTTTAATTTTATTCTTTTTTTGTTTTGTGTTATGCCACCCATCAGCCAATAAATGGTTTTTTTCTTTCTTTTCTATTGTTGTTAGTAACTACATGGTCGTGTTAATTAATTGATTTCCTATTATAATTTAGTTTTTAGTAGTTGTTTATTTTTTTAGTTTGTTTTAGGGTACATAGTTATTTTATTTTTAAATTATTTTTACAGTGTTATATTATATAAATAAAAAATATATTTATACCTACATATTTTCTTATTGATCATAAAACTCTATTTCTTTTCGATGTGTTATTGTAAATGCGACTCAGTCATTACTAAGCTAATGATGACATTAGACAATCACAATGCAGAGATTAAGGGCTGTTAACATAGTAATTACAATAACTAATTAGATTAAGCAAGTACTGGGAATCTTCACTTAAGGACTCATTAACGCGTTTGTTGTATGGCAACAGAAGCGTTCATAAGTCATTAAAGTAATCGTAAATGCACCTGTTATTTAAGGAACTACTTAGGGATGACTTATTCTCAGTAATGAATATACTTAATGTACCTCCATATCATCAGTTATACAATAAAAAGTAAAGTTACTAAAAGCAAAATATCTCGGAAGGGGGTCGCTGGGGGCACCATGTGTCCTTGAAGAAAATGTGGCATAAAATGGGTAGATAACAGTAGTGAAAACCGCAAATCGAAACAAGGAGGGAATCATGAGATACAGACATTTTTGTGACCATTTCCATAGAAAAATAACACTTTTCATCGAATTGCTCATAAAGTACTGGTCAAATAAAAAAATTGTAGTAACATTTTTTGTAGTTCCTTAATAGAGTAATGCAACTGCATATTTCATTTTTTTCAATTAAATACTTTTTCAATTTTTAATTCTATGTCCGACCTCTTGTATGGGGACGATCCACTGTGCGACGTCGCTCTGTTTACAAAAGTCTATGCCTGAAAATGTTTGGTCCAGTTTTCGCGAGCGATCGATGACGTCCTATGCGTGACGTAAGCTCGTGCAGATACGTCAACGAGCGAGCATGTGGTGGAGGGTTATTATTATAAATAAACCATTTATTTTCAGGTAACAAAGACCCATAGATACATACCTTAGCTTGCTTATTATACGTAAAGGTCTAGAACTGGTTTATTACAAGGATACTTACTTACCGTGTTACTGACACAGTTTTGGTGCCTTTTCCACAAAAGCCACTAATAAGTTGCTAATAAGAGTTGAGGTTACTTCTAATATAACGTTAAAGAGATCGTATGCTATACTGCATGTTTCTAAGTTCAGCATGCAGTTAATATAGCATACGTTCTGAATACGATTCTTTCTCGACTGCTCAAAGAAATTATGAAGTCATCATCATTGATGAAAAACAGGAATCAAATGCTAATAAGACCCGGATTAGATCAGACCGACAGTTTTACCGGAACGACAAGTGTCGGATGTATATTGGCAATGTATTTCAATAGCTCTGTTCACATTTGGGCGACCCGGTAAAACTGTCGGCGACGACATATTTACCGGACGTTCAACCACAATTTCGGATGGGTCGGATATAATATTGGCACACTGCTTTGTATTGCGCCGGACTGGCAGCTTATAATGTGAACAGCAAGACCCGACAGTCGGCCAACGATCAAACTATCGGTCCGACCTAATGTCAACCTGGCCTAAGTAGAAATTAATAAACACAATTTATTGTATCGATAACAATCGTTTTGAGAATAGGACTTCACTATCTACCAAATGTGTCACTGCTGCAGTGTTGCCAATTTTGTTTTTTTTCCCATAAAAATAATTAATAGTCGACATAAAAGTTACGACCACTTTTAGCCGTGTAGTGAGGGCCTATCAGGTAAAGAACTTAGTACAAAATAAAACAACCAATTACACAAAGTCACATTTATTCATTTTTCCTACGACCTCCTTTCTTCCCAGCTTGCGGCTTGCCAAACGCCTTAGCACCGGGTCTCCCTTTACCAGGACTCTTACCCGGTCCCCCTTTTCCTTTTTTCGGCATCCCTTTATTACCTTTTTGGGGCATTCCTTTGTTCCCTTTTTGGGGCATCCCTTTGTTTCCTTTCTGGGCCTTATTAGCGTCATACCGGAGTCGTTTAGCCGCGGCCCGAGATGTGTCAGTGAGGTCGTTGGCGAAATTGCTCTGTTTTTTCTTGCTTTTATTGAAGGTTTTATTAGGTCTGTGTTGTGGTTGGTCGTCGTTGTCGTCAACGGCGCGGATTCTGCGTTGCTTCTTTTTGCGTTTTTCCATTCGAGATTGCAGGAGCGCCACCTGTTGGTTATTTATTTGATATAGTTAAGCTGAAGGCTTGTTCGATTTTTAGCTGAAGTAAAATATACTTGGGAATTAGATATTTTCTTCATGAAATACTTAGGGCTATAAATACTGCTTTTAACTCAATGATTTAACCAAAGTCAGATATGTTTTATCAGCGCAATAAAATTGACGTCTGACAGTTTTTGTATGGGAAAACTGTCAAAAATTAATTTATTCGCTGAATAAGGCTTACACTAAGTATAAAAGTTTGGTTGAATTCGCCCTTATTGTAGTCGACAAGTCCAATTTTTTAGCAACAGGCCGAAATAATGAATTGGTTGGTTGATTGGTGGTGAACTGGTTGGTTGGTTGGTCGGTTGGTGGTTGGTTGATTGGTTGGTTGGTTCTTGTATTTTCGTATCGTTATTGGCCAAAACACCTACATATCGACTTTAGCCTCTTCCTTTCATTTTAGTGTTATAGTTTGCCAAGTATACATTAATTAAATGAGGCTTTTCATGATCAAATTTCACGCCACCAGTTGGCGCCACTTTGACAAGAGATCTTCCATTTCGACAATGAAATAAAATATATGGTGACGTTCATCATTCATTCCATTCATTCGTTCGTCATTCAGTCACGACAAAGGAAATATGGGCACTTTGACACTTTTGACAGGCCCGTACCTAACGACTCAGTGCTGCCACCTAGTGAACGTCATTTCGGAAGACCAGCCCCAACCCTTGAACCTAGAAAGCTGAAATTTTGTACAGAGGTTCCCTTTACAATGTAGACAAGGAATAAGGAAGGATTTCCTGGTAGTACGTTCCCGTGGGATATTTTCCGATATCCACGCGTGCGAAGCCGCGGGCAAAAGCTAGTTGCATACAATTTTATAGTATTTCCAAGAGCCAGCGGAAACAGCCATGGCTCTTGTAACGCAGGTGAATCTCCTATCACAAGTCATGGACTTCCTCTTTAGTAACCTCTTTCTTGTGAAATAAACATGATCAATAGTGATCATGTTTTCGGCAATCGGCACTTATAAATCTAGTTTACCATGCAGAACTTCGACTTTAAACCTTATTCGAACCCAAGTTAAAGCTTAAATCCGTACCTTCTCCATTTCCCTATTGACTCGTTCTTCGGGCGTGTCCTTAGGTTTGTGTTTCATTGGCGGCTTCTTCCGCTTCTTTCCGCCGCCACCGTCGTCGCCAGAGTCGTCGTCATCGTCGTGTTTGCGCTTCTTAGCTCTGCCACCTTTCTTTTGCTTGTCTGCGAATTTATAAAGTTTTTTGAGGTTATATTATAGTTCATATTAAACTAACTATCTGTCTGACTTATTATACTGAATGTTAGCTGTGATGCTACCTTTTTAACCGACTTCAAAAAGGAGGAGGTTCTCAATTCGTCGGAACCTTATGTATGTTCCCCGATTGCTCGAAGATGGCTGGACCGATTTGAATTTTTTTTGTTTTATTCGAGAGGGTATACATCACAGTTGGTCCCATATAAAATTGATTAACTTTGCTTGGGTAGTTTTTGAGTTAGCTTCAATAATACGTATTTTTTCCCCACTTTTATATGGATGATGTTCTAGTTTGTTTTGCAGGTAGTGGTATTAGAATTTGTGTGGGGTAGGTACACAACTAAAAAGTGAAAAATAAAAACTTTTTTACAAAAAAATACAACCGACTTCCAAAAACAACACTACAAAGTGAAAAATAACTTTAATTTCGGAAGTCGGTGGCAAAAAACGAAAATACATTTAACTAGACACCGACTTCCGAAATTAAAGTTATTTTTCACTTTGTAGTGTTGTTTTTGGAAGTCGGTTGTATTTTTTTGTAAAAAAGTTTTTTATAATATAAATATTTAGTTATTGTTCCTTATCTACCTTTATCCGGATGCTTAGTTAGCGCGAGCCTCTCTTTCTCTTCTCTCTTCTCCTTCGGCGACTGGAACCAGTCCCGCTGCCTCTTGAGCTCGATCTTGGGCCCCACTTGTTCGGGCCCCTCCGTCTTCATGGCCCCCTCCAGCTTGGCCGTCTGTTTCTCCATCTTGTTCATTTGCTTCTCTGCGTATTCTTCGTCGAGTATTGCAGCTGGGAATAGTTTATTGGAAAATGAGTTTTGACATGATTTTATGTTAGTTCAGACAATTGTAGGCGAAAATTGCCACTATTAGCAATAGGCTAGTTGGCAGTAAGAATAATACCAGTATTATGTAGAATGGTTGTGAGCTAAAATTATCAAAATTCAACGTTTTGTAAATGAGTTTAGATTTATTCATATTTTTGAGAAATAAATACGTAAAAATATAGCCATTGATCATGTGACATTGAACGCGAATCAAAGCGCGACACGTTTTCATCTTCAGTCATAATAATGTCACTTTGACATAATTGTTTCAGGGTTTCCACCTCAGGATATTTTCCCCAAAAAGGGGATTTTTTTTTTTTGAAAAAGTAAATGGCATTCGCATGTTTAGGAATAGTCAGAAAAAAAACGATTGAAATGTTTGATTTTAAGAAATATCAAAACGAACACGTTAGATGCGTTTTGGAAAACGAGCTATTGTGTCCGTTCCACTTGTGTTTTTGGTATTTAGATCACTGTCATAACTTCTTTATTTTAAATAAAAAAAAATACTATTACTATTAATAAATTTTTAGCTTTTAAAAATATTTTGTTAAGTCGCTAATACTGAACAAAAACCAAAGTTTACTTGACGAAGACAATTTATTTTTCAATACACGAAGAGGTCATATTTTGTCGGAGACTCTTAACACCGCGATTCAGCGGAGAGTGCCCAACGTACAACGCCATCCATCGAGACATCAAGAACTAAAATATCGTGTAAAGTACGATTCTAATTGCAAGATTGTAGAAATACATTTAATTTATTTATTCTTGAATGAGGAGTTAGATTGCTAAATACTTATTTTTAGTCTGTATCTCAAGTCTGTTTCTACTCGTTTGACGTAAAACAGACCCATACAAATATGTAATATAGTTTGAATCAGTTTTCTAGTATTTTTTGATGGTAAAAAAAAAAAACTAAAACTTAACAATATCTATACTAGCGACCCGCTCATGCTTCTCACGGATGCGATCTACCGATGTGGTGACATATCAAAATATTGAGATTTCTGTACACAATAACTTTCATAAAATACTTAACAGCTTCTGAAGTCGGTGTCCAGCTAAAGTGCATTGAAGAGTTGAAGACACCAACTTCAGAAGCTGTTTTTTAAGTGGTTTTTGAAAGTTATTTTTTTCGTTTTTGGTTTTGAAGTCGGTTTTTACTTTTTTTACAGTAAATTTATTTTTCCATTTTTAGTTGAATATACAATTACAAGACGAACGAAAAGAAGAATCATTAAAATCGGCTTCGAAATGCCGGAGATACAGTACATTTATGCATATAATTTCGTACATAAGAATAATTACATAATGTATTATATAATAAAACCTTCCTGAAAGTATGTAGATCACGATAGTGAAAGAATCATCAAAATGGGTTCATTAGTTTTTGAGAAAATCGTGGACAAACAAACATACATACATACATACATTCGGGTCGTGTACAGAACCTTCTTTTTTGAAGTCGGATAAAAACCTTCCGGAATCAATTCTGTAAATTACTGTACAAAACCGCATCAAAGTCCGTTGCGGAGTTTAGAAGAACAACGCGGACACACAGCCAGACACGAAAGCGACTTTGTATTTATATTGCTCCTCATTTTAATTTCGGCGATGTGTTTTTTGTGTTTGTGCTCACACCATAAATTATAATTATAAATCTAGGTATACGTGAGGTTTTGTAATTGTCTTTTTGGTGACTATTTATGGTTTCCTTTTTTGTTTGTTTTTATTAGCTGCAAGTCCTCCATGTACTAAAATAAATAAATATGAATAGATACAGATTTATGGGAAGAAAGCGTGACTTTATGGTTGTATTACTGACACCGGTGAAGTAAACATCGTGAGGAAACCTGGACTTATAGTGTAGTTAATATAAGTCTGAAATCGCCAACCCGTCTTAAGCAAACGTGGTGATCAATGCTCGCGCCTTCTCTGTTTGAGAAGAGGCCTATACCCTGCAGTGTAGCAATAATATGCTGGTATCATCACAGACTAGCTGCGCCCCGCGGTTTCACCCGCGTAGACCGGTATAAAAAGTTTGAGCGTGAAGAAGTAACAAACACACACACACTTACAAAGTTTCGCTTTTATAATATTAGTGTAATTTCTACTTACCAATTTCCGGTTCCAGTCGAGCCAGCCTGTCTCTGTACTTGCCGACGATGTCGGGAGGAACTTGTCGCGACTTGACAGGCCGCCTGGCTCGCTTCACGATCGCTTTCACTAGCAGGCGCTCTGCTTCACCCGCCAGTGATACTGACACGCCGGCGCGACCTGCACGGGCAGTTCTACCGACCTGTGGGTCAAACAAACATTAATACGAATAAAAAGTAAGTTCAAAAACTAAAACCCTACTACTGAAAAATCACGCTCGCCGCGGTCGGTCTGTGACCAATTAAATTAATATTATTTACCTCCACTTTTACTTATTTTTATCAGTTTAAACATATTTATTTACATAAACAATATAACATATATACATATTTGTAATGTGCTCGTCAAGACCTTTCTTTTGATACCAAACATGTCATTATTATCTCAATTTAATTTTTTTCGTGGTTAGAAATTTACGTGTAAAGTCCACCATATTAAATTGAGGGCGAATTTATATAGCCTATTACCCGGACCATTATTACGAATCTATTGATACCTCATTCATTAAAATCGGTTCTGTAATTTAGGCGCTACGGTGGAACACACGTAAATACATACTTATATACATACAGTACATACATACATAGATAGATTGCTAAAATCATAACTCTTCTTTTTGGCTTTGCCGTAGTCGGGTAACAAATAAATAAATGGATAGTAAAAATTTCAATAGTTCATAAAAATTCCCATAGAAAATACACTTTCAGTTTTTCTGAATTTTCCAATTTTCTCGGCCACTTTTCAAACAATTTCTTTCAAACAAACCTTGTCCCGACAGTTACAAACAGGACAATATGACCCTACACTGCTACTCACCCTGTGTATATAATGCTCGAGCGTGGCGGGCAGCGTGAAGTTGAGCACAGTCTTCACGCCAGGTATGTCCAGCCCTCTGGCGGCCACGTCAGTAGCTACTAACACGTCCACTTGCTCCTCTTTGAAACGTTTGAGGGAGTCTAAACGTTGGGGCTGGTTTAATGCGCCGTGGAGTTCTGCTACCTGGTGAATTAAGATATTAACATTAAAAAAAACCGGCCAAGTGCGTGACGGACCATGCACAATGAAGGATTCCGTAGTTGGCATGAATGAATATATCCCAAACCAAACTTAACACACATTGCTATACACATACATTGATATTATGTCACGGTCAATTTTCCAACTGCAAATGTAAGTTATTGTAAGATGTTAAATATGTATGAACATAAACGAAGCAAAAGGAGAATGTAAGGATCGTAGTTCTGTAGTTTCTGCTGACACACTTGGGAAGAAGGCATGAGTTTACGTAAGTTTGTATTCACAAAAAAAAAAAATATGATAAAATTACAAATTAATGATTTACGGACTTTTTCCTTTACTTGTGCTGTGAGACCTTGCTTCTTGCCAAATTTCATGATTCTAGGTCAACGGGTATCCTATAAGGTTTTGATTTATTTGCGAGTATCAAAATATCTTGCATAAATGGCCGTAAATTTTTATTGCGTTCACTTTGAAGCTTGTTTTTTTTTTAGAGTACCAAGGGACCGTAGACTTGCTTATTTGATATTAATTTCAACGTGATACCTCCACATGTTCCTGAGAAAAAAGGTCTTGATAGACTGACAGACAAATAACGAAGTGATCCTTTAAGGGTTCCGTTTTTTCCCTTTTGATGTACGGAGCCCTAAAAATCAGCAATTTTTGTGATTGTTGTTTTGTTAAAAAAGTTTTAAATTAAGAACACGTTTGGTGACCCAGTCAGCCCAGCTACTAACCGACGCTGACTAGTTTCTCTTTTCGCCATGGCGCGGCTGTATTAGCGTATATTTTTATTTTATTTATTTATTTAACACAACAGCAGTACACACAAAAAAAAAAAAGAAACAGAGTAATATGTTAATAAAAGTACTGCTATGTATGTCTATTAGAGGTATACACAGGATTCACCACAAAACAACAACATAATTAACTTAAAAATAAAAACATATGAAAACATACTACGGCGTGTAAGTGTAAACAGTGGCAGTAGGGGTCATTGTACTCATCCTTATGAATAACTTTTACTATGGGACCAAACCTGAAATCGCGAAAGGAAAATCAGCTGTTCCCTACATTTTGACGAATTATGCGAACAGAAATATACTGACCAGCTGATTTTTTTTCGCGATTTCAGGTTTGGTACCATAGTAAAAGATGGGTAAAAAAAAAAAAAAAAAATATTTTTTTTTTTTTTGTGGATGGGAAATCATCAAATGACTTCTCCCGCTCCGGGCAGAGCGGGAGGGCGTGTCAGACTTTTACTGACTAAAACCCACCCGTGTTCCTTCAGTTGCCCGTGCCAGGGCCACGGTATCTCTTTCGAACTACTCGCGACCCCGGCGGCTTCGGCCCTATTGGACCCCGTCACTGCTGACATCTCTTTGAGGCGCGCGTGGAACACAACGCGCCGTCGACCCGGGCCTGGTCCTTACCGGACGGCGAGCTGCCCATACTCGTCGTCCGCAAGCCCGCGCCTACGGTGGCCGGGAATCGGCGATAGATTCCCGCCGCCCAGGGCGTCTCCTGCGGCGGCTAGGGGCACGAGGGCGCGGCTGTTGCCTCTCCCTCTCGCGTTCCGCCTCCTCCTTTGCGAGCATTACTGCTTCGCAGAAGGAGGTGACGGCCTCCCATGCACTCTCGCTCCGCACCATGGCCTGGACCAAGTTTGGACGTGAGAGATCGCGGCCGCCGATCGCCGCCGCCGATCGCCTCCGTGAGAACACGGCGGTGCTCCGCCCAAGCCGGGCAGACCTCCACTGTATGCTCCACCGTGTCCTCCGGGCGATCTACACAATGGTGACACCCGGGCGTTTTCTCCCGCCTTATCCGAAACAGGAACCTCCCGAAACAACCGTGTCCGGTGAGGACCTGCGTCAGGCGGAAGGTGAGGACGCCGTGGCGCCTCTCCAACCACTCCTCAAAGAGGGGACTTATCGCCGCAATTGTGGCGTGCCCAGCGCTGGGTTGCGACAATCGCACTCTCCATGTCGCCATGAGATCCCGCCGGAGCTCTGTCCGCTGTACCGTGATTTCCCGCGGCAGCGGAGTTATGCCCCGGCGTTTCGCCTCCTCGCGCCACTCCCACACGTGCGCGAAGACTTTTGCCTCCAGATCCCATGGCGGATGATGTTTACACTTACACCCCGTATATGTGTAATTTGTCAAGACAAGAAACAACCGTGGAATAAGGGCGAAAATACACATGCTTGTAGCTGGTACAAAACTATGCAATTAGCTGGCATGCCATTGTGACACTCACCAATCAGAAGTTATTATGGCACACGGCATGCCAGCTACTTGTATGTGTATTTTCGCCCTAAGTTATATCAGTGAAACTATCACTCAAACGAGAAATTGATAGGAGCTATGTTGCCTAGTCAACGTAAGGAATGATAGAGGTAAGGGTATAAAAGGGAGAATATGGATAAAGGCACAAAAGGGAGGGGAAAGGCAGGGATATTAGGGATAGGACTAAGTACATAATCAGCCTATAATGTTCCCACTGCTGTGACACAGGCCTCCTCTCTTCGAGAGGGAGTGGACCATAATCCACCACGCGGGCCCAGTGCGGGTTGGTAGATGTCACATGTCATCGAATTTTTTGGTTCTAGGACATGCCGGTTTCCTCAAGATGTTTTCCTTCAGCGTTTTGAGAGCAGTGGTGATGCTAATATTTACACAAAGTAAAGCGCTTGCCTGGGTTCGAACTCGGTAAATCGGGGCCGTTACCACTGGGCCTCCACTGCTGTCAGGACGAAGGACTAAGTGCGGAAACAAAATCCTCTAACATAAAACAAAGAAGGGTCGGTTTGGATAAAAAAACAAAAGAGAAATAGGTCAATCTGCCTAGCCTTTTCCCAACTATGTTCGGGGTCGGCTTCCAGTCTAACCGGATGCAGCTGAATACCAGTATTTTACATGGAGTGACTGACTATCTGTCCTCCACAACCCATTAACTGGGTAATACGATACCCCTTAGTATGATTGGTTGTTAGACTTTCGGGCTTCTGACGACCCGTAACGACTGTCAAAGATCCAAGTATGACAGCCGGGACCAACGGCTTAACGTGCTTTCCGAGGCATGGAGGAGTCTCGGTATGTAAAGATGGTCACCCATCCACGGACCGACCCCGGCAAGCGTAGCTTAACCTGATGGATCGACCCGTGCGGCTGTTATTACTTAGCCACGAGCTCCTCCTAAAAATTTCTTCCACAGAAGAGAAATAGGTAGGGGTACAAAAGGGAGGGGATGGATAGAGGCACCATAAGGGTAAAGACATGCTTAAAAAATGGAGTAAGGCCGGTTTAAAAAAAACTCTTTAAAAACAGATAAATATTACACACATTACAGATATTTTAAATTAATTTAAATTTTGAATTGTTTTTTTTTTATTATTATTTTTATTACGGACGCTTTTAACGTACTGCATCGTTCTCACATGTATAATTTCAACATGAATGATGTAACCGATATTGCGTAACCATATTTTGATTTAAAAGTGTCCGTGGAGTTCCTTCCCCATTCTTCTCCATAGGGACCTATTATGCTTTGGAATGGGCATAGTTGCCCATTCCAAAGCTTCATATTTCTGACTGACCGACCCCTTGACAATTCAAAAGTGCCTGTAATTGGTTTATTTGAAATAAATGCTTTGAGTTTGATAAATGAAAAAACCCCTTACCTTAACTCCCAGTAACCCCAACGCCACATGTAACCGATGCGCCTGCTTCTTAGTCTGCACGAAGATGACGGCTCTGTCCCTGAAGGTACGGCACACGAGCGCCGCTAGCATCGCCTCGCGGTCGCACTCGCGCTCGCGACGGATCCTGAAATGTGGCTTATTGATTAGGTATTAAGGTTTACATTAGATTGTTGTACGAAAGGCAGAGGGCAGATTGCAGACCCGTATATAATGGTGCCGATTCTCTTGTGAACGCACTAAACTAAAATTAGAGAATCACTATCTTTTACTAACAGGCAGCGCGAGAAAAGGACGGCTATAGCTATGAACTAAGTTGGAGATGCCAAACTAGTTCACGCCTTGCGCTTCACCGTGTTTTTTAGTCGACATGTTTTTACGTGTCGTCTAAATGTCTATGGAAAAATTAGTTCTAACTAATTTGACAGCTCTAATTTACTTCCGTCCCTTTCTTGTCATAATAGAGAGAAAAAGTTAGCAATATCCTAAATTAAGTTTAGTTTGTGCACAACAGAATCGGCACCTTTATATTATTTATATTTTCTAATAAAAAAAAAAAAAACTATACTTACAGTGAGCTGCATCAATTGGGTACCCCAGTTGTATTAAAATTTTAAGCCCACTGTACCCATAATCCAACTTTCTTCCAAGAAAAATAGGAACACATTTTATTTAAAGATAAAAATCAAAGCTCACCTCACAAACTCCTGCCTCAAATTGAAAGCGACATCCTTATTAGAGTCCACAAACAGTTTGACTGGCTTCTTCAGAGACACGGCAGCCAAGTCCTTCACCTGTTCACTCATAGTGGCAGAGAACAGCATGCTCTGACGCTTGGGAGAGCACTGGCGGATGATCTCCTTCATCTGCTCCGCGAAGTACTCGTCCAGCATCCTATATTAGAAAATAAACAAAGAAAAACTATTTATTGGGAGTTGCACAGGATATTAAAACAACATAAACCAAACAAAAAGGACCCGAACGAAGCTAAAAAGGCTCCAATCTCAGAACAGTAGGTGCGACATTTAAAAATAAAAAAAAGATAATCGGAACAAGGCATCACTCATCAACACCGACTTCATCACACGTATATGTCAGGTGTCTTTGGGCGATGACCACTTGGCCTTGATTCCAGTAATTTACAAACGTTTCGGTATGTTCTGTCTCTGTTGTGTATTTTTGTTTTACACAACTGCCCAAACGAGAGTAATGAAAGAGTGGAGCGAGTGGACTGGAGTATAATGTTTTCAGGGTTCATGTATACACGGTTAATATTATTTTAGGTCGTTCTGGAACCGAAAGCCAAGCCACTCGATCATCGAACCGGAATCGATAGGGAGAAAATTTAAAAAAAAAAAAAAATGTTTTTTTTTTTGTGAAATAATGAGAACTCGAAGTAACGCTTCTTTGCGATCAATGCAGATGTGTGTGTAAAACGTATCGACAAAAGGCAACACATGCGAATGGTACCCTTTGAAAAATCCATTCATCGTCAGACAGCATGATCCGTAAGCCACGCCCCCGACACCTTACCCCCACCCCACGCTTACAGTCTAACCGACCGCCCACCCTTCCTTGTTCCGTACGATCTTGCGTTTATGAATGAAATAGTGGAAGCGCTACTAAAATTTAACTCGAATGACAGAAAAAAGTGATAAATTTCTAACTTCTTTATTAGATGTCTCAAAAAAACAATAACAATGCCAATAGAAATTAACCGTGTATATGTATGTGAGTTTCATTATTCCACCATAAGTTTGGAATGCCTGAACAGATTTGGATTTATGAGATATCGTTAGAATCGTTACATCATCCCGAGTGACACTAGCTATATTCTTTTTTTTTTTTTTGATAAAAAGTCAACATGGCGGCAGTATGGCTCCATTTACAAACGTGAAAAAAAAATTTCTTCAATTGGTACCAACTAGGGGTATAAAATTTTTGACAGATTTGTCACACAAAATGTACCACTGACACGTTTGTAAAATCATATTTAAGGACACATACCTGCAAATTGCAAAAAACGCAAGAAAATTTGAATTTAGCAGGCTACCGCTGAAAAAAGGTTTAATAGGGGCTGAAATTTTGTATGGAAATACGCCATTTTTGCTGATAGAAAATATAAATGCGAGAGTAATCAGGATATTAGACTATCTTACCTGTCAGCTTCATCCAGTACTAATACTTCAATGGAGTGCAATCCGAACGACGGCGTGTTCCGGATGTGGTCGATCAGACGACCCGGCGTCGCTATCACTATGTCGGGGTTGCGACGGAGCATGGTTTCCTAGAACAAAGTTTATGGAACGAAGTTCTTTAAATCGTTTGTGATAGCGAGCGTAATGAAAAAGCGTTAAGGCTGATTTACACAGGATCAGTAGCTGACTCCATATGAAGTCAGAGCTAGCGCTGACTCTCACTGTTTACATGCAGTCAGTGATCATACTACTGACTTCAAATCAATTTCAGGTCAGTGCTGACCCTGTGTAAATCAGCCTTTATGCCGTCGGTTTCAAGTGTCAAAAGTTTTTATTTTTTAAAACAGAGCCATCTAGTATAGTTTTAAGCAAACTAAATTTGGGACCATAATAGATGGCTCTGTATTAATACATAATATACAGCGAAAGGAACTGCGTTCCAACCGGGTGTCCTACGACACCTTCCACCTTTTTTTTTTATATGGGTGTGACGACTCTTTATTACTTTGTAAAACATAGTGATGGGATACAGACTGTTAAACCACACGCATATTTTTATGATATTTTATATGTTTCGTAAATGTTAAAAGAGAATTATGAACTATCTTACTGCACCAAGAGTGATTAGTTTATAAGACCGACTGACGGATGGTATGAAGCACACATGCAGCATCTGCATGCATAAAGTGCAGATGCACCGCAGTATGAAAAGATGCGGTAGCTACATGAGCGAAGCTAAACAATTTTAGCTTCATTCCCAGTGTGGCTTGCGCTTAGTACATAAATACTGACTGACCTGATATTTGACGTCCAGACCACCGATTGACAAGCCGACTGTGACGGCTGTGAACTGTGACAGCTGCCTCGTCACTGAATGAACCTGCATACATTATAATAATCATTTCATTTTGGTAAGATTTGATTCAGCACTATCACTAAAGTACTTATTTAAATAAAATAAAAGTATTGGTATCTTTTCTAAATAGTCTTACTTTTGGCGTCTTACTTAAGAGGATACATCGAAGCGTTTGGTTTAGCTCGGTGTGTAAGTGAAATGGCGTCATGGCTGTCTAGTTTGACGCGCTAGATAGATGACTCTCACGCGCACCGAAAGTAAACGCGCTTCGTTTAAATGTAGATTTTTAACTTAGTAAGTTCTTAACATATTTAAATACCTTCGATTTAATGCAAATTTTTTTTGCACAATAAGGAACTGTTTACGTATAATAGTATAAAACAGAAAATAGACGGTGCTACTTTGGATTTTTTCCTATCGAAAAAAATTCAAGTACTTAATCATGTTTCGGTTTTAGTACAGCAGTAGACAATATAGTCAAATAACACAAAATTTTGCGATGTATCCCCTTAAGATGATTTAATATTCTGATAAGTCACCTTTCCGTTCGAATATGAACCAGAGCATTTATCAAGAACAGCGTACCTGAGCCCCCAACTCCCTAGTAGGTACTAGTACCAGCACGCGGGTGAGTCTCTCCCCGCCGGCCGTCTTGTACAGCAGTCGCTCTAGTATGGGCAGCATGTAGGCGGCTGTCTTACCCGTGCCCGTCGCTGCACAGGCACATATGTCCTTACCTGAGGGATGCAGGGGAGAAATGGGAGATTTAATACTGTTTGTAATGTTTGTGGATACTCAAGCGGTCCGTTGTAGGTATAGAGGCATGAGGAACAGGGTGTAAAGTTCACACATCCTCCATAGAAAAGGGAGGATCCTCCGACCAGACGGGTGTTGTGTCTGGTGGGCAACTGCCCGACGGTTGATGTCGGGACATTGTATATTATGCTAGTCGCGCGGTAAACTCTGATTACGCGATGCAGGATTTTTGCGTCACGTCAGTGTGATGCGTAGTTCGTATGTGGCGATGTAGATGCCGCCACATAGGTTCAAAACCTGAACTGTTACTAACGAAACTGTTTCAAATGTTTTTAAGATTATCTGTATTTATTATTAACATGCATTGAACTGAATGCTTCGTTATTTGTATGAAAAATGAGTTCTTTGGCCAACAGTTGGAAAATACAGACAGTATAATTATACAGGGTGTCCCGTAATAATTAATAGACCACCTCTTAAGGGGTCATTGTACTCATCATTATGAACAACTTTTACTATGGGACCAAACCAGAAACTGCGAAAAAAAATCAGTTGTTCCCTACATTTATGTTCGCATAACTCGTCAAAAAATAGGGAACAACTAATTAATAGGTTGGGGAAAAAGTTTCTTCGCATTTTTTAAGAAAATTCAAAACATTTTTTAATATACATTATTGACATTTATCTAAAGTATGTAGGTACCATTTTGTTCGATAACTTTTTGCGATCTTGTAGGTAGGAACATGATCCCATTGCTATAGAAATTTTGGGACTTCTGATCAAAATACCGCGACAAGTGGTTTTGGCAGTCCTCTCGTGATGTTAACCTGACACTGCCTAAAGAATTCTGAAGAGACCGAAACAGGTGGAAATCTGAAGGTGCAAGGTCAGGACTATACGGCGGATGCATTAACACCTCCCAGCCAAAATCTCTTAATTTTTGCTGAGTGGCTAAAGATGTGTGACGGTAAAACGTTATCATGATGAAAAACCACACCCCTACTGTTGATTAATTCCGGCCGATTTCTCTCAACTTCTTGTTTTAATCTCATCAGTTGTTCGCAGTAAAGTTCAGAATCGATGGTCCTGCCTAGTGGTAACAGCTCATAATGAATAATGCCCTTCCAATCCCACCACACACAGCATCACCTTGTTGCGAGTTAACCCGGGTTTCGCCACAGTCTGTGAAGCCTGACCGGCCTTTGACCACGACTTTTTTCGCACGTTCTTGTCGTACGTGATCCACTTTTTATCACCAGTTATCAGCTTCTTCAAAAATGGTTCGGTTTCATTACGTCGTAATAAAGAATCACAAATGAGTACACGGTTCATTAGGTTTCTTTCAGTGAGCTCGTGAGGTTCCCAAACATCGAGCTTTTTTGTGTACCCAGTTTTTTTGAAATGCGCCAAAACTGTTTTGTGGTCAATTCCCAGTTCTTCAGCTATGTCGTAACTACTGATATGCCAATCTTGCTCCACTTTTTCAAAAATGGCATCCATTTTATCCGTAATAGGGCGACCAGAGCGACGTGTATCTTTGACATCAAAATTTCCGGATTGAAAACGCTTAAACCAAATTTGTGCTACTCTCACAGACACTGCACTGGGTCCAAAAATATCGCAAATTTTTTTCGCGGCTTGCGTTGCATTTTTACCTTTTTTGTAGTAAAATTTTAAAATGTATCGATTTTCTTCATTAGATTCACTCATCTTGACAGTACGAAAAACAAATGAAAATCACACATTTTCCTAATTTGAATTTGGAATTATGTTCTTTAAAATTTAAACTTTTAATGATACCAAAACCAGCCAAATACAAATAGTATAGCCAAAGAGATTTTATTTTAAGTTCATACATACTATAATGCGAAAAGACTTTTTCCCAACCTAATATTTTTTTTCGCGATTTCTGGTTTGGTCCCATAGTAAGTTGTTCATAATGATGAGTACAATGACCCCTTAAGAGGTGGTCCATTAACTACGGGACATCCTGTATAAAACAGTATTTTGATTAGTGAAAAGAGTGTTTCCAAACATATATCCATCAATATTGAAAAGAAAGTGAAGACCAGCGGTTTTATCCCAAGGAGGAATGTTATTGGCATCTGTAAAAAGCACGCTGAATATTTTTTCTGTCTAAGCAGATATTTTTTGTGAGAAACATCTATATACGGTGACTGGTAATTAGTGACCGATACTTAAACACATGATTGTACTCATGATAACAAACAACTTTTACTGTGGGACCAAACGAAATCGCGAAAAAAAAATCTACTGTTTCCTATATATATAAATAAAAAGAGAAGTCCTGTCTGACTGACTGACTCATCAACGCCCAGCCCAAACCCTTGAACCTAGAAAGCTGACATTTTGCACAGAGGTTCCCCTTATAATGTAGACAAGGAATAAGGAAGGATTTCCTGGTAGTACGTTCCCGTGGGATAGTTTCCGACATCCACCCGGGCGAAGCCGCGGGCAAAATATAGGCGCTAGCATATTATAGACGTGCTTGTATGACCAGATGTATGAACGTTAACGAGGTAAAAGTAATATGTAAGGATCGTAGAATATGTACGAGGTGCATTCAATAAGTACCTAGCCTCATCGCCAGAGGGCGCTGTAGTTTCAAAAGAGTTTTACCACAGTGTAGCACATTCTTTTTTAATTATTTTTCAAAGTTTCATTCCAATCCCTTCATTTGTTTTAATTTGACAACTTATGGAAGCGAACGTGTCGATCGGTTTTACAAAAATGGAAAAAGAGCAATATCGTTCGGTGATTCGATTCCTATTTTTGGAAGGGAAAACGCGCATCGAAATCAAAGAGCGCTTGGATGCTGTGTACGGTGACTCTTCTCCATCGATGGCCACCGTCAAGAATTGGTTCAACGAGTTTGCACGTGGCCGTACGTCGGTTTTTGATGAACCACGTTCAGGTGCACCGAAAACAGCTGCTACGGAGGAAAACATTAAAAAAATCCATGATCTCGTATTGGCAGATCGCCGATTGAAGGTTCGGGAGCTAGCTGAGACTGTAGGCATTTCAGAAGGAACAGTGCATCATATTCTTCACGAGGAACTCGGCATGAGAAAGCTGTCGGCGCGATGGGTGCCGCGTTTCCTCACACCAGAAAACAAGCGCAACCGTGAGACCACATCGGAGACGTGTTTGGCGCTGTTTAAGCGGAATCCAGCGGAGTTTTTGCGTCGTTTTGTGACCGTCGATGAAACCTGGATCCACTGGTACACACCAGAGACCAAGGAGCAATCAAAACAATGGATCCAGACCGGGGAACGTGCTCCAAAGAAGGCGAAAACTGTAAAATCGGCCGGAAAAGTTATGGCCACCGTTTTCTGGGATTCACAAGGTGTGATCTACATCGATTACCTAGAGAAGGGTAAAACAATTACAGGGCTTTACTATGCCGATTTATTGGGCCGATTCGACGCCGAATTAAAGAAAAAACGACCCCATCTGGCGAAGAAAAAAGTGCTGTTTCACCACGACAACGCACCGGTTCACACGTCTGCCGTTGCCATGGCCAAATTGGTCGAATTACGCTACGAATTGCTGCCCCATCCACCGTCTTCTCCAGATTTGGCCCCTTGTGACTTCTTTCTGTTTCCTAATCTGAAAAAATCACTCGCCGGGAATAGATATGGATCGAATGAGGAGGTCATCGCCGCCACGGAGGCCTATTTTGCAGAGTTTGACAAAAACTATTTTTCGGACGGGTTAAAAAAGTTGGAGCATCGCTGGGCTAAGTGTATCGAACTAAAAGAAGACTATGTTGAAAAATAAATTGCCACTTTTCCAAAATTTTCGTTTACTTTTTGTAGGCTAAGTATTTATTGAATGACCCTCGTATGTATAATTATAAACACACTAGCTTTTACCCGCGGCTTCGCTCGCGTGGATGTCGAAAATCCAGGTAAAAAATGTTATAATTCCGTAATTCATTGTTTTCATATACTCGTAACTCAATTGGTTTACGCGGCGCACGCCAGTCACCATTGTTTTTTCCGACATCTTCAACAATCATCGCCATATTTCAGCCAATTTACACAAAACTTTAATGAATTATACAACTAAACCGTCCTCATGAATCACTTCGTCCATTGGTGAAAACTGTATGAAAATCCGTTCGGTAGTTTAAGAGTTTATCGCGTTCAGACAGACAGACAGACGCGGCGGGGGGACTTTGTTTAGTCAAAATTATTATTGCGCGCTCTATAAAATAAAAAGCCATTGTGTCACTCTTGTAATCCAAAATAGGAATGATCTAATTTATTTTTGTAGCGATTTATATACAGGGTTACAGGAAAAGTCGACCTAGATCCGTTAAGGGCGTGTAGTACACATCATTTCTGAATGATTTTACTATGGAACCCCCCATCCTAAACTTAACCGTTTTCGAGATATTCGAGTTTTAATTTTTTTTATGAAAATGCCCAATTTTTCGGCTATTGAATTGAATATTTTGTATTTATTTGACTCTTATGATTATTTTTTTGGTTTTTTACATGAAGAATGAGATGCTTAATGACCTCAATGACTAAAATTGCACGTAAGTTAACTAAATAGGTCATTGTAGACGATCGAAACTTAAGAAAAAAAGTAAAAATTATAAAAACATATTTTTCTTTTCTGGATATCTCAAAAAATAATTATCGCACTTGCTCTGCAGATGTGCTTAAAAACATCTACATTTTATCAGCTATCCAACGAGGTATAACACTCTAGGGTATTTATTAACCTCAAAGGTGAAACTTCGTTTCTAAGGCTACATGGCAGTCAGAATAAATCATCTCATAGTTCAAATCTCATAGTTGGCGTACAGATCGTCGGTGATTGTAGTACGCTAAATGAAACAATAAATCAGTTCAAAATAACATTTATTCACCTAATGTTTTTGAATAACATTTTATAGTTCATGTTCTACGTGTCCACCTCTTTTTCGCACACATTTTCTCATTCTTTCACGTAGTCCACTTTTCACTACACCAGTGGTTAATGTTCTTCTTATGTCGTTAGCAGCATTAATTATCCTTTCTTTGAGAACTTCCACTGACGATATGGGGTTGGGCTCACTGTAAACGAGGCTCTTCATGTGCCCCCATACATAAAAATCCATGGGGGTCAGGTCAGGACATCTGGCTGGCCAGGGTAAAGGCCCACCTCGTCCAATCCATTTGTTAGGATAGTTAATGTCCAACCATTCCCTAACGCTTCTTCTGAAATGAGCAGGGCAGCCATCATGTTGAAACCACATGTCCCGCAGTAATTCTAATGGGAGATCATCTAGTAGGTCACCTAAGTCACCTCTTAAGAAATTTTCATAAGTTTCACCATTGAGGTTGTCTGGAAGAAAGTAAGGCCCAATCAAATGGTTGGAAATGATGCCCATCCACACATTTACACTAAATCGTCGTTGTGACCCCTTTACTCTTTTCTTATTTGGATTGCCTAGTTCTTTAGGAGCCCAATAGTGTGCGTTATGGTAATTAGTAATCCCGTCCTTATCGAATTTGGATTCATCTGTCCACAATATTAATTTTAGGAAATTCGGGTCCTCGATATCTGCATTGAGCATGAATCTGCAGAAGTCCATGCGTCTCGCGGGATCTCCTTCTTCAATTACATGTACCGGCGTGTAGTGGTATGGATACAGGCCTGCCGTATGAACCGTAAACCACACTTTCCACTGAGTTAGACCCAGTTCACGGGCAACAATATTGGTCGAAGTGGTTGGGTCTCTTCTGAACCGTTCTACGATTTCGTTGTCTTGTTCCTCGTCGTCATCAATGACACGTGGTCTTCCTAAGTCCGAACGTCGTCGCGAAACAGAGCCAGTTTCACGAAGTCGTCGGTAAACTCCGTCGAAAACGCTCACATCAGGTACTCGACGGTCGGGATAGCGTCGTATGTACTCAGTCCGAGCTTGTGCGGACACGCAATTGCAGTATCCGTAGCAGATAAGCATATCCGCATATTCTTCGTTCGAGTATGTTGCCATTTTCAATAGTCCAGTATCACAAGCACAAATCAGAGTCCAGTAAACAAGCACAGTAGTCACAGTTAGAAAAATCAGTCCAGAAACAAAGCCAAGCCGTGTGGGAATCCGAAAGCACAATAATTCGCATCTACCATGGACGAATCGCATGAGCAGACTAAAATGGATGGCAAGCAAACCAACGACCAAATACAAAACAATGGGCATGTTGTATCCCCAAACTTGTTTTTGCACATTATTTTTCTCACTCTCACCTGCATAAATCGTAAGTTGTCTCGCTCACACGCACCGGATTAACTTGAAGGACAATAGCCGAGGGACCCGTTAGACCTACTACCTGAACCTTTTCAACTATGTTTTTTTATATGAGTTTAAATACAACCCTAGGTTGTTATACCTCGTTGGATAGCTGATAAAATGTAGATGTTTTTAAGCACACCTGCAGAGCAAGTGCGATAATTATTTTTTGAGATATCCAGAAAAGAAAAATATGTTTTTATAATTTTTACTTTTTTTCTTAAGTTTCGATCGTCTACAATGACCTATTTAGTTAACTTACGTGCAATTTTAGTCATTGAGGTCATTAAGCATCTCATTCTTCATGTAAAAAACCAAAAAAATAATCATAAGAGTCAAATAAATACAAAATATTCAATTCAATAGCCGAAAAATTGGGCATTTTCATAAAAAAAATTAAAACTCGAATATCTCGAAAACGGTTAAGTTTAGGATGGGGGGTTCCATAGTAAAATCATTCAGAAATGATGTGTACTACACGCCCTTAACGGATCTAGGTCGACTTTTCCTGTAACCCTGTATACTTAATAGCACGGCGCAACTAGCGGGTAGCAAAGGAGACAAAAACATATTTGTTAATTACCCTCTTTTTATGTAATTAAGAACGTAAAAACATATTAGTTTTTATATAATTACCTTCTGTTTATAGAATTAACTAATGGATACTAATGTGTTCTTACGAGAAGGAAGTCTCGTAAAAACACACCACCCACCACCATACTCAACTCATTAGTTACCCTGCATACTTAATGAATGCAGTATGTTTACGTGATAACCTTAATGATTCTGTTATCGATAATGGCCTTGAGCGCGCGCAACTAGCGCACATCCCTACTCCGATTATGATTTATGACCAAGTCTGCAGCGAGATTTTAACTATACTACAGGGTTACTGGTAACTCGACGTATTCCTTGCAGGACGTCATAGTAGGGTTAAAATGCAGCAAATTAGGCCACCAAATGTTCTACCGAAATTCAGTAGTTTTTGAGTTAATTCGATTTTTAGCTTTTTTATGAAAAATCCCAGATTAAATCATTTGGAGCCAATTTAAAAATGATTTACGGCGCGACTGTACTGAAATTTAAGTTAACATCATAGCTGACGCCGTAGCAGATCCTTGTTAATAATTCAAAGTTCAAAAATGCCAAAAACTTTGGCAAATATCACTAAAGAAACATTTAGTTTTTTGTGAATTTTGCTATTACTTCATACAAAATGTTGTCTAGTGAAAATAAAAATTACTACGCCTGATGTACAAATTACTAGGAAAATATCCTTGTCTTATCAGCTATTCAGAAAGGTATGATTGTCAATACTTTTGCATGTGTGACAGGGAAAGAATGAGTTTTATGAGGAGCAGGTAAAATTGCGAGACGGTCAACCTATTGTTTCATATTCGTATTATTCGTAGTTTTTACCTGCGCTTGAACCCCAAACACTCGGCAAGCTTTGTGATTGGTCACTATTGTTCTCCCGGCATGACACGGGGTGCGACTTTACAAAATCTGGTCGTCAGAGTCAGTTAGTTTCAACTCTACGTCGCGCAAGCTCGTGTTTTGTTATCTGGCTATTTCCTTAACTGATACTGCGTATCTTGCTCTTGTGCTGTGCTGTGCCTTCATAAGTGCTGACTATGGCTGCATATTCTAACCTTGAATACGCTGACATAATGTACTGTTACGGACTTAGTGACGGTAACGCTGCTCAGGCGCGGAGAGAATATCAACTTCGTTTTCCCAACCGCCGACTCCCACACGTTAGTGTTTTTGGATCGACTTATCGGCGATTATCTGAAACTGGCAGCGTCCAAAGAAGCAGGCAAATTGACACTGGTCGTTCTCGGAGATACACGGCTGAGGACGAAGAGCTGATTCTTCAACGTTTTATTGACGACCCCAACATATCGACAAACATCGTAGCGCGTGAGCTTGCTATGTCACAGTGGAAAGTCTGGTCTGTAGTTCACTTATCAGGCCGACATCCATACCACTATCAACCTGTCCAGTCATTAGAAGAGGGAGATCCGCCAAGACGGCTTGAATTTTGTCGTTTTATGCTAAATGCCGACGCCGAAAGCGAAAACTTTTTAAAAAACATTCTGTGGACCGATGAGTCATGTTTTGACCGTGATGGTATCACAAATTACCACAACTTACATTACTGGGCACCGAAGGCAGAAGCAAATCCTAAGAAACTGAAACCAACCGCATCCCAGCGTAGATTCTCGCTTAATGTTTGGATGGGTATTATCGACGACAAATTAATTGGCCCACATTTTTTACCCCAAACATTAAATGGGGAACTTTATGAAGATTTCCTAAGAAATCATTTAACACCACTGCTCACGGATGTACCGGAAGACAGAAGAGCAAACATGATGTATCAACATGACGGATGTCCAGCCCACTTCCGAATCACAATTCGACAATTGCTGGATGAAACCTACCCAAACCGATGGATAGGGCGCGGTGGGCCAATTCCGTGGCCTGCACGTAGCCCTGATCTTACGCCACTAGACTTTTACGTCTGGGGTCATATGAAAGACCTAGTTTATGTGACCCCAGTAAATTCAATTGAAGAACTAAGGGAGAGAATAAGAGATGCAGCGGACCAGATGAGGGCAACAATCACATCAAGAATCACAAAAACTGAAGTGAGGAAGCGAATAAGAACGTGTATTAGAAACCGAGGGCAGCACATCGAACAAGACGTGTGAAAGTGTAGTAAAAGTTTTTAAACTGATATTTTATTATTAAAAATAATGCTAATATTCACGAAATAGTTTTATTGATTTTCCGAATAATCACCTTTTTGTGAGACGCACATAATGTAGTCCTTAACTTTGTATTAACTTTCATACCTTTCTGAATAGCTGATAAGACAAGGATATTTTCCTAGTAATTTGTACATCAGACGTAGTAATTTTTTTTTTCACTAGACAACATTTTGTATGAAGTAATAGCAAAATTCACAAAAAAACTAAATGTTTCTTTAGTGATATTTGCCAAAGTTTTTGGCATTTTTGAACTTTGAATTATTAACAAGGATCTGCTACGGCGTCAGCTATGATGTTAACTTAAATTTCAGTACAGTCGCGCCGTAAATCATTTTTAAATTGGCTCCAAATTATTTAATCTGGGATTTTTCATAGAAAAGCTAAAAATCGAATTAACTCAAAAACTACTGAATTTCGGTAGAACATTTGGTGGCCTAATTTGCTGCATTTTAACCCTACTATGACGTCCTGCAAGGAATACGTCGAGTTACCAGTAACCCTGTATAATAACAAATAACTTTTGACCGAGTGAACCAATTTTAATGAAATAAATACTAAATGTTACCTCAAGATACGAACTATGACTACGTACGTTTCCAATCTCTCAAACCTCTTCAAATAGCGGTAAGTACGCCAAAATTTTAACATTATTTGTGAATTGTAAAATCAACCCCTATTATACCCCCTTAGGGGATGATTTTTTCAAAAACGCTGAACCACATAATTCTTTATTTCCTACAAAAAGCATAAATTTGAATTTTTATATCCCTAACTTAAGAAGTGCTGGTTTTCCCGTACAAACTTTCATCCCCTGTAACACCCCCTGTAAGATTATTTTTGAGACAAAAAGTAGCCTATGTCCTTCCCCAGGATGCCATCTATTGCCGTGTCAATTTGTTTCGAAATTTGTTCAGTGATTTAGGCGTGAAAAGGTAACAGACAGACAGAGTTACTTTCGAATTTATAATATTAGTAGGTATGGATAATATGGATTTTGCAGCTCGTGGCTAAGTAATAACAGCCGCACAGGTCGATCCACCAGGTTAAGCTACGCTTGCCGGGGTTGGTCAGTGGATGGGTGACCATCTTTACATACCGAGACTCTTCCATAACTCGGAAAGCACGTTAAGCCGTTGGTCCCGGCTGTCATTCGTGGATCTTTGACAGTCGTTACGGGTCGTCAGAAGCCCGAAAGTCTAACAGCCAGTCTTACCAAGGGGTATCGTATTACCCAATTACTGGGTTGTGGAGGTCAGATAGGCAGTCGCTCGCTCGCGCATGTGGAAGCCGACCCCAACATAGTTGGGAAAAGGCTAGGCAGATTGATTGAATATGGATTTAAACTCACCCAGCAAAGCCACCGGTATGGTGGCAGACTGAATAGGAGTAGGATGCACATAGTTCAATGCGCCTATAGCCTTCAGCAGCGGTCGTGACAGATTCATCATGTAGAAGGAAGCATTCTCATCATAGGGTGGAGGCTCCTCGAAGAAATCTGAGTCGTATTCTATGCGGGCGCCTTGTTCTACGTCGTCTTCTAGCTCCTGGGTGAGTAGAATTTAATTTATGAAAGTAGTAAGTAAGGCAATTTAAATAGTTGTTGATTAAGTCAATAATCAGTTTTTTTTTGCCACAAAAATTGTTCTTGCATGCAGACAAAAAATTAACAAAGCTTGAATAGAAAGTTATGTTTTTATCAAAGAGTTTAAAGATACTATAGAGAGGCTACGAAAAGAAATGTCATACAAAGACTGTTATCCCATGTCTCAGTGACGCCATCTAGCATAATATAGCAAAATTACATAATAGCCAAGTTTGACCCGATACACTTTTACCGACATCAACCTTTGATTTAGCAACGTCAGATAGTTTGACGTATCTAAGAAAATTATTTAATTTATCTTAATACTCGATAAATTATAAAATAGTAACGGAAATATACCACAGTTGAATTGAGTAATTTTTTCACTACGAGGTTTGCAATACCAATGTACAATTCGGCATACTTTCTTCGAAAATAATTTTCTTTTGGTGGACTCAAATGTGACTTGTCATGCAGGCGTACCACATAAGACTGAGCGACTTTTGACCACTAGGACATATGTATCGGATTAAGTTATTTTTTGCTATGTCCTGTCTATTAACAATAGTAATATTTATTGTCTTTGGTTTTTACAATATTTGAATTTAGAAAACAATCAAGTGTTTCAATGACTTACCTCTTGTAACTTTTGTTTCTTAGTCAACTTTTTAGGTTTTGTTTTGATTTCATCTCTTTTGAGCTCATCATCTGATATCTCTAACTCACCAACATCACTGTCTGAAATATTAAAGAAAATGATTCACTTTATCTGAATATTAGCTTTCGCCTGCGTGGAGGTCGGAAATAATCCCACGGAAACGTACTACCGTAACGCGTACACCAGTAACGCTCCCAGTTAACATGATTTTTTCTGACATCTTCTACAATCATCATCATATTTCAGCCAATTTACAAAAACCCACCTAAACCTTCCTCATGAATCACTTCGCCCATTGGTGAAAACTGTATGAAAAACCGTTCACCGTTTTTGAGATCATCGCGAAATATAATATATAGTGATAGTGATATTTTCACAGTACGTCAAACTATATGAATACATCTGTTTCTTCCTTTTTCTGCTTCTGACCATTCTCCTGAGAAAATACCCAATTTACGTTTTTATATGTACCGGAAAAGAGGTACCATCTAAAACTGGCAGTCCCATTCTATTATTTAATATTAATATAATTGTTCTATCTCACGGAGAGGAGGCCTGTGTCCTGGCAGTAGGGATACTATGGGCTTTATTATGACTATTTATTTATTTAATTTTTTTATTGTCCAATCTACAATTGTTTAGACTGTTAAAATTTAAAAATAATATAAAAGAAAACCAAGCTAAAATTGTTACCTTTCCTATCAACATCAGAGTCTGTGTCAACGTCCTCAGCGTTGCCGTGTACTTTCACAGCGGCTCTTCTTCTCTCAATTTTCTCATCAATAGTCCGCTTCACATTACGTCTGACATACTTCTGCAGATCATCCCAAGTGTTCTGGAAAATTAATACATAATGTTTGTATGTATTAGGTTGGGGAGAAAGTCTTTTCGCATTATAGTATGTATGAACTTAAAATAAAATCTCTTTGGCTATACTATTTGTATCTGGCTGGTTTTGATATCATTGAAAGTTTAAATTTTAAGGAACATAATTCCAAATTCAAATTAGGGAAATGTGTGATTTTCATTTGTTTTTCTTACTGTCAAGATGAGTGAATCTAATGAAGAAATTCGATACATTTTAAAATTTTACTACAAAAAAGGTAAAAATGCAACGCAAGCCGCGAAAAAAATTTGCGATGTTTATGAACCCAGTGCAGTGTCTGTGAGAGTAGCACAAATTTGATTTAAGCGTTTTCAATCCGGAAATTTTGATGTCAAAGATGCACGTCGCTCTGGTCGCCCTATTACGGATAAAATGAATGCCATTTTTCAAAAAGTGGAGCGAGATCGGCATATCAGTAGTTACAACGTAGCTGAAGAACTGGGAATTGACCACAAAACAGTTTTGGCGCATTTGAAAAAAACTGGGTACACAAAAAAGCTCGATATTTGGGTACCTCACGAGCTCACTGAAAGAAACCTAATGAATCGTGTACTCATTTGTGATTCTTTATTACGACGTATTGAAACCGAATCATTTTTGAAGAAGCTGATAACTGGTGATGAAAAGTGGATCACGTACGACAAGAACGTGCAAAAAATGTCGTGGTCAAAGGCCGGTCAGGCTTCACAGACTGTGGCTTAACCCGGGTTAACTCGCAACAAGGTGATGCTGTGTGTGTGGTGGGATTGGAAGGGCATTATTCATTATGAGCTGTTACCACCAGGCAGGACCATCGATTCTGAACTCTACTGCGAACAACTGATGAGATTAAAGCAAGAAGTTGAGAGAAAGCGGCCGGAATTAATCAACAGAAGGGGTGTGGTTTTTCATCATGATAACGCTAGACCTCACACATCTTTAGCCACTCAGCAAAAATTAAGAGAGTTTGGCTGGGAGGTGTTAATGCATCCGCCGTATAGTCCTGACCTTGCACCTTCAGATTTCCACCTGTTTCGGTCTCTTCAGAATTCTTTAGGCAGTGTCAGGTTAACATCACGAGAGGACTGCCAAAACCACTTGTCGCGGTATTTTGATCAGAAGTCCCAAAATTTCTATAGCAATGGGATCATATCCCTACCTACAAGATGGCAAAAAGTTATCGAACAAAATGGTACCTACATACTTTAGATAAATGTAAATAAAGTATATTAAAAAATGTTTTGAATTTTCTTAAAAAATGCGAAGAAACTTTTTCCCCAACCTATTATTTATATGAAAAAGATAAATAGTTTTTTTGCTTATATTAGTTTATATGGGGCAGAGGGCCGCACAGGTTGCTCTATCAGGTTAAGTTACGCTTGCTGCGGTAGGTCCATAGATGTTTGATCATCTTTGCATACTGAGACCCCTCCGCAGGTAAAGCAAGTTAAGCAGTTGGTCCCAGCTGTCATTCTTGGATCTTTGATAGTCATTACGGGTCGTCAGAAGCCCAAAAGTCTGACAACCAGTCTTACCAAGGGGTATTGTGTTACCCAGTAACTGGGTTGTGCAGGTCAGATAGGCAGTCGCTCCATGTAAAATACTGGTATTCAGCTGCATCCGGTTAGACTCGAAGCCGACCCCAACATGGTTGGGAAAAGGCTAGGCGGATTGAGTTTGTTCGTTTGTAGTATGATAGTATTTTACCACTTGTGAAATAAGTATTTTTGTATTGTCATAACAAGAAAGGGGTATAAATCAATAAAATTTTCGCTACTTTGATAAAACCAAAGTCTTTATAATAACATACATACCTTGTTGTATTCATCTACGGAACCAACAAATTGGAACGAAGGATTGAAATCCGCCTTCCGTTTGACTTTCTGTTTTGATGGTTGATACTAGAAATAAATCAAAAGTTAGTTGCAGTAGTTTTAAGTGCATTTTACTGATAAAATATACATTTTAAATCAGCTGATTTTATCTGCTTAAATTGTTGGTTTTTATGTGAGTAAATACAATTCATTTCTTGTGACCGTTTTGTATTGGTAAGATCCACATGCTGTTATCTTTTTATTAAAACACATTTTTCGTGTATTTAGCGTGTGGTTTTAAAAATAAATTCAAAGTGCTGTTTACCTCAATTTCTTCGTCTGATTCTTCTGAGTAATCTTCAACTTCCTCGCCATCTTGTATTGTTTTGATAAATTCCGGTACTTCTGTGGATACCTTCATATTCTTATTTTATTTATTCACATGACATGCTCACACAATTTTTGTAAATATAAATGTATTTTGAGGTTATCTTACTAACTATCCTTCAAAATCGCATGTTGCTATAACGTTCTGTTTCACAATCACAATATTGGCGTAATAAATAAATAAATGTCAAAGACACATTACCCAAAACATACTACCGTGTAATGGATTTTTCATTCGTTCAAAAATTCCTAAATCATGAATAGATTTTGAGTAGACATTTGACATAATCGATTTTTACCCGAATAAATATTACTAAAAACATAAGATATAATATTATTTCCTCCTCACTCACTCCAAAAGATTGAGATGAAATGTGAGTCATGAATTTAAATAGTCAATTTTATCGTTTTCTAAAAATGATTGAAATAGAAATAAAGATAAAAATTAGTGATTAGTGAAAAGCAAAAAGAAAACTAATAGTTGGGTCATTCATCAACTCATCACTAGTGTCATGTCATACATGTCATCTTTTCGCAAGTGTATGGCAGAAAAATAATTATAATTCGCCGATAAATCGTTTAAAATGGCAGATCAATTAAGTATTCACGATGATATTAAATTGTAAGTATATTATTCTATCTAAACTGTTTGTGTTTACTCGCAATATCATGTAAATACAGCCTGTTCAAATCGTCACCTTACGTTTTTCTCGCACTCATGTTTTCCCTGAAGCCGTATAAAATTTTGACCAATATGCTGTGTGATTATTATCAATAGTTATTTTAGATATCATAAAAATCCATGTAATCGTAAAATTCACAGTATTTAATTTTATAATTACGTTTTTTAATGACGTCCAATAACACAATAAAAGACATGGCTAACTGCAGCTACGGTCGTAAATCAAACCGAGCCGAGTCTAATTATTACGTCACGTGCAGTAACTTGATGACTGCACACATCATTTTGTAAATTAGGTCTTTTTTTATAGAAATGTAGAAACAGGCCTACCTACAAGTTAGTTCAATTTCTGAAAACTTGAGACACAAGACTAGTTTGTCTTGCGTCCCGTTTGATTACACGAACCTTTGCAACATGCCCTTTGTTTACAAATAAAGCAATATCTTAACTTGCTTAATAAATGGCTAGCAAAGCCGGTGTCGATTCTGCCAATGTCTAAAGTGAGTTAGAAAAACAAGTGTGCATGATAAAAAAAAAAATGTTATAAACAATTAGATTAAAATTGGCAAGGACAAATTGAATATGTACTACGTAAATAAGAGTGAAACCAGTTTGATGCACTAGTAGTCTTAGTTATTTTTTTGATTTAATATGATTAAATAATTAGGTATCATTTACATGATGATAAGTTTGGTTGTATATCATCATCATTCACATCCTGAATTTTTAATGCTGGGCATAGACCTCTCTTTTTTGTTCCAATCCCCATGCCAGTTATAATTTAATATGGATTAAAAACTTTATTTGGCACCAAGAATCTTGCAGTTGGAATCTAAGACTCGACAAAATAAGCTCTTGTTTATTAAAAGTAGACCCAAAAACTCTTATTAACATTAGTTCAATTTTGATAACAGCCCACAGTGACCTCATGTTCAAAACTTCAAACAACTAATCCAATCATTTCCTCATCTTATCTTCATTCTATATTTAATTAACTTTCAGATACACAACTTCAGATAAGTTTTATTTCGAGCCCACAATAAACCCCACGGAGATACTGATCATAGATCGCAACACTGGGGAGACTGTTGTTAAAGGTATGTCTATTTTATTTATTTAACATAAACATTACATAACATAAAGAAAGAAAAAAAATAATATGTTTATTTGGCACATGTCATAAGTAAACACAATGATACAATACAGGGTCAAATTAATTTAGCTAGCGGAACTCCGCAGACATGATGGTATCTATATCTTAACAAAAAAAAAAAAATGGTTTGATGTTTTTTTTTTCGGGTTCAACAACTGCTTGTAGTGATTTTACTTGAAGTTTGGAGTTGTCTAGCACAAGCAATTTCTTGTCTAAAAGGTAATCTCCAAATCTTGTTTGTAAATGCACATTGTAATTGAAATTATTTTTTTTTTTTTTGAGTTGAGAATATCTGTTTTTTTACCTATATACACTTCTGGACACATCTATTGGCCCACCTTAGAGTTTAGGTTTCGATGGCCCCTACCGAAATATGATTGCTAGATTGAACAAAAACTGTTGATGCAGTTTTAAACCTGATACATTTTACCATCTTTTTCGATCGTATTGTTTTAAATTTGAATTCAGAATACCATACGACATGGAGCTACGCCTAACAAGTCGGATATGCGCCATGTTAAAGGCAATTGATTTTTGAATAAAAAACATGTTTTATCAAATAAAGGTTTAATTTAATAACGCGTGTTGCCTCCATGGGCATCTACCACAGCTCTCATACGATTAGGCATAGAGTTTATCAACCGCTCTATGAAATTTTGAGGGATCATCTCCCATTCCTCTTCTATGGCAGTTTTCAACTCCTGCATCGTCTGGGCAACTGGCTGACGAGCCCTAACACGTCTTTTTAGCTCGTCCCACATATGCTCAATAGGGTTCATGTCTGGGCTTCTGGCTAGCCAGTCCATAACTGTAATGTTCACATCCCGAAGATATTCCCTGACGATGCCGGCCGCATGGGCTCTTGCATTATCATGCATAAAAAGGAAATTTGGGCCCACATAGTCCGCGTATGGTCTCACGTGAGGTTCTAAGCACTCACGAATGTACCTTTCAGCATTTAATGTTGGCAGCCGTGGTCCTGTAACAACCTCAAGTTGAGTTTTGCCGCTCGCGGATATACCGCCCCAGACAGTCCATGAGCCACCGCCATAAGCAACCCTCTCTTCAAAGCAGCATTGTGCGAAACGCTCTCCCTTACGTCGGTAGACCTTCTTCCTTCCATCATTGCCATGTAACACAATTTTAGAATCATCAGAAAAGAGTACACGGCTCCAATCTTGCTGTGTCCAATTTAAATGACTGCGTGCGAAATGAAGGCGCGCTGTTCGGTGGGCTCGCGTTAGTTTGGGGCCATTAGCTGGCTTGTGTGGTACCATATCGCGTTCTTTTAACCTTCTCCGAACAGTTCGAGCGCTCACAGATACTCCGTGGAAGTCGCGAAGTTGGTTTTGTATCTCAATGGAGGTAAGGTGACGATTTCTCAAGCTGGTCGTCACGATGAATCGATCCTGCCTTTCAGTTGTGACCCGAGATCGTGGCCTTCCTTGGCGACGAACAAAGCCGCCAGTCTCTAGGTACCTCCGATAAACATTTCGGACCGCAGATCGACTTAAATTAATTGGAGCACTCACGTTTCTTTGGCTGTGTCCGGCCTGAATAAGTGCCACAGCTTGGGCGGCGACTTCAGGTGAAGTATCCATAGATTATTGATAGAACCTCACCTTAATGTTAAGAATAAGTAATGTTTGTTGCAAAACCAAAGATATCAATCACTTTTTCAAGAATTAAATCCAAGTAAACCAATAAAACCAAGTTTTCTTAGTATTCGATTGTTTGATATCAACCAACAGGCTCCAAATTATCTTTTGTTTCTTTAAATTCTGTGTTCGAAATTCAAAAAAAGACTATTGAATGAAATTGTGAATGTGCCAGGTTCAAAACTGCATAAAAACTTTTTGCTCGACCTAATATAAAATTTTAGCTAGGACCAAACGAAACTGAAAATACAAGGTGGGCCAAAAGATGTGTCCAGAAGTGTATTAAAAATAAATATGTATAGAAAAACATTAAATATATCTTTTTTTTTCAGAATTTAGCCAAGTCAAAATCCCCATACCAGCGAGTGCATACCGACCAGTATGTGGCTTCCTGGGCTCCATCAAACTGTTATCTGGATTATATTTAGTTGTGGCCAAATACAGAATTTTAGTGAGTATTTGTTTAGTTAATTTAGATTTATAGGGTAAGTCTTCCTTATCAAAGAGGATAAAAAGAGGAAAAATGTAGATTTGGTAGTAAGTTGCCAGGCTTATATGTATTTTTGATCACTACTCATCTGATCTAATAATATTTGTTGATAAGGAAACTATTTTAAACATAATACACTCCTCTATGGGATAAAACAAAGAAAGTAAAGAAAAGAAAGAAAGGAAAAAGAAAAAAATAAAAGAAGGAGGAGGAGAAAGGTGTGGTACAGAGTGACCATCAAACTGAACAATTTTCTCTATGGGACCAACATCGTAATCGCGAAAAAATAATCAGCAGTCATTTGCGTCGAGAATTGAAGTTTTCTATGGGACAGTTGATAATTTTTTCGCGATTACAATGTTGGTCCCATGGAGAAAGTTGTTCAAACTAATGGTCTGTAACTGTACCACACCCTTAAATTTGACTACACCTTTCTGATACATCCTGTATATTCCCTGCAAAGTGCCTTTTCTGTGTTGGATAATCAAGCAACTGAACAGGTCCTCTCAAATTTGTGTGGTTCTTTCCTCAAAAGACCAGTTCAGACAATAATCTATTATGGTCCTCATTATTGTGATCTGACCAAGATTATGTCTGGACTTAAGAGACTGTGACCTCTGAGTTTGTTTCGGTCTTTCTTCTCAGAATAACAAACACTGACATCATCAAGTTTAAAAAAAAATTTACCTGAAAAAGTCTTTGTATAAACCTGTCTGGCATTAATGCTGAAATTAACCTTTTTGGCGCAGCCGTGAGGCACACACTATTGTTGTTAAAACATTATTTTCACTTTTCTTATTTTCTTTTGTTTTTTGTGTTTCTCGAACTGTGTCCAAATAAACGTTTTTCTTTCTTTCTCTTTCTTTCTAAACTTATAAAAGTCATCTGCCATCTTGCTCAAAGTTGTAAACTCGATATTGCTAAATCTAGCCCACTGAACATGTCCCACTAAAATATACTGTTCTTGTCCACAGATGGGTAAACTGAATGGCCACGACATTTACCAGTTGGCGGGCGCCGACATCATACCGTATGCGCGCTCCAACACACATCTCACCAGCAAACAGGTAGGCACTTACAAACAACTTCAAAGTTTTGTCAACACGGTTTACGCATTTATTAGTATCTATGTATTTATATGTATCTATTGTATATTAATATACAGTGTTATTGGTAAAACACCAGCAACCTCTTAAGGGGTCACTGTACTCATCATTCTGAACAACTTTTACTATGGGAACAAAACTTAAATAGCGAAAAAAAAATCTGCTGCTCCCTACATTTTTACGAGTTTGATGTTGATAAATGTACTGAACAGCTGAACTTTTTTTTGTGATTTCAGTTTTGGTCCCATAGTAAATGTTGTACATAATGATGAGCACAATGGTCCCTTGAAGAGGTTGCTGGTGTTTTACCAATAAACCTGTGTATTGTATAATTTGTACATTGAAGGGAACTATAGAATAATGTTTTATTTGTACACCCATCTAGCAAGATCGTTTTACTTCACAAGTTACTAGTAGTTAGTAGTTAGTTTTACTTAAGTATACATTTGTGTATGTATTACAGTCAGGGACCATTTTGGTTATTCATTGAAGGGGTTTCCGATAGGGTTTTTCTAAGCAGTTAATCAAAAACCCATACAATGTAGGTAACCTTTTTGAATGGTTTAAAGGACCGTTTTGGTTATCCATTGAAAGGGTTTTCGATAGGGTTTTTCTAAGCAGTTAATCAAAAAAACATACAATGTAGGTAACCTTTTTGAATGGTTTAAAGGACCGTTTTGGTTACTCATTGAAAGGGTTTCCGATAGGGTTTTTCTAAGCAGTTAATCAAAAACCCATACAATGTAGGTAACCTTTTTGAATGGTTTAAAGGACCGTTTTGGTTATCCATTGACAGGGTTTTCGATAGGGTTTTTTTAAGCAGTTAAACAAAAGCCCATACAATATGGTTACACTTCAATTCTCTTAAAAACGATAACAGCGTAACATTCCAACTCGGAGCAATGTAATAATAGGTTGGGGAAAAAGTTTCTTCGCATTTTTTAAGAAAATTCAAAACATTTTTTAATATACATTATTTACATTTATCTAAAGTATGTAGGTACCATTTTGTTCGATAACTTTTTGCCATCTTTTAGGTAGGGACATGATCCCATTGCTATAGAAATTTTGGGACTTCTGATCAAAATACCGCGACAAGTGGTTTTGGCAGTCCTCTCGTGATGTTAACCTGACAGTGCCTAAAGAATTCTGAAGAGACCGAAACAGGTGGAATCTGAAGGTGCAAGGTCAGGACTATACGGCGGATGCATTAACACCTCCCAGCCAAACTCTCTTAATTTTTGCTGAGTGGCTAAAGATGTGTGAGGTCTAGCGTTATCATCATGAAAAACCACACCCCTTCTGTTGATTAATTCCGGCCGCTTTCTCTCAACTTCTTGCTTTAATCTCATCAGTTGTTCGCAGTAGAGTTCAGAATCGATGGTCCTGCCTGGTGGTAACAGCTCATAATGAATAATGCCCTTTCAATCCCACCACACACACAGCATCACCTTGTTGCGAGTTAACCCGGGTTTCGCCACAGTCTGTGAAGCCTGACCGGCCTATGACCACGACCATTTTCGCACGTTCTTGCCGTACGTGATTCACTTTTCATCACCAGTTATCAGTTTCTTCAAAAATGGTTCGGTTTCATTACGTCGTAATAAAGAATCACAAATGAGTACACGGTTCATTAGGTTTCTTTCAGTGTGCTCGAGAGGTACCCAAATATCGAGCTTTTTTGTGTACCCAGTTTTTTTCAAATGCGCCAAAATTGTTTTGTGGTCAATTCCCAGTTCTTCAGCTACGTCGTAACTACTGATATGCTGATCTTGCTCCACTTTTTCAAAAATGGCATCCATTTTATCCGTAATAGGGCGACCAGAGCGACGTGCATCTTTGACGTCAAAATTTCCGGATTGAAAACGCTTAAACCAAATTTGTGCTACTCTCACAGACACTGCACTGGGTCCATAAACATCACAAATTTTGTTCGCGGCTTGCGTTGCATTTTTACCTTTTTTGTAGTAAAATTTTAAAATGTATCGAATTTCTTCATTAGATTCACTCATCTTGACAGTACGAAAAACAAATGAAAATCACACATTTTCCTAATTTGAATTTGGAATTATGTTCTTTAAAATTTAAACTTTCAATGATACCAAAACCAGCCAGATACAAATAGTATAGCCAAAGAGATTTTATTTTAAGTTCATACATACTACACTTCTGGACACATCTTTTGGCCCACCTTGTATTTTCAGTTTCGTTTGGTCCTAGCTAAAATTTTATATTAGGTCGAGCAAAAAGTTTTTATGCAGTTTTGAACCTGGCACATTCACAATTTCATTCAATAGTCTTTTTTTGAATTTCGAACACAGAATTTAAAGAAACAAAAGACAATTTGGAGCCTGTTTGTTGATATCAAACAATCGAATACTAAGAAAACTTGGTTTTATTGGTTTACTTGGATTTAATTCTTGAAAAAGTGATTGATATCTTTGGTTTTGCAACAAACATTACTTATTCTTAACATTAAGGTGAGGTTCTATCAATAATCTATGGATACTTCACCTGAAGTCGCCGCCCAAGCTGTGGCACTTATTCAGGCCGGACACAGCCAAAGAAACGTGAGTGCTCAACTTAATTTAAGTCGATCTGCGGTCCGAAATGTTTATCGGAGGTACCTAGAGACTGGCGGCTTTGTTCGTCGCCAAGGAAGGCCACGATCTCGGGTCACAACTGAAAGGCAGGATCGATTTATCGTGACGACCAGCTTGAGAAATCGTCACCTTACCTCCATTGAGATACAAAACCAACTTCGCGACTTCCACGGAGTATCTGTGAGCGCTCGAACTGTTCGGAGAAGGTTAAAAGAACGCGATATGGTACCACACAAGCCAGCTAATGGCCCCAAACTAACGCGAGCCCACTGAACAGCGCGCCTTCATTTCGCACGCAGTCATTTAAATTGGACACAGCAAGATTGGAGCCGTGTACTCTTTTCTGATGAGTCTAAAATTGTGTTACATGGCAATGATGGAAGGAAGAAGGTCTACCGACGTAAGGGAGAGCGTTTCGCACAATGCTGCTTTGAAGAGAGGGTTGCTTATGGCGGTGGCTCATGGACTGTCTGGGGCGGTATATCCGCGAGCGGCAAAACTCAACTTGAGGTTGTTACAGGACCACGGCTGCCAACATTAAATGCTGAAAGGTACATTCGTGAGTGCTTAGAACCTCACGTGATACCATACGCGGACTATGTGGGCCCAAATTTCCTTTTTATGCATGATAATGCAAGAGCCCATGCGGTCGGCATCGTCAGGGAATATCTTCGGGATGTGAACATCACAGTTATGGACTTGCCAGCCAGAAGCCCAGACATGAACCCCATTGAGCACATGTGGGACGAGCTAAAAAGACGTGTTAGGGCTCGTCAGCCAGTTGCCCAGACGATGCAGGAGTTGAAAACTGCCATAGAAGAGGAATGGGAAATGATCCCTCAAAATTTCATAGAGCGGTTGATAAACTCTTATGCCTAATCGTATGAGAGCTGTGGTAGATGCCCATGGAGGCAACACGCGTTATTAAATTAAACCTTTATTTGATAAAACATGTTTTTTATTCAAAAATCAATTGCCTTTATCAAGGCGCATATCCGACTTGTTATGCGTAGCTCCATGTCTTATGGTATTCTGAATTCAAATTTAAAACAATACGATCGAAAAAGATGGTAAAATGTATCAGGTTTAAAACTGCATCAACAGTTTTTGTTCAACCTAGCAATCATATTTCGGTAGGAGCCATCGAAACCTAAACTCTAAGGTGGGCCAATAGATGTGTCCAGAAGTGTATAATGCGAAAAGACTCCCCAACCTAATATGATCTCTCGATGATGGGCATACATTGCAAATAGCTAATATGGTAACCCAAACAAAACCCTAATATTATATAGGTTATCTTAATGAAAGGGTAACTCTTTCACTGGGCTTTAAGTATAGAATCCATTCAATGGGTTATCCATATTGAAGGGATACTTAACCCTTTTACTGGGTTTCAAGCCTAAAACCCATTCAAGGAGATGATGTGCGAGGATGTGTAAACATGATACAGGTAACCACATAAACGGCTTACCCCTTCGAAAGACTTAACTCTTAACCGGGGTTGTACGGTCCCTGATTACAGTTTATTTATAAATAAATAAATTGACAGCTGTTGGCTGCTGCGTAATGTGCACAAGTTATAATACAGGGGAAATTACTAGTGGAGAAAAGTTTTTTTTTTTTTTTTTTTTTTTTTTTAATTTCATTTTGCCCACAGATAGAAGACAACAACACATACGAGCGCATGGTCCGCCTCGCGCTCGACACTCCCGGCATCTACTTCTCATATAGCTACGACCTGACGCACTGCCTGCAGAGGCTGCACTCTGTCACGCCCGACTTCCATCGGGTAAGACGTGACAACATCTGCCTAGCGCTGTAAAAATATCGCGGCGATTTTTTTTCGTCGGATTTTCAACGCTCTGCTTAGCGCCGAGAGTTGAAAACCCTACAGTGTGTTTTTTCGACGTGCTGGGATGCACTCTGTTGTTGTTAGGTTGGATTCTCGAAGCTCGGCTCAACACCGAGAGTTGAAAATCCATTGCGTGATAAAACCCCGCGCCGCGATATGCTTACGTCCGTGCGAACGTCGGCTTACTCAGTTTTTCAGCGCATAGATTCATCTACATCATCTGCCTAGTCTTTTCCCAACTATGTTGGAGTCGGCTTCCAGTCTAACCGGATGCAGTTGAAAACCACTATTTTAAAGAAGAGACTACCTATCTGGTACTCACCTGACATCAAGATACCCCTTTGCAGAACAGATTGTCAGACTTTCGGGCTTCTGACTACCCGTAACAACTGTCAGAGATCTAGAATGCCAGCAGGGACCGATAGCTTAACAAGCTCTCCGAGGCATGGAGAGGTCTCGGTATGAAATGGATGGTCATCCATCTTTACCTTGATTGATCGAGCTGTCCGACTGTTACTTAGCCACGAGCCCCTCATCAATACAGTTACTATAATAATAAGAATGTCGTTATTTTCAGATGTCCATCACTAACCGAGCCGACCCTCGGTTCCTGTGGAATGGGTTCTTACTGAGAGACTTCTCACATCATCAGTTCTCACGGTTCACGTTGCCACTCATAGAAGGATGTATCCTTTTTTAAATTGAACAATGGTATAAAATGTCAACTTACATGTATGTGTAACTTGTAGAAAAAAAGTCCAATAATTTTTTACTGGGCGCTTCTTGTCCATGTCCAATGAGTAAATTCACGTTACCAGTTGGCGTTCGTCATTCGTTTCATTCATTCGTTCATCATTCAGTCTCGACTAAAGAAAATATAGGCGCTTTGATACTTGACAAGTGCCTGGACCTGACGTCTCAGTGTTGCCACCTAGTGACTTCATTATAGAAAACTCTCATTGCAGTAAAGGTTTCAGAGTGAATGTATGTGATCTTATTTTCGAAGCTGGTCATTCTGGAAATTGGCTGTCATAAAACTAATGAAGAGCATATGCCCAACTCAAAATAAGTCGCCGATTTGCGCTAGTTTTAACCCAGGTTTGTGCAGGCGATTTTTTTCGTGCATTGGATTTTCAACACACTACCTATCGCCTAGAGTTGAAAATTCAACAGTATGTTTTTTGACGCGCTGGGATTCGCCCTGTTAGATTCTCTACGCTCGGCTTAATACATAGAGTTGCAAATCCAGTCCACCATAAAAAATCTGAGTCAGAACAACATTATAAATGCTTGCTCGAAATTATCCGATCTAGCCTGAGGGCCTAGGCAAATGGCATTCACTTCGGAGCAATTCTATTTCTACAATCGCTACAGCTTTAAAGTGACATTGACATGATCACGTGACATTTCGATAGCTTATGTCAACCAAATACATTCTTTGGCTTATCTACTAGCGTCATCACTAATCGAATGTTACTTTGTTCTCCTCCCATCAGCGACGCCTGTTGTCCTTCCACCAGCCCTAAGCCGAGACCCGTACCTTAGCGAGTAGTCGCTTAGTTTATAAGTTTTTATGCCCTGGCTGGACACCTTACACCCACAGGAAAGTCCGGTTAAGACAAATTTTGTGTTATTAAATTTCCTATAAAACCAAATATCTATTCTATTCTAATTTATTATATATTTGACTATATTGTCTACTGCTGTACTAAAACCGAAACATGATTACTTAAAATTTTTTCGATAGAAAAAAATTCCAAAGTAACACACCGTCTATTCCGAATAAACAATTTTTCTTTCTTTCTTTTCTATTTTCTGTTTTATACGATTATACGTAAACAGTTCCTGATTGTGCAGTAAAATTTGCTTTAAATCGAAGGTATTTAAATATGTTAAGTACTTACGCGCTTCGTTTAATTTAAATGTACATTAGGCGCGCGATCTGAGTGCAGTTCTGAGGAATGCGTTAGTGATGTGACCTAATTAGTGGCAATGAACGGAGTTCGATATTTTTCGTTGACACCTTAAAAGTGGACGTTCAAACTGCTTGTATGTGTTAGTATTTTAACACATTTTATTTATTATATCTGCGCTAGATATTTTTGTTACAAGCTATGGTATAAAAAAAAGAAAATATCATGCATATATTCCCTACTTTATGAAAACTGTGGGAAAGCCGGAAATCTTAATCAAACAAGTTTATTATTGTAAACTATCATCACTGTCATCGCCGACCTCAATGATAAATCGGTGTACGGTATCTTCCATTAATCCATCCCTTTGAGTAAAACGCTATCGATAAGCGCGCGAGCGAGAGACATCAAGGTCAGCACAGCACTAAACTACAGGCGGCCGCGGCGAGGTGTCGACGAGCGGGGGGAGTTGCACCCGCCCCGCTCCTCATACCCCGACTGCACTTAGATCGCGCGCCTAATGTAGATTTATGACAAAATGTATAGCATTTTGTCATAAATCTACATTTAAATTAAACGAAGCGCGTTTAGTTCCCGTGCGCGTGAGTCTTCTATCTCGCGCGTCAAACTAGCCAGCCATAACGCCGTTTCACTTACACACCGAGCTAAACCACGCTTCGATATATCCTCCTAAATAGACAACCTCCTAGGTTGACCTCCGAGAAGCCAAACAAAAAAAAAAAAAATGACTTATTGTAAGCAACGATTAGGGTTGTTTGGTATTTAGGAATTTAAACATTATATCCACTTTGGTAATATGTATTCTTCCTTGATTCAAAACCAGTCGTGTCTATAAACAAGGTGACAGTGAACGGCAACCAGCTGACGTGGTCGCTGGTGTCGCGGCGGAGTGTTGACAGGGCCGGCACTCGCTTCTTTATGAGGGGAGTCGATGCTCAGGTGAGTTTAAAAATATATAACTCTCCGCTGCAATATGGGCTAAAATCCCAAGCCAAACATTACCTAAATTGTATAAACTGCGGACCCACAAGTAGCTTTGTTCTCTTCAGGCCACTCCTGCGCGTCTTTTTGCGAAACCTTACACATAATCATTTGTTTTCTTAGGCACCGGGGTCGCGGGTAGTTCGAAAAAGATACCGTGGCCCTGGCACGGGCAACTGAAGGAACATGGGTGGGTTTTAGTCAGTAAAAGTCTGACACGCCCTCCCGCTCTACCCAGAGCGGGAGAAGTCATTTGATGATTTCCCATCCAAAAAAAAAAAGGCAAGCTGTCTCCTACGTATTCAAATACATTTAAGCAAAGCAAATATATTTTGTGTAATGTTTCGCAAAAAGATGTGCAGGCGACCCGGCTTTATTGACACAATACCTAGGTATTTGTAAAATTTTTCGCAAAAAGATGTGCAGGCGACCCGGCTTTATCGACACAATACCTAGGTATTTGTAAAATTTTTCGCAAAAAGATGTCGCCGGCTTTATCGACACAATACCTAGGTATTTGTACAATGTTTTTGGGATTAATAACACCTTACAGGGTGTAAGGGGACAGCCCTCCGCAAACTAACAGGGTGCATTCAACTCCTTATTTTGAATCATATTCCACCGGAAAATTTCTAATTTTTAAAAAAAATCTTTTTTTCAGTTACTATTCCTTTTTTTTTTTAATGTATTTTATTTATTTTTGTACATTCTCTGTACGCAGCACTCCATTTATGTATATAAAACAGCTAAAATAAAAAAAAATCTGCAATGAATGTTGAAATAACGAACGACGCGTGAAATCAGCTGTTCACTTTCTGCCTAGCTATAGAGTTCATCGAACTCACCGCATACCATATTACCTACCCCTCCCAGCCAGTAACAGACGCTCCGATTTGTGTCCAAAAACACAAACAAATCAGGTTTATTGGATTCCCATAACGTTCCTGAAATAATTTCGGTCATCTTAGTATGATATAGGTACTGAAGTCACCCCATCAGTCTGCGGAGGCCTGTCCCTTACACCCTGTATACAATCCCCTTTTGTTAAAACTGGAGGCAGTCACGTTAGTAAAACGTGCGAGCAAGACAGACAGTGTCGTCTCGCTCCTACGTATTATAACCGCAGCCGCCGCAAACGTCGATTTTACCAAACCATCTCTTCTCCACAGGGCAACGTCGCGAACTTTGTAGAAACGGAACAGATAATTGAACGCGGTGGTGAAAAGTCTTCCTTCGTCCAGACCAGGGGCTCTATCCCCCTGTTCTGGAGCCAGTACCCTAATATCAAATACAAGCCGGCGATGGAGCTGTCGCATGAAGACCATGTGGCTGCGTACACCAAGCATTTGAGGGACCAGCAACAGAGATACGGGAACCAAGTGCTCGTCAATCTGGTGAGTGGAGATGAGGAGATTAGTGGGTGCAGAGCATACGTGTACTGTATGCTCTTCGTATATAGCGTCTTTATTGCCCCAAACTCGGTTTGTATTTCATCGTCGTCGTCATTATCATAGCCTTTTCCCAACTATGTTGGGGTCGGCTTCCAGTCTAACCGGATGCAGCTGAATACCAGTATTTTACTTCTAGCGACTGCCTACCTGACCTCCACAAACCAGTTACTGGGTAATACGATACACCTTGGTAAGACTGGTTGTCAGACTTTCGGGTTTCCGAAAACCCGTAACGACTGTCAAAAATCCACGAATGACAGCCGGGACCAACGGCTTGACGTGCTTTCCGAGGCACGGCGAGGTCTTGATATGTAAAGATGGTCACCCATCCACGGGCCGACCGCGGCAAGCGTAGCTTAACCTGATCGATCGACCCGCGCGGCTGTTATTACTTAGCCATAAGCCCCTATCATACAGTCACAAATAGCTAATAAATATGTTTTAAAACTTGTCTAATTATACTTTTTTATTAAGTTAAAGATGCTTGGTCTACCTAAATTGTGTTCTTAGGGCTCGTCAACAACCTGCCGGGGTCGCGGGTTGTTCGAAAGAGATACCGTGGCCCTGGCACAGGCAACTGAAGGAACACGGGTGGGTTTTAGTCAGTAAAAGACTGACACGCCCTCCCACTTCGCCCAGAGCGGAAGAAGTCTGATGATTTCGCATCCACAAAAAAAAAGGGCTCGTCAACAAAAACAAAACTTACTAGTTGGTGCAGGAAATCGTATAACAACAAATATTCACCAACTTCTCCTTCCCCAGATCGACCAGCATGGCAAAGAAGAGGCTCTAGAGCGGGGCTTCCGCGCCGCCGTCGCCGCGGCCGCTCTACCGGGCGTCAGATACGAGCCCTTTGACTTCCACGCAGAGTGCCGATCTATGAGATACTACCGATTAAATGTGCTCATAGACAGGATAGCGCACGAACAGGTACGAACACTGCCGAACCCTCACGAACACTTAATTAATAGCTATTTTATTTACTGCTATTTTAGAAATACATAAGTTTCAGTTAGTGATTTGAGTGGACATGATTTTGTAAAGTCAACCGGACGTCTATGATGCCATCTTGATTTTGACAGCATCTTTATTTCGGAGCAGTAGGGGGCGGTTTTCGTTTGACGCGAGGTTAACCATCCCAGATTGGGGTAACATTTTTACACAAGCAACTTCAAAGTCGAAGTCAAATAATTTATTTTGAATAGGCACATAGAAGGCACTTTTGAACGTGAAACAAAAAAAAAAAATTGATTTGATTCTAGTCGCCCCTTGCAAAAGATAGTTTCGTATGGAGAAGAATGGGCATGAAACTCCACCGTTACCATTTTATAACTGTTTTACAATATTTTGTATATATTAATTACATAATTATGTAGATTAAGTATATGTGAAGACGATGCACCTAGGATAATTATTAATGTACCACAATATGTAAAAATAATTAAAAATGAAGCAAAGACACATAAATTCCCCCACCCACCCATTGCCCACTGCCCATTGACCGCCCATTGTGTCACCCTATGTAAAATTTCAACATTCATACCTGTATTTTAAATGGTGTGCATAATAAAGAGTATTCTATTCTAAATTAATTATGTGATAGATATATGGTGCTTCATTTACAATTCGTTTAAAAAGACATTTTAACATCAGTACAAAAGCGGGTGAAACATAGCCGGTCCGAACTTTGCGCAGAAGGCTGCGCAATAACATTTTTTAGGAACCAAGTGGTTACATGAGGCGAGTGTGAGTTCTCTCGAACATGCGCGTAAGTTCGGAGAGCCTATGTTCACACCGGCCATCATTCGTATAAACAGTCAATAGGGTAATTTGAAGTTAGAGAGTTATATTGATGATTATTATGCTGTAAATACATACTTGTTACGATTGCGAATCATATTTTGATCAACATACAACCTAATACTGATCTGCAAATTGCAAAAAACGTAAGAAACTTTGAATTTCGCGGCTACCCTGGCGCTTTCGCCTTAAAATCTTTCATAGTACGTAATACAGGACTAATATTAAATTCCTCCCCAACAGACAGAATTCGGCTACTTCCTCTCGCGAGGCGGCACAGTCCTGCTACGCCAGAATGGAGTATTCCGAACCAACTGCGTAGATTGTCTGGACAGGACCAACGTGGTACAGAGTCTGTTCGCGCGGTTGCAGCTGAACGCGGCGCTCAGGCTGCTGGCAGTCACCAGCAGCGATGATGAGAAGCATCCGTATCTGGATAAGCTGTTTAATAATGTAAGTATATAAGGTGACTGGTAATTATTGACCGACTAGCTGCGCCCCGCAGTTTCACCCGCGTAGACCGGTATAAAAAGTAGCCTATGTGTTAATCCGGGGTATAAGCTATCTACATACCAAATTTCATCCAAATAGGTCCAGCCGTTTGAGCGTGAAGAAGTAACAAATACACACACTCACAAACTTTCGCCTTTATAATATTTGTGTGATACTTAAACACATGATTGTACTCATGATAACAAACAACTTTTACTATGGGACCAAACCTGAAATCGCGAAATAAGTCAGCTGTTCCCTACATTTCGACGAGTTATGCGAACATAATGTAGGGAAGAGCTTATTTTTTGTCAATCATCTGTTTAAGTATTGGTCACTAATTATCAGTCACCCTGTATAGACGAGGCTTGCACTTGTCTGGGAAATGAAGAACGCGATATCTGCGTGGCACTTCACTTTTTCATTCTGTCCACTAAACTATATTAAATATACTATTCGGGGTCAAATTAAATTAGCTAGCGAAACTCTGCAGACGTGATGGGTCCTTTTGAACATGTATGAAAAAAATTACAAGTTATGGTTGACATTTGATTGAGCTTGTTAGATTTGATATAATATATAATTACTAAGCGTATATATAGCTTCTACGCAAATAGCTAACCTTAAATGTCAGAATGGTTATTGGTTATTTATTGTGTATGAAAGTATTATGAATATTGTGTGTAAGGGAAGGATTTCATAAAGAAAAGCACAGAAAGACAAGACTAGATATTTATTATTTCAATTAGGCTTGTCAATAATTATTCATCTTTAATGAGAAAGCTATTGTCCGTTCGCAAAACTAGGTCTTCATGGAGAAGAAGGACAAGAAACTCCATGGAAACAGTATTATAGTATTCTATCAACACATTTCTTATATTTCCACAATTTAGTTATCTCAAACAGTTAATTCTATAACTCAGAATAATAGCAACATAATAACAATATTTAAGGTATAATATGAAATTACATAACTTACATGACACCTGGTAGATATATTTCACATCACAATGGTACTAGCACTAGCCACTTGAACATCCACTGAGCAACTGCCTCGAGAATGTCATTACAATCCTTTTTATATCCTACCACCCCTTCCATTTATCCCTTCCCATCAAACATCAACTGACAGTATTGTATCAATTGTTTCAAACAACCTATTATATTAAAATAGCAATATAAATTCTATGATATACTACAGTTACTACCAAATATTATTTAATTATTTATAGTAATAACATCTGTACGATTTGACAAGTTAAGAGTGGTATATTTCGTAAACACAATAACTAATCAAATTAGATACTTCTACATTGGTCTCAAGCTTCGTAAATGTGACAGATGTCAATATCCAACAAACAGTTATTCTAAAGGTTGTTTTACAATGATTCGATGATTTTAATCACAACCGAACTAACTTCCGGAATCAAGGTAATCTCAAGTATTTATTTTTAAATATTAGACACATAATAATTACATTTATCTAACAAGCTCAATAAAATTAGTGGATTGTATATAAATATAGGTGTAATACCATAAATTACAAAGATCAACGTTTGTAGAATTGAACAATGGAATGCCCGTAGTGGCGCGCGTCGTTGAGCCGAGTGGTGTGAAGGGCGCGCAGCGGCCGTCGCGTATCGGGTTCGGTGCCCCGACACCCCGCGCCGTCCCCGCAGTCAATCTCGCGCCTATGTGATGCGCCGACACATTTTTTTTTTTTTGTATTTTTGTATTAGTTTGACTGCTCACATAAAATGACAGACGCCAAGACCAGTGTTGGCCCTTCGAATCACGTAGTTGTCATCAGAATTATTGTCGATGATGCGCCAACACTAGATCACCCGCATCAAAATAGATTTTATTCATAAAAGTAAAAGTACGCGAGAGGTTGGGGGGGGGGGGGGGGGGGGGGTTATGTAAGTTAAGTTGATTTTTTGCTTAGATAAGATTTGGTAAAGTTAAGCTTTAACTGATCCGATTTTCTTATTCAAATTTTCGATGAATTGAAAATCCCGGGTTCACGGGGTGTCCATATTAACACAATAGGGTATTACACCCATTTTTGAAAAGTGTCTCTCAATTAGGTTCTATAGTGCTAATAAGCCACTAAAAAAAACACAACATTTTTACTCAATCGATAAGTGCCATAAAAATGCATTTAAATTTTACATTTTCAAATTTCGCGCGAAAACGCTGAACGCAGTGGACGCCATATTGCTCTGTGGTTATGACGTCAGTTGGCTGTGCAAACAAACACTTTTTACACGCTGATCAGTTGAAAGTTGACATTGAAACTTTTTAATTTACACATCCGTATGACGTAATAACATGGCGGCCACTTTCATGGTGTTTATAAAACTGAAAACTTTGAATTGAATTTTAAAATTTATATTGTTATTTTATGAACTAAAACTAACATTTTCCGACTGCATTTTGCCTAAGCTATCTAAATAATATATTTTTAGATTTTTTCTCATTTATAGTAAAATACCGTATTATATGTTTGAGGTCATTGGCCTACCTAATCCGATCATTGATTATAATAATTATTATTCCTTTATTGTCGGGCAACTAAGGCCCATAGATAAAATACACAAATTATTGTTACAAAATAATAATCTAATAGATATTAAAAACATTAACTAACATAAAAACTACTTCACACGAAGTGACGACGTCGTGTCACGCTGCGAAGTGTCGCGTAGCTGGCCGCGGAAACGCCAATACAGCACACCTTTCGGCCAAAACTCTTCCTTGAGGAAGGTCAGCAAATGGTGAGTCGGAACGCGCACCACGAACGACTTGAAATTGGTGTTATGGCGCGCCTCCAACTTCTCCACCCTCAAGGTCCAATTGGTCTTCACCCGTATGTACTCTACGATGTCCTCAGTCTTCGTAAAGTGGTACAAACGGGACACGTACAGCTGCGACGTTGCCTTATATAACCTTGTTGTGACCCCAGGTATGGGCCGACCACGCGGACACGATCTCCACCCAGTATTCTGGCACCGGCGCCCTGAAGACTGACTACACGCGAACAGGCAAGCGGACACACTTCGGTCTCATGCGCGACGGTATCAACTCGCTCACGAGGTACTACAAGAATAACTTCAGTGATGGATTCCGACAGGTAATTGATTTCTAACTTTATTGAAAAATTCTTGTCTTTTTAAAAGTATCTAACTAATAAACTAATTTTACCAAAAAAAAAAAAAAAAAATCATTTATTTGGACCAAACACTACAAATTTTACAAATCTGCCAAAATGCAAGACAGCATGTCGGCAGGATTATAGCTCCTCTTAAAACATTTGGTCCATGCATAGAAATACAGGATGTAAGCCCTGTGTAAGTGTAAGCCACAGCCCTCCGCAGAGTGATGCGGTGAATTTAGTATATAATACTAAGATTACAGGTACATTGAAGTTTAAAATTTAATGTACCTGTCATCTTAACACCAATAAACCTGATTTGTTTTATTACCTCACACGCAATGTATCGTTACCGTGGCAAAACGCACAAGCGAACGGCACGGCGGCAGCGCAGCGCGTCGTACTTATTTCAAGCTGTTTTATTTACAGAAATGGAGTGCTGCGTGCAGGGAATGTAATTTTACATTGAAATAAATAAGTAACTGAAAAAAAAACCGGCCAAGTGCGTGTTCGGAACACGCACAATGAAGGGTTCCGTAGTTGAAAAGAATTTATCCCAAAAACAAACTAAACAATGGATCCCAAAAAAAAAAAAAATACGTTATAAAACTACAAATTAACAATTTTCGGACTTTTTCTTTTATTTGTACTGGAAGACCTTGCTTCTTGCCAAATTTCATTATTCTAGGTCGACGGGAAATACCCTATAGCTTTTGATTTACTTGCGACAGTTGCGAGTATCAAAATGTGTCGCAAAATGGCCGTAATTTTTTTTTGCGTTGACTTAGAAGATTGATTTTTTTAGAACTCTAAGGGGCCATAGACTTACGTATTCGATATTAATTTCAACTTGATATCTCTACGCCTCCTTGAGAAAAAGGGTCATGACAGATTGACAGAGTTGAAATCTTTTTTTATGTGATAGAATTACAAATTAATAATTCTCGGACTTTTTCCTTTATTTGTGCTGTGAGAGCTTGCTTCTTGCCAAATTTTGTGATTCTAGCACAACGGGTAGTACCCTATAGGTTTTGATTTACTTGCGAGTATCAAAATATGTCCATAAATGGCCGTATGTTTTTATTGCGTTGACTTAGAAGCTTGAGTTTTTTAGGACTCCAAGAGACCATAGACTTACATATTTCATATTAATTTCAACTTGATATCTCCACGCGTTCCTGAGAAAAAGTGTCTTGGCAGACTGACAGACAAACAGACGGACAACAAAGTGATCCTATAAGGGTTCCGTTTTTTTCCTTTTGAGGTACGGAACCCTAAAAACGATAAAAGAAATAAAATTCGGTGGAAAATGATTTAAAATAGGGAGCTGAATGCATCCTGTTACTTTGCAGAGGGCTGCCCCTTACACCCTGTATAAAATACTTACATCCTGTATGGGTATTTGGAACTACCAAACTGTACCGCCCAGCGCCCACACACACGAACGGCACGCGTCACCGGCAGAGGCAACTACAGCTGCCGAGCTACTCTCATATCGTAAAATTCAAATTATAAACTTCGAAACGAGTTTATATTGACATACTTTAGAAACACAATGAGGAGCTTGTGGCTAAGCAATAACAGCCGCTCAATTAACCAAGTTAAGTTGGTCCGTGGATGGGCGACCATCTATTACTTACCGAAACTCCTCCGTGCCTCGGAAAGCACGTTAAGCCGTTGGTCCTGGCTGTCATTCGTGGATCTTTGACAGTCGTTACGGGTCGTCAATAGCCCGAAAGTCTGACAACCAGTGTTATCAAGGGGTATCGTATTGCCCAGTAACTGGGTTGTGGAGGTCAGATAAGCAGTCGCTCCTTGTAAAATACTGGTATTCAGCTGCATCCGGTTAGACTGGAAGCCGACCCCAACATAGTTGGGAAAAGGCTAAGCAGATATATTACAAAGAAGCGACCTTAAATTATTTGCTATACCCACAGTGGTGCATTGACGCAGTTGCCTATTAATTGTTAGGAATAAATGATAAGAAGTTTTGATAATAGTTATGTTTAGGACTCCATCGACCTGTTCCTGGGTAAATACGTGATCACTGACGGCGAGGGCAACACGCTGCCGTGTCCCCTCCGCCGGGATAGAGACTGGAAATACATTACAGTAAGTACAACCGTTTTAGTAATTTCTAAATACAAAAGAATGGGGAAGAAAACTGTCAAATTAGTTCCGCGTAGATGGCGCTTAATGTTTTGTCTTGTCACTGATTGGTCGCTTTTTATTCAAGATCACTTTGGCAAGTTTCATGAATTTATCATGAATTCATGAATTTAATTTAATTTATTTAATTTAAATAATGCACATTTACAATTTTAAGCCTTAAACTAAAGTGGTAGGTGGATCAACCTGAACTAGGATAAACCTGTATCTCAGGTATCATAAGTGCAAATTAGTTTACATAAATATTTCCTAAGATTGATGATAATACATAAATAGTGTGAATAACTTAACAGACTAATGAAAGGACAACATTGAATTAAAAATAATAATTAACTTAAAACAACCAGTAACTTTTGTTGTGTGTGTGACACACACTCAGAAGTGACAAACAGCAATACAAAAGAATGAGGTTTTTCATGAAAATTCACGTCACCAGTTGGCGCCACTTTGACAAGAGGTCTTCCATTTCGACAATGAATATAAAATATATGATGACGTTAGTTTCATTCATTCGTTCATCATTCAGTCACGACTAAAGAAAATATAGGCGCTTTGACATGCCCGGACCTGACGTCTCAGTGCTGCCACCTAGTGAACGCCATTTCATAAAGCCCTCATTGTTATCTCCGCTATTTATTAATTTAACAAATAAGGCTGATTGGAAAAGTTTTTATTGTTAATTTCTTGTTGAGTATGTTTCATGGTTCAAAAGTTAATTTATCAAATTAAATTGTGTTGTGTATAACTTTCATAACAAAGGTGCTGCAAAAATTTATCAAAAAATTCGTTTTGTTCTTTTCTTTAAGACCTACCTATAATAAATAATTATTAAAGAAATAACATATTATTTTGCGCTAGTGCAGCTAAGTCGTTCGTCAAACGTATACACTTAATACGTATAGCAGTGGCGAAAGCACCTAATAACACGATTCCTACCGGCTTCCCTTCGGCGGTTCGCTACTCTACCGCTATTGAAAAATGGCACAGTCAATATAGTGTCTACTTTTGCCTAAAACAAGAGTTACACTGTCGATATTTAATTCACCATAACATTTAAACAACAAAAACACCTATTTAGCTTTGAATTACAACAACAACAAAAAAATTCTAAAATAACTCGGCGCCAAAACGTCATAATCGGGAACTAAAAATTCATACAATAGCGATCCCGTCATGACGTCACTCTAGGTCACGTGGCACCGCTTGATAATGGACGAGAGCAAGCCGACGTACAACGGGTTACGATAGAGACAGATATAGGACAAATGCGTCAGCGAGAACGAGATGAAGGAATATTGCACATTTTATTTAGTTTTCACTTGTTCAACTTACTGTATTGTATGTGTTCGATCTTTTATATTCCTATAATAATTTTAGAATGATAGTATCTAATTTAGTTGAGTTTATTTTTCTAAAACATTGAAAGTTTTGTTTGAGTAGTGATACTCGCAGCTTCTTTTTGTTTCTGCTATTTGACGATAGATAATGTTTAATTCAGTAAAAAAAAGACTATAATTTTTAAGAAAACAAATTAATTTTTACCTTATTGGTGATAAGTTGAAACCGGCTTCTCTCTTACTTTTGTTCACACCTCGCCACTGACGTATAGCATAGACGCTGCGCAAACACTGAACATATAAACATGTCATTAGGTACTCAAGGCAAAGACACTCTTTCACACAGAATTTGGAGCAAATACACAAATAGTTTTGTTTGGTAGAGCTGTTATAATGTTGATTTTTGTGTTCTAGTTCCCATCAGTCCTGCTGGTAGCGATGTCAATGTTCTGCGCAAGCGCAACTCTGCCGCAGCGCTACACCAGCGAAGTTCTGCTGTACCTTATGTTCTGGGGCGCCGCCGTCACTGCGACACTCACCTTTATATTCAGGTAGACAACAAATCACTGGCTTCTGCCCGCAGCTTTGCCCGTGCGCGTTGGATACCTGGTAAACTAAGTTATTTTTCGATAAAAAAAATATCGAACGTCATTCTTCAGGTCGTGCTCTGAGCCTTTCGAATCGGTTCAATGGTTAAAGACGGCAAGAAGTAACACATTAACAGAAAGAGATTTATGATTGTATAACCATGCTACCATAAATCCGAATGTGTGTGTGTGTGGATTTGAATAAGGTTTTTGACAATTTTTTTTATTTTAAACTGAAAAATATTTTTAATAATATTTTTTAATTTTATAAAATTTATAAAAGCTTAATTTTAAACTGAAAAATATTTTTAATAATATTTTTTAATTTTATAAAATTTGTAAAAGCTTAAAAAATTGCCAAGTTATAAACGTTTTAAAATAACTGCTAGACAAAGACGGCACTAGCACAGAAGTGACGTCACGACTCAGTAGCTTCATACTAACGCCAATGACGGGAATAATCCCTTCCAAAAACTTTTTAAGCTTGCAGCCATATTTCCATCGATTTTTTGTTTGTTTTTTTTTTTTATCTCTGCTAAGGGCCTATTTCACGATGGCCGAATAGCCACTACTCACCGAATAAATTCAAAAATGGAACAGAGTTTATATGAAATTATCTGTAGGAACGTATCGTAGGTGGTGAAACATGCCCTTATTGAAATGAACGGTCGTCCATTGATGAATAAATCAAAACCTTGGGAACCGTGACTAGATCCTTATTTTTTTCGAAGTGACACGAGAGAGAAGAAAGATATAACCGCCTCTGTCTCTCACAATAAATCTCTCTTAGCCTACATACGCACGGGCGCTTTTTTAACGCGATGTTTTTCACCGTGCTCTGGATTTTCGTACCTCGGCGTCAAACCGAGCCTTGAGAAACCAACAGAGTGCATCTCTAGCGCGTTGAAAATGTGCACAGTTGGATTTTCAACTCACGCTGCTAAGCTAAAGCGTTGAAATTCCAGTGACCAGCAAGAAAAGTCGCGTCGCGTTAAAAAAAGCGCTCCTGCTGACGTCGACTATCATGTGTACGGTGCTGGACGCGCAATTTTCAGGGTTCCGTACCCGAAGGATCCAAACGGAGCCCTATTACATGTCACTCACATGTCCGTCTGTCCGTCGTCTGTCACACAGGTTTTACAGCCAAATGGTTGGAGCTACAGCTACAGAGGAGCTCGTGGCTAAGTAATAACAGCCGCACGGGTCGATCCATCAGGTTAAGCTACGCTTGCCGGGGTTGGTCAGTGGATGGGTGACCATTCTTTACATACCGAGACTCCTCCGTGCCTCGGAAAGCACGTTAAGCCGTTGGTCCCGGCTGTCATTCGTGGATCTTTGACAGTTGTTACGGGTCGTCAGAAGCCCGAAAGTCTGACAACCAGTCTTACCAAGGGGTATCGTATTACCCAGTAACTGGGTTGTGGAGGTCAGATAGGCAGTCGCTCCATGTAAAATACTGGTATTCAGCTGCATCCAGTTAGACTGGAAGCTGACCCCAACATAGTTGGGAAAAGGCTAGCAGATGATGAGCAGATGATGGTTGGAGCTACAGTCTTCAAATTTTCACAGTATAAGCATCTTGTTAACCCAAAGCCATAAAAATTTTCAAAAAATGTTTTTAAGGGGGCTCCCATGAAGAAAAAGGGGGACGCGAAAAAAAAATTTTGACCTACCCCATTGAGTGGGGTATCGTTGTTTAGAGATCGTTGAGTAGGTAAATACTGTATTTTTTGTATTAAAAAATATTGGAAAACAAAGGAATGAGAAGCCACCAAAGTTTTTTTTTTTTTTTTTACAAAATTTTGTTCCGAAGATTTTTTTAACTTCCCATTGACCTATGAACTAGAAATTTGGTGAAAATTATTATTATTACGTATATTTTACTAACAAATACCAATATAGGGTGACTGGTAAATAGTGACCGATACTTAAACACACGATTGTACTCATGATAACAAACAACTTTTACTATGGGACCAAAACTGAAATTGCGAAAAAAAATCAGCTGCTCCCTGTAGGGAGCAGCTGATTTTTTTTCGCAATTTCAAAAATGTAATTTTGACGAGCAATGCCAACATAAATGTAGGGAACAGCTGATTTTTTTTTGCGCTGTCAGGTTTGGTCCCATACTAAAAGTTGTTTGTTATCGTGAGTACAATCATGTGTTTAAGCATCGGTCACTAATTACCAGTCACCCTATATATTGATTTACCAGATTTGGTACGGAACCGAATGTGCGAAGTCCGACACGCACTTGGCCGGTTATTTTGTGTTATTCTTGATGGTGTTAAAGTATCATGAAAATGTAATTGTTCCAGGCACGGCAAGGAGTTCGTAGACTGGCCGCGCCTGGATGCGGGCGGGCTCGCCGCCGCGCGCGCCCTGCCGCCCCCGTCGTCCTTATGATCGCAGACCTGCCGCTCGTAGTCGTCGTCTAACATACTTCCGTCTCTTTCTAACGTTCCCGTTTGAGTGGTGAGCGAGTGAGATAGGTAGCTATTAGATGGTGTTTTGTACTAGTGTTGTTTTGTTAGAAAGTGTGTTTTGTCAAATCTTGTGTTTGATTGGTTGACTCTTATTTATTTAACTATTTAATTTAGCCAACAATTGTGTACACAATTACTTACAGACTAACACAATATGCACCATTTCTGGTTTTAAATAGTACTAGCTTCCGCCCGCGGCTTCGCCCGCGTGGTATGTCGATAAAAAGTAGCCTAGTAATCTTTTTCCAGGTCGTGGTCTATCCGTGTGCCAAATTTCATACAAATTCGTTCAGTCGTTTTAGCGTGAACGCTTGCAAACAAACAAACTCACTTTTGCATTTATAACATTAGTTAGGATTACAAAACCAAAAAGGATATTTACAATTAAGAGCGTTGAACGTGCGCGGGCTGGCAACGTCGCATTTCTAGAGGTTTTTCGTGGTTACCTATTTCATTAAATTTAAATCAAATGACAATTTCCTGTGACAAATTCTTAGATCGTTTGTATTTATAAGTAGGTATGCTATTTTTGATTGTTATTTTGGTAATTACTCTTAGAAAATAAAAAACAAATGACAGTATGTCATTTTTTAAGAGTATAGAGATATAACGACTTCGTTTATAACGGGCTAACCGTTTTTAGACGTGCTATGAAAACATATCTATTTAGTACGACTCCTGTTTAAGCGACCAACTGCTTATAACATACCGTTATTTTTTGTCCTTTTTTTAAATCTGAAAGCGGGCCCCTGCCCGCAGGGCTCCTGTCTGAAACTTTTCAAAATACATATATTTTTGGCGTTCTCTCACCACGCCTCACCTACTCAGGTACCAAGTTTTCGTGCTGAACTGAATATTTTTGCTGGTACACCCTCTGCAAAGGAATCAAGAGATATACTTTAAACTAGCTTTTGCCCGTGGCTTGGCCCGCGTGGATGTCAGGAAATATCCCACGAGAACAAATTCTAGAAACTTATATTTTCGGCATCCAGACTCCGTTCCCTCATCTCGTAGCAATAACTTTTTTTCAAAAATGATTAATGTATAGTTTTGATTTCGTTACTATTTTATTATAATTTAGTATAGATAGCTTTGTATTTATCCTCTATTATATATTACATAACATAAACTCACGCCTTCTTCCCATGGGGGTAGGCAGAAACCACAGAACGCCACCTGCTACGATCCTTACATACTACTTTTGTTACGTTTTGTGTTCATACATCCTCTATATTAATTACTAGCTTTTGCCAGCGTTTTCGCCCGCGTGGATGTCAGAATTACCGGGAAATCATTCCTTATTCCTTGTCTTCATTATAAAGAGGACCTCTGTGTAAAATTTCAGCTTTCTAGGTTCAAGGGTTTGGGCTGGGCGTTGATGAGTCAGTCAGTCAGTCAGGACTTCTCTTTTTATTTATATAGATTTGTTATGCTTATGCTATTGTTCACTAAAGTTTGTTAGCTATTTTGGTCAACCAATCAGATGTTGACAGACAGTATTTTACAAAAGTGCGCGCGCAAGTGCTAGTCACCGCGTAAAAAATTACGTGATATTTGAGGTATGTGAGCGATGAGACGGAGAGGTAGACAGGCCAAGGTAACTCAGTCTGTCAATCCGCCGTCTCACCGCTGGTATGACTCAGGCGGTGACTAGCACTGGCGCGCGTACTATAAATAAAGTTTTCAGAGGCTTCCTTATTCGTATAAAGTGTGTGTTATATAAATATTTGATTGTAATGGGGTAAAATGGTACAAAGTTGTAGTCTAATTAATTATTTATTGTGAAAATATTGATGGAAAGGCATTTTCTGAACTATCACTTTTCTAATAGTCTCGCGTTGATTCTAAATATGAATATTAAAGTTTTTCACCACACTTAGGGGTCATTGTACTCATCATTATGAACAACTTTTACTATGGGACAAAACCTGAAATCGCGAAAAAAAATCAGCTATTCTTTACATTTTGACGAGTTATGCGAATATAAATGTAGGGAGCAGCTGTTTTTTTTTGCGATATCGAGTTTGGTCCCATAGTAAAAGTTGTTAAGTAATGATCAGTACAATGACCCCTTAAGAGGTTGTGCGTGATTTAAGTTACACATTGTATAGTTATATTCTTCAGGTCTCTTTTTTGAAGAGTGAGGCAGAATCTATAACCGTACGGAATTGTTGAACTATTTCGGAAAAGTTGTGAAGAAAATTGACACGATTTGATTTAACCCCAATAGAACGGTGATTGAATAAAAGCGAAGGGCCAAATATAGTATTGTGACGTTCTTCGAATAGTACAAAGAGTAGAAATTCCAGTAGATATCTAGATATATTTATTAATAAAAACAACACTAGTATAAAAACGTCATTCTAAAAACATATTACATACGATCTTTTTCTTCTATTAGGACACATCGATCCAAGTCTACCACAGTTTAAATTGTACTTTATTCCTTTCACCATAGAGTTCATTTTGAGTCTTTGACAAAGATATCAAATGTCCAATTGTACAAAATGAACTCGTCATTTCGAAAAGGGCAAACTGAAAAAGGCGTAGTCCAAAACATTTTAATTCAAATTATCTGCAAGTATGAAAATTTACTCTGTTTTTTTAAATATCAAGTAATTATGTTTTATATTTATCAACCTCTATATTAATTTTTTTCAGCACCAATAACTTTTTTTAAAAGAAACATTATTATTGTTGATTCTGATAAGTTTTTATTAATTGACTTTGTGTCTTTTTCGAAATGACGGGTTCAAATATTGAATCATATTTACAAGTCTTATGGAGATTATTTATTTATTCAGCTAAATGAATTGATTGTTAAAAAGCCCGAGCTGCCATAGTAAAAATCGGGACTTGAGATTAGGGTTGGCGCGATCGTTCGTATTTGACATCCAATGTTTTAGAGTAAGCCAGGTAGCACAGGCGATTTTTTTCGCGCACTGGATTTAGAAAGCACTGTTTAGCTCCGAGAGTTGAAAATACAACAATGTGTTTTTTTGATGATGATGCCCTCTGTTGGATTTTCAATGCTCGGCTCAATACCTAGAGTTGAAAATCTAGTGCAGGTTTCTAGACGTGAAGTGTGGAAGAGAGACGCATATATACGAAATTAGTAGGAATATTGAGACAAAGCTTTGTACTTCTGTCTATAACGGCGTGCCGTATTTTTGCTTGGCGAACTTTTAAACGTTAACCAAACAAAGTGCTGTCACTGTTACAGAATTTCTTAGAGAAAGTTTTATATAGCTGTCTCATGAGCTGCCACGCGGTGGCTCGATCTATAGGTATATATTCTAAGAGTCCGCCATAAAAAATCGCCCGTGCATATCTGGGCTAACACCTATGGTGTGCTTCACCTTGATTGATAGTCCTGGATACTGCGAAACAAGACTCTCGGTATTTCATCAATCATTTACGTCCAAAACCAAGACCTTTGATTGAAAGATTGATTCGTTTGTCTGACCAACTAAATAATTACCAAAGACTATTTGTTAGACCAAACTTGTTGCTATTTGTGCTTAGTATGTCAATCAAGATGTATATTTATTAGGCAAATTTAAACCTTAGCTAACTTGAATATTGTATCGTCGGAATAATTCGTTCGATTCGGTTTTTAAAGCTACGGTTTCCTAGAAGAGGGGGCGTTCATTAATTATGTCAGGCAATTTTGGAGATTTTTCGACCCCCCACACCCCTTGATGAGATGTCGCGAGATTTGGCTCGGGCCCCGTCCCTCCTGATCTCATGCGGGATTTTCATTATACGTATTTACACTAAAAATAAATCCACCGCAATCAAGAACACATTAACATCTGTTCTTGATTGCGTTGGATTTATTTAAATAAACATAATTGGCTTAATTATTTTTTGTAACAATCACCCAGTTTTTTCACAATTTCACACTGTTTCTTGCGAAAAAAAAATACGTGATATTTGTCGAGACCCCCTCTCCCCCACGTGAGATTGGGTGAGATTAGGCTCGACCCCCTCCCCTCGCCTTACGTAATTAATGAACGCCCCTAGAGCGATGGCCGCCACATAACGGCCACAGTGACGGCTGTGATGAAAATGTTGTCAGCGGGGTTTGATTTTACGGTATCAAACTACGAAAACACCAACTTACTTTTATTAATAACGTTTCATGACGTCATTCGCCGGCAAGATGCGTACACTATGTGGCGGACACCGCTTTTCTAGGATACCGTAGTATTACGGCCAAATTTTAAAACGTAATTTAATATTAAATATTTTAGTCTGATTTGATGTGTAGAGATAAACCATTCTAAAAATGAACGCCCCTCCACAGCGGTTACGCTCACATTCAAAGAAATGTATAGACGCAATACACATAATTGGTCTTTGTCATTGGTTGCGCAGTCACCGGCGAGTACGGTCAACAACTAAACTAAATAAATACCTTACAGACTAACATAACATACGTAAAAATATACACAATGATTTTTTTTATGAAAACGGTATTTACCCGATTTGCCTAAACGCCAGCTAACAGCCGGATTTGTCGGCCAACTAGTGTATAAATGACACGAACGTGCGACAGAGCGAACGTGTCGTTCCATACAAAGCGCGTGCTCCCCGCCGTGCAATGTTGTTACCTGGACTGATCGCACGATTAGTTGTCGCCGCACGCACACAAGTAAAGTGTTGCAATAAGTATTTCCTCTCACACATTGAAATAATCACGCTTTGTGGAGGGGCGTTCATTTTTAGAATAGTTCATCTCTACACGAGTATTGCAGCGACACAGACTTCTGACGTTTGAGGTTTCGTGGGTTTAATCATAGACTATAAAATCTAGGATGAGCTTATAATCTTTATTCTGGACATACAAGATTTTCAAGGTTAGCCTAGGTTCACGGATACGCCTTTGACAAATATAAATTATATATTAGCATTCCATTGATGACTAATGCATGCGATTTGTCTGACCTTCCGTGTTATCTGTTTAAGGACATCTTACAATACTCAGTTCAACAACGAGCAATTTTTGTTTAAACTTATTGAAGTGAAAACTTTTTTAGGCGCGTTGAGCGATTTCTGGTGTCACGCGACATGCTAATGTGACTTTTGGTACACTGATACTGAACAGCTGATTTTGTGATGACATTCAATAATACACTTTAATATTAGTGTATTAAAGTGCAATCAAAACAGCACGAACTTGCTTCAGGACTCTTGAGAACCATTTTTTAGAACTTCGCACTTTACGGTAATGAAAATAAAGTGTATTATTCAATGTAATAAACAATACATATTTATACCCATGAAAATAAATACTGATTTTCTTTTAATAAGTTTGTTACAAGGTCCGACAAATCGCATTGTCCCGCGCACCGCGATAGAACACTACGTACTGGTAACAAAGTCGCGAATGTGCGCGTTTAGTTAGCTTCTATAGTTTAAAAGATAATGGTTTGTCGCTGTGGTCCTACACCATGTTCCTCGTCTAGGAATTGACAGTTTTATTGTGTGGTTGCATTAGCGTTTGGGGGTTTGAGGTAAAGAGTATTTTATAGCGTCTGACAGGATAGCATATCCGATAGGATAGGATAGGATATCATTCGGCTCTGTACACTCATTGTTTTCTTTGTAACAGCAATTAATCTTCCTAGCCTGTCGGTTTCCAGTCTAACTGGATGCAGCTGAATATCAGTATTTTACATGGAGCGACTGGCTATCTGACATCCATAACCCAGTTACTGGGTAACACTATACCCCTTGGTAAGACTGGTTGTCAGACTTTTCTCTGTAACATCAATTACTTTAAAAAAGGTCATCATCTTTCTCCTGCTTATTGCTTTAAAAAATGAACAATACATAATTCGTTTTTTTTAATGTGCCGCCATTTTTGCATTTAAATAAAATAAATGCTCTCACAAATTCAGTATACCTACGGGGATTCTTTATTGTTTCAACATCAAGAATCAATATTGATTCTTAAACATATCACAAAAATAATTGATTCGCTCGAGGCATTGACCCTTACATTGTCTGGCAGTCAGGACAAGGCGGGCCAACGACATTGATTGGAAAAAACATTCATCAGCTTAACTAAACACAAAATAAAGTAGAGTTACTGTTGACCGGAGTTCACATCCAATATGAACGTGATGTTAGTCCACAGGTGGTTTTATATTTTCAAGTTTGTCTGTATTTATAACCGACTCCAAGAAAGGAAGTTTTGTATTTGACCCGTATGTATGTGTTCGCAATTTTATCAAAAACGATGAACCAATTCTGATGACTTTTTTTTCCGTAGAAATTCAAAAATTAGCTCTAATATAAATACTTAAAAACCCAACCGCTAATGTATAGTTCCGTTTCCAGTGCAGATACTAAACGACGACTCGAGACGGCCGGATACTCCATATCCATAGGAATAACATTGCGAATATAAATCGTTATAGCATTTAAAACCTTGCCTCATTTTACCTACAATACGCACGAGCGCTTTTTTCCGTGACGTTTTTTTTTTACCGTGCATTGGATTTTTAACGCTCGGCTGCGAGTTGAAATTCCAAAAGTACGCGTTTTAACGCGCTAGGGATGCATTCTGTTTGATTATCAACTCGGCTCAACGTCAAGAGTTGAAAATTCAGGCCGCGGTAAAATAAGCGCCGCGGTAAATAAGTAAGCGCCCGTAGATCTTTGACTAGAAATGATTATTTTTGTGTTTATTTTTTTAGAGGAAGGTCATGACCGCTATGTTTTGTAAAGCGGTAGAAAAGTTCCCATTTGTTAGTAGATAGAGATTCTATTTTGACTAAGTATTGTAATTTTTAACTATGTATCGAGCTAATGTTTAATAATTGCCTTTCTATCTACCTCTTTAGCGACTACCGGTTCCAGAAAATAAAGCGGCGATACATGAAAATATATTTTTATTTCCGCAGTGTTATTTCAAATGGCGTGTTATTGTAATAATATTGTTATTTTTTGTCATCTTGTGTAATTTAATTATTTTAATCTTGTAATTTTTATGGAGAAGATATTTCAATAAACAATGAATCAATATTGGTTTGTTTTCATTTACTTTACATTACATTACCATGATAATCAATCACAAGGCTAGTAAAGGAGGATTTACGGATAGATTTCGGTCTGTGGTTGATGAATTATTACGATGAAATCTGCAATTCAATATGCAAGTGCTTAAAAACTAAAATGGACGAGTACACAAGTCAATAAACTTTGCAAGTCGTAAAAAAGTCGTTCACAATAAAAAAATATGTAAGTGAAAGATTTTTTTATTCAAATGTATTCCTTTTGAATGCGTCATTACGTGAACGCATTCATATCGATTGCTGTCAGTCAACTGTCACCGCTCTGTCTACGACTGTTCTGAAAGCGAACACAAAGCCTTTGTAAACTCCAGTAAAAAATGCAGTTTGCTAAAATCTTGCTTAAATTAACACAACAATTAAGAGTATCATATAGATTCAATATAATAGAGTCGATTTTATAGTTTTGCAACCACGGGAAATGGAGTTAAAAACACAAGATATCTAGAAACGTCACTGATAAATTAACTAGCCGATCCTAGTTTCAGAATGTATGTTCCGTCGCCAGCGGAATACGCGAACAGAGTCCACCGATATTTATCGCCGTATTATCTCGTACGCTAATAAAATACAATAATTCTATGATAATATATTTTAAAATTTATACAGCCTTCGATATTCTGTGACACGGACGTGAGTTTTGTGTGTAATTAGAGACAAAAAATGTGCTAAATAGAGTGAAGGATTTTGCTTGTTTTTTTTTTGCGATTGTCGGCGCCAGAATGTCTGATGAGCTTGAGGCTCGTATGTGGGACGATGGGGGCTCCCGGTACGAGTCCAGGGGCCGCGGGCCGTACTTCGAGTCGGCCTTCGCCTCGTCAGAACATTTGGACAGAGCTCCTTTGTTGTCTGAGGTAAAATAAATTTTATGTATTTTTTCATCGCCTAGTTATAATTTACTATAATATTGTGCCTATAATATTTCGTATAAAATTGTTATGTTTTGCAGTAAGCATATATTTACATTTTCCAACTAAGTAAAGTATTCAGTGTTTTCTTAGATAGTTCATATTATGTTTCATCTCCAATATTATTTATTTTATTGTACTCCTTTCTAAAATATCTTAAATACCTAGCTAATTGTTGTTTTCTCAAAAATGCAAATGCATTCATGTTGTTTACAGCAGTTGTGGGCTATTCTTGTGCAGAAAAAATCATTAAAATGTAGGAAGCAGCTGATTTTTTTTTCACGATTTCAGGTTTGGTCTCATAGTAAAAGTTGTTTGTTATCATGAGTACAATCATATGTTTTAGTTTTGGTCACTAATTACCAGTCGCCCTATATACAGAGCAAACATAACATGATCTGAATGTAGGTATTGCCAATTGGCAGGAGAGACAACCAGATTAGACAGCAAGGGGAGAACTCGGGCCACACATGTATGTGTGGTGCAAACTGTAAATATAACTTATATTTGCAGTTTGCACCACACACACGTGTGTGGCCCTACACAATTTTATTTATTTATTAATGACCAACTTGGTCATTAATAAATAAATAAAATTGTGTAGGGCACCTCATCATCATACTATATTCAAAATTTTATCACAGTTAATGAGAGAACATACAAAGAAGCTGGCCGCCACACTCACATATTGTTGTAAAATAAATATTTGATACTGATAAGATAACAAAATGTAGACGGTAATACTTAAGTACCTACCAAGTTTTGGTAATTTCTGTTTTAAATATTATCATAGTCATCTGCCTAGCCTTTTCCCAACTATTTTGGCATCGGCTTCCAGTCTTACCGGATACAGCTGAATACTTGATATTGATAAACTAAAAATAACAAAATTATATACTAACATAACTAAAACTATTAAAAAAACTAAAATATGGCATCGAAAAATTCCTCCGCATCGCTGTCGACTGGTAAAGTACCCAAGAGACTGGCGGCATTGCCACGATGTATGGCAATGCTAAGCCGCTGGCCAAGGTAAAAGCCAGCCCAAGGGCTGACGGGAAGTGTCAACCAGCCGTTTGGAGATTTCGTTGAACAAACTATGAGCACTCGGACCCCACGGCCCAAGGGTTTCAACCCCAAACGGCTCGAAAATATAATTACCGATAAGGTTATTATACTTCCGCCGCTTGAGGTTTTCCGCAGCGGCAGCAGCAGTGCCAGCACAGCACGCAGAGCCAGGAAGATGGGATGGCGCAAGAGTATCGACACACATTGCGTCCCACACTAAAGGCCTGCCCAACTTCCATGGAAATAAAGACATGCCGTCCGGTCTCTTGCCATCGTCGCGTGCCAAGCCATTGGGTTCTAATACAGCTGGAACGCCGACGGTGACAAGGGCTCGTCGGATGATGTCATTGATGTTCGCGTGCCGTGCTAAGTGACCCGCACTTCGGCTGCAAGACAGGCCGTGGTGTCCGAGGCTGTTGAATACTAGTGTTTTACATAGAGCAACTGCCTATCTGACATCCAAAACCCAGTAACTGGGTAATACAATACCCCTTGGTAAGACTGGTTGTCAGACCTTAGGGCTTCTGAAGACCTGTAACGACTGTCAAAGATCCACAAATGACAGCTGGGACCAATGGCTTAACATGCTTTCTGAGGCACGGAGAGGTCTTGGTATTTAAAGCTGGTCACCCACCCACAGACCAACCGCGGCATGCGTAGCTTAACCTAAACGATCGACCCGTGCGGCTGTTATTACTTTGCCACAAGCCCCTCATTACTAACTATCTGTGTACTCTACTTTGTTTATATGTTACTAACAAATAATATTATTATTATCTACAACAGAGCTCTCAAAGACATAATTTCACCTAATCTTTTCAATCAAAAAGTTTGTAAAGTAAAGACACTCGGCAAAGAAACATGTCATGTCCTATTCTTTTTCTAAAACTGACTTCATCCTTTGATATAATAAAACTCTAATTCCGGGGCAGAACAAAAGATCATCAATTTAGTCTCATTACTTGGGAATTTACTGTTCACAACCAAATAAATAGTCAATCAATGAACCAAAGCATGAAATTTATCACCCCTAAAATAACGAAGGAAATGTTACTATAATCATTGATAATCACCATGCTTGGCAAAAACAAGTGATTAATTGTTATGAGCACAAAATAGAATCTTCGTGTACACACATACACAAAACACACACATACACAACACACACACACATACACACACGTACATACATACATAAATTCACGCCTTCTTCCAAGGGGGTAGGCATTAACTACAGATTGTCGCCTGCTACAATCCTTTCGCCTCGTTTACGTTCATACATTGGTCGTACACGCACGCCGCATCTGTATCCTAATTGCGTAACACATCAATCGGAATCTGTTTCATTTTGACAGTTCAACAACATTTATTGCGTTATTTACGTTGTCGAGCAGACAATTTTTTCGAACATATGAAGCAATGGATTAGCAATTTGCTTCAAAATAATTAAAATTCCGATTGATAGTGTGTTACGCAATTAGGGTGCTGATCTTCATGTCATGTGTCCATACAATTTTAAATTTAAGGAGGATGCGCTGTGGTAGCCCGCGAAATTCAAATTTTCTTGCGTTTTATGCAATTTGCAGGTCCGTGTCAGGTTGTATCTTGATTTCGTTTCTTCGACGAATCTGCACGAAATCTAACTTATATAAATGTATTGATGATTTTCATGGTTAAAATTATATAAATACATATGTTTTATTCCCGTGTATCATATTTTGATCAAGATACAACCTGACACGGACCTGCGAATTGCAAAACACCCAAAAAAAATTGAATTTCGCGGGCTACCACAGCGCATCCCCCTTAATATGAAAACATTGACATAATCTCAGATTTTAATCAACATTTAATTAAATACTGTTCACAACGGCACAGGAGCTAATAAATTTGTTTTACACACAATAAATTAGTTTATTGTATTAGATAAATATGTTATCATTATTTTAGATACAACTGATAATAGTACAGATACCTTATCAGAGCACAAAATGTTACAGTAGCTAAATTTAATCAGTACCGTGCTGAATGAATTAAATAGAATGAATATTGAATATGAAAATTAAAAAAAATATTCAAATATTCAACCTTAAAACAGACGATAACTGAATAATAAGAGGCTATGGTTGCCAGGTTGTGGCTGTCTTGTGTAGATCTTTGATAATTGTTACGGGTCAGATGCCCAAGTCTGCCAAGGCCAACTAGTCTTACTAAGGGGTATCATGTTACACAATAACTGGGTTGTGGAGCTCAGATCGGCAGTTGTGCCGGGTCTCCCTTGTTTGACCAAAAGGAATTTGACAAATTTTCACTTCCCAAAAATTTTCTCGCATAATTTCATTTGCCAAATTATTACTTAGCAAAAAATCTATTCACAAAAAGTTGTAACGCAAACCTAGTGTTTGGCAAATGAACGTTTAAACTATAACTTGTTTACCAACTAGTACTTCTAACATTTTTTATTTAGTCAAATATTTCATTTGGAATAACAGTTTTTATGCAAAATCAAATAAGCCAAATACTTATTTAGTATCGTCAGTTTTCAATTCACCCTTTCCTATATTCAGTCAAACTTCAATGACAAAAATGTGAACTACTAAGTGGGTAGGAGGTAAATCATAAATGGCGCTCAATGTGTGCTCTTCTTTTTCTATATAATGTAGTCGTTCCTGGCACAGTAAGTAGTAGGTCACAGTTTTAACCTAACCTAACCTAACCATTTTTTTAAAATAAGTAATTAACCTAATCTAAATAATTCAGTTCCGGGTAACCTACTAAAAACAACCTCTTTTTTCTATTAATGCAAGTCGTTTCTGGCACTCGCCGGCCGCTACCGCGGCACCGCTCGCTTCGCTCGCTCGGCTCGTGCGTAGGAGGTCACAGTTTTAACCTAACCTAACCTACCCATTTTTTTTAAATAAGAAATTAACCTAATCTAAATTGTTGAGTTCCGGATAACCTACTAAAAACAATATATTTTTTTCTATTAATGCAAGTCGTGTCTGGCACTCGCCGGCCGCTCCCGCGGCACCGCTCGCTTCGCTCGCTCGGCTCGTGCGTAGGAGGTCACAGTTTTAACCTAACCTAACCTAACCATTTTTTTTTAAATAATTAACCTACTCTAACTACTTCCATAAATAAACTAATATCAAGTAACCATAAATTTGACTTGTTTCAGACAAATTCAAGCACAAAAACTTAAAAAGAAGTACGCAAAAGACATCAAATTTAACCAGCAAGTCAAATGTCTAAAAATCTTATTTTTGCCTTAATATTTTTTGTCTTAACAAATCATTTCACCAAACGTTTATTGTCTGAAGATTGTTTGCTGTAATAAATCATTTGATTAAAGACCAAATTCCATAATGACATTATACTTAGTAATATTTTGCCAAGTAAAAATTTGGCCAAATGAAAATATGCGTACTAAAATCATTCGAAATATTGCAATGGTATAAAAAAAGGTTGCTAAAATTTGTTTGGGTAATGAAATTTTGTCAAAATCTTTTTGGCAAAACGGCAGGCACCCAGTTGTGCCATGTAAAATATTAGGTCTTTACCTATGAAATTGCCGTTCTGCAGTACTGGCCATTTCAAATCAAAATAATTTTTGTTTGGCTAAGAATTCTAATTTCAAATTAATTTTATTTTAAAAACATGGATTTTTTTTTCCAAAAGTAGTCATTTGTTTATTGATTAGTGTTACATTTTCAACGCATTTCAATCTTTTTCGTCATCATGGATACGTTAAAAATTCGAGTAATTATGGAATATGAGTACCGTCGCGGCACAAGCGGCACGCAACATAAACGACGTTTACGGAGCTAACACTACAAACCAACGCACCACTTGTTATTGGTTTGCTCGCTTCCGTTCTGGAAATTTCGACCTGAAAAATGAACCTCGCGGTCGTCCGAAGACTTTGGTCGACAATGACGAATTAAAAGCGATTGTGGAAGCTGATGATACACAATCTACGGCTGAATTAGCAGCAGCTTTCGACGTTAGCGTCAAAACAATATTGGTCCATTTGCGTCAAATTGGCAAGGTAAAAAAGCTTGACAAATGGGTGCCCCACGAACTCTATGATCGCCAGCGCGAAGTACGCGTCAAGACGTGCCTTGCACTGCTCAACAGACACACAAATGAAGTAATTTTGAACCGCATTGTTACCTGCGATGAAAAATGGATTCTGTTTGATAACCGCAAGTGCTCAGCAAGTTGGTTGGATCCTGGTTCAGCACCTAAACAATGCCCTAAACGAAAACTTACCCCTAGAAAAGTGATGGTCACTGTTTGGTGGTCTAGCGCCGGTGTGATTCATCACAGCTTCTTACCAAACGGGGTGAGCATTACTTCAGATGTGTACTGTGAAGAACTGAACACAATGATGGAGAAGCTGGCACATCTCCAACCAGCATTGGTCAATCGCTCGTCTCCGCTGCTCCTGCACGACAACGCGCGACCTCATACTGCACAGCAGACGGTCTCCAAGTTGTAAAAACTGGGGTTGGAAGATCTCCGTCATCCGCCCTACTCACCAGACCTTGCGCCTACAGACTACTACTTTTTCCAGAATTTGGATAACTTCTTGGCGGGAAAAAAATTCAATACCCGAGAGGCAGTACAAAATGCCTTTGAAGAATTTGTTGCCTCCCGTCCAGCTAATTTCTTTAAGAAGGGCATCAATAAACTGCCACTGCGTTGGCAAAGATGCAATGATTGCATGGGTGATTACTTCGATTAATACAAAAAAAAAATGCATGAAAAAAATTCATTTAAATTTTTTCATACTAAACGGCAATTTCATAGGTAAAGACCTATTATATATATTTAGCTGCATCCGGTTAGACTGGAAGCCAACCCCAACATAGTTGAGAAAAGGCTAGGCAGATGTTGTAAATTGTTCCTCTGTAGGACAGAATGTAGGGATGCTACAACCGATGATACGGCCACACCTGCGCATCATGCCGACCCACACAAGCGTGTAGATTCACGATCAATATTGAGTGACGTGAACACCAGTAGTAAATCATTGCAATGTAACTCTTATCTCATTGTTATAAAGTACAAATTAGAATGATTGCCGTGGGTTTGATAAATCTGTCGGCAATCGTTTTAATTTATACCTTACCTTACCGAGATAAGGGTTACATTGCAATGTACCCAGGATGATTTAATACTTATCTTGATTTAAGAGTGTCCGTGGAGTTTCTTGCCCGTTCTTATTCGCACAGATCTACGTTTTGGAACAGGGCAGTTGCCCTGGGGTTTTCCTGGGCAGCTTCAACTTTCTGACTAATTGTCCGGCTCTTTAACAATTCAAAAGTGCCTGTAATTGGTTTAATTGAAATAAATGCTTTAAGTTTAAAGACTGCATTATTGTCGCCCATTTTTGGATTGGCGGGATTGGATTCCCTAATCACCAGCCTATCCACTGTGCACAGTTAGATATTCGCCCCAACTCTATCCTCAGCCACTCATCCAGCTGCTACCAGCCACCTTTTGCATATGGTCGCTTCAGCTTGCCTGAGGGCGTCCCAAGCCCCACCCTCATCATCACATAGGCCTCTTTTCTTTTGCCAATCCCCACGCTCACGTACCAGCCTCACCCAGGTTTTGCCCGCGATGGCTACAATGTTGTCCTGCCATCTCGCCGCCGGACGAGCGACATCTCTTCCAGTCCTTGGACGCCACTCGGTCACACTCCCACAGCCTAAGATTTATGAATTGCGATATCCACTCAAGAACACGAGTCAATCATAATTATATGAAACACGTGGATTTCATGAATACTTGAACGAATTAATGAATAAAGAGATCAATTAGGCGCAGAACAATTATCTACCTCCTACCTAAGTAAATGGATTGCTTACAAATAAAGACATTAATACAAGGAAAGTATAAATAAATATGGCAGTTAGTCTATTACGGCTATTTTTAACCGACTTCAAAAAGGAGGAGGTTCTCAATTCGTCGGAACCTTTTTTTTTTTCTTTTTTTTTTATGTATTTTCCCCGATTACTCGAAGATGGCTGGACCGATTTGTATTTTTTTGGTTTTATTCGAGAGGGTATACATCGCAGTTGGTCCCATATAAAATTGATTAACTTTGCTTTGGTCGTTTTTGAGTTAGCTTCAGTAATACGTATTTTTTCCCCACTTTTATATGGATGATGTTCTAGTTTGTTTTGCACCTGCAAAACAAACCGAACCCTAAAAAGAAATGAATATCGCGAGAAGACCCGTTCTCAATTTGTTTTATAATGTGTAGTCCATAATAGATATTTATAAACTACGTATGCTTACCTACATAATAAAAACTTTTTTACAAAAAAATACAACCGACTTCCAAAAACAACACTACAAAGTTTTTTTTTTTTTTTTTTTTTTTTTTATTTCAACAAAAATTACAGAAGAGTACTTCACAAATCTTCTGCCAAACTGCAGGACAGTTTGTCGGCAGTGAAAAATAACTTTAATTTCGGAAGTCGGCGTCTGGTTAAATGTATTTTCGTTTTTTGCCACCGACTTCCGAAATTAGTTATTTTTCACTTTGTAGTGTTGTTTTTGGAAGTCGGTTGTATTTTTTTGTAAAAAAGTTTTTATTTTTCACTTTTTAGTTGTGGTACGTACCCCACACAAATTCTAATACCACTACCTGCAAAACAAACTAGAACATCATCCATATAAAAGTGGGGAAAAAATACGTATTATTGAAGCTAACTGAAAAACTACCCAAGCAAAGTTAATCAATTTTATATGGGACCAACTTTGATGTATACCCTCTCGAATAAAACAAAAAGTTTTCAAATCGGACGACTCTGTAAAAAGTTATGCGTGGAAAACATACGTGTCGAATTGAGAACCTCCTTTTTTTTTCGTCGGTTAAAAAAGAACAAAAATCACGACATGTGCAGAAGCAGAACGGAAAGCTCTATATATTAAACGTCGAAGCTACAATAATATATAAAACGCTCTTAGGAGACTACATAACTTTTGAAGATGCATCGTAAAGAAAAGAGGTCACAAAACTTTCATGTTACATGTTGCTGAAGTATCAACCTACATCTAACCGCGCGTTTGCACTGGCGAAACATCGCATAAAAACATATTGATATCTCTATTTTTGTCAATATATCTGACAGAGATATCAACATGTTTTGAACTGAATGTTTCGCCAGTGCAAACGCACGGTAAGAAGTAAGTATAGTGTACTAGCTTTTGCCCGCGGCTTCGCCCACGTGGAGGTCGGAATTTACCCCACGGGAACGAGGATATTACGTACAGTACAGTTTCCTATGTCCTGTGGTCCTAACCCACTTGTGTGCTAAATTTCATCGAAATCAGTTTAGCCACTAGGGCGTGAAAAGGTAACAGATGTTAAACAGAGTTACTTTTGCAATTATAATAAACTAGCTTCTGCCCGCGACTTCGTCCGCGTGAAATTTCTTGTCCATTCGACCCACCCCGTCGCATCGCATCGCCTGCCAGCGCTGTTACTTCGTTTTCACTTAACGTTCTTTTTGCCTTTTTTTTTGTTTTGCTCGGTTCCTAAGGGTCCTAGCGTGATGTTATAGGCTATTATAGCCTTTCTCAAGAATTTGGCTAATAAATGCAAAAAGATTTTTTTAAATCCGACTGGTAGTTCCAGAGATTAGCACGTTCAAACAAACTCTTCCGCTTTATTATTAGTACTTACTAGCTTCTGCCCGCGACTTCGTCCGCGTGAAATTTCTTGTCCACTCGACCCACCCCGTCGCATCGCATCGCCTACCCGCGCTATTACTTCGTTTTCACTTAACGTTCTTTAGTGATGTTAAATAGCCTCAAGAATTTGGGCTATCAAATGCAAAAAGATTTTTTTTAAACTAACTTGTAGTTACAGAGATTAGCGCGTTCAAACATACAAACTCTTCAGCTTTATTATTATAGTATAATATAATATTTTATTTTATTAACTTAAGAAAACTTACAGCTAGGTTATAGATAGGTTAACATTAGTGAAAGAAGGCCAATTACAAGTTTTCACTGACAAAATTAGGATAGTAATAGATATCAAATATTATTGTATACGTATGGAAGTATGGATCTTCCTATTCTTTGTCAACTATGATAATATCAGAGACAAGCAAATTTTCCCATTCAATATCTGAACATTCCATTACCCCTTCATCGTATGCCTTTTTTTTTTTTTTTTTTTTTTTTTGTGGATGGGAAATCATCAAATGACTTCTCCCGCTCTGGGCAGAGCGGGAGGGCGTGTCAGACTTTTACTGACTAAAACCCACCCATGTTCCTTCAGCTGCCCGTGCCAGGGCCACGGTATCTCTTTCGAACTACCCGCGACCCCGGCGGCTTCATCGTATGCCTGAGGGCGATACCCTCATAGCAATAATCCATTCGATATTATTGACTGTACATAATATTAGTACATATTACATACATGTATACAATTTGCGAACGGGGTAAACAACTTGAGACGAGTCAACATAGATTTTTATTATGGATTCATGAGATTCCCTCGGTTTTCCATCTTGTTTGAGATGAGTGATATATTGTGTGCACAGTACTACGTCTTTTTACTTCGCTTTTTTGTTGTAGTCGAATCGTTTCATAACTTCAATCATAATAGGTAGGTAAATGCTCGGATAGGGTATACTCAGAGAGTCCAGAAATGAGACAACTCACTGGGTTTCTAAACACTTAAGGCCTGTTTCACCACCTGCGATTAAGTTCATATTAACTTACTTGGCAGATAATTTAATACAAATTCTGTTCCATTTTTACCCGACTACGGCAAAGCCAAAAGGAAGGGTTATGATTTTAGCAGTCTATGTGTGTATGTAAGTATGTATATAAGTATGTATTTACATGTGTTCCACCGTAGCGCCTAAATTACAGAACCGATTTTAATGAATGAGCTATCAATAGATTCGTAATAATGGTCCGGGTGACATAGGCTATATTTTTCTCCCAAAATTTAATATGGTGGACTTTACACAAATTTCTTACCATGAAAAAAAAATTAAATTGAGATAATAATGACATGTTTGGTGTCAAAAGAAAGGTCTTGACGAGCACATTACAAATATGTATTTAAGTCATATTGTTTAAGTAAATAAATATGTTTAAATTGTTAAAAATAAGTAAAAGTGGTGGTAAATAATATTAATATAATTGGTTACAGACCAACCGCCGCGACCGTGATTTTTCAGTAGTCGGGTTTTAGTTTTTGAACTTACTTTTTGAATTTATTCGGTGAGTAGTGGTTATTCGGACATCGTGAAATAGGCCCTTATATTATTAATTTTATCAACAATCAATACACGTGTATCCGCAGTGATAGCTCGAATTAGGACTGCCGTCCTTCCCCCGTCTTGCCCTCTCGTAGCGCCGGGATGACTACGGCGTAGCAGTAACGTCACGACGTAGCAGATGACGGCATAGCGTAGCACCACATAAGGTTCTGCCGAGTAGAGCTGCCAAGTGCGTCTTGCCCGTTATGACATACGGTGCTGAAACGTGGACACTGACGGTCGGGCTGGTCCACAAATTCAAGGTCGCTCAGCGCGCTATGGAGCGGACTATGCTCGGAGTTTCTTTGAAGGATAAAATCAGGAATGAAGTTTTCCGGAAAAGAACCGGAGCAACCGACATAGCTTTCAAAGTAAGCATACTGAAGTGGCAGTGGGCTGGCCATGTTTGTCGAAGGACCGATGGCCGTTGGAGCAGACGAGTCCTGGAGTGGAGACCGCGTATCGGTAAGCGTAGTGTGGGACGCCCCCTAGCTAGATGGACCGATGACCTGAAGAAAGTGGCTGGGGCAGACTGGATGCGGAAGGCGGAGGACAGGGTGTTGTGGCGCAACCTTGGAGAGGCCTATGTCCAGCAGTGGACTGCGATTGGCTGAGTTGATCGAGAGCCGCTAACCGGCAGCGCCACCATTGAACAATTAATAAGTCTGGAGATATGGAACATTTTGAAATTTTCTATGCTCACATTTTTAGTCAAATGAGCTTCGATCAATGTTGATCGAAGCAGATGAGGTAGAATTTTTTGTATCAAATAAATCAACACTAAACCTAGGTTCGAAGTTAATACGTTAACATCGTAATCGAGAAAAAAAATTATCAACCGTCTCATAGATTTAGGTCGAGTAGGTATTGTGAAGCTTTGTACCTCAGGACAGCTGATATTTTTTTTTCGATTACGATGTTGGTCCCATGGAAAAAGTTGTTCAGTTTGATAGTCTGTACCACACTTTTCTGATACATCCTGTATATCTATGTTTTGCATCTGTCGCTAGCTGGTGGATTCATATTTTGATGGTGGATAAAACGCGTTAGTCGACGTCTTTAATTAGAGCGATAAATCGATTCCCATGTTTTTATCTTGCTGATATTATACAATCGTCGGGTGAATTGAGTTCAATTACGTGTGAGCGTATCGAGATAGTTCCACATTACCTGTTTGATTCTTACTCAATCTTGTCCGAAGCAAATTAAATGTAGGTATAATATTGGACCAAGCGTAATAAACCTTATTTGTTATAGTTTGTGATGGACCGTATTACGCGAGTATGTAGGTATAGTGGTGGTTAAAAGTTATATAAACACACCCACACACACATTTAACAAGGTCTGCAAATGACTGGACATCAAAGAAAGAAAAAAGAAAGAAAAGTATTTATTGTGACTCGCACAGGAAGATCACGAACTAAACTAAAACACAATAATAAAAGTTTGAAAACAAAAAACAAAAATAAATAAAAAATAAAAAAAACTGAAAGTCCTGTACGAGGCCAAAAGGCCCATATCACCAAAAAACATATAAAAATACAATTATATCAAACAAAGACACAAACATATAATTCAAAAACATATAATAAACATACAAAAATCAACAATAATAAACATATAAACATATAATATCATATAAAGACTTGTTCACCGGTCGCCTAAAAAGAAAGAACTAAAGAAATGGCTTCTGGAACTCACTTACACCGAAACAGAATCATTTCTCTAACGTTTTGTCGACAAGCCACTGTGCCAGCATACAACATCCCTCTCACACTTTCACCCTCTTAGTCACTCACACAAACGCACTCACACACACACCCCCACACACAACACAATACACGCCTTACTAAACTAGCCTTATACTTATAAACCGACATATTTCTTTATGCTCAATCGCACTCCGACCCACAAGATACAAGCCCTGCTTAGTTTGTGGGTCAACGGTCAAACCATGCATTGTTGTGATGTACAAAGTTAAATTTGTGTTTATGTAAGACTGTCATCACCTTTTCTTTTGCCAATGAAACTTTTTGTATTTTTTTTTTTTGTAATAGGTCTTTACCTATGAAATTGCCGTTTTGTATGAAAAAATTTAAACGATTTTTTTTCATGCATTTTTTATTTGTATTAATCAAAGTAATCACCCATGCAATCAATGCATCTTTGCCAACGCAGTGGCAGTTTATTGATGCCCTTCTTAAAGAAATCAGCTGGACGGGAGGCAACAAATTCTTCAAAGGCATTTTGTACTGCCTCTCGGGTATTGAATTTTTTTCCCGCCAAGAAGTTATCCAAATTCTGGAAAAAGTAGTAGTCTGTAGGCGCAAGGTCTGGTGAGTAGGGCGGATGACGGAGAGCTTCCAACCCCAGTTCTTGCAACTTGGAGACCGTCTGCTGTGCAGTATGAGGTCGCGCGTTGTCGTGCAGGAGCAGCGGAGACGAGCGATTGACCAATGCTGGTTGGAGATGTGCCAGCTTCTCCATCATTGTGTTCAGTTCTTCACAGTACACATCTGAAGTAATGCTCACCCCGTTTGGTAAGAAGCTGTGATGAATCAAACCGGCGCTAGACCACCAAACAGTGACCATCACTTTTCTAGGGGTAAGTTTTCGTTTAGGGCATTGTTTAGGTGCTGAAACAGGATCCAACCAACTTGCTGAGCGCTTGCGGTTATCAAACAGAATCCATTTTGCTCAACAGACACACAAATGAAAGAATTTTGAACCGCATTGTTACCTGCGATGAAAAATGGATTCTGTTTGATAACCGCAAGCGCTCAGCAAGTTGGTTGGATCCTGGTTCAGCACCTAAATAATGCCCTAAACGAAAACTTACCCCTAGAAAAGTGATGGTCACTGTTTGGTGGTCTAGCGCCGGTGTGATTCATCACAGCTTCTTACCAAATGGGGTGAGCATTACTTCAGATGTGTACTGTGAAGAACTGAACACAATGATGGAGAAGCTGGCACATCTCCAACCAGCATTGGTCAATCGCTCGTCTCCGCTGCTCCTGCACGACAACGCGCGACCTCATACTGCACAGCAGACGGTCTCCAAGTTGCAAGAACTGGGGTTGGAAGCTCTCCGTCATCCGCCCTACTCACCAGACCTTGCGCCTACAGACTACTACTTTTTCCAGAATTTGGATAACTTCTTGGCGGGAAAAAAATTCAATACCCGAGAGGCAGTACAAAATGCCTTTAAAGAATTTGTTGCCTCCCGTCCAGCTGATTTCTTTAAGAAGGGCATCAATAAACTGCCACTGCGTTGGCAAAGATGCATTGATTGCATGGGTGATTACTTCGATTAATACAAATAAAAAATGCATGAAAAAAATTCGTTTAAATTTTTTCATACAAAACGGCAATTTCATAGGTAAAGACCTATTAATATGCCTACGGAAAAAAAGTTAAAATAGGTTGAACTCAAACTCAAACTCAAAGCATTTATTTCAAATAAACCAATTACAGGCACTTTTGAATTGTCAATGGGTCGGTCAGTCAGAAAGATGAAGCTAGTTGCCCATTCCAAAGCGTAGTAGGTCCCTATGGAGAAGAACGGGCAAGAAACTCCACGGACACTCTTTTAAATCATAATATTTTTACAAAATATTGGTTACATCGTTCGAGGAGCTCGTGGCTAAGTAATAACAGCCGCACGGGTCGATCCATCAGGTTAAGCTACGCTTGCCGGGGTTGTCCGTGGATGGGTGACCATCTTTACATATCGAGACTCCTCCGTGCCTCGGGGAGCACGTTAAGCCGTTTGGTCCCGGCTGTCATTCGTGGATCTTTGACAGTCGTTACGGGTCGTCAGAAGCCCGAAAGTCTGACAACCAGTCTTACCAAGAGGTATCGTATTACCCAGTTACTGGGTTGTGGAGGTCAGATAGGCAGTCGCTCCATGTAAAATACTGGTATTCAGCTGCATCCGGTTAGACTGGAAGCCGACCCCAACATAGTTGGGAAAAGGCTAGGCAGATTGATTGGTTACATCGTTCATGTTGAAAATATACATGTGAGAACAATGTAGAAAGACGTGCACGTTAAAAAGCGTCCCTAATAAAAAGTTAAAAACTAAAACAACTAAATTAAATATTAAAATTAAAAATAAGCCATGGCAGCTAAGAGACGACCAGTCCCAACTGACGGCGCCCGTTCACGAACATGACGCATGGATCAGCACCAACGGACGAACGGACTTTGAAATGTTTTATTTGAATGACCTAAAGTTTTTTGAGTATGAATGTCGATGGCTATAAGAGTAGGGGAAGACCAAAGAAACGATGGATGGATTGTGTGAAAGATGACATGGCTAGAAAGGGGGTAACTACCGAGATGACGAATAATAGAGAAGTATGGAAAAAAAGATGTTACGCCGACCCCAAATAGATTGGGATAAGGGCAGGAGAATTATGACCTAATCTTATCTCAAATGGAGTATGGGCGGACAGGCCCGGAGAACGAACACATCAGTAAATAAAAGAAAGACAGAAAATAAATATGTTTATTAAGCACATCATTTCATTACACAAATCCACACAATTTTATTTTTTTATAACAAACAGTAATTCTGTTAGATTCCATTGATTTACGGCATTGATGTTTAAATTATTTACGGTAAATGAATCGGCGCGGCGGTCAATACCCGTTGCTTCTCTATGCAAATAATTTAAATTATAATACTTGTTTGTGGTGTAGGTGCGTAAATTAAAATAAACGTCAGCATAATGTAAATCCTTGTTTACTATGACTCCACGTGATTTTAATTAAAACACTATGTGTACCATTAACAAAGGAAGAACTAAATATTTATTACATTACCTGATTATTTACCTGAAGGCCAATTCTCGTATCTAAAAACGTTCAAATTCAAGTCGCAATCTCATACCAGCGACAATCAAATGTCAAAAATGTAGGTAAATGCTATACAATTTTTGACAGATTGAGACTGAGATGAGATTGCGAACGTTGTTAAAAATACGGGAATTGCCCCTCTGAACTTGTCATGTTTGGGCCCAGTCCAAGACTGCTTAAAACGATTTGTGTCCCATGGTGGATGGACAGATGGGGCATAGAGGTGTTTTACTGGACATAGACAATAAGCTTATGGTACAGAGACGACACTTAGCGTAAAGTAACATTTCGATCTATCAAAATCGCGCCCAAATGCACTGTTTGACAGATCCGTTTCGTCTCCGTATCTTACCCTAAATTAGTTTCGTCAAAAAGATAGCCATTTTTTTAGGGTTCTGTACCTCAAAAGGAAGAAACGGAACCCTTGTACCTATATAGGATCACTTGTGTGTCTGTCTGTCCGTCTGTCACAGCCAATTTTCTCCGAATCTAATGGACCGATTAAGTTGAAATTTGGTACACATATGAATTTCTGTCACCCAAACACGGACGCGTAACGTAAATTAAATTAAATTAAATAAAACTTGAATTCAGACTAGGTCCATAAATATGTTAGTACTTTGGTGTTAGTAACAATATATATGTTATAATAAATAAATTAATTTTGAATATGGGGGTCACTTTTGGGAGGCAAATAAGAAAATTCAAAAAAATAAATTGTTTTAAAGTTATTTAAGAAAATAGACCATTCCTCTCTGAAACTACTGAGCCTAAACTTTTGAAAAAAATACAGAAAATAGATCTTTACCTGTAGATTACAGAAAAACCTATAAGAAGTCTGTGTTCTTAAAATAACATGATAAATCTCTCAATATTGTGAGTACAAACTTACATTTACAGTTAGAATGTATGGGAGAACATGTATTTCAACTACAATGTTAAGTTTGTTCTTGGGATAAATTCATCCCAACTACGGAACCCTTCATTGTGCGTGGTTCGGCACGCACTTGGCTGGTTTTCATTATCTTTCTACAACTAAGTGATCGTCAACCTACTTCTACCTGCAAAGCCCTAGCCGATACACTCCGTAATTATTTATCGGCGTTACACAGAATCCGTGCCACAATAACTGTACCTACCACACCATGACCCAGTTAAAATATTAATAAAATAGCAGCAAACAATGTAGAATTGTGAAGTTATCTAACCATGCAAACACTCGCAGAGCTGTTGAAATATGGCCGAGTTGTCGTCACCCGTTATCAAAACGTTTTTGTCGAATATAGGTACGTGCCGTGATAAGAATGGGCTATATTTTTTAGCGGCAGGATTTTTACATCCGTTGCGCGTAGATATAGTTTTATTTATAGTAATACTTTTAAAATAAACTGGTCTAACAACCTCTCATTTCAACTTTTACACCCACCTTATTTTTAACCGACTTCAAAAAAGGAGGTTCTGTGTTTGACCCGTATGTATGTATCTGGATATATGCCCAATACTTAGCTAGAAGTTTCATTGATCCATAAAAAGTTTTAAAAACGTTAATTGGACAAGTGGTTTTCGAGTTATAGAGGAAATGACAGACAGAGAGACTAATCGCACTAATCTCTGGAACTACCTAGTCGGATTTGAAAAATGATTAGCCCAATTCTTGAGGAAGGTTATAGGCTCTTTAACGTCACGCTACGACCCTTTAGGAGCCGAGCAAAATGACAAAAGTCAAAACACGAGCGGGCGACGCGATGCGATGCGGTGTGTCGGGGGCCGAGGGAGTTTCATAAAAATGTGGTAGTATAGGTATTGTTTATCTTACGACTAATAGGTATGTCTGAATAAGAATCAACCAAACTGCCTAGCCTTTTCCCAACTATGTTGGGGTCGGCAGCCAGTCTAACCGGATGCAGCTGAATACCAGTACATATTTTACATGTAGCGACTGCCTATCTGACCTCCACAAACCAGTTACTGGGTAATACGATACACCTTGGTAAGATTGGTTGTCATACTTTCGGGCTTCTGACGACCCGTAACGACTGTCAAAGATCCACGAATGACTTCAACTTCAGTTGTATGTTATGTGTGGCCTCGATTGTCAGAAGTCAGATTTCGTAGCCTCGTTATCTCCGTCAACATAAAACTACGCCTTCCAAACTTCTGACACGGCTTAGCGCGACGTATATTTGCCTTTTTGCAAAGTTTTTATTTGGATGGTTGCATATAAATATCTTCAAGTTCTGATGAGTGGCTTTTGAGTTAGCTTTAATCATTTAATACGTATTTTTCCCACATAGTCTATGTGAATGCTGCTCTAATTTATTTTGCAGAGTGGTATTCGATGTGTGGGGTTAGGCACCACTAAAAAGTGAAAAATAAAAACTTTTTACAAAAAAAAAAATACAACCGACTCCCAATAAAAACACTACAAAGTGAAAAATAACTTTAATTTCGGAAGTCGGTGGCAAAAAATGAAACTAAAAAGAAACCAAAGACACCGACTCCCGAAATTAAAGTTATTTATCACTTTGTAGTGTTTTTATTGGGAGTCGGTTGTATTTTTTTTTGTAAAAAGTTTTAATATCATCGGAAAATTAAAAAAACAATATTTTTTTTCTTCTTTCTGGAATTCTATACTATTTTAACTTGGAATATTGTTTTTGGGAACCGTAAGTGTTTTTTCTGAAATAAATTTATTATTTTTTTTTTTTTGCTCGATCAGTTTCCAGATTCAAACAGAGTTCTTATTTAGTAATAAGAATAGAATAGAATATCTTTATTTGCATAAAATATGGTACGTAAAAGATCTTAAATTTAAAAATAGTTCCACATATTTTGCTTACTTTTTTCAGCATGCAAAAAAAAAACATTAAAAATAAAAATATAAACAAAAACACTTATTACTAGGTACTGAGATCATGTGAATTAAAAAAAAAATGTTAAATCATATAAATTAGTGAGATCATATAGGATGATGAATTTAAATACCTGCTAAGATAGATACTAAATATAAGATAGCTTAATTATTTTGTATTTAGCTTATAATTTAAGAATTCACCTATAGTGTAGAACACATTAGTATAAAGCCATTTCTTAAGTTTTATTTAAAAAAAAACTTTTTTACAACCGACTTCCAAAAACAACACTACAAAGTGAAAAATAACTTTAATTTCGGAAGTCGGTGTCTAGTTAAATGTATTTTCGTTTTTTGCCACCGACTTCCGAAATTAAAGTTATTTTTCACTTTGTAGTGTTGTTTTTGGAAGTCGGTTGTATTTTTTTGTAAAAAAGTTTTTATTTTTCACTTTTTAGTTGTGTACCTACCCCACACAAATTCTTATACCACTATCTGCAAAACAAACTAGAACATCATCCATATAAAAGTGGGGAAAAAATACGTATTATTGAAGCTAACTCAAAAACTACCGAAGCAAAGTTAATCAATTTTATATGGGACTAACTGTGATGTATACCCTCTCGAATAAAACAAAAAAAATCCAAATCGGTCCAGCCATCTTCGAGTAATCGGGGAACATACATAAAAAAAAAATAAAAAAAAAAAGGTTCCGACGAATTGAGAACCTCCTCCTTTTTGAAGTCGGTTAATATGCTGATTTCAGTGCGTAATACAGTTGTTCAATAAAAATAAAAAACAATCTGTCACAGTAACTTTACTAACAAGATAATAGAATTTAGTTTAGAAATGTTTTTACAGAATACAGCACCTGTGCACACATTACCGCTATGAATATTTACGCAATAAAAAACTGGTATAGCAACCTCTCATTTCACCATATAATACAGACCCATTTTTTATTTAGAGAATTTATTCCGGAATATTTATATGTATTGTATCCTCGTCAAATTTAAGGATGTGGTATAGACCATCAAACGAACAACTTTTTCTATGGCACCAACATCGTAATCGCGAAAAAATAATCAGCCATCCCATACATTTGCGTCGAGTTAAAGTTTTGTATGGAACAATTGAAAATTTTTCGCGAATACGATGTTGGTCCCATGAAGAAAGTTGTTCAGTTTGATGTTCTGTACCACAGCCTTAAATTTGACGAGGATGCAAGACGACACGTAGTATAATTAGACCTTCATGTTTTGTCAAGTCGTAAAAACCGTGCGAAGCAGGGAGCGGGTCGCTAGTCTATATCTATACTTATCTATTCTTATTATAATAAAGTCGGTTTTCGTGTCTGTCTGTACGGGGCTCATAACTATGATGGTATTGAATGCCATGAGATTCCCAATGAAGTCTAGTTTACAACGAAAAATACACAGAATCTATCTGCCTAGCCTTTTTTCCAACTATGTTGGGGTCGGCCTCCAGTCTAATCGGATGCAGCTGAATACCATTATTTTACATGGAGCGACTGCCTATCTGACCTCCACAACCCATTAACTGGGTAATACGATACCCCTTGGTAAGACTGGTTGTCAGACTTTCGGGCTTCTGACGACCCGTAACGACTGCCAAAGATCCACGAATGACAGCCGGGACCAACGGCTTAACGTGCTTTCCGAGGCACGGAGGTGTCTCGGTATGTAAAGATGGTCACCCATCCACGGACCGACCCCGGCAAGCGTAGCTTAACCTGATGGATGGACCCGTGCGGCTGTTATTACTTAGCCACGAGCTCCTCACGAGGTATTAAACTTAAATGTAATATAGTAACCTTCATGTTTTGTCAAGTACAAATCGTGTGAAGCAGGGTCAGATCTTTTCTCTAGTCTGTCTTTGTGACCGCGCTGTTCTTCTAAACTACACAATGGATTTTTATTATTAAACTTACATGTCGTAAAAACCATGCGAAGCAGAGGCGGGTCGCTAGTATTTTTATAAATATCTTTCTTCCATAAAGCCTCCATTTTCGTCTATTTAAGAGGCCTGTCACATTTTATCACCTCTCACACGGAACCAAATTTTTAAGAATCAATCTGCCTAGCCTTTTCCCAACTATGTTGGGGTCGGCTTCCAGTCTAACCAATACCAGTATTTTACATGGAGCGACTGCCTATCTGACCTCCACAACCCAATTACTGGGTAATACGACACTCCTTGGTAAGACTGGTTGTCAGACTTTCGGGCTTCTGACGACCCGTAACGACTGTCAAACTGTCGAATGTCAACGAATGACAGCCGGGACCAACGGCTTAACGTGCTTTCCGAGGGACGGAGGAGTCTCGGTAAGCATGTAAAAATGATCACCCATCCACGGACCAACTTCGACAAGCGTAGCTTAACCTGATGGATCGACCCGTGCGGCTGTTATTACTTAGCCACGAGCTCCTCCTATTTTAGTTATAGCAGCTTTTTCGCAATTTTTAAGAATGTTAAATGAAAAGATGATTTTTTAAAAAATGTAATCTATTATAATATTTATAATTGTTAGTAAATAATATTAATTTGATAAGTTATTGTTAAAAACACATTTATATTGTGTTATCTAATAAATTCAGCTCGAATAACTATTATGATCCGTTTTTGTGCTAAGTTTATTGGATTACATAATAGTTTAATGTGTTTAATAAGTACCTATTAAATTAATATTATTTACTAACAATAATAATAGATTACATTTTTCAAAAAAGCATTCTTAAAAATTTTATCCTGTATGAGCGAGACGTGATAAAATGATGTAACAGGTCTCTTAAGTACGCTTCTGTAATTTTCTTCCCCAAAAAAATATTTTAAGCCAGTCTTACATTGTGATCCTTACGACTATTTATATGGCTGAAATCTCCTTAAAAGCTATAGAATATTCCTCGACGGATTCAAAGTCTGTTTCGTATTTGAATGCGGCTCAATTTGAATTTATGAGACGGCTCATTGGACTAATGTTGGCAATTTGAAAGAGACAAAAAGTTTTATTCGGTTCGTAGATTGGCATGACCTGGCTTTCGCTTTTAAAATTAAGTAATAGGAGTACTTGTAAGCTAAATTCTAGACTACACTGCAGTGGATGAATCGTCCTCATTTCTAGCCTAAATTACAACAACGAATTCAACCATTCTGTAAATTATTGTGCTTAGGGCCTGTTCACCACCTACAGATAATTTCTTACAAATTCTGTTCCATTTTTGAATTTATTCGGTGAGTAGTAGCTATTCGGACATCGTGAAATAAGCCCTAAATCAAATACAAATGCAATGAATTAGTACCTACCATAAATTATTTTAGTGTAACAAACAAACAGCTTGTCCTAACTTATAGCACTAGGTACAGTCAGTAACAAAAGTCGATTAACACTTGCAGTTTTTTAATCTTAATTATTAAGCGATATATTTAATTCAAATCGGAACAGAAGTACTTAAAATTTTAAGAACATTATTAACTCTTAACAGTTAAACGAAAAAAGCAGTTTATTGAATCATTTTGTGTTAATTTAGATGATGTCAAAAAGTAGAGCAGTGTTAACCGACTTCTGCTGCTGATCGTACCTAAGTTTAATATGCTAAAATTAAAATAAATCACATCGTAAGTTGGTGCTCTTGTCTATGTAATGTAAACTCAAAATTACACCACCAAACTTTAGCGTTATGTAAAATTCGCCTAGTCTACAGGGTATATCAGAAAGGTGACCATCAAACTGAACAACTTTCTCCATGGGACCAACATCGTAATCGAGAAAAAAATATCAACTGTCCCATACATTTGGGTCGAGTAGGTATTGTAGTTTTGTACGGGGAAGCTGATAATTTTTTCTCGAATACGATGTTGGTCACATGGAGAAAGTTGTTCAGCTTGATCGTCTATACCACACCCTTAAATTTGACCACACCATTCTGATACACCCTGTATATCTTACGAAATAAATGAACAAGTACCTCGAGCGACCTGTGTCATCTACTATGTCCTCTGATGTTGTTTACATTTCATCAGTTTCTGCTCCATTGATACCGTAGCGTCAACCTTTCTTTATGAAAGGTCGTGCTGTCATGCGGTCGTTAGCACGGGTATATTTAAAAAGCGAACTGGGCGTAGGGCTACCAGATGACAGGAATTTTCCCGACATGTCCGGAATTTCAGCTGTCTGTCAGGGAAACAGGGAAAATTGGAAATTGTCACGAATTAAAAAAAAGAAAAAAGTAGGTACAAGAATAAAAATTGTAATCAAAAAATAAAATGTAATAATTAACAATCAATTGATTGATTAATTATTAATTATTCATCTTAACCTCGTACTCTTCATTGCTGGGTATAGCTTTCAGCAACTGCTGGTCTTTCATAACAACTTTATGAAACTCTTAACATGATGTGTTCTTCAGAGAATGCGCTGATTGCATGAATGAATGAATGGAGGATGCGCTGTGGTAACCCGCGAAATTCAAATTTTCTTGCATTTTGTGCAATTTGCATACATCTCTCTAAGTTAGATTTCGTGCAGATTCGTCGAACGAACGAAATCTAACGACTCTGCACGAAATCTAACTTAAGAGAGAGATGAGAGAGAGAGAGAGAGAGAGCGAGAGATGTATTGATGATTTTTATGATTATAATTATGTAAATATATATGTTTTATTCCCGCGTATCATATTTTGATCAAGATACAACCTGACACGGACCTGCGAATGGCAAAAAACCCAAAAAAAAAATGAATTTCGCGAGCTACCACAGCGCATCCCCCTTAACAGAAGCTATGGACAGTCTATTTCTCTTCTATTCTCCTATTCAGTCTATTTCTGTCCACTGCGCACCCATTAATGAAAACACTCGTTCAACGTTAGCATTTTGTAATTGAATTGCAAACACAAGCTTACCCGCGAGTTTTTAAAATAAGATACTTTTGCTGCCAAAGTGTATTGCTAAGGCAGGGATTTTTCCAGGAAAATTTATTTTGGATCTGGTAACCCTAACTGGGCGGGAATAAGAAAGTGACAGAGTCAATTACTTCCACATGCGAAAAGAAGAGAGCACAACAATATGCTGGAACCAAAATAATGCCAAACCCAATGAAAATTGTTTAAAAATAAATAAAGCCATTTATCAAAAATGTTTTCAGCCAGAGTTTTCAATTACCTATTACTCGTACGCACATTCACCCTCTTTAGAGGTTAAATAGGGGATGACAGTTTGTATGGAAGCGCGTAATTTTTGAAGATGAGAAATCACATCGAGAACACAGCTTGTACAATACAAGTATAATTCCTGTTCGAGGGTAAGGTAAATCATTAAGTAAACAGTTACTTATAAATAACAACAGGAAAAGTCTTATCAAACTAATTAAACAGTAATACCAATTAACTATTACCACAGATTATTAATGTTACAGTAGTTTATCTTCATAGAAAACGGCCGAAATCTCAGTACCTATAAATACAGGCGCAGGCGATATGTAGTTGCCGCCGGGGTCGCGGGTAGTTCGAAAGAGATACCGTGGCCCTGGCACGGGCAGCTGAAGGAGCTTGGGTGGGTGTTAGTCAGTAAAAGTCTGACACGCCCTTCCGCTCTGCCCAGAGCGGGAGAAGTCATTTGATGATTTCCCATCCACAAAAAAAAAAAAAAGGCGATATGTAGTTATGATTCCGCTTTTTACAAACGGCGTCGTCCGTTTAAAAACGCTCGCAGGTGTGTAATATGCCGAAGGCAAAATGTATATATGCCACAACATTTATTTTGATGGGCAATTCAAACAATTTACAAAATGCCGCGGCAAATTGAAGTATTTAGTTCTATTTCTCAAGGCTATCGCCGGCCACTGCCGCGGCACCGCTCGCTCGGCTCGCACGCGGTTGGTCACAGTTCTAACCTAACCTAACTCATTTGTTCGCGGTGCTTAGTTACTGCGATCAATTCGGATCGCGCGTGGTTAGTCACAGTTCCGACTGAACTTACAATAGCAATCAATGTCGAAATTATAACAATTGAACGAGTTGCCGATTTTCCTTCGGCTTATTTCATAACTGCGAGTGTTTTTAAATGGACGACGGTCGTATGTATAATGGCGAATCATACAATCTGCCTGCGACATATATACAAGTAGGCAACATTTCGAGTGTACGGCAGTTACGCACAGACGGACACGTATTTATCTACGGAGCTGCCGCACGGTTTCCGAGATTCAGGCTTTAGTGATATGATGAGCTTATATGATGCATTTTATGATACGGAAAGTTATATTTTAAGAAAGCTTAAGAATAAGGAGTAAAATCAAGAAACTGTTTAGCTCCATACAAAAAAAAAAAAAGAAATCGCAAATAACTTATTAAATAATAGCTGTATCAAAAAAAGTTTCAGGGCATACTATTCAATAAAGGAATACGCTGGCATGTTTCTTTTTTCAAAATTAGGTACATGATTTGGAGCTTCAATGAGGACGAGCTCTTGGCTAAGTAATAACAGCCGCATGGGACGATCGACCAGGTTAAGCTTCGCTTGCCGGGGTTGGTCCGTGGATGGGTGACCATTTTTACATACCGAGACTCCTCCGTGCATCGGAAAGCACGTTAAGCCGTTGGTCCCGGCTGTCATTCGTGGATCTTTGACAGTCGTTACGGGTCGTCAGAAGCCCGAAAGTCTGACCAACCAGTCTTACCAAGGGGTATCGTATTACCCAGTTACTGGGTTGTGGAGGTCAGATAGGCAGTCGCTCCATGTAAAATACTGGTATTCAGCTGCATTCGGTTAGACTGGGAGCCGACCCCAACATATTTGGGAAAGGTTAGGCAGATGATTTGGAGCTTCATTTTCAGCCCACCGAGTGCCAGAGATAATTACGAGTAATTCAAGGTCCAGCTAAACTACTAAGTAATAAGTTTATCCGCGTCCGTCCGAGCGTAACTGCCGCGTGCTAGAACTATTGCGTACTGGTATTGAGATTTCGAATCGCGTCGTTTCGGCCGTTCTGTATGAAGATGTAATACTGCTTACTTTATCATACTGTGCTATTACCTTGTTCACGTAACTAATTGGTACCACGCTTCACCGCCCTCGACTCCGCTAACAGCTCAGCTGGTCACCCAGGCATTTCATTCACGCGTTTTTTTTATAAGCTTTGTCAATGAACAGAGGCCTGATGCATAATTGATTAGTATTATGTATCATACTATTGTCTAGAATCAAGTTTTTCTAACTGAACAGATAGCCGTGCTGCTGGGGAGTTTTTTGCGCCACTTCTTCCCAGCTAAAGTGGTGAAGGGCGAGCGTTTTAGGAGAATCTTTACGTTCGAAAAGTGTTGATTCTCAGCCTATAGTGTTTGAATAAAGTACTTTTGGTTTTGCTCGTGGCGTAATAACAGCCGCACGGGTCGATCCATCAGGTTAAGCTAAGCTTGCCGGTGTTGGTTCGTGAATGGGTGACCATCTTTACATACCGGGTCTCTTCCGTGCCTCGGAAAGTCCCGGCTGTCATTCGTGGATCTTTGATAGTTGTTACGGGTCGTCAGAAGCCGAAAGTCTGACAGTTTTATCAAGAGGTATCGTTTTACCCAGTTACTGGGTTGTGGAGGTCAGACAGGCAGTCGCTCCATGTAAAATACTGGTATTCAGCTGCATCCGTTTAGACTGGAAGCCGACCCCAACATACTTAGTTGGGGAAAGGCTAATGATGACTTATGAAACTCGTGATGTTATTCCTCAGTTGGATGTTACGACTTACAACATTGACAGCCACACGCTTGAGAGAGGGGGTTTCCTGATCCGACTCAGAAACCATACGGGGCTCATAACTACGATGGTATTTAATGCCACGAGATTCCCAATGAAGTCTAGTTTACGACGAAAAATACACAGAATCAATCTGCCTAGCCTTTTCCCCAACTATGTTGGGGTCGGCTTCCAGTCTAACCGGATGCAGCTGAATATTTTACATGGAGCGACTGCCTATCTAACCCCCACAACCTAGTAACTGGGTAATACGATACCCCTTGGTAAGACTGGTTGTCAGACTTTCGGGCTTCTGACGACCCGTAACGACTATCAAAGTTCCACGAATGACAGCCGCGGCCAATGGCTTAACGTGCTTTCCGAGGCACGGAGGGGTCTTGGTATGTAAAGATGGTCACCCATCCACGGACCAACCGCGGCAAGCGTAGCTTAACTTAGTTGATCGACCCGTGTGGCTGTTATTACTTAGCCATGAGCTCCTCGAAAAATACACAGAATATAAATACATAATATGCCTTATCATTCCGAATATATCGTGCTTTCCAGACATCCAAAGGATTGACAAGACTTCAAAAGACTCGATATCCAATTCCGCAGAGTGGTCTAAGAATAAGGTACCGGCTGTCTTCACCATGTTCTGTTTATTATTCACAGCTAGCGGAACAACAATCAAACCTGACCTATTTATCTAACAATAGGGCTGGAGTTCATTCCAGAGCGCGTGCAGCTTGTACCTATGCAACTTAAGGCGAGTAGTCCCCGCCAACTACCGCCGCCACTGAGAAAAAAATCATAAGTCTGGAGATATGGAACATTTTGAAATTTCCTATGCTCACATTTTTAGTCAGGTGAAGTAGAATTTTTTGTATCAAAAAAAACAACACTAATCCTCCTAGGTTCGAAGCCTTAGTGGCATTAACTTACTATATACTTTATTTCTTAGGGTTCCGTACCTCAAAAGGAAAAAATGGAACCCTTATAGGATCACTTCGTTGTCCGTCTGTCAGTCTGTCAAGACCCTTTTTTTCAGTAACGCCTGGAGGTATCAAGTTGGAATTAATATCAATTACGTAGGTCTATGGTCCCTTGGAGTTCTAAGAAAATCAAGCTTCTAAGTCAACGCAATAACAAAATACGGCCATATATTTACATACTGCACACACACATATGCTATGCATATATAAGTACTTTTGAAACTGAGCATCATGAATGCCAGGATTGAACAGATGAAGCTGCACCAAGAGATGATAAACGAGGTGGCAACGTCCTACAATACACATCGCTATATCATGTATATCGCTATAATATGTCATCGTTGTTATTGGGGCTTGTCTATGGATCAGACTCAAACTAAGGAAACGCTATGGTGAAGTTCTTCGAGTTACCTACAGACCTGATAATCCGGACCAGGAGCAAGCCATCAGCGAACCACAAACGGACGAGTCATGACACTAGCCGCGCGCACAAGGTTGGCAGAGCAACCTCGCCGGCAAGCTGTTACATTTAGTTGTAAGCTTCAGACTTTATATTCTTTTTATACATGGGCGACATATTTTGATACTCGCAAGTAAATCAAAACCTTAGGGTACTTCCCGTTGTCCTAGAATCATGAAATTTGACAAGAAGCGAGGGCTACAGCACAAGTAAAGTAAAAAGTCCGAAAATTGTTCATTTGGAATTTTATCACTTAAAAACAAAAATTGGGATTACAATGTTAAGTTGGTTTCGGAATAAATTCTTTTCAACTACGGAACCCTTCATTGTGCGTGGTCCGACACGCACTTGGCCGGTTTTTTACAATGGTGGCGCTAGTTGGCAGCACTACTCGCCTTAACAAAGAATTAATTGACGTTGCAAATCTGCTGCGGATTTGTACGGGTCGGGCCTTGCGCGAATTGTAAGCACTCATTGTCTAAATAGGCGTGGTGATTATTCTCTGATGAAAAAAGGTAAACAAAAATCTGATTTATCAGTATATTGGTATTTGTAAAATATAGGTACGTAATAATAAACATTATCACCACGTTTCAAGTTTATAGATCAATAGGAAGGAGCCACCAATGTCAGCTTTTTTTACAAAATTTTGTTCCAAAGAATTTTTTAACTTCCCCTTGATCTACAAACTTGAAATTTGGTGATAATGTTTATTGTTACGTATATTTTACAAATACCAATATATTGATAAATCAGATTTGGTACGGAACCATATGTAGCACAGATTAACTAATAGTTTCTAACGGAAGTGGTAGTTTCAAACGTTGATGACATTGGCTGGGTGCATGATTTTTTAATTAAAAATAAATACTTCGTCATTTGCAAAGGTACAATATCCTTCTTGGAGGAGTCAATTTCACCATTAACCATCTATGTATTTTAAAACGAGTCAGTAGTTATTGTACAGCACTGCACTTGATCAATATCCATGAATACTTTAGAGCCTTCCCTTTGTCTATTGTGTAACTGTAACAGTCTGTGGTACTCGTAAGACGTATCATTTTTAAACTTGATTGGCACTGGCGGGTTTATTCTGCGAAGTGCTATTTAGGCGTTCCATTTTCAAAACGTGATCGACAGGTTATCTCGTATATTATAATCCTATGACCAACTATTATGGTTGGATATTGAAGGGTTAGTCTGGAATAGGTATCTCAATGAAAGGGTGATGGTAGGTTCAAACTGTGCTGATATTAGCTGGGTAGGCGGGGTCTAATCCATTACCGGTCATAAGGTCTATTGTATCAAAGAACAGATACAGATGTTTATCTGTTCTGTGTATTGGATCATTCGGTTCCCTACAAAATGGTTAATCTGGATGGTGCTGATCCACGCGTCATGTTCGTGAACGGGCGCCGTCGGTTGAAACTGGTCATCTCTTATTTTTAATCTTATATTATGAATTGTTTATACTTTGAGGAGCTCGTGGCTAAGTAATAACAGCCGCACGGGTCGATCCATCAGGTTAAGCTACACTTGCCGGGTTTGGTCAGTGGATAGATGACCATCTTTACATAGCGAGACTCCTCCGTGCCTCGGAAAGCACGTTAATACGTTGGTCCCGGCTGTCATTCGTGGATCTTTGACAGTCGTTACGGGTCGTCAGAAGCCCGAAAATCTGACAACCAAACTTACCAAAGGGTATCGTATTACCCCGTTACTGGGTTGTGGAGGTCAGATAGGCAGTCGCTCCATGTAAAATAATGGTATTCAGCTGCATCCGGTTAGACTGGAAGCCGACCCCAACATAGTTGGGAAAAGGCTAAGCAGATTGATTGATTTTGAATTGTTTTTTTTTACATTTTTCAACAAGAATAATGCATCCAGGATTTTGTATTACTTATCTTGATTTAAAAGAGTGTCCGTGGAGTTTCTTGCCCGTTCTTCTCCATAGAGATCTACATTTTGGAATTGGGCAACTTCAACTTTCTGACTAAATGACCGACTCATTGACAATTCAAAAGTGCCTGTAAATTGTTTAATTAAACAATTACAACTAATTTCAATAATAATAAAATAATTAATAATAATAAAAAAAAATAATACACTTCTGGACACATCTATTGGCCCACCTTAGAGTTTAGGTTTAGATGGCCCCTACCGAAATATGATTGCTAGATTGAACAAAAACTGTTGATGCAGTTTTAAACCTGATACATTTTACCATCTTTTTCGATCGTATTGTTTTAAATTTGAATTCAGAATACCATACGACATGGAGCTACGCCTAACAAGTCGGATATGCGCCTTGTTAAAGGCAATTGATTTTTGAATAAAAAACATGTTTTATCAAATAAAGGTTTAATTTAATAACGCGTGTTGCCTCCATGGGCATCTACCACAGCTCTCATACGATTAGGCATAGAGTTTATCAACCGCTCTATGAAATTTTGAGGGATCATCTCCCATTCCTCTTCTATGGCAGTTTTCAACTCCTGCATCGTCTGGGCAACTGGCTGACGAGCCCTAACACGTCTTTTTAGCTCGTCCCACATGTGCTCAATGGGGTTCATGTCTGGGCTTCTGGCTGGCCAGTCCAAAACTGTGATGTTCACATCCCGCAGATATTCCCTGACGATGCCGGCCGCATGGGCTCTTGCATTATCATGCATAAAAAGGAAATTTGGGCCCACATAGTCCGCGTATGGTATCACGTGAGGTTCTAAGCACTCACGAATGTACCTTTCAGCATTTAATGTTGGCAGCCGTGGTCCTGTAACAACCTCAAGTTGAGTTTTGCCGCTCGCGGATATACCGCCCCAGACAGTCCATGAGCCACCGCCATAAGCAACTCTCTCTTCAAAGCAGCATTGTGCGAAACGCTCTCCCTTACGTCGGTAGACCTTCTTCCTTCCATCATTGCCATGTAACACAATTTTAGACTCATCAGAAAAGAGTACACAGCTCCAATCTTGCTGTGTCCAATTTAAATGACTGCGTGCGAAATGAAGGCGCGCTGTTCGGTGGGCTCGCGTTAGTTTGGGGCCATTAGCTGGCTTGTGTGGTACCATATCGCGTTCTTTTAACCTTCTCCGAACAGTTCGAGCGCTCACAGATACTCCGTGGAAGTCGCGAAGTTGGTTTTGTATCTCAATGGAGGTAAGGTGACGATTTCTCAAGCTGGTCGTCACGATGAATCGATCCTGCCTTTCAGTTGTGACCCGAGATCGTGGCCTTCCTTGGCGACGAACAAAGCCGCCAGTCTCTAGGTACCTCCGATAAACATTTCGGACCGCAGATCGACTTAAATTAAGTTGAGCACTCACGTTTCTTTGGCTGTGTCCGGCCTGAATAAGTGCCACAGCTTGGGCGGCGACTTCAGGTGAAGTATCCATAGATTATTGATAGAACCTCACCTTAATGTTAAGAATAAGTAATGTTTATTGCAAAACCAAAGATATCAATCACTTTTTCAGGAATTAAATCCAAGTAAACCAATAAAACCAAGTTTTCTTAGTATTCGATTGTTTGATATCAACAAACAGGCTCCAAATTGTCTTTTGTTTCTTTAAATTCTGTGTTCGAAATTCAAAAAAAGACTATTGAATGAAACTGTGAATGTGCCAGGTTCAAAACTGCATAAAAACTTTTTGCTCGACCTAATATAAAATTTTAGCTAGGACCAAACGAAACTGAAAATACAAGGTGGGCCAAAAGATGTGTCCAGAAGTGTAATATAATTTTATTTCAATAGAAATAAATATGCTTTGAGTTTTAGTTGTATTGACGTCTCCACAGTGTATGTTATAATTTTTTTCTTTGTCCATTTTTAGGGTTCGTACCAAAATGAAAGAACACCCATAGGGTCTGTCGTGTCACAAAGTCACAACCTCAGGCTAAATAAACTTTGTCACAGCATGGTCACAGCTATACTGTTAACTTTGAGGTTATTATGGGACATCATCTGCTTAGCCTTTTCCCAACTATTATGGGACATGATTTCTATAATAAAATTGTTTAAACTTGTACTTATTATATTTATTCATAAGCCTGCAGGCGCTAAAAATGGTAGGACGTTTAAAACGACGGAATCCGACACTGACCCTCGCCAACGCCTAAATGAGAAAATTCTTCGAATTCCTAACTTGGCTCTCTTTGTAAAACTTTGTTACAATTCCGAAATGAAACCAGAAATTCTAAAGAACCGTTCGTTGTACCGACATTTTATTAAAATAATTTACTAAAACATACGACCTACCCTCTGAAAGTGGAAAAAACATCTACCCACTTAAAACTTTATTTATTTTAGTAACTGAGAATATAAAGCGTGACATTCACGGTGCGACACAATCCGGCTTGTCAATGAAAATTGAACGGCCTTTGTTTGTCGTGTGAAAACTGTTTTATGCGTGCGACTTATTGTGTTTGAGGAGCTCGTGGCAAAGTAATAACAGCCGCACGGGTTGATCCATCAGGTTAAGCTACGCTTGCCGGGGTTGGTCAGTGGATGGGTGACCATCTTTACATACCCGAGACTCCTCCGTGCCTCGGAAAGCACGTTAAGCCGTTGGTCCCGGCTGTCATTCGTGGATCTTTGACATTCGTTACGGGTCGTCAGATGCCCGAAAGTCTGACAACCAGTCTTACCAAGGGATATCGTATTACCCTGTTACTGGGTTGTGGAGGTCAGATAGGCAGTCGCTCCATGTAAAATACTGGTATTCAGCTGCATCCGGTTAGACTGGAAGCCGACCCCAACATAGTTGAGAAAAGGCTAGGCAGATTTGATTGACTTATTGTTGTTTAGTAATAACATTGTGACAAAATGCGGGTTTTAGGCAACTTACGTTGGTGTTATGACGACGTTAGTGAAACAAACTAAAAATATAGTAAGTAATAATAACGTAGAGTTTATTGATTGGGGTAAATAGGATAACGGGTTAGGTACCTAATTTCGATTGATGATAATTTCTACCAAAATCAACGGCATTTTATATTATTGGCAACATAATGATTAGACGCCATTTAATCGGCCGGCGTCTTTTGCTGTCGTTATAATAAAAATGCCGCTGAGTTTGGTAGAAATTATTATCAATCGGAATTGCCCCAATAAACCTTACCTACACAAACATAAAACAAAGTTTGTTTTTGTATTTATTTGAATAGTTAGTTACTTAATTTAGTACATAGTGTAAATAGTAAGTTGTATAATAATTATATACAAGGAATTTTAATTTTTCGAACTAATAAATAGGTAATGTCCCTCAACATAAATAAAAATAATGTATTTTGATATTCTCCTACTTAACTCGTTGATTATTCATTCATCAGATTAACCACTGACTTAAATTAAAATAACGAAACGAAAACCCCATTGTTTTAATCAAATACAATGAAAAAATAGCCTTGATATTGTCTCAAGTATTCATGCGCGGGTACAGGGGGAGGGGGGCAACGGCAGTTGCAGTTGCCCCGCGCTTAGGGTTACCATTTAGAAATTTGAAATTCGGACAAAAAGCCTGACATTTCACGAAAAGTCTGGATATTTTAATCACAAAATCCAAACATTACCCACTCTAGTTACAGTGGTAACAGTGGTGATGTGGTGGTAGGCATGGTAGCAGACCAGCTTATTTTTGCTATCCAGGCATAAAACGCAAGCGTGGAAAGAGTGTTTTCTCTAAAAGGAGCACAATGGACAAAAGAGCGAAACAGATCGTTTGTACCCTCGGTTAGATCATTGATAATGTGAATCATTGTCAACAACCTTAAAAATATGATTATTTATCTATTTACCTATTATTATTTATTAAAATATGAGGTGCGAAGAATTCTACAAGAAAAGTAGGAATGAACGGGAGCGGCTCCGTCAAGTATCTGGCACTGAAAAATATAAAAATTAATATAAGTACCAAAAATAAGCGTTATGTTTGATTATTTTACGTAAAACTATTTTTGTTTTGAAGAAAATATTTTATGTTTGCATGTTGTTGTTGTTAGTTAATTGTTAGCAAATAATTTTGTTTTTAGATGAATGAGAAGTTAATAAATATTAAAGACTTAGAAATTATACATAACGAAAAGGGGGCACTTTCTTGAGTTAACGCAAAATGGGTGCAGAAGGATTTTTTAAAAGTCTTCCGGGCTTGAGAAATTCCCCCCAGAGAGAAACATTTGACCCCCTTGAGCGAAAACCTAGAACAAAAACGCAGCGCAAATGGGCCGCCTTATTTTCTTTTCCTACCCACATCGTGAAAAAAAAAAAGCATCCTATTATTTCAAACTTATATTATGTTAGTCTTCGACAATTGATGTGGCAGCGATGAGCTCTTGTGATTTTAAAGTAGAAGAAACTGCTTTTTGTGCCAAAATGGAGAAACTTGACGTAAGTTTGTTTTCTTTGCCAATTTATTTTAAATAACCGACCTAATTTTGTACCTAGCATTGTATTAGACTGAGATGATTATGACTGTTCTCCCATACGTCGTTGGCGTTTATTTTATTATTAATCATTTTATTTCAGAATAAAACATTCCATACATTGTTAGCAAATAATACTTATAACGTATTTCTCTGCTTTCTCCCTGCACGCTTAGCGTGACCGCCATAGAAACGGGTTTTGTCGACAGAAGAATAGACAAAATGAGAGATTGCCATGCTTAGACGCGTAGAATGCGTAGAAATATTTCTACTGTCTGCCATTTTGTCTATTCTTCCGTCGACAATATCTGTTTCTATGGCGGTCATGCTAAGCGTGCTGGTTATGGGGGATGCAAATTTTCTTGCGTTTTTTTGCAATTTGGCAGTCAGTGTCAGGTTGTATCTTGATTTAAATATGATTCGCGACAATAAGGAATATCTATTACTTACATAATTTTAATCATAAAAATCACCTACATCTTTCTAAGTTAGATTTCCTCCGGATTGGTGTGATTTCCGGTCAGAGATATCTAATGATGATTTTTATGGTTAAAATTATGTAAATATTTACATCCTTATACTGACCTGCAAATTGGAAAAATCGCAAGAAAATTTGAATTTCGTGGGCTACCACAGCGATCCATAAATATATGGAGGTTTACCATACTGCGAAAAAATAACCTTATTAAAATCCGTTGCGTAGTTTAGTAGAACAACGTGGTCACACATACAGCCACGAAAAGCAACTTCTTATACTCGACATCTTTTAAGGGGTCATTGTACTCATCATTATGGACTACTTTTATTATGAGAACAAACTTAAGAAGTCGCGAAAAAAGAAACAGCTTCTCCCTACATCTGACCTAACCGCCGCAATATCGCGCGGTTAGGCAATCGTCGCGTTCGTTTTTTTCGGCTCACCTGAACGCGTGTTCGCGTCGACAGAGGGCGCCTTCCAGTTTTCCGATTAAAAGAGTGTCATAATGATCGCGTATTCACGCGAACGATCTTTTTGGTTAGGACGCGGGGTAACACGCCTTGGTGAGACTGACTGCCATACTTTTCTGAGCTGACCCCTGCTTTTGGGGGACTACCCGTAACGACTTTCAAAGATCTACGATCGACAGTCGCTGCTTTCCTACCCACCCAACATTTTATTTAACGGAGACATTGAGATGACTTTATGTTAATCTTCTCCACACGAGGGAACTCTTTGATATAGGATAACATAAGTTACAAAAAGTTTAAAGAGTCTCTTTTTAAAAAAAAATCCGTTATTTCTTTTGAATCTGTTGCGTAGTCCTGAAAACGCATTAAAGGAACGGACAGAGAGATTCTCCTTGTATGTACATGTATAGGTAGCCCTATAGTCGTACTAACGTCTCATGTTCTTATTGCCTTCAGGAGACCTACACGGACGTACCGGTGACGCCATCCTCAGACGTGGAGCACTGCCACTGGAAGCCGCAAGCGGAGCCCCCGAGCGCCATCCCACAGCTGTTGACAGCGCTTGTGCTATGTGGCATTTTTATGGTGAGTAACTAAGCACATTTAGTGAGGAGCTCGTGGCTAAGTAATAACAACCACACGGGTCGACCCATCAGGTTAAGGTACGCTTGCCGGGGTTGGTCCGTGGATGGCTGACCAGCTTTACATACCGAGACTCCTCCGTGCCTCGGAAAGCACGTTAAGCCGACAGTCGTTACGGGTCGTGAGAAGCCCGAAAGTCTAACCACCAGTCTTACCAAGGGGTATCGTATTACCCAGTAACTGGGTTGTGGATGTCAGATAGGCAGTCGCTCCATGTAAAAAGTCTGACAACCAGTTTCACCAAGGGGTATCGTATTACCCAGTAACTGGGTTGTGGATATCAGATAGGCAGTCGCTCCATGTAAAATAGGAGCTCGTGACTAAGTAATAATAGCCGCATGGGTCGATCCATCAGGTTAAGCTACGCTTGCCGGGGTTGGTCTGTGGACGGGTGACCAGCTTTACATACCGAATCTCCTCTGTACCTCGGAAAGCACGTTAAGCCGACAGTCGTTACGGGTCGTCAGAAGCCCGAAAGTCTGACCACCAGTCTTACCAAGGGATATCGTATTACCCCATCGTATTTCTGTTTTGAAATAAATAAGTAATAATTTGCACGCCGCAAGGTAGATTGTAGCCGATCTCTTTGATTTATGTACAACATCTTATACCTGTACCTACATTCATAGCAAATAAAGTTCTGATTCAGATTCCAGTAACTGGGTTGTGGATGTCAGATAGGCAGTCGCTCCATGTAAAATACTGGTATTCAGCTGCATCCGGAAGGACTGGAGCCGACCCCGACATAAAAAAAAAAAAAAAAAACAGGCTAGGCAGATTTATTGAACTAAGCACATCTACTCTGTTCCAAAACTATCTGATGAAAGTGTAAACAAACTGTTCAGGTTAAATTGATAGGCAATCACTCACTAAAGGGAAATAGTAACACATTCATCTGTATTTCAAACAAGGTTTCAATTTTATAACTCACTACTTTTTCCAACATTTATTGTTTGAAAAACATTACGTGACATAACACAATCAGCCTATAACGTTCCCACTGCTGGGACACAGGTCTCGGTGAGAGGGAGTGGTCTGTAATCTATCACACGGGCCCAGTGCGGGTTGGTAGATGTCATCACATGTCTTCGAATTTTAGGTATGGCATCCGTCCGGGTTTCCCCGGATTTGTCCTAGTTTGGAGGGCGTCCTGGGAGCGTCCGGGCGGGGTTTTTAAAAAGTGTATGTCAGGGGAAATCCGAATAACTTGATAGAATGGAATGATTTGCAATAAATTACAGCATTTCATAGTTAAAATTTGGTGCGGAAAATATACCCGTTCACAATGATTTATTTATTACCTTGTCAATGCCCGTTTAAGCTTAAGTTGATTTTCTATAAATAAATAAAAATACATAACTATGTTTTTATTTTATTGTATTTTTTTTTTTCGATTGAGTCCGGGGAAAAATCTTTATTTCACCCAAACGTCCGGGGTTTTTGAAGTTTTTGTCCTGGGTCCGTAATTTAGCTGATGGCAGCCCTAGTTCTAGGACGAGCCAGTTTCCTCACGATGTTTTCCTTCACCGTTTTGAGAGCGGTGATGAAATAATTTACACAAAGTAAGGCGAAAAACATGATTAAATTGTAATTGAAAATGATCGACGAAAATTGAGGTTATAAAATTAACCTCAATAAAATTGACAAATGAAAAACATCTTTAGAAGTAGGTGATTTAGAATTAGAATTTCGGGTATTCAAATAATGAAATGAAAGCACTCAATTTGTAAGTGGCATTGCAAATTGGCATCCACAGAGTACGTTCTCTGATCCATTTGTTTGGAGGAGCTCGTGGCTAAGTAATAACAGCCGCACGGGTCGATCCATCAGGTTAAGCTACTCTTGCCGGGGTTGGTCCGTGGATGGGTGACCATCTTTACATACCAAGACTCCTCCGTGCCTCGGAAAACACGTTAAGCCGTTGGTCCCGGCTGTCATTCGTGGATCTTTGACAGTCGTTACGAGTCGTCAGAAGCCCGAAAGTCTGACAACCAGTCTTACCAAGGGGTATCGTATTACCCAGTTAATGGGTTGTGGAGGTCAGACAGGCAGTCGCTCCATGTAAAATAATGGTAGCGCTTGGAATGTATAATTTACAAAATGAAAATGTAAAGGGTTGGGATCCTGGTATCCTGAAACACAGGCCACGAGCCTAGCTTAGGCACCAGTCTCTAACAATATTGTATACCTACTTATTGTGTATTCAGTGTCGAATCTGATCAGTGTACTGTAATATATATACAAATTGTGGTGAGAAAATAAAGTTGATTGATTGATTGATTCAGCTGCATCCGGTTAGACTGGAAGCCGACCCCAACATAGTTGGGAAAAGGCTAGGCAGATTGATTGTTTACGTTTTCATCAGATACATTTGGAACAGACCATATTTAGCTATATCTTTTCCGTGGTTCAATTCCCTCTGCTGCACACAAGCATCTCAAAGAATGCGTGCCATTTAAAAACAAACCTAATTAAACAATCGCTAAATAAGAGAAACGTTTCTGATTAATAAGGTTTTATGTATTTTTGTTAATAAACGTTTATTAAGTATCTAGCTTTTTCCCTCGACTTCGTCTTGCATGTATTTTATATTACATGTTTTTTTTATATAATTAACTAGCATTTGCCCGCGGCTTCGCCTGCGTGGATGTCGGTAAATATCCCACGGGAACGTACTACCGGGAAACCCTTATTCCTTGTCTTCATTATAAAGGGAACCTCTGTGCAAAATTACAGCTTTCTAGGTCCAAGGTTTTGGGCTGGGCGTTGACGAGCCAGTCATCTCTTTTTATTTATACAGGGTTACAGGTTAAGTCGACCTATTCCCTTTAAGGGCATGTTCTTTACATTGTTTCTGATTGATTTGGCTATGAAACACCCTATCCTAAATCTAACCGTTTTCGAGATATTTGAAATTAATTGTTTTTTATAAAAAATACCCGATTTTTGTCTATCAGCTCAGATATTGTGAAACGTGTAAGTCTTATTATTACTGTTATTTATTTTTTACATGTAAAATAAGATGCTTTATGACCTAAATAACCAAGATTGTCCATAAAATTAATAAATAAGTCGTTGTAGATGATTAAACTTTCAAAAAAGTAATTAAAATTTAGAAACCTTAATTTTTGTTTAAGGATATCTAAAAAAAAAATTATGGCACTTGTTTTGCAGATGAGCTTTAAAATATCTACGTTTCATCAGCTATCCAACGAGGTATGATAATCTGGGGTTTTATCAAAAATGCAGAGCAAAACTTAATTTCATTGGCTACAGGGGAGGTAAAAAAAATACTAAATAAAACAATCGCTTAGTACAAGATGCTTTTAATAAACTATTAAAACTGTTAAATTTCTAAATTTCGTGTTCGACATGTCCGCCTCTATTTTGCACACATCTTCGCATTCTTTTTCGAAGTCCACTTTTAACAACACCAGTAGTTAAAGTTCTTCTTATTTCATTTGCCGCATTAATTATTTTTTCTCTCAATACCTCAACGGATGAAACTGGGTTGGGGTCACTGTATACAAGACTCTTCATGTGCCCCCATACGTAAAAATCCATGGGGGTTATGTCAGGACTTCTAGCTGGCCAGGGTAAAGGCCCACCTCGTCCAATCCACTTATTTGGATAATTTGTATCCAGCCATTCTCTGACACTTCTCCTGAAATGGGCGGGGCAGCCATCATGCTGATACCACATGTCTCTTATTAGATTTAGTGGTAAATCATCTAGTAAATCACTTAAGTCTCCTCGTAAGAAATTTTCATAGTGTTCTCCATTTAAATTATCAGGGAGAAAATAAGGCCCAATCAAATTATTTGAAATAATACCCATCCACACGTTGAGGCTAAATCTTCGTTGTGACCCCTTTACTCTCTTTTTGTTTGGATTTCTCTGTTCTTTCGGGGCCCAATAATGAGCGTTATGGTAATTGGTAATCCCATCTTTATCAAACTTAGACTCATCTGTCCACAAGATTTTTTTAAGGAAAGTCGGGTCTTCGAAATCAGCATTTAACATAAATCTGCAGAAATCCAATCTTCTCGCAGGATCTCCCTCTTCGATAGCATGTACCGGCGTATAATGGTAAGGGTATAGGCCCGCTGTGTGAACGGTAAACCATACCTTCCATTGCGAGAGTCCCAGAGCACGGGCAACAATATTAGTGGAAGTGGTTGGATCCAATCGAAATTGTTCCACTATCTCATTATTTTGTTCTTCGTCGTCATCAATCACACGTGGTCTTCCCAAGTCTGTACGTCGTCTTGAAACGGAGCCAGTTTCTCGAAGTCTTCGATAAACTCCGTTGAACACGCTCACATCCGGCACTCGACGGTCGGGATAGCGTATTATGTACTCATTGCGAGCATGCGCAGACACACAATTGCAGTATCCATAGCAAATTAGCATGTCAGCATATTCCTCATTCGTGTAGGCTGCCATCTTGAACAGTTCCGTATCACAAGCACAATCAGAATCCAGTTAACACGCACAGTAAGTCAGGAATCAGAAGAAACAGTCCAGAAACACAGCCAAGTCGAATAGAAAACAGAGAACAAAATAATATCGCATCTACCACGGACGAATCACATAAGCAGACTAACAGATTATTGTTGGATAATGATAACCAAACACAAAGCGCATTGTATTACCAAACCGGTTTCTTCACGTTATGTTTCCCACTCACACCTGCACAAAGCGTATAGTAAGGTATCTCGCTCACACTCACCGCATTAACCTTAAAGGACAATAGGCTAGGGTCTACTACCTGGGGGCTCGCAACTAAGTTTTTTCTATGACTGTTTTTTTTAACCCTAGATTATCATACCTCGTTGGATAGCTGATGAAACGTAGATATTTTTAAGCTCATCTGCAAAACAAGTGCCATAATTTTTTTTTTAGATATCCTTAAACAAAAATTAAGCTTTCTAAATTTTAATTACTTTTTTGAAAGTTTAATCATCTACAACGACTTATTTATTAATTTTATGGACAATCTTGGTTATTTAGGTCATAAAGCATCTTATTTTACATGTAAAAAATAAATAACAGTAATAATAAGACTTACACGTTTCACAATATCTGAGCTGATAGACAAAAATCGGGTATTTTTTATAAAAAACAATTAATTTCAAATATCTCGAAAACGGTTAGATTTAGGATAGGGTGTTTCATAGCCAAATCAATCAGAAACAATGTAAAGAACATGCCCTTAAAGGGAATAGGTCGACTTAACCTGTAACCCTGTATATGCTCCATTTGCAATATGATTAAACATTCAGAACACACAAACCATTTTTACAGTTCGTTCAACTGATTTTGACTTCTATTCCGTAGGCTTAAGGATGGCATTAAAGACAAAAAAGTGGTTACAATACCAACTGTTTACTGCAGCTGACATTTGTCATGCCACCAACGCAATTGAAGTCGAAATCGGTTGAACGGACTGTAAAAAAGGTTTGTTTTAAATGTCTAATCTTATTGCAAATGGAGTATACATAGAAAGATAAATAATAGGTTGGGGAAAAAGTTTCTTCGCATTTTTTAAGAAAATTCAAAACATTTTTTAATATACATTATTTATCTAAGTATGTAGGTACCATTTTGTTCGATAACTTTTTGCCATCTTGTAGGTAGGGACATGATCCCATTGCTATAGAAAATTTTGGGATTTCTGATCAAAATACCGCGACAAGTGGTTTTGGCAGTCCTCTCGTGATGTTAACCTGACACTGCCTAAAGAATTCTGAAGAGATCGAAACAGGTGGAAATCTGAGGGTGCAAGGTCAGGACTATACGGCGGATGCATTAACACCTCCCAGCCAAACTCTCTTAATTTTTGCTGAGTGGCTAAAGATGTGTAAGGTCTAGCGTTATCATGATGAAAAACCACACCCCTTCAGTTGATTAATTCCGGCCGCTTTCTCTCAACTTCTTGCTTTAATCTCATCAGTTGTTCGCAGTACAGTTCAGAATCGATGGGCCTGCCTGGTGGTAACGGCTCATAATGAATAATGCCTTTCCAATCCCACCACACACACAGCATCACCTTGTTGCGAGTTAAACCGGGTTTCGCCACAGTCTGTGAAGCCTGACCGGCCTTTGACCACGACCTTTTTCGCACGTTCTTGTCATACGTGATTCACTTTTCATCACCAGTAATGAAACCGAACCAAGCGAACCGAAGCATCAGCTTCAAAAATGGTTCGGTTTCATTACTTCGTAATAAAGAATCACAAATGAGTACACGGTTCATTAGGTTTCTTTCAGTGAGCTCATGAGGTACCCAAATATCGAGCTTTTTTGTGTACCCAGTTTTTTTCAAATGCGCCAAAACTGCTTTGTGGTTAATTCCCAGTTCTTCAGCTACGTCGTAACTACTGATATGCCGATCTTGCTCCACTTTTTTAAAAATGACATCCATTTTATCCGTAATAGGGCGACCAGAGCGACGTGCATCTTTGACATCAAAATTTCCGGATTGAAAACGATTAAACCAAAGGGAAATGCCCATTTGATAAAGAGGTTTTGGCCAAGTGACGCCCACGAAAGAAACAAATTAGAGGCATTACGGTTGAAATCATAAATAAAGATACAAACACTATTTTTTACATAGAACTCGGTTGGACTTTTAAAAATCAAAGTATAAAAATTCAAGGTTAATAAAAGACATACTTAAAGATTTCCGATTTTTTATTCGTTCTCATTTAAATATATGACGAGCACTTCATCTAGAAATTGGGCTGGGGGATTTATATTTGATTGAAACCTTGCCCAGCCCAAGAACCCAGGTTCCATATTCGCGTCAGGTCCTTCGTGAGAAACAGGTACTTACGGTATCCATTGGCAAGCCGGTGTCGTCGAGAGAGGCGGGTACAGAATCCAATATAAAGCCAAGGTCGTCATCGGAAGTGGTTACAGGGTCCATAATCGTAATCAAAGTCGTCGGAATATTAAATAGAAAAACGCAGTAGAGAAAAAAATCACGAGTCGCAAGAAAACAGCACCAAACAAAATGTGAAATGTCAATGTCAATCAGTTGTCAATTACGATTATTATTGACGTAGAGATGTCTTTAAGAAATCGATTTATCGAAAAATCTATAGTTTTGTAAAAGTTGAAACACGGAATCGGTTAAATGGATCGTATTTAGAAGCCCGAAAATAGACAAACATTTTTTTTGTCTCTAAAGAAAATAAAAGCGAAACAACTATATAATGTCAAAAATAGATTTTCCTAAATACGTATTTTTGGTAACCGGTTTTAGTGTATCGTTTTTTCAGTAAATGTTGTCATCCCTACTTTGACAGGTTTGACCAACGACCGGAAGTGTAAATACGATTGAGTTTCTTCATTAAATTGGCTTATAATTCCGGAGGTTTCAATACAAATAAGTACTAGCAATATTTTAGTTACTAAATGGGTATTTTTTTTGTATTTGTCACATTGATGGGCAAAACATGGCCAAGAATAGGCGTTTCCCTTTGTGCTACTCTCACAGACACTGCACTGGGTCCATAAACATCGCAAATTTTTTTCGCGGCTTGCGTTGGGTTTAACTTCACCTAGTCTGTTTAACCTGTATATGGACCGGCTGGTTGGTGAACTGAGTCGCACCTTGGTCGGATGCTCTATTGATGGAGAGATGATCAATAACCTACCTCAGTTACGCTGATGATATGGTGCTACTCAGTCCATCAATCTGTGGTCTAAGGAAGCTGTTGGCCATTTGTGAGAGATATGCGGAGGCTCATGGCTTGAGGTATAATGCAACAAAGAGTGTAGTTATAGTGTTTAAAGTGCGTAATAACTAGAGATCGGATAATCGGATGCATATTAACCTAAAGTTGAGGTGTTGGCTAAGTATGGAGTGGGCTTTTGGATTGTAAAATTCCAAAATTCCGGTATCGGCCAATTTTGCCTTGTGATTATAGAATCGAACGTATAATTTGCTTAAGTTCAGATGTTAGTTAATATGGATTGCACTATTGTATCAAAAAAATCCCGGAATTCCGGGATTCACAAATTTAGAATGCTGATTATAGAATGGAATGTATATTTACTTACGTTTAGGTTTTGGCTAATACGGAATGCACACGTCATTCGATAGGTAGTTGCTGAAAATCAGCGCTGTTGATGATAGGCTCGTCCGACGTCACGGCATTTTGCTGAGCAACGACCTTTCTTGCACAGATACGACGCACGGATTAATATGTTTTAGTTAGTTTTGTTATAAAAGTATTATTTTTACACTATGCAATTCGGATCTGTTATTGTTTGTTTGCTGCTGTTATTGTTTGTTGCATGACATTACCTAGTGTCACAACACAGAGTAGAGGCAATATAGAGTTCATAGTCTAAGTAGTATTGTTGAATTACTGTTTTAAATTGTTGTCTTTGGTCTGAGATCGTAGACAACTTGGATACGAGGCTTTTGCTTACTTTGCATAACGTGTGTACTTTGTTATTTTTTAGTTACTAATATGCGTTTTATTTGTGCAAAATAAACGATTTTTCTTTCTTTTCTTTTTCTTTTCACTTTTGTATCGATCGTCAAAATGTCGCGATTCCGGAATTGATAAATTAAGTATTTTTTGACTATTACAGGGTAACTTTTTTATCACTAAATTTTCACAGGGTGTTTTTCTCATGAACAACTTTCACTATGGGATCAACCCTAACTCACGAAACATAAATCAGTTGTTTCATACATTTTGGTCGAGTAGGTATTAAACTTTTGTATCAAACATCGTAAATTTTTCGTGATTTCAGAGTTGGTCCCATGGTGACAGCTGCTGAAAATGTAAATCCAAGATGGCGGCTGCGAACATTTTCAAATTTTTCGCCATGGGTATCGTTTTTATGGCTTTCGAGGGCGTTAAAGCCGATAGTAACACTAAAATGTAAATTCAAGATGGCGGCTGCAAATAATTTCCAATTTTTCGGCATGGGTGTCGTTTTTATGCTTTTCGAGGGTGTTAAAGCTGATAGTGACATTAAAATATAAATCCAAGATGGCTGCTGCGAAAGTTTTCAAAGTTTTCGTCATGAGTGTCGTTTTCTTGCTTTTTGAGGGTGTTAAAGCTGACAGTGACATTAAAATATAAATCCAAGATGGCCGCTGCGAACATTTTCAAATTTTTCGTCATGGTTGTCGTTTTCATGCTTTACGAGGGTGTTGAAGCCGATAGTGACATTAAAATGTAAATGCAAGATAGCGCCTTCTTTACAAATGTTGATGGTTTTTTAATTACTATCACACGTGTTTTCAGGTTGAAACGCGATACGCTGCGCTGACGCAGGGTTAGTTAACTAGGCATCTCAACCAAGCGTCACGCATTTTGACTTCACTATCGGCATTAGCACACTCCAAACCCATAAAAACAATTTATATTTTAACGCCACTATCGGCTTTCTCGAAAACCATGGAAACGACACACATGACGATAAGTTAGAAAATTTTACAGCCGCCATCTTGGATTTACATTTTAACGCCACTATCGGTTTTAACACCCTCAAAAACCATAAAAACGACACCCATGATGAAAAGTTTGAAATTTTTGCAGCCGCCATCTTGCATTTACATTTTAACGCCGATATCGGCTTTAAAACCCTCGAAAACCATGAAAACGACACCCATGACAAAAAAATTAAAATGTTGGCAGCCGCCATTTTGGATTTACATTTAAACGCCACTATCGGCTTTAAAACCGTCGTAAACCATGAAAACGACACATGACAAGAATTTTGAAAATTTTGCAGCCGCCATCTAGAATTTACATTTCAACATAACAATCGGTTTTAAAACCCTCGAAAACCATGAAAACGACACCCATGACAAAAAAAATAAAATGTTGGCAACCGCCGTGTTGGATTTACATTTTAACATCTCTATCGGCTTTAACACCCTCAAAAACCATGAAATCGACACCCATGACGAAAAGTTTGAAAATTTTGCTGCCGCCATCTTGGATTTACATTTTAATGCCACTATCCGCTTTAAAACTCTCGAAAACCATGAACACGACAGCCATGACGAAAAGTTTGAAAATTTTGCAGCCGCCATCTTGGATTTACATTTTAACGCCGCTATCGGCTTTAAAACCCTCGAAAACCATGGGAACGACACCCATGACGAAAAATTTAAAAAAATCGCAGCCGCCATCTTGGATTTACATTTTGACGTCAATATCGGCTTTAACACTCTCGAAAACCACGAAAACGGCACCCATGACGAAAAATTTGAAAATGTTTGCAGCCGCCATCTTGGATTTACATTTTAACATTACTATCGGTTTTAACACCTTCGAAAACCATAAAAACGACACCCATGACGAAAAGTTTGAAAATTTTGCAGCCGCCATCTTGGATTTACATTTTAACGCCACTATCGGCTTTAAAACCCTCGAAAACCATGAAAACGACACCCATGACAAAAAAAATAAAATGTTGGCAACCGCCATGTTGGATTTACATTTTAACATCACTATCGGCTTTAACACCCTCAAAAACCATGAAATCGACACCCATGACGAAAAGTTTGAAAATTTTGCTGCCGCCATCTTGGATTTACATTTAAACGCCACTATCGGCTTTAAAACCGTCGTAAACCCTGAAAACGACACATGACAAGAATTTTGAAAATTTTGCAGCCGCCATCTAGAATTTACATTTCAACATAACTATCGGTTTTAAAACCCTCGAAAACCATGAAAACAACACCCATGACAAAAAAAAATAAAATGTTGGCAACCGCCATGTTGGATTTACATTTTAACATCACTATCGGCTTTAACACCCTCAAAAACCATGAAATCGACACCCATGACGAAAAGTTTGAAAATTTTGCAGCCGCCATCTTGGATTTACATTTTAACGCCGCTATCGGCTTTAAAACCCTCGAAAACCATGGGAACGACACCCATGACGAAAAATTTAAAAAAATCGCAGCCGCCATCTTGGATTTACATTTTGACGTCAATATCGGCTTTATCACTCGAAAACCACGAAAACGACACCCATGACGAAAAATTTGAAAATGTTTGCAGCCGCCATCTTGGATTTACATTTTAACATTACTATCGGTTTTAACACCTTCGAAAACCATAAAAACGACACCCATGACGAAAAGTTTGAAAATTTTGCAGCCGCCATCTTGGATTTACATTTTAACGCCACTATCGGCTTTAAAACCCTCGAAAACCATGGAAACGACACCCATGACGAAAAATTAAAAAAAAATCGCAGCCGCCATCTTGGATTTACATTTTAACGTCACTATCGGCTTTAACACTTTCGAAAACCATGAAAACGACACCCATGTCGAAAATTTGAAAATGTTCGCAGCCGCCATCTTGGATTTACATTTTAATGTCACTATCGGCTTTAACAGCCTCGAAACCCATGAAAACAACCCCACCGATATATTGACGGACCTTCCTGGGACATCCATTTTAATTCGGCAGCTTTGTATTTCTCGCGGGGACCACGTGTAACAAACGGAATATTTATGTGATCCCGATTTCCTGGTATTTTTAAATAAATAAAACTACATTTTATAAGAAGTCGTTTCCATACCATGTACTCGTATATGTATCCGATTAGTTGTAAATTCCCACATTTTCTGGAATCCCGGTATTTATATTAAGAAAAAAAATATTAAGAAGCCGCTTCCATAGTTTGTTAGCCAAATATTAACTTTAGGTAAATATGCATCCGATTATCCGATCACTAGTAATAACACACCTGCAAATATCCCACCTGTGAAGTTGCGAGGTACTCCGTTACAGGTAGTCACTCAATTTAAGTACCTCGGCCATGTGGTCACGGATTGTCTCTCAGATGACCAGGATATTGATAGAGAGCGCAGGGCGTTGGCAGCTAGATGCAATATGCTTGCCCGCAGGTTTGCACGGTGTACTAAAGAGGTAAAACTGACTCTATTCAGAGCTTATTGCCAGTCGTTCTACTCGTGCAGCTTGTGGGTTAGGTATACGCAGAAGGCTTACAACGCTCTGCGCGTTCAGTATAACAATGCGTTGAGGATGTTGTTGGGGCTGCCTCGATTTTTCAGTGCGTCACATATGTTTGCGGAAGCGAGGCTGGACGACTTCTATGCTGTCATGCGCAAGAGATGTGCGTCTATGCTGCGGCGGTTCAGTGGTAGTCCTAACAACATCCTTGCTACACTGGCGGACAAAATAGATGGGCCGTTTATCAGGCACTGGGTGGGTAGACATGTGCGCGCAGATGTCCATGTCACCAATTAATTTGTTTTAAATAATTACTAACATTTAGGCTAAGGCTATACTAACACTATATGGATCTATGGTCTGAAATAAAAATTTGAATTTGAATTTGTTGCATTTTTACCTTTTTTGTAGTAAAATTTTAAAATGTATCGAGTTTCTTCATTAGATTCACTCATCTTGACAGTACGAAAATCAAATGAAAATCACACATTTTCCTAATTTGAATTTGGAATTATGTTCTATAAAATTTAAACTTTCAATGATACCAAACCAACCAGATACAAATAGTATAGCCAAAGAGATTTTATTTTATGTTCATACATACTATAATGCGAAAAGACTTTTTCCCCAACCTAATATAACGGAACTAGGCTTGAAAGTAACAAACTTACTATCAAAATAACAAATGTCACATAAGTGAGAATACGGCTCGTTAGTCGGCACGGAATTACCGATTTGTTCACCCGGCAACCCAAGTGACAACCCGGAGGTCTATAGAATAATACTACCTTGCTACAGCCACGACCCAGTATCGGTCCAGACAATGGATAATGTCCGGAGTCCGGATATATGGGTCTGCCGTAAATGACGGTAAAATGCGGGCTGTCTCACAAAGGAAAATGTTTGATTATCCGTGTGCTACCCACCTTAACATAATCGTAATCATTATTTGGTATTTTTAGGGTTCCGTACCGCAAAAGGAAAAATCGGAAACTTTATAGGATCACTCGTGTGTCTGTCTGTCACAGCCAATTTGCTCTGAATCTAATGGACCGATTAAGTTGAAATTTGGTACACATACCTATGAATTTCTGTGACCCAAATACGGACGGGTAAAGTAAATAAATGAGTTTTGAATATAGGGTCACTTTTTATTTGCCCCCAAATAAAAAAAAAAAAAAAGAAAGTTTTGCAAACTGTATACCGCCTATCTTTAGCAGTTTCTGAAGGACTGACTGAAAGTCAAGTGTATTATTTAAAAGAAGCTTTTATTAATCTGGACTCTGGATATCAACTAGGACCATAGTCCTTGTCAAGACGAATCAAACGAGCCCAAATTCGATAGGTTGTGTCGTTTTATTACTGAGTTCCTATGGCCGCCTTCCGGCTTCATCATCAGATGAGCTCGATGTCATAATAATATTGAATTGTCATCTGATTTACATATGCGTGTAAAATTTCAGCTCAATCGGAAACCGGGAAGTGGGTCTTTAACTTGCAAGATTCGATTACAGACAGACAATGGGGCAGCTGAAACTAAGTAAAAGCTTGCAAAAAATACATTTTCTTAAGACCATTCTAGTCAACCAATGACAACGTCCGGCACACCCTGGGCTGTCTATTTAAAACCTGGTTCCTATTAATGTTACTTATACTTAAACGAAAATCAACTTTATGTTGGTTTAAACAAAGCTGATTTCTATTGAAAAAAAAAAATTAAAATTTTTGAAGTTGTAGCACAAACTGAACTTTATAAGTCTGTATTAAAGTGGTTTTCCAAAAGCAAATCAAGTTTTAGAAGCTAAATCGCGAACGCAGTATAACTGGCTAATAATTTTTCCTAGGCATCAATTTAGGTATTCTTGCTTACTAAATCGCGAAGGCAGTACAACTGCTAATATTTTTTCCTAGGCATCAACTTAGGTATTCTTGCTAACTAAATCGCGAACGCAGTATAACTGGCTAACATTTTTTCCTGGGCATCAGCTTAGGTATACTTGCTTACTAAATCGCGAACGCAGTATAACTGCCAAATATTTTTTCCTGGGCATCAGCTTAGGTATTCTTTCCAATATAATAGAAAAATATAACTGAATATGCACACTATTCAACCTGACCTATTCATAAAAGTTACCCTGTTTAGTTGGTCAACTTGTCGATATAGGTACTTGTACGTATGTATTTATCTATAGTTTACGATAACTATCTGACCTAGAAAAGGTAACACTGACTGTTTATGCTCTTAGAATATTATGGAAAGTTCAAGTGGAAATGTCTTTTATGGGTCAACGCGCAATTTTCTCTAGTAGAATGTTTTGTGTCATAAACAATATGGCGACGGTCCCTAGTTCCCTTAACCCTTTCAAAATACATTATCATATTATATTTTTCATACAGCTGACTGACTGGATCGTTAGGTTAGTGCTCCAGTGCCACATGTCTTTGAATTTTTGGTTGTATCAAGGATATCTCGTAAATATCGGTGTTCCTTATTATCTTCGGGGAATACAAGAGTGAAATTATATTTCCTTTATTTTTTTTTTGCCATTGAATAATTATTGTTGATTTTAAACTATATGTATAATGAATTTAATGTACTTCTGCATGATATTTAATTTAAATTTTAGTTAATTTAGACTGTGGGTGTATGTGAATCTTTGGTTACTAACAAAAATATGTATAACATCCTCTGAATTAAATAAATAAAAAAAAAACATTTTCAATTCTTACATATTCTTTATATTTCTAAATATTTTTATAAAAAAACTTAAAAAAAAAACATTTAAAATTATAAAAAAAAATTAAGGTTTAAGCTGCCGGTGGGCAGGGCTCCTCTAAGAGAGAGGAACCAACCTCCTCATTATGCGTGCCGTGTCCAGGAGTACTGCTTTCTGATTCAAGCCCTTGATTCAACTGCCTAACGAGAGCCTCGTCAGGTGTTGGTTGAGACTACTGAGCAATTATTATGATTATTTGTTCAGGTATGCGAGCTGATCGGCGGCTACCTAGCCGGAAGTCTATCCGTGATGAGCGATGCGGCACATATGCTGAGCGACTGCGGGGGGTTTGCGCTGGCGCTGCTCGCCTTCCACTGCGCGAAGAGACGGCCCGATGTTGCCATGTCTTATGGTTATAAGCGTGCTGGTAAGTGGTAGTGAAATAGGGATGATGACAAAAAAAAATATTTTTGTCCGTCATGTTTTAAAAAATACACTTTTTTTTCTTTGTATACGTCATCAAAAGTTTACGATGATACATTGAGTTAAAATGTGGTATGACATCACGCCTTGCTAGATTTTTTAACTATTTGTGACGTAGCGAGCTCCCTTTCCCCAACTTTAATGCGTTTTATCTACCTAAGTATTTTTTTTATTAATAATATGATTAAGCAAAACATACATGTCTAATGTTTTTGTATTATCTGACTGAGGGACTAAATAGAATTTCTTTTTTTTTTTACCCAGGCATCGTCCCTATTCAACGGTAGATATTGGAAAAGGGTTTTTAACTGAGATTTTCCTTGATTCCTTGCGGCAGTAACTCAATCATTCGGTATCGGTTGTCTCGCTCCACTAATAGGTACCTAGGCAGTTTTCTCCTAATTCATTTACCTTTCGAAAACTTTTATTACTTTGGGGCTGTGTTACATTAAACTCGTAACTATGTTGTCTTTATCACTAGTGTGACGTAGTTGACACGCCATTTGTGACTTCGCCATTAGGCATTAGGTATTAAGTTACAAAAGTTCGGTTTATAAAGGCCAATTACATACAGGGTTATTGGTAAAACACCAGCAACCTCTTAAGGGGTCATTATACTCATCATTATGAACAACTTTTACTAAGGGACCAAACCTGAAATCGCAAAAAAAAATCAGCTGCTTAGTACATTTAACTCGTTAACATAATATAAAACTCGTCAAAATGTAGGGAGCAGCTGATTTTTTCGCAATTTCATGTTTGGTGCCATAGTAAAAGTTCTTCATATTGATGAGTACAATGACCCCTTAAGAGGTTGCTGGTGTTCTACCAATAACCCTGTATACTTTTTCGCTACAGTCTCGTTGACACTAAAGGACTGTCTTCTGTTTAAGGCCTTAGATCCTTTGAACACACGTTTTTCTTGCCGTGAAAAACTACGGTATATTCGCCGTGTATAGGCACGGTCGTCAGTGTTGTATGAATCACTATGGAAACTTGTTAACGGACAAGTTTTTTCTACGGCGCGGTTGTTACGCCGTACTGTAAAGAAGCCGTGTCGTGTACAAAGGGCCTTAATGTTTCCTTTCCGTAAAAAGGCCCTTTACATTAAGAGCTCGTACACGGCTTTCTTTTTTCTTTTGCCAACCTTGTTTAAAAATAATGATGTTTTAAATGAATTTGTTATATTTTATACTAGATTGTGCGGAAAACGGTGTCATGGTATGATGCGAAGGAATGAGGAAAATATCGTGAGGAAAGTTTTGAGTATGAATGTCGATGGCTATAAGAGTAGGGGAAGACCAAAGAAACGATGGATGGATTGTGTGAAAGATGACATGGCTAGAAAGGGGGTGACTACCGAGATGACAACTAATAGAGGAGTATGGAAAAAAGGGACATGTTGCGCCGACCCAAAATAAATTGGGATAAGGGCAGGAGAATGATGATATTTTATACTAGCTTTTGCCCGCGGCTTCGCGCGCGTAGATGTCGGAAGATATCCCACGTCGTCGATGTCGTACTACCAGGAATTCCTTCCTTATTCTTTGTCTATATTATAAAAAGAACCTCTGTGCAAAATTTCAGCGTTCTAGGTTCAAGGGTTTGGGCTGGGCGTTGATGAGTCAGTCAGTCAGGAACTCAGGTCTTCTCTTTTTATTTATATAGGTAGATAGATAACACAATTGTTATTTTTAGCACTAGCAACAATATTTTTCCCCACTGTTTTTATGCTTGGCAACATTGATTTTGCTCTTCACTCTCCAGTAATTGTCTGTTTCAACAGCGTGTGATCTTTACATTGTAAAATGTGGTAATACAATTTACTGCTTAAAATCGTTCGGCGTTTTTATAATACAAACCTAAAATCTGACATCCAACCGTCTTGTTACAGAGGTCCTTGGCGCAATGCTATCAGTCCTCCTGATCTGGATCTTGACTGGCATATTCGTATACGTAGCCGTGGTCCGTTTACACACGGGCGAGTACAACATCGAGCCCGATATGATGATGATCGTGTCGGGCTGCGGGGTCGGCTTCAATGTCATACTGGCGCTAGTGCTGCACGGCTGCGCGTCCGATATCGGTGAGTAATACTAACTGTACTAGCCGTCCGTTTACACACGGCGACTACAACATCGAGCCCGATATGATGATGATCGTGTCGGGCTGCGGGGTCGGCTTCAATGTCATACTGGCGTTAGTGCTGTACGGCTGCGCGTCCGATATCGGTGAGTAATACTAACTGTACTTGCCGTGGTCTGTTTACACGCGGCGAGTACAACATCGAGCTCGATATGATGATGATCGTGTCGGGCTGCGGGGTCGGCTTCAATGTCATACTGGCGTTAGTGCTGCACGGCTGCGCGTCCGATATTGGTGAGTAATACTAACTGTACTAGCCGTGGTCTGTTTACACGCGGCAAGTACAACATCGAGCTCGATATGATGATGATCGTGTCGGGCTGCGGGGTCGGCTTCAATGTCATACTGGCGTTAGTGCTGCACGGCTGCGCGTCCGATATTGGTGAGTAATACTAACTGTACTTGCCGTGGTCTGTTTACACGCGGCGAGTACAACATCGAGCCCGATATGATGATGATCGTGTCTATGCTCAGATATAGAGTATGAAATATTGGCATCCGTTTTAAATCGTAATTAATATTTATCCAGTGCTTCAATACTGCGCTGAAATCCTGTATATATTCAGTATTTTATTCCAGCACCCTAATTTCGTAACATACTATCAATCGGAATATCTTTTTGACAGTTCAACAACATTCATTGCGTTATTTACGTTGTCGAGCATATAAATTCTTCAAACATTATGAAGCAATAGATTTGCAATTTGCTTTAAAATGATTCGATTGATAGTGTGTTACGAAATTAGGGTGCTGGCCTGGAATAAAATACTGTATCTATGTAAATCAACATTTATGCATCAACATGATAACTTTAGCTTATCCTTATGCTTCAAAACAACGTCCAAATACAGCGATCGCGTTGTTTTGTGATAGTGCTGATAAGTAATTAATATGCAAATGCCCTTATGCAACCAACCATAGCAAGTAAAGATATAAAAATAGTAACCTACATTTTTGTGATCATTGCATGTTCATTTATTTATTAACTAGCGACCCGGCCCTGCTTCGCACGGTTTTTACGACTTGACAAAACATGAAGGTTTCTATATTATTAGTTAAATATGAATGTGTTAATCATATAAACCTTTCGGAATAAATTCTCTAAATGATAGTGAAAACCGCATCAAAATTCGGTGCGTAGTTTAGAAGAACAACGCGGCCACACATTAGCTGGCTACTCACACACCCTGTCTAAATCTGGAAGGTTGATTCATATCATAGGGCCATCGGTATACAATCGGCTACCAGGTGAAGTTGTAGGCGCAACGTCTTTTTTTTTTTTTTTTTGTGGATGGGAAGTCATCAAATGACTTCTCCCGCTCTGGGCAGAGCGGGAGGGTGTGTCAGACTTTTACTGACTAAAACCCACCCATGTTCCTTCAGTTGCCCGTGCCAGGGCCATGGTATCTCTTTCGAACTACCCGCGATCCCGGCGGCATCGGCCCAATTGACCCCTGCTGACATCTCTTTGAGGCGCGCGTGGAACAACGCGCCGTCGACTCGGGCCTGGTCCTTACCGGACGGCGAGCTGCCCATTACTCGTCGTCCGCAAGCCCGCGCCTACGGTGGCCGGGAATCGGCATTCGATTCCCGCCGCCCAGGGCGTCTCCTACGGCGGCTAGGGGCGCGAGGGCGCGGCTGTTGCCTCTCCCTCACGCGTTCCGCTTCCTCCTTCGCGAGCATTACTGCTTCGCAGAAGGAGGTGACGGCCTCCCATGCACTCTCGCTCCGCACCATGGCCTGGACCAGGTTTGGACGCGAGAGATCGCCGCCGCCGATCGCCTCCGTGAGAACACGGCGGTGCTCCGCCCAAGCTGGGCAGATCTCCACTGTATGCTCCACCGTGTCCTCCGGGCGATCCACACAATGGTGACACCCGGGCGTTTCCTCCCGCCTTATCCGAAACAGGAACCTCCCGAAACAACCGTGTCCGGTGAGGACCTGCGTCAGGCGGAAGGTGAGGACGCCGTGGCGCCTCTCCAACCACTCCTCAAAGAGGGGACTTATCGCCGCAATTGTGGCGTGCCCAAGGCGCAACGTCTGACAATGCTTTCAAAGCTAAACTTAAAGGCTGGCTAACCGACCAGGTATTATATGACCTTAAATAATGGTTTTAGGTAATTGATTTAATTATTAGTTGTTTGTTCTTTTTTTTTTTTTTTTGACAAACGATTTTAATTGGATTTTTTTTTCTCAATAAATTTTTGTTATTTTATATTATGTTTCTTAATTAATCTATTTTGTAATTTATATGACCAATTGACATGTAGTTTCGATAATTATTAATAAATAAACAGACACGAAAAGCGACTTTATTTTATAATAAGTAAGTATAGATGTATTTGTCGCAGCCAAGCCGTATTCTTTCGGAAGTAGCGCTCGCCGGCTGCTACCGCTACACCGCTCGCTCGGCTGGCGCGTGGTTGGTTAAAGTTCTAACCTAACCCATTTGGTCGGGGTGCCCCGGCTTAGTTACTGCGACCAATTCGGCTAGCGTGGTTGGTCACACTTCCGACTTAACCTATAATTGAATATCATTTAGACCGCTAGTTAAACGGCGCCGTTTAGTTAAAAAGCTAGGCTGTTCATTGAACGGCTAATTTTATTTTATTTTATTCAGGGACAATAAACAGCTACAATATGTGTTGAAATAGAGCAAAGATAATACAAAATATTAACAATATTGCAGCCCACTACATTATCCGCATAGTAATAAAAGAAAATATGATAATGAGTGCCACTAGATAGGCAATAAAACTAATAAATAATTACATCACATTAATAATAGATTAATTACATCATGCAAAATAGAAATTATAATTGATTTCTTGGCAACTAACACAAAAAAAAAAAACAAATACATAAATAATAAAGTTTAGACTAGCTTCCATACCTATTAACATTATTGGGTTATAATAATTTCCATAACATTGCATTTAATTTTGGATTTTGAGCATACAAAAATATCAATATTAACAAAATTACAATTATAATTAAGAGGGCTATTACATTTTTTCTTGTACTTCAGCGTTTGATTCGAATTTTGATGTGTAATTATGGTTAAGACATAGCCACAAAATTAAAAAAAAAGATATGCTCAAGAAAGCTTGATTTTTAATAAATTATAAAACCACGCCACGAGCTCCTCCAAGGCTAAGTACGAGTAATACCAGCTGCACGGGTCGATCCACCAGGTTTAGCTACCTTGCCGGGGTTGGTTCGTGAATGGGTGAGCATCTTTACGTACCAAGACTCCTCCGTGCCTCGGAAAGCACGTTAAGCCGTTGGTCCCGGCTGTCACTCGTGGATCTTTGACAGTCGTTACGGCTCGTCAGAAGCCCGAAAGTCTGACAACCAGTCTTACCAAGGGGTATCGTGTTACCCAGTGACCGGGTTGTGGAGGTCAGATAGGCAGTCGCTCCATGTGAAATACTGGTGTTAACGCCATTACTTTCTTTAGTTTTATATTTCATGCCTAATTACTGGCAACTCTAATTAATTAGTATCTGTGTAACATAAAGTTCCTTCCGCTTTCCTTCTCCCTTCCACAACCCTTATAATGCCTAAGTGAGAGCGAGAAGGAAGATCCGCAATGGCGCGCATACGCTGCCGCCAAGAAGATCCGCCAGTTCTCAACCAACATCGACGCCTGTGGGTAAAATTAATCCCAAGTCGAAAAAGGACTCATATTTTCACCGCGAAGAACGAAGATTGCTATTGAACAGTGCAAGTGCGTGTATGTGTGTTGTGGAAAGTGCAGATTCTCGTCCGTACGTGATATCCTGGACGCGCCAGCCACGTGGCTAAGGAAACCCTTCTCGTCGTGTCGCCATAGCTCACCAGGCAGGTACCATCATCATTTTCCCACACCACCAAAACACCTACTTGTGTCACCGAACCGCCCCTCATACAGTCCACTAAGAAAATTTCGATTTTCACCCCAAGGCTTTAGGCCGCCGCAACATTTTTTGGTCCTTCGAGACGGATATCCAACATTTTTTGGTCCTACGATCACGGATATCCAACAGTTTTTGGTCCTACGATCACAGATATCCAACAGTTTTGGTCCCATGATCACGGATACCTATTTTTCTTTATCCTCTTGATAACGGATATCAATATTATATCCGTATATCATCATCCCGCAACTATATTTCATTTCAATCTTCGTTCCTTATACTCTTATACTAAACCGCTTTCATTTATTCATTTATTACAGTACCTAGTTGTCATTGCGTACATTCACAGGTATTTCGCATCCCGCTCAACTTAATATTTTAATATACGTAGGTAGAAGCAAAATCTACCGCTCGCTCGCTTCGCTATCGTTCGGTACTATATTCGTAGGTACCACCTACCAATCCCGCACCGCGCGCAACTCGTTGAAGTTTGTGATTTATTTTAGCTATTATAAAAACCTACAAAAATATCGAAAATGCCTAAGAAAGTGACCATTGATTCGGATGATCAGATAGAATCCGCGATTCAAATAGCACTGTCATGTCGTAATATGATTTTTGCCCGCATGCAAATCATTTACGATTTAATGGAAAAAATGAAGTCCGGTATGGAACCGGTAGAGAAGTTCTTGTGTGCGTGTGTCAATGTTGATGCGTTGCGCACCGAGTTCCTCGAGGCATTTAATAAATATAACTCGCTTCTTCTAAGACAAGACCCGGAAAATAATATTGATGATCAGTCGTGGATTAGTTTTGAGGAATTATATTGCTGCGTTAAATATAATTATTCAAGTTACTCAAAATCATCAGCCACATCGGCTCCTACTTCTAGTGGTAGTGGTGTCAATAAGCAAACAGTTCGCTTGCCTCCCATTGAAATTATGTCATTCGATGGCGATATTCGTAACTGGCCCCTGTTCTATGCTAATTTTAAAAGCACGGTACACGAAAATAATACATTGACTGATTCGGAGAAATTATATTATTTGATGGGGAAATTGAAAGATAAGGCTCAAACCGCGTTCTCAGGAGTTTGCCCTAATGGCGATAACTACCAATTAATTTTTAATTCACTCATAAACAAGTACGAAGACAAACGTATGTTGGCTTCTAGTTCCCTTAATCGGATGTTTGAACATAAATCTTTTAATACCGCATCTATTCAAAATTTCGAATCCTTTTCTGATAATTTTGTTTCCGCCGCAAACGCATTAAAAAACCTTAAAATAAATGATTTATCAGATTTGATTTTTTTCCATGTCGCTATAAAAAAGGTTGATTCTGAAACCGCTCGACTTTTTGAAATGAACTCAAAAGACGAAATTCCTAAATTCGACAATTTAGTACAGTTCATTAAAAATCAATCTCGCATTTTACAAAATACTAAAGCTTTAAACAGCTTGAGTTTCACTCAGTCTAATAACAATCCTATAAATAAAAAAACGTTCAAAACTCCGCAACCGCAATCTTACACTGTAATTGATAAATCCGCTAAATGTTTGTGTGATAGCTTTGTTCATGAACATTTATTTAAATGTCCTGCCTTTTCTAAAATGACACCAAGTGATCGTTTCAAATCGGTGAAACAAAACGATGCATGTACTAACTGTTTAAGTATTAAACATAAGGCCAGAGTCTGTCAGTCTGAATCTAGATGTAAATCTTGTAAAAATAAACACCATACGCTTTTACACTTTAATCGCGAATCGCACGCGACTGTATTATCGAACGGTGTTGATGATACCGCACGTACACAATCGGGTTCAAACTCCACGGCTTCGAGCGAGCAAGATGCTCACGCCGCCGCCGCCGTGCCGCTCGCCGCCACCGCTCAGAGCGCCCCGCAATGTAATGCATCCATTGCTGCGTCGATCTTTTACGACTCGAACTCCCGCGTATCAAAGCCGCAATGTAATACGAATACTACTATTTTGTTGTCAACCGCTACTGTAATAGTTCGAGATTCATTTGGTAAGGAGCATTTTATTCGCTGTCTATTAGACAGTGGCTCACAAATTAATTTTATTACCGCAGAATGTTGCAAACGATTAGGTTTGACTAGACATTCATCTGATACGCCTTCCGTTAAGGGTATCGGTGGTACGGAAAAATCCGTTAAGGGTTCCGTACAATTCGCTTTCTTTTCCCGTTTTAATCCGAACGTTACTTTTAACGTTAATTCGCTAGTTGTCGATGCAATCACCGATAATTTACCTACCGCTCCCGTAGATACTTCCGCCTTGCCTTACTTAAAAGGTTTACCGCTCGCCGACGAATCGTTTGGCAAACCCGGTCGCATCGATGTGTTGATCGGGGCTTCGCTTTTCCCGCATCTTATGCTGCCCCGCGTAGTTAGCAGCAACTCCTCCGCGCCGCCCGCCATGCAGACGGTACTCGGTTACGTCATCATGGGCACTGTGCCCGCGCTGCCTGTACGTCGTAATAAGCCTCCACAGTCTTGTTACTCACATATTTCGCAACCATCCGACAAAGACTCGTTAGAATCGGCGTTGAAAAAATTCTGGCAGGTCGATGAAGCGCCCGTCACTCTTTCGACGAGCAAATCGCTCGACGAACTTGAGTGCGAGTACTTTTATAATTCGACCACGGAACGCGATGGGGACACAGGTAGATACTCTGTAGCCCTACCGTTTCGCAGCGATGTGTTCTCATTGGGGAACTCACTCGATATCGCGAAAAAACGTTTTTTCTGCCTAGAAAAGAAATTAGAATCCGCACCCGAGTTACGTACTGCGTATGATGACGTCATTCGCGAATATATTGATAATGGATATTTATCTCCTGCTCCGCTCGATAGTTCAGACAGTAGTTGTCCTGACTATGTAATTCCGCATCACGCAGTTGTACGTTTAGATAAGACAACAACAAAACTACGCTCCGTGTTAGACGCTAGTGCTAAAACGAGTACTGGATTATCTCTCAACGATATTTTACACAGTGGCCCAAATTTACAGGGTGACTTGTTTACTATAATTCTGAATTTTCGATTGTTCGCATTCGCGCTCTCGGCTGATTGCCGACAAATGTTCTTACAGATTGAAGTAAGAGAAAGCGATCGTCGCTTTCAACGCATCTTATATCGTTTTAGTCCAAACGATCCTCTGGTTCTATATCAGTTTAACCGTGTCTGTTTTGGTCTCAAGTCAAGTCCCTACCATGCGATCCGCACAGTACAACAGTTGGTTCAAGACGATGGTCATCACTTCCCGCGCGCCAGCGCTATCATCGCGGATTCGCTGTATATGGATGACGTAGTCTACAGCGTAAGCTCCGAATCACGTGCAGTCCAGGTTTCGCACGAACTGATTAAACTCTTTAGAGGAGGTCAGTTCGAGTTGGTCAAGTGGACCAGTAACTCTCAAACTGTACTAAACAGTATTCCCGCGTCGCATAGGTTGACCGAACAACTAGAATTCGACAAGTCGGTAGAACAAAAGGTTCTCGGCTTGCGCTGGTGTAGGTCAAATGATTGTTTTGAATTTCTTATTTCCGCACCGCCAGACACGTGTACTAAACGTGCTATTCTGTCGGCCGTAGCTAGACTGTGGGACATCATGGGGCTTGTCGCGCCTGTAGTTCTCTATGCTAAACTACTTATCAAAGAATTGTGGTTACTGAAGCTCGATTGGGATGACACTCCCCCGCGTCACATCATAAATATTTGGCAAACTTTTCGCTCTGCCCTGCCGCTTTTAAATGATTTTAAAATCCCGCGCCATTTAGGTATTTTTGAAAATTGTATTCTTCGCCTCATTGGATTTTCCGACGCCAGTGAAAGCGCCTACGGCGCTGTCATCTATGCGCACGTCACTCGCAACGATGACGTAGTCGTTCAGCTGGTTTGTGCCAAGTCGAAGGTATCGCCGGTTAAACCATTGACTATCGCTCGACTGGAGCTCTGTGGTGCCGAACTCCTCGCTAAACTTCTTCGCCGTGTTCATGACACTTATAATCCGCGTTATAATGTTACCGCTATTTACGCATTCACCGATTCAAAGGTGACTCTTTGCTGGATAAATTCTTCTCCGCATCGTTGGCACACGTTTGTGGCCAATCGTGTCGTTCGCATCGTAGACAACGTCCCCGCGGAACATTTCTACCACGTAGCTGGTACTGAAAACCCAGCGGACTGTTTGTCACGTGGTTTAACACCTGACAAATTCATTGAGCACCCATTATGGTTGCACGGACCCGCTTGGGCTAAGCGCGACCCTTCCGAATGGCCCATACATAAGGTTACAGACTTGAATTCGGAACCCATTCCGGAAGAAAAGGTCCACGCGCATCCCATAGTCGCGGATTCAAGTTCGGAAAATTCGCTTCTACTCGCACTCGCAGAACGTACGTCGTCGTGGACTAAACTGCTGCGTATTATTGTTTTCATATACCGCTTCATGAAAAAACTCCCGCGTCGGACTGACACCGTTACCGCTAGCGACCTCGAGTTCGCTGAAACCATTTTGTTGCGTCATGTTCAAAGAAAACACTTCATGGATGATTATTCCGAGTTAAAAAATAATAAAATTTGTTCACCCGCTCTTATTAAACTCAAGCCATTTGTAGATGGTGATGATTTAATCCGCGTTGGGGGTCGATTAACTCATTCGGCTGAGGCCTATAGTACTAAACACCCGGTAGTGTTACCCCGACATGATCGCATAGTTGAAATCCTCGTAGACTATTATCATATAAAATATTTACATGCAGGTCCAGAACTCACTATGTCGTTATTGCGCCATAAGTATTGGATTTTGTCCGCTAGACGCATTATTCGTCATAGAATCCACAAGTGTAACGCATGTCACAGGTGGAGACCGCGACCTCATGGTCCGCCGATTATGGGCGATCTCCCTAAATCTAGAGTAAATGTTGCAACCAAAGCTTTTTCTCATACAGGGTGTGATTACGCTGGCCCTATACAGTATGTGCCCGTACGCACTCGAGGTGCGAAGAGTCGCAAGGGTTATTTATGTATCTTTACCTGTATGACTACTCGCGCTGTTCATATTGAATTAGCTACAGATCTTACGACTGCGTCGTTCATAGCCGCGTTGAAACGGTTTTTATCCCGCCGTGGACCGGTACAATGCTTGTATTCGGACAACGCGACCAATTTTCGAGGAGCTAATTCGTTTTTACGCGACTTGTATACTTTCATAAATAAAGAATACCGCCCGCGCTTTGAAGAGGAGCTCGCTGAGCATCGCATTAATTGGCATTTTATTCCGCCCGCGTCACCGCACTTTGGTGGATGTTGGGAGTCCATGGTGAAGGCCGTGAAGACTCACCTTTTCAAGACAATAGGTCAACAACTCCTATCTTATGAAGAATTAGTTACAATTCTCTCTCAAATAGAGTGCCTGTTGAACTCCAGACCTCTTACTGTTCTTAGCGCTGACCCGGAAGAGCCTGAAGCTCTTACCCCTTCGCATTTTTTACATACTGTACCGCTTAACTCATTGCCCGCCGCGGAAGTAGGTTTACTGTCTGATCACCTGCTTCAAAGACACTCTCTTATGGATAAATTAGTCCAGTCGTACTGGAAAAGATGGCGAAGCGAGTATCTTCATAGTTTACAATCACGCTTAAAATGGAATAAACCTGATGGAGACATGATTAAGGAAGGCACTGTAGTAGTGATAGTTAATGATAATGCGCCTCCTCTATCCTGGCCTCTAGGTGTTATTGAGAAGTTGCATACGTCTATAGACGGTAGCACGCGAGTCGTTTCAGTACGCACTTCTAATGGGATTCTTGTGCGACCTGTGGTCCGCTTATGCCCCATTCCTACTCAGTAATATCTTATTCAGTCCATTCCCTCTTTAGTTAGATTTAAGTGTAATTTCACTGTATATATTATTATATCATTCTCTTTAAAGGTGACCCTTTAAGGCCGCGAGGAATGTTAACGCCATTACTTTCTTTAGTTTTATATTTCATGCCTAATTACTGGCAACTCTAATTAATTAGTATCTGTGTAACATAAAGTTCCTTCCGCTTTCCTTCTCCCTTCCACAACCCTTATAATGCCTAAGTGAGAGCGAGAAGGAAGATCCGCAATGGCGCGCATACGCTGCCGCCAAGAAGATCCGCCAGTTCTCAACCAACATCGACGCCTGTGGGTAAAATTAATCCCAAGTCGAAAAAGGACTCATATTTTCACCGCGAAGAACGAAGATTGCTATTGAACAGTGCAAGTGCGTGTATGTGTGTTGTGGAAAGTGCAGATTCTCGTCCGTACGTGATATCCTGGACGCGCCAGCCACGTGGCTAAGGAAACCCTTCTCGTCGTGTCGCCATAGCTCACCAGGCAGGTACCATCATCATTTTCCCACACCACCAAAACACCTACTTGTGTCACCGAACCGCCCCTCATACAGTCCACTAAGAAAATTTCGATTTTCACCCCAAGGCTTTAGGCCGCCGCAACAACTGGTATTCAGCTGCCTCCAGCTAGACTGGAAGCCGACCCCAACATAGTTGGGAAAAGGCTAAGCAGATTGATTGAGTTACTAGAATTTGTCCAACAGGAACTCATTCTCTCGGCGGCCGGACTGTAAAGTAATCTTAACTTAAAACATTCTTATGATACAGGTTGTACCAGAAAGGTGTGGTCAAATTTAAGGGTGTGGTACAGACCATCAAACTGAACAACTTTCTCCATGGGACCAACATCGTAATCGCGAACAAATAATCAGCCTTCCCATACCATACATTTGCGTCGAATAGGTATTGAAGTTTACCACATCTATCTGATATACGCTAATATTAAAAAATCCAAAAATTATATCTCGTCATGACTGAGGAGTCCATTCAAAAATACTGGCGTGATGTTATTAATTTACCTGATTTGTATTTTTTTTAGCTCACCACCACACACACGGCGGCGCAGCCTGCGCCCACGCTCACTCACACGGCTCCACTGGAGGCGCCTCCCGCGGCTGGCGACTGTTCCGGAGATCACGAGAGCACAAACAGACTAACGGCTCGCTGGTCAACGGAGACTACACCATGAAGGACCTGGCCACTGTCGAAACCAACGTCGTGGGCTCGCAGCCGCGGTGAGTTAGTTTGATGAGGTTTTGTCTTAAAAAAATTGAGATGGGAAAACATTTTGACATAAACGCAGTCAAGGAGATTTCTGAAGGCGTTAAATATGAAGTTAACTATCTAGTTGACGTACCATAGGCAAACTTTCCGGTGAACATCTTTTCGACCTTATTACTAACGCAATAAGGTTGAAAAGTGGTTCACCGGAAAGTTTGCCGATGGTACGTATATTTTGTTTTATTTGATTAATCAGTGCACTAATGTAGGCTGCTCCCCTGAAGGCTTCACGTCCGGGATGTTAGGACTAACCAGTTGATGTTAAGGGTGATGCGCTAAGGTAGCCCACGAAATTAAAATTTTCTTACGTTTTTTTGCAATTTGCAGATCAGTGTCAGGTTGTATGTTCATTAAAATATGATTCGCGGCCGTAACTAATATGGCTTTACAGAATTATAATCATTAGAATCAGCAATACAACTCCATAAGTTAGAATTGACCTCAATCCTCATGATTTCATAAAATCGCTAGATTTGATCGCTAGTAAGTATATCCTAATCCTATAACTATTAAAAAAATAAAATATGGCGACGAAAAATTTCTCCGCATCGCTGTCGACTAGTAATATGCCCAAGAGACTTGCGGCATTGCCACGTTGTATGGCAATGCTTAATGCCTCTGACCAAGGTAAAAGCCAGCCCTTGGACCACGGGTAGTGTCAACCAGCCGTTTGGAGATTTCGTTGAACAAACCATGAGCACTTGGACCCCACGACCCGAGGGTTTCAACCAATAATTAAATAATCATTGTTGCAGGAATATCAATCTCCGGGCAGCACTGATCCACGTAATAGGTGATCTAATTCAGAGCTGTGGAGTACTTCTCGCTTCCATACTGATTAAGTTTTATGTAAGTACTGTTTGATGAACTTTCATGAAACAACACGATGTCTACCGGAGTAAAATAAGGTGAAAGGGACGAAACTGTAAAACAGATTTACATCTTGAATTAATTTAGTATGTTGTCAACAAGGACGCAAAATTTAGTGAAATGATTGACATCTATTTTAAAAATATTACTTTTTACTCCGGCGTTAAAGCCCGGCTACACGCAGCGTCTTGCACTTGCATGTGAAAACTCTTTGCGCATGCAAGCTGTTGCCTACTACCGGGTCTTTATGAGTATCCGGCTCGAAGGACTAATGTTAAATTTGATGCTAAGGTTTGGTCTAAGGTTTGAGGTAAGGTGTAAGGTTTGCTGCTGCCTCCTCTTCCTGTTCAAGTTTTTAATTCGGTTTGTGCTTCAATGAATGACTTTTAATTTTCTAGTAGAAATACATTTATTGTTGAGATAATTCGTAACAATCGTTTATCGGACTGATCAAGAGTATATTAATAGATGGATGCAAAAAAATGGTGACATGCAAAAATCTATATGTGTGAAGTTGGTGGGCAACGCTCCGCGATGATTGGCCGCCATGCTTGACACTGACAGGTCGATGTCATTCACAAACACGCCGTCGGCGGCAACTTCAGGTCGCTATCTTGCCTCTTCGTGCTGATAGATGGCGCAGGCGGTAACATAGGCCCGGCCTTGAAAGTAGCAGGTTCCAACAGGATCAGCAAGCCGGCACATCAGATACTGACAGCAGCACTGGCAGCAAGCATATTTTTGAAAACGCTCTGCGTGTGACTGCTCAAGCCGTGAGTAGGTCAGCTACTCTTGAGTTTCCGTTAGCACCTGGATGAATTCGTCTTTGATTAGAGCGAGTTGATTGAGCGTAATGGAATTTTCTATTTGTTCCCAGCCTGAAGCGAAGGTGGTGGATCCTATCTGCACGTTCGTGTTCAGTTTCTTAGTTCTGCTGACGTCGGCGCAGGTGGTGCGAGACGCGCTCGCGATGCTCTTGCAGGCTGTGCCAAAGAACTTCAGGTTTGTGCTATTTTTGTATTGGTAATAATTTGTGAAGGCTGGCAACATCGCAAGATAAACAAAGGTAAAAGAGGCTGTCACGACCGAATCGACGTTATAAATGTACTCTAAATATGGCTCTACTGAGTCATCAGAACCAATATTACAGTTTTGGGAAAATATTTTCACAGTTTATTGTCATACTAGCTTTGCCCGCGGCTTCGCCCGCGTGGATGTCGTAATTATCCCAAGGGAACGGACAACCGGGATAAAAAGTAACCTATGTCCTAATCCAGCTCATGGTCTACCCATGTGCAAATTTCATCCAAATCCGTGTTTTAGCGTGAAAGCGTAAGAAACAAACCAACAAAATTTTATTCGTGTCGTATTCGACCAGAAGTTGACCTTCCATGACCACATTTCAACGGTTGCTAAGGAGTCATTCAAACGACTAGGGTTTGTTCTTAGAAACGCACGAGAATTTCAAAATGCGCATGTTGTACAGCTGTTATACAGTACGCTTGTCAGAAGCAAGTTGGAGGCGAGCTCTTGTGTCTGGAACCCGCACGAGGCTAGTTATGCACTTTTATTAGAGAAGGTTCAAAAAGCATTTCTGAGATTTCTCTATAAATTCCGTTACGGATTTTATCCATTTTTATATCCAACAAAATTTCTCGTAGGATCTCTAGGATTTCATATGTTACAAACTAGGAGAGCCTATGATCAGTTGTACATCATGCTTAAAATATGTCGTGGGATAACAGATGCTCCTGATCTCCATAATGAGCTGATTCGCCTTTACGTTCCAAGCAGCTATCTCCGTGGTAGAAAACACCGTCTACTAGCCGTGCCCACAACTCGAACAGTGGCCCGCGCCTCATCCCCTGTTCCTCGCGCCCTGATTGCGCTTAATAACGTCATGGAAGCCAACCCGAACTGTGACCTATTTGCAGATGATCTCAAAACTGTTTTGTGCGCTTGTCTTCACTTTTGTGAGAGCACATAAATTTAAAACTTGTGTTTTGTTTATAATATCTTTGTTCTATTTTTTTTTTGTTGTCTTTTTTATGATTATGTTATATTTACTGTATGTGTTAATGTAATTGGTCCACAAACCGTATTAACATAAATAAATAAATAAATAAATAAATAAATAACAAGCAACCAAACAAACTCACATTCGCATTTATAATATTAGTTAGGATTCTAAACGAATTGGTGATCAGATCAGAGAGGGGGGTCTGTTCCCGTATCGTAACAACGTTCACAATCTAATCTCAGTCTCTCAGTGACATTTGATTGTCGCAGCCATGAGATTGCGACTTGAATTTGAACGTTTTTATGTACGAGAATTGGCCTTCAGATTAAAACCTATAATTAAACCGGACAGAAACTTTACTTTCCTGTCCTAGAATTATTCATTGAAGGTTTCACATACTTTTTATTTTTTTGAATAATTTCCTTATAATATTATGGTCTTATTATTGCAGGTATCGTGAATGCGTGGCCATGTTGTCTTCGCTGAACGGCGTGCGTCACGTGCACTCCCTGCACGTGTGGGCTTTGTCTACGCATTATGTCATCCTCACAGCACACGTGGCTATTGGTAAAGTATAATTACATAAACATTCAACAATATTCCACTTATTATTGTTGCCAAAAAAAATACAGGATAATTAGTATTAATTTAAGGACGCTGTTACAAATGGGTAGTCAAATCATTACTTTTTTACACAAAAGTATGTTTATTAAATAAAATGCTTTACATTCTTAAAATGTTTTTTGGCCAAATTGTTGATAGATGTGCATGGTACGATTCTGAACTATAAATATAATTTTAGTTACGTACAGTTTCTCAATAAATGTACCGAAGTAAAAATGTCTTCTTCGGTACATTTATTGAGAAAATGTACCTATTTAAAATTATATTTATAGTTCAGAATCGTACCATGCACATCTATCAACAATTTGGTCAAAAAACATTTTAAGAATGCAAAGCATTTTATTTAATAAACATACTTTTGTGTAAAAAAGTAATAATAATAAACAATAATAATGTTTATTTATCCAAAGGAATACATAGACAGTAATGATATATGTATATGATAGTAATGATTTGACTACCTATTTGTAACAGCGTCCTTAAACATTCAAGAATATTCCACTTGTTATTGTTGCAAAAAAAAAAAAAAAAAACTGGATTATTTAAAGTCAATAATAATCGGCTTTAAATTAACCTGAAAACTCAGGCCAGGATGTCTAGTTTTGTCGAAAATGCTTTTTGGGGTTTAAAACTAAGCGCACATGACTGCCGCTACGAGCCGCAGTGCAACGCATTTTCATACAAAAAAGCGCGGTGCGGCCTGCCTGTAATGTGCGTTGGATCGTAGAAAATGTACGAAACTCATGAAGGAGGATTTTTGCAATGATTTTGGCCACGCGCCAAAGTAACCTTGTAGTGTAGTTTGTCCGCGTAAATCGAGCGCTGCGCCCTCTGTACCATAGACTGTTGTGCCCTTGGTACCATCGACAATTTAAAAAAAAAATCACCTCTTTTCTCATTTCTACAGTCTGGTCCCTTTCAATAGGGATGTGTCCTGGGTAAAAAAAAGAAATTCTATTTAGCCCGTCAGTCAGATAATAAAAAAATACTTAGATATAACTCATTAAGTGCGGGCTCGCTACGTCACAATTATAACTATATTAATTAATTAATATAAATTATAAATATATTAAAAATCTGCAATGAGTGACGTCATGCCACATTTTAACTCAATCTACCGCCGTAATCTTTTGATTACGTAAAAAAGAACAATATTTTTAATATAATCTAGACGTGCAATAAAAATGTTTTCTCAACATCCCTATTATTTATTTTATTTTGAACTTTTGTGTGCTATTCGCCTACAAAATAAATAAATAAATAAATATGTTTGGACATATCACACAACGCCATCTAGCCCCAAGCTAAGCAACCTAATGCTTGTGTTATGGTAACGAGATGGCTGATAAACTACTTATATACATTTTTTTTTTTTTTTTTTTTTTGTAAATACATACATATTATAGATAGAAAAACACCCAGACTCGGAACAAATACTTGTAGGTCGTACAAATATTTGTTCCGTGCGGGAATCGAACCCGCGACATGCTGCGCAGCAGTCAATCGCTCAACCACTGCGCCAACCGTGTCGTCAAACAAAAAAACTCTAATGTTTTAATGTCCACAGATGAGCTCACCGACCCCGAAGCGGTCCTCCACTCGTGCCAGCAGCTCGCACGCACGGAGTGGGGCGTGGCCTCGGCCACGTTCCAGATCGAGCGCTACACAGCTCGCATGCTGGCCTGCGACACCTGCGGCCTGCAGCCCGCACACACGCCCTGACACCTGACCACACTCACCTAGGCAGGTTGGTTACATCATCATATGAAAGACCACTATTATTATGCGCACAGCCAAAGTGTGGAACTCTCTATCAGCGTCTGCATTCGTATACAAGGTTGATATGACCGAGAGGCATTAAATTAAACCACATATACTTTGTATCATTTTCAGCCTCATTACTAAAAATCAGATAAATAGAAGGTAACTATGCGTACTATGTTTGTCGAAGGACCGATGGCCGGTGGAGCAGACGAGTCCTAGAGTGGAGACCGCGTATCGGTAAGCGTAGTGTGGGACGCCCCCTAGCTAGATGGACCGATGACCTGAAGAAAGTGGCTGGGGCAGACTGGATGCGGAAGGCGGAGGACAGGGTGTTGTGGCGCAACCTTGGAGAGGCCTATGTCCAGCAGTGGACTGCGATTGGCTGAGTTGATTGAACTATGCGTAGGTACCTACGCATAGTTATCTTGGGTCATACACCTTAAAAAGACAAAATTTTTGACGCAACACTGCCGTTTTGTTACGCACGTCAGTGGAAATATCTACAAAGGATGTTTACATTATAATTAGATCATTAAGCTATTTTATTTGTTCGAAAATAGTTTTTTCTTCTTAACTTTTTTTTAATAGTTTCGAGTTAACACTATGCATTTATAGTACTTATATATGTGGTTTAAATGAATGCCTTTCGCTCATATCAACCTTGTATAACACGTCAGCCTTCAAATCAAAAGAGTGAACAGGCATTTTCTGGGCATGCTTGTTCCATCGTAAACCTCATCCATAGATTTCCATCAGGCGAGATCTAGGTCAAGAGCAGGACCATCTCGCAATACAAAAAAAAAATCCACTGCTGGACATAGTCCTAAAGCTTCGCCACATCGACCGGTCCTGTGCGTCTCGCATCCAGCGGATTCCTACAACCTGCACGACGTTATCGACCCACTAAGAGATCGCCGCGGCCTCTAGACACCTGCAATACTAGAGGCGTCGCAGGTGCAATGTTATCTTAGTAATTACATTGACTCTCACACCATTCAAACTAGACCTGCACGAGGTCATCTACCCACCATTACCTGATGACTTCTGACTACACGTAACGACTGTTAAAGATCTACCTTTTCCGAGGCACAGAGAGGTCTTGGTATGTAAAGATGGTCACCCAGCCACGGACCAACCGCGGCAAGCGTAGCTTAACCTGAACGATCGACCCGTGCGGCTGTTATTACTTAGCCACAACCGGTCTTACAACAGAAAAGAATAATAATTAAACAAATATTAATATTATTTTGGGACTTGTATGTTCGAGCCGTTTGGGGTTGAAACACTAGGGCCATATGGTCCGAGTGCCCTTTTAGTTTTACGGGACATCGCCAAGCGGTTGGCTGACTCTACACGTGACCAACGGGCTGGCCTATTTTTTGGTCAAAGAATTAGCATTGCCATACAACGTGGTAATGTTGCCAGCCTTTTGGGCACTTTTCCTGTCGACAGCGATGCGGACGAATTTTTTGATGCCCTATGTTTATTTCCCCTCCTTTTTTAATATTAATTTGTATTTTACTTTTACAGGAAGTGACAACATAATAAATGAAGCCTCAGACAATTGATTCGATTGACGCTAATTGTACACGATGCATTTAAAGGGGCCAGCTATCAATCAACTACGTGATTGATTAAAGAACAGTGTTGATATTGTAAGCTAAGGAAAGGACAAAATAGTGTTGTTTATCAATCGTCAAATTGATTCATGAAAAAGTGATTGAATGATTGATAAAGTTGGAGTTTTGTATTTTTTGAAATGGTTGAATAGTTAGGACCAAGTGATAAGTGGCATCAATCGTCAATTTGATTGATTGATTGATAGACTAAATTGTTGAATTAGTGTATTTAATATTGCTAGAACTTTTGAAATGAAAATATTGTAATAATAAAATGCGTTATTGATCTCAAGGAATAACTTTCAGAATAATTAGAAGAGTCGGTATTAAGAAAAAAAAGGTTGATTTTACTGAAGTAAAATCAACCTTTTTCTTGTAAAGCGCGTATGTATTTAAATTTTAAGGTATATTGCACACTATACAGGTATTCTATTTCGGAAAATACCGGACAATTGCCTGCCAAGTGTGTCACCTGTCTTAGAATTTGTATGAAGTTAAAAGAAAAATTAAATCTACAACTGAATAGTAATCTGAGTTGATATTGTTTGAATTGTAAAAAGAAATTAACGCATAATGTTATTGTTATTTTTTAAATAAAAACGTAGAGAAAAACAATAAAAGGTAGACTTTGTAAAAGAAAAGTATTATAATTCGTGCCAATTTTTTGAAAAAAAAAAAAAAAAATGCATTCCAAATCGTTGACCCGATGTATTAAATTAAAAAGTTATTATATTTACCTAATATATTATTTAAAAAAACGTATTATGTATTAGATTTAAGCGAATTATTAAAAATCAATTATTATTTAGTACCTAATGTTTAATGTGTATAAATTGATATTATTATGAGGCAGTTTTGTAACTTTTTAACTGTTCAATGTTGAAAACTCTTTTTCAAAAGTTATTGGGGATCACTCGTAAGTTACGTAATCCTTTTATGTGAGAATTCAGGGTTCTGTAGTGAAACGACGCTACCAGGATCTTTTTATCGAGCTTACAATTTGTGTCCGTCTGCCACGAGATTCTATCTCGGTAATTTATAAAGAGGCTGTTAGGCAATGTTAGTAAATCTTATTTCTATTTTCTTCCCACGTTAATTTTGAGACAAAGTTGTTATTTATGATGTTAAAAAATTAACTTCTTTAAGGAGTTCTTTAGACCATCGAAATTAATAACTTTTACTATCTGACCAATTTTGAAATCGCGAAAAAAAATCAGCTGTTCCATACTTACTGTTTTAAACTGTATTGGACATCTGTTTTTTTTTCGCGATTTGAAAGTTGATCCCAGTTGGTTGGTCAGTTTGATGGTCTAAAGTACCATTTAAAGTTTGTAAAGTTATTTTTTTAACACCTTTTATAAAATATGAATGGGCTACGTAGCTTATGTTTGATTCTCAAATGCAATGAATTCCCGTATGTACAATTGATTCCAAATAAGGTAATATTAGTCTTAAGATATTTATTTAAACAAATGATGCTATTCGTCACACTACTGTGAAGATCTTTTGGCGTTCCGAGTGACGATAAGAGCGTTCATCCTACGCGGGCTGGCAACATCGCATTTCTACAGGTTTTTGGTAATTATTTTAATAAATTTAAATGCGACGTTGCCAGCCCGCGCGGGATAAACGCTCTCGACAGAGTGGTGCTGTGTGCGACTGTTTTGTGAAATGTATCGAAAATACCATAGACATAGAGAATTGGATTGAGAACTAGCTTCACAAAAGTGGCCACTCTCTAGAAAGAGACAAAGCGAATTTGCGGCCAATACCTGTAGTACTAATTTATTCTCTCTGCACCACCCTAAGGTTGACTGGTAGAGAATGGCTCGGGCATTAAATCCGCCTTTGTACGCTATTTTTTTACTTGTGCATAAAGTTTTAATAAATAAATACTAATAAAGAGACAAGTATTGACCGCGAATTCCCTTTGTCTTTCTCGTACTTTTCTGTCTGTATTCACTGCAGAACTGAATACGGAACGCTCAGTCCATAATCTATGTCTATGGAAAAAACAAGATGGCGGCATTAGTTCCGGTTTTGCCATAAGATCGTCGTTCAGGGTGGCTTCATAATAAAATGTTCAAATGTTCATAGGAAGCGATAAACAGAGGCTGGCTCAGTCACAATATAAACAAAAAAAAAAAAAACTCGATTCCTATCGGCTTTTTTTTTTCATTCAGATTTAGATGTCTGAAAACTTATCAGTCCTCCCATACGTATAGTTCGAATACGAATTAAAGTTCCAGCTTTTTTCGTGATTACGATGTTGGTCCCATGGAGAAAGTTGTTCAGTTTGATGGTCTAACCACACCCTTAAATTGTACCACACCTTTCTGATACACCCTGTATATTAGCTATATATTGTTATTTTAGATAATTTATTTATTGCGCTGTTTGAATAATTTCTAGTGATTGAATGTTGACGTTGCTGAAGCGTGATTTTGAATGAAACTGATATTTATTTATTAACAAGTCAATATCCCAGTGGTTAAGAGGCTGACTGGCAATCGATCGGCAAGTAAGTTCGAAACACAGACTAGTATGATTGCGTTGATAGTAAGGCCACGATCACACATCAATAATCAGTACGATAGTTTACGGTAAAAAGTTGGGTTCAGGTTAATTTTCCAGTGCTGTATACAGGGTGTAAGGGACAGCCCTTCGCAAACTAACAGGGTGCATTCAGCTCCTTATTTTGAATCATATTCCACCGGAAAATTTCTCAGGATTTTTTTAAATCGTTTTTTCAATACTATTCCTTTATTTCAATGTAAAATTACATTTTCTGTACGCAGCACTCCATTTATGTAAAAAACACCCAACAATGGATGTTGAAATACTTTAAAAAACGACGCGTGAAATCAGCTGTTCACTTTCTGCTTAGCTACAGAGTTCATCGAACTCACCGCATACCATATTACCGACCGCTCCCAACCAGTAACAGACGCTCCGATTTGTGAACAAAAACACAAACAAATCATGTTTATTGGATGCCCACAACGTTCCTGAAATAATTTCATGTACCGGTCATCTTAGTATAATATACTGAATTCCCCCATCAGTCTGCGGAGGGCTGTCCCTTACACCCTGTAAGGGATAAAAATATTGAAACTGCCTTGTGATCCCAAAATTATACAGTAAAATGTCAATACAACGGGGTATGCTTAACACACTTACGCCCTGTTTCACCACCTACGATTAAGATCCTATTAACTTACTTGGCAGATAATTTCATTCAAATTCTGTTACATTTTTAAATTATTTGGTGAGTAGTGGCTATTCGGACATCGTGAAATAGACGCTTACAGTGTCAAAGGGTTTCATTTTGACAGTTCAACAACATTCATTGCGTTATTTACGTTGTTGAGCAGACAAATTCGAACATAAATGAAGCAATACATCAGCGGGCTTCTTCCGTCCCTGGTCCCGTTACTTGGGGTCGGGTCTCCTCACTTTTCTACGCCAAGTTATTCTGTCTGGGTTGTCGGTTCTGGCAATTCGGCTTTCTTGAGGTCTCTTTTTTATATTTGACCACCAGGTCAAATGACGGGCGGCCTCTGCCTCTCTTTTGGCAGGTTTAGTGAAATTTGTACCACATGTTTTTTTTTTTTTTTTTTTGATGCGTACCTTTTCGCAATTGGCTCCGGGAGCCTTTGTTGCTTAACCGGGCGTCGGCGGGGCCAGATGGGCCTCTCGCCTTGTTGTACCACATGATCTTCATTGCGTCTTTTAATGTGTCCATACTGCCTTAGTTTTGGTTTTCAGTATTTTTATCAGTGATTGGTGCGACTTTAAAGCTGCCTCGTCTATATTCAGTCAAGTCTGGTCGTGCATCATCTTTTGTTCATGCGTCTTTGTTATCCAACATTCGGAAGCATACACTAACATCGGCCGAACTGCTATTTGTATAAACATTACCGTTTGTCTTTATGGAAATACGTGGATCACGCAGCGTACTCTTGTAAGTGAACGCCATTTCCACCTTGCGACACGGATCTTATGAGAATACAATGGATTAGCAATACCTCTCAAAATTGATAGTGTGTTACGCACTTAGGGTGCTGTTCATGGCCGTGTGAACCTGGCCTAGCAGTAACTGATGAGAACTGTCAGTTTGTCAGTTGTCATTGCTCAAGGGACAAGGAATGTTTGTAGGTAAGCTACAATTTATACAAGGTTGAATTAAATTATCTGGCGAAACATTACAGACGGGATAGGGTCGTATAATTACGATAAAACAAAAAAAAACCGGTCAAGTGCGAGTCGAACTCGCGCGTGAAGGGTTCCGTACCATTATCTATAAAAACAGCAAAAAAAAAACACGTTCGTTGTATGGGAGTCCCCCTTAACTATTTGTTTTATTTAAATTTAATTATTTATTTTTGAAGTGAATATATATTCTGTGAATATTTCAAGCGTCTGCCTGTTGCCGTTATCAAAAACGAGCATAAAATCACGTTTGTTGTATGGAAGCCCCCTTAAATATTTATTTTTCTGTTTTTTAGTATTTGTTGTTATAGCGGCAACAGAAATACATTATCTGTGAAAATTTCAACTGTTTAACTATCACGGTTTATGAGATACAGCCTGGTGACAGACGGACAGACGGACGGACGGACAGCGGGTCTTAGTAATAAGGTCCCGTTTTATCCTTTGGGTACGGAACCCTAAAAAAACCACAGTCAGTCACGCGGACTGCCGAAAGCAGTGAAAACTTCACAACGCAACAAGATTTTCGCCTACCAAAAATCGCTCAACGCGCTTAAAGAAGTTTTCATTTCAAAAAATAATATTTTTCAACACTCAACAACAATTAATTTGAGCTAATTACTGAGTCAACGGTCGCTGGAAGTGTAGACTGTAGTCATTTGAAATGATGAGTTTAAAAAAAAAATATTTTATCATAGCTAGGGGGAATGCAATCTCGACTTGTGTTCTCGCGTGCTAGTCTGGTGTCGAGATTGGCCATTCGAGATCTCACCCAGCAATCAGCCGAAAACTCGTTTTTGAGATTTTCGAGATCGAGATTTCGCCTACCATTTGAAATAATGCGTTTTTTAAAACGTAAATTCTGAAAACTTAACTAAAATGAAAACGGGTAATCGTGCAATATTTTCTTATCTAAATAAAAAACATTAATTTCAATCTCTTAAGGCCCGGACTGACTACGATTTTAAACGGTACAACCGCACTCACACAACCGCGTAATCTATTGTCACCATTATCTGGCTTGAAATAAGGTTGAAAATTGAAAATAATATTTGTGTTGACGATGTGACCAAGCTGCGAATGGGCATTTATTTTTCCGGTTTTCTTTAGATTATTCAGAATAAACAATAAATTAAATGATTGTCCGGTTAAAGTTTCTAAAAAATGCTAATTTTCTTAAAAAAAAAGAATGTCGTTATCGCTGAAAATACAGAGATGTTCGCCGCCAAAGTTTATTTTTGTGGAGCAACTTCAAATTTTTTATTGGGAATATCAAACTATTTTTTACTATTCTATTCGGTTATTTTTTTTCTTTAAACCCTTCTCCATAACTCAAGTAGCAGATGTCGGAGAAAAAACAGCCAGGCTGAAGTGGGAGTGGGCCGGACACGTCGCGCGAATGCACCCGGAGAGATGGGCAAAGATCGTCACTCACTGGACGCCTGAGGGAGGACATCGCCGTCGAGGCAGGCCACGGCGAAGGTGGTGTGACGATCTGATAAGGTTTGCAGGGCCAACATGGCCAGAGATCGCACAAGACAGGGAGGTGTGGAAGGAAAAAGGGGAGGCCTTTGCCCAGCAGTGGGACACAATGAAGGCTAATAAAAAAAAAAAAAAAAAAAAAAAACGCTTCTCTGTCCACTGTATTGTTTGCGTCGGATATTTTCATTGCGATACGTCATACTCTACAATCCAAGAAACCAATTTTTGTGAATATTGAGCTAATACCGCGCTAAGGTGACAACAAGAACAAAAAATCCATCATGTCTGTGAAGTTTCACTAGTTAATTTAACTTGACCTTGTATTAATAATAATGAAAATGGGTAATAATTAAACCACCTGTTTACCACACTATTCTATAAAATTAGTCGATGTTAGAGGCTACATTCAATACACGCCTCAGCAACTATCTTGTACTTATTGTATGTAGCTTATAGTTGAATTTCCGTGCTCAAAATAGTAAATAATTGTGATAGCCTGTACGCACGTTGTTCATTGCATTCCCTTGTTGTAGTGTTATTATATTGTATAGATGGACAGGGTACGCGGATGGGTGATAGACTAGATTCTATAGAGATGTTTTATTTGTTTTGTTTTGTTTTTTTTTCAGGCTAAGCTTCGGTTTTAGAAAGTTAGGTTAGTAGATCTGCTGTCAAATCTATTATGTTGCCGAGATTGGTTAACCAAAATAATGGCAACCATTCATATAAGTTGACAGTGAAAATGTATGCAGAAACAGGAGCTTAGTCCAGATTTTATTATTTGAATTGTCTTCCAAGGAGAAAATATTATGACAAGATTTTTAATATTTCGGCTCGCTCGCAGCACAAATCACTAAATACGTTTAGCGCTAAACGAATTTAAAACATCGTTCTGGGGCCGTACTATGACGTGCAAAAACATGGATCCGTTGAGAGAAAAGGATGGTGCTATAGGTCCGTCTCTCTCTCACACTGGAACCGTGCTCATAGTAAGCCCCCTGTTTCTGTCAGTCATATTATGAAGGGGCTTATGGCTAAGTAATAACAGCCGCACGAGTCGATCGATCGGGTTAAGCTACGCTTGCCGCGGTTGTTCTGTGGATGGATGACCATCTTTTCATACCGGGTCTCCTCCGTGCCTCGGAAAGCACGTTTTAAGCCGTTGGTCCCGGTTGTCATTCGTAGATCTTTGACAGTCGTTACGGGTCGGGTAAAGCCCGAAAGTCTGACAACCAGTTTTACCTGGTCTGACCCCAGCATAGTTGGGAAATGGCTAGGCAGATGATGAGCGCTATACCTAAATCATTTAGTGATTTGTGTAAGTGGGCCTTAATTGTATAACATTATTTTAATTTCTTTATCTAGTCTTCCATTACCTACATATTATTAATTAATAGAAGAATCAAGTTTGTTACCCCCAAACGCGCCTAAGAAAAGTATTTAGCTGTATGAAAAGCGATTTAGTAATAAGAAAATAGTCGATTAGTCACTTTTACTATGTTAACCAAAATGTAACGAAACATGTAGCTGTTGTAACTATCTTTTTGTATTTATTCGCTCAATTTTCATTATTGTAACGCGCATTATTTGTAGGAACTTCATTCATTTGGGATCTGTTTCTGTTGAAAATATTTAAAATGGCCACGGACTAGATAAAAAAGAAAGACTCCGCGCCACGCGTATCGAAAGTGAAGCACCGTATCGATCTATGTGTGCGTGATTTGACAAAGACGCCGTTGTGTCACGTAATGGCGGCCGGTCGGCATACTATGATGTAAATGTGTGCGTAAGGCGTGTTTGTACAAACGGTCCCGGCATACTTACTGTGCTTCACTTTCGATATATGCGTGGCGCGGAGTCCTTCTTTTTTTTTTCTAGTCCGTGAAAATGGCGTGTGTTTTTAATCTGCAAAGAAATCGATTCTGTCGAGTTAGCCTAGATAATCGTTTACGGCTTCCTTATCTTTTTAATGTTTGCTTCTAACCGTATTAAGGCGAAAGCGCCAGAGCAGGCCGCGAAATTAAAATTTTCGTATTTTGCAATTTGCTGGTCAGGTTATAAATGATGATCAAAATATGATTTGCGACCCTAACAATTACATATTATGTACTTATTCCAAGAATTGTCAATAAAGTTGATTGATTGTTATGTTAGTTGACTTCAAATGGACTGATTTCTTGAAACAGTCCTTCACTATGGTAATTGAGAGCTTAGAGATTTGTATTGATGATTTTAATAATATTAGATATGATGAGGAGATAATTAGGAGGATGATGGGGAGATGCTCCCCAGATCGGCCACCTGTATACCCCTATAGCTTTTGAACCAGTGCGACAAATTTCGACTAACTTTTTGTGTTACCAAAATTAAAATCCCTGATGGTTGCCATGCCAGTGTCAGTCACACTTGTCAAGTCACGTTTAGATAACGGATATTATTAACAGAAACAGACAATTAGTTCTTGTAGCCAAAATGTAACCAAAAAGACGTATTTTTGTAACTGATTTGTGTATGTATGTATTATTCAGTAAGTATTGGATGTTTCTTTAAGGCCGTTTGTTTAGCGTTCCGTGTTGTTTCCGTCCTGTGCGTTTTGTTCTGTTGTACTGAATAAAGTCATTATTGAAAATTATATTATTTTTTATTTAAAATAACCATAACATCACGCCTGTAATCCCCGACGGGTTAGGCAGAGGCAAACCCCCACATTTCGCCAGTTATGTTTAAGCCCCATGTAATAGGGGGCGCGCCTATTGCCACAATCGGGCACAAATACAGACTCCGGGCTGCCACTGAGAAATTCCTGAAAGAAAAATTTAAAAAAACGCTGCTCGACCTGGGAATTTAACCCAAGACTTCAAAGACAAAGACATTTATTCGTCGGATATGGTAGCAACAAAGTTGGTATATAAAATAATTGTGTTCAGGACACATCCGCCGCTAAAAGCGGCGTACGAATATTTACAATAATATGTGTACATGGGCATAAAACCCAACTTATAAACTACATACCTATACTCTATAAAACAATATAGAACACTTAAAACTATAGACATAGACACATTAATTATTATGCTCGGGTACCTATAACCTACAATATAAAATAAACAATAAAAACACAACAATAACTTAAAAAAACAACCTAATTATAAATCTAAATAAATCTAATTTAACCCGAATAATAAAAAAAATCTTTTATAGTTTATAAGTTATTTTGAATAAGCCATGTTTTTAGTTCTTTTTTGTAACAATTAAATGGCAGTTCATGCTCAGCAGTGTGTGATTGACACTGGCATGGCCACCATCAGGGATTTTAATTTTGATAACACAAAAAAATTGTCGCTAATTAGTCGAAATTTGTCGCCAAATATCAGTCGGTATATTATATCAGTTTTCGTGAACTATTCGATCTAGCTCTTGGACTATGACTATACCTTAAAAATTGATCTCATTATTCCTTCTAAACTAAGATTCGACTAAATCGGTGACTTGGCGAAAACTTACCGACTAACTAGCGACAAAATTTGGGAGAAAACAGATCTTGGCTAGGTGCATTATAATCTTTGCGCTCTAGCATGGTGCGGGTGACATTTGACGAACTGTTCCTTTTCACTCTGAACGTTATCGCGATTTACAATCATGATTTAATATTTTAGCTGCACCCTAAATATCATAATCGTAAAATACGGATTCAATAATATCTGTAGTAAATTAAATAAATTATCCTGCCAAAATATTATTATCTACAAATAAAAGAAAAATGAAGCTAAGTGATAGGCGTTTTACGTAACGCCATAGTTATGTTTAGTGATGAGATGTATTGCTATTATGGGTTTTTATCGATAGTCGATATTTTTTATAGAAAAAGAAGTTTACTGTATGTATTTTTAAATTTTTGTTGTTAGACATTTATAGTTAAATTAGCCGAAAAAATGACACCATGAAAAAATCTTTTTTATAATAAATATCGGGAGTGCTTTGAATGTGACTTTTTAATTATTATTTTTTTTCTTTATTTGTTTATAGGGGCTTTTACGCATAACGTATGTCAGTCCCATCGTATCCTAAACAATTGTACTTTCACAAGACGTGGGCCATGAATTTGAACAAACGCTTCGCATCGTCGCCATTTGGTTGGGATAGAATTGTATGGAACATGCCTACATCAGTTCTGTTCAAATCCAGGGACCTTACTAAATTATTTCTACTTGACTCATATTGGACACATTCCATCAATAAATGTTGTAGGTCCTCAACAACTCCGCATTACGTTTAGGTCGTAAACTACGTGCATTCCACTGTATAATACGTAGAGTAGACATTCTTATTGCATTGTTAGCCATTGTTAAACATAGATATCAATTTAGTAAAAAAGGTTAGGTTAGCATGCCATCCGCAGGCCCCAAAGGGCCATTGCACTGCGGGTGACAAGGGCCTACCGATCGGTGGGCTTCTCGGCGGCGTGCGCTCTGGCCGGCACCCCTCCTTGGGAGCTCGGGGCATGGGTGCTGACCAGAGTGTACGAATGGACGGCGCGGCGTAAGGCGCTCGGGGAGCTCTCCGCCGCAGAAGAGCGGGAGGCCGTGCGGCAAGAGGCGAAGGACGCAATCGTCCATCATTGGACGGAGGACCTCGCCACTGCCGCTTTTGGCCGCCGAACTCTGGACGCACTCGGGACAGTTCTGAAGGATTGGCTTGAGCGGTCCCACGGTTTCCTCTCTTTCCGTCTGGTGCAGGTGTTGTCCGGCCATGGGTGCTTCGGATCGCACCTGCAGATCCAAAGGAAGGAGACCCCGTTGTGCCACGACTGTGGCGCGGCGGAGGACACGGCACAGCACACCCTCGAGATGTGCCCGGCCTGGTCCGAGCTGCGCCGTACTCTGATCGCAGCGGTCGGACGGGACCTCTCGCTTCCCAGCGTCGCCAACTCCATGCTGGAAAGCGAGGGGGCCTGGGCAGCGGTCGCCTCCTTCTGCGAGGAAGTAATGTCACAGAAGGAGGCGGTGGAGCGCGCGCGGGAGGACGATCCTCACGCGGCGCCGCTCCGAAGGCGGAGGAGGGGTCAAAGAAGACGTGAGTTTGATAGTCATCTCCGACTCCTCCCAGGTGGAGGCCAGCAGACAACGGGTGTGGGGGCACCCTTGCCTGTATCGCTCAGGCCCCCACCAGTGTTGGTGTCACACCTCCCCAAACTGGGGGGCATGCAGGGCTCGCCAGCTAGGCGGGCATGCGCCGGGAGGGTTGTGGAAGTAAAGGCTGAGCCGGTTTCCCATGGCCCTCCCATCACGGCGATGTGGGAACACCACTGAGTTTTAGTGGGTATACTGTCATTCCGACAGGAGTCCCACATACCCCGTCTCTTCCCCCACGAGCCCCGATGCGTAATGCATTTCTCAGCGTCAAAAAAAAAAGAAAAAGGTTACGTTAGGCAACGTAACCTAATCTAACCAAATAGTGATAAACCGATCATGGATTTCGAAGGTCACATGGAACTCCTCAATGATGAACAGCACTTGCGTATTCTTGTGGTTGGGTAATTGTACAAAATATTAAAAGAAATCAGCTAGTCAGGTTAGACAACCTTTTTTTTTTTTTATCGTGGAGAAATGCTCATGCATACTGCACTACCAGTGCACAGTGCAGTTATGTGGGACTCTAACCCACTAAAACTCCACGGTGTCCTCCTCTGCCGCTTAATGGCGGGAACACGGGCAGGCGTTAGCACTCATCCGCGAGCCCGCCACGGCTGTCCGTAACCGGACCCTCCTCTGGGTAGTACCTACTCCCCATCACCGGCGCACCAGAACACCTTGTACGCCGAGACCACCCGTGGGACCAAACCAGCACATGGACGCCAGACGACCCCGTGCCTGGGCACCCTTGGTCCCCCTGCGACGGGCCAGGTCATTGCCCCCCCCCTGCCAAATTTCGGCCGCAGAGGATAGGGAGAGCGGCCAACGTCATACCGACACTCCTCCTCCCCTGCGGCCCCACCGCGTCCGCCATCAAACGGTGGCGGCCCCGTCAAGGCCGCGGAAGGTAGGGAGAGCGGCGCACCGCAATACCGGCACTCCTCTCCCGCCGCGGCCTCCAACCCTCAGCCGCGATGCCTCCAAAAAGTCACCGCGGCCCGCCTCAGTTGCGGTGTCGCCCAAGCGGCCACCGCAACCTACCCATTGGCCCCTACGTCGTCGGCCTAGCAGGAAAAGCCCTGACGAGCGGGCCCTCTTCGCTTCACCGTGGGTGACCAAGCCACGGCTACTGAGCCCCCCCGCCTCGACAATGCGGGAACCCACCGGGGGGGAGGTTAGACAACCTAACCAAACAGTGATAATCAATGATGAACAGCATTTGCGTATTCTTGTGATTGGGTAATTGTACAACAGATTAAAAGCAAACAGCTAGTTAGGTTAAGCAAACTAACCTAACCTAACCAAACAGTGATAAACCGATCATGGATTTTGAAGGTCACATGGAACTCCTCAATGATGAACAGCATTTGCGTATTCTTGTGATTGGGTAATTGTACAAAAGATTAAAATCAAATAGCTAGTTAGGTTAAACAAACTAACCTAACCTAACCAAACGGTGATAAACCGATCATGGATTTTGAATCTCACATGGAACTCCTCAATGATGTACAGTATTTGCGTATTCTTGTGATTGGGTAATTTTACAAAGTAGGTATTAAAAATATAAAAAGTAGTTAGGTTAGGCTAGGGGTTATGAGGATTTCCACGCTGACAAAAAAAAAGGCTAACCTAATAAGGATATCTGAGAAAAAAAAAATATGGTCCTTGGTAAAAGAAAGCTTGTCTATCATAAACGAGGACAATAGTTAGATTGCTATGTTTTCTATTCCTCTTAATTAGGTACCTACACTCTAAGAAAATATACATACTTACATAAACACACGCCTTCTTCCCATGGGGGTGGGCAGGAACTACAGAACGCCACCTACTACGATCCTTGCATACTCCTTTTGCGTAAGTAAATGTATAAGTAAAATAATACTAAAATTGAACATAAAAAAATATTCCAGGAATACCCCACGTGTAGGAGGAATGTCGTCATAGTAAGAAAATATTTAATCTACCAGACGCTTCGAATGACACCTGTTTCAAACCTGTTGGAGGGTGGGGACGTTTCTTCCCAATGTCCTTTCGACTGATTTTTTGTCTTATCAAAATTAAAATCTCCCATGGTGGCCGCATGCCAGTGTCAGTCACACCTCAGCAGTAGCGCTTGCAACCGCTAGATCAACGTGGTAGCACTGGAAAAGGAAAGCTAAATCAAAAGAAGTATGAAATAAAACCACGAGACTTATTAATATGAATTTATTATAATAATGTGAAGGCGTCACCTCGTATGTACAACGTACACGTTACCGCTAACTTTTGTACACTTTATCACAACTGACAACATAATCACTAAAGCTGGTTTAAGGCTCCCGCAGACAGGCGCGACGCGACTCCGGTAGAATAACATCCATGAATTTTTCATACAAATTGTTTCACCAGAGTCGCGTCGTGCCTGTCAGCGGGAGCCTATAAGCCGCATCCCCACTTGCAACAGATTCGCTAACAAAACTTCCAACATGTGCAATACGAGTAGCAAAATGTGACGTCACACAACTATTCATCCCAAACTCTCACAGTAAAGGCGCACATAAAAAAAAAAAAAAATACATATTAAATCATTGCAATGTAAGTCTTAGCTCGTTGCAATAAAAAAATTGATAAGACCCCGGATGAAAATTTCTTTAATTTTGCCCTACGTCTAGTTTTTGAGTTATTTGTGAAAAACTCAAAACCGGAGCTAAGTATTAATTTTTGGAAGCAACTTACGATTCCTGCACTTGTCAAATTTTCATTGTTTATTAAAAGAAACAGTAGCAAGTGTCATCTAGTGGATTAAATCAGTTGAATATCTTATCTTAAAGTTGTGTGTATATATGGCGCCACTTATATACAGGGTGTTTGGTGCATCGTTTGCCAAATTGAATTGGCCGAAAGAAGAGGTCATTTGCTATCGCTTCAGGCTCAAGTACTCATTTTTGGCCACACCGGTTTTTTTATTACAACTTTCTAATTTTTATTTTGAAAAAATCCAAAACTCAGCATTAAAGCTTAAATTAAAAAAAAGTTTTAAGTGTAGTCGTCAAATTTCATTTTTATTTACATATGTACTGTTGTATGGCTCTATCAAATTTAAAATTACTTGCCAGTTACATCTAGTTTTTTTTTAATAAATCACAAAGTTTTTGGAAAAATAAAAAATGAACTTAAAACTCAACTTTAAATAGCTATAAAAAAAAAACTAAAAGCGATCGGGATCTTCGAATTATTTTAAAAAGTTCTCTAGTCTATCCCCTTTCCAACGGTATGCAATGTGTTAAAAAACTCTTTTAATATCTTTAATAATTAGCTAAATGTGTAGTCGAGACACATCAGGCTGATATTGGATATTACGTTTAAAACACTAGTTTTCGCATAAATTACATGCTATTAGTAGATAGATACTGTTATCTCACGTCTTACGTAGTCTCTTATCTCGTTCTTACATAGGGAACTTTCCTCGAAATTGAAAAAAAAATACATTATTACAAAAATAATCATTTATTAATAAGTAATTTAATTACATACTAATCTTACAAGTCTTGTTCAAACTGTCTACCACTATTGCGTATGCACGCGCGACATCTTCGTCTTATCTCAACTGTAGTGGTGCGTAAACGCATTTCTGCTTTGATCGTCATGAAAGCCGCCTCAATGCGTTGGACTAAATCATCTCTTGTCTCAACTTCCGTGGCGTAGACGAGTTCTTTGGCCCGTCCCCAGACGTAAAAATCCAACGGAGTTAAGTCTGGAGAACGTGGAGGCCAAGGAATAGGGCCATCCCTCCCAATCCATGAGTCCGGGAATGCATCATTCAAGTACTCCCTGACGGTTATTCTCCAATGAGCGGGACAACCGTCATGTTGGAAAACAAAAGACCTGTCTTCACTGAAAATTGGCAAATCAGCTAATAATAAGGGCAACTCTGTTTGCAGAAATTCTAATTCTTGTAAGATTAGTATGTAATTAAATTACTTATTAATAAATGATTATTTTTGTAATAATGTATTTTTTTTTCAATTTCGAGGAAAGTTCCCTATGTAAGAACGAGATAAGAGACTACGTAAGACGTGAGATAACAGTATCTATCTACTAATAGCATGTAATTTATGCGAAAACTAGTGTTTTAAACGTAATATCCAATATCAGCCTGATGTGTCTCGACTACACATTTAGCTAATTATTAAAGATATTAAAAGAGTTTTTTAACACATTGCATACCGTTGGAAAGGGGATAGACTAGAGAACTTTTTAAAATAATTCGAAGATCCCGATCGCTTTTAGTTTTTTTTTTATAGCTATTTAAAGTTGAGTTTTAAGTTCATTTTTTATTTTTCCAAAAACTTTGTGATTTATTAAAAAAAAACTAGATGTAACTGGCAAGTAATTTTAAATTTGATAGAGCCATACAACAGTACATATGTAAATAAAAATGAAATTTGACGACTACACTTAAAACTTTTTTTTAATTTAAGCTTTAATGCTGAGTTTTGGATTTTTTCAAAATAAAAATTAGAAAGTTGTAATAAAAAAACCGGTGTGGCCAAAAATGAGTACTTGAGCCTGAAGCGATAGCAAATGACCTCTTCTTTCGGCCAATTCAATTTGGCAAACGATGCACCAAACACCCTGTATAACTCACTACCTATCTGGATAACAGAACTACCTTACAAAAAATTCTGCGTGGTTTTGAAAAAATGGTTGATATCGCATAGTTTTTATTCAATCGACGAATTTCTCAACAAAAAATCGTGCCAGTCCTACCACTTCAGGAATGCATTGTAGTCAGTTTTAGTTAATTTAAGTTCCTTTGGTAATTACCTTGTCGCTACTTACCTTACTGCTTAGATATGTAGTGTGTAATTTTAATTCAAATTGGTATTGCCTTGATGTTTAACCGACTTCAAAAAGGAGGAGGTTATCAATTCGTCGGAACCTTTTTTTTTTTTTTTTTTTTTTTTTTTATGTATGTTCCCCGATTACTCGAAGATGGCTGGACCGATTTGGATTTTTTTTGTTTTATTCGAGAGGGTATACATCACAGTTGGTCCCATATAAAATTGATTAACTTTGCTTCGGTAGTTTTTGAGTTAGCTTCAATAATACTTATTTTTTCCCCACTTTTATATGGACGATATTCTAGTTTGCTTTACAGGTAGTGGTACTAGAATTTGTGTGGGGTAGGTACACAACTAAAAAGTGAAAAATAAAAACTTTTTTACAAAAAAATACAACCGACTTCCAAAAACAACACTACAAAGTGAAAAATAACTTTAATTTCGGAAGTCGGTGGCAAAAAACGAAAATACATTTAACTAGACACCGACTTCCGAAATTAAAGTTATTTTTCACTTTGTAGTTGTTTTTGGAAGTCGGTTGTATTTTTTTTGTAAAAAAGTTTTTATAATGTTATTTTCGTTCATAGAATTCTGTTATTGTGTCTATAATTTTATTGTATGTTAACTAAATATTTGCATGCCATCACTGCATGGCGGAATGTGTCTTCGCACTAAATTTTATATGTACCTAACACCTTTTGTACCCACCACATTTTATGCAAATAAACGATTTTGATTTGATTTTGATTGATCTGATTAATAATTTTATGTGGTAATCACATCAATTTCGGTACCCACATACGATGCACTAGCGAATTCGAAGTTTCGCTGAGCGAAATGCTAAAATGTCCACATTATGCGTAACATATTGGTCAGTTTGTTGGGAGAGTTGTTAGCGTGTGTGTTACAAGTCGATGCAGCATTTGTGGATCGATGGCAGAGAGTTTATATTTTTTTAATATTGCTGATGGATTTTGAATAGAAGACATTTAAATAAATTACACAAATAATTTCACAAGATTCTAACTATAACTTTAGATTGCATAGTGTTCAATTAAAACAATAACAAGGTCAAATAAAATTATCTAGCGAAAATTCATAAAACGTCTGTGAAGTTTTAGGTTAGTTATTCAGGTAGTTGAAGTTTGGCTAGCAAATTTATTTTAACCTTGTTTAAGGGCGCTTTCAATTTAGACGTTTCGTGTCGCACCGCTGCGGTGCCGAAGCGGTGCGTCTGTCGTATTGCAAACGGACGGTCGTTTGTTTTCATACAAAGCGCGCGGTGCTGCAATAGTGCGGCGTCAATATCGCGAACGCTCGACAACCGGTCGGCAACGCCGCAAACTCCACGTGTATGAAAACAAACGATCGTCCGTGCGCAATACGACAAACGCATAGCTTCGGCACCGCAGCGGTCCGACACGAAACGTCTAAATTGAAAGCGCCCTAAGGCTTTTCAAATACATTAACATCTTTCTACTACCGATCCGTGAGCAACAACAATTATTCTTGATAGGCTATATAAAACATTTTCAGTTACACTTGCACGAGATTTTTTTAATACTTAGATTTGTTTGAAAAATATTATAATTTAATTGTTATTTCTCAGCTGCTTTGAATATGAAGGAATGTAAGTACATATATAAAGCTATGCAAGTATTGTGGAAAGCGACAGTGCATAGCACCATGATTGGAATTAAAATTATGGGCAGAATTACGCAATTTAAAAAATTTGCGAAATATCGATTGAATGATGAGCGACGTCGATCTAAATAGTACACGAGTTAGGTATATAGAATGATTGATGGCGAAGCTCCTTCTTTTCTATGGGGAATGCGCCAGGAAAGCCCACGAAATTTAAATTTTCTTACGTTGTTTGCAATTTGCAGGTCAGTATCACGTTGTATATTGATATAACATATTATTATAAGTATATATTCACAGAATTAGGAACATTAAAATCATCAACAAGTCTCTATGTTCAAATTACCATATTTAATAACTATTTCAAGAAATCGTGGCATTTTAGGTCAAAGTTAAAACTAAGCTGCAATTAAATTGCAAAAAACGCAAGAGCTTTTTAATTTTGCAAGCTACCCCGGCTCTTTCACCTAGCCAAAAATAGATCGTGCAGTGCAGAAAATATCGAACATTTGTTTTATCGCTTCCTGATCAATCAATCTTTCAATCCATAATGTTACAACAAGATGTAGGTATAAATTAATTTTGAGCTGCCAATACTGAAACTGATTTATTTATTACCCAATTTAATAACATTAATAAGTGACACATCTTTTTTTAAAAATAGCTGCAATTCTGAGTATTACATAAAAATAGGGTAATTTCATGTAGCATTAAATACTTTTTTTTTTTTACCATCCTGCCTTATTTGATATTTCTTATAAAATATAGTGACTGTACATTGCATTGTTCTTATATTAACTACGACACCTGTTACTATGGGTATGAGATGATACTTAAACATGGATACTTTTGAAACGTCAGAACCTATACTCCATTTGCAATAAGATTAGACATTTAAAAAAACCTTTTTTACAGTCCGTTCAACCGATTTTGAATTCTATTACGTTGGTGGCATGACAAATGGCAGCTGCAGTACACAGTGGGTATTGTAACCACTTTTTTGCCTTTATTGCCATCCTTAATCCTACGGAATAGAAGTCAAAATCGGTTGAACGGACTGTAAAAAAGGTTTGTTTAACTGTCTAATCTTAAAGTAAATAGAGTATAGCTGCACGATTTTTCCAATTCGTTTCCTATGGAGAAGAGCCGACAAGAAACTCCATGGTTACTCTTTAAAAAAATAATTGGCTTTTACCAAGTAAAAAGACGTGATAGGTTACCTACCCAATTCCAATTTATAGTAGTGGCTCCATCGTTTTATCGATGATTCTGCCAATGTCAAGGTTCATAAAACAAAGAGTATAAGTTGAGGTTGACCGGTTATACAGCACTTTACCTACCCAACATGCGATGTTCAAAAACGGCACAATGTCTAACTATTAGATGACAAGTGGAAGTAGGATGGCATGTCGAAATCATCGGGAGCGAGAAAGGGACAAGACGACGAAAATGTGGCTAGTTAGCCAGATTTTGACGTGCCACTTGCGGAGCGTGTGTAACCTATCTACCTCTTTTTACTTATAATATCATAATTACAGTATTAATAGGTATGGGAGGACAGTGTAGGCACAGTGTAAATATGGACAGTAGGGAAACTACGAACAAACGTACGAAACGGCACACACACAGACACGCGAGTCGACGCGACCCCTAAGCCACACTAAATATACTGAGAGCACCGCGACTATCGCTTGGGGCCTCGTCGGTGCGCGCGTCTGTGTGAGTGTGCCGTTTCGACCGTTTGTACGTAGTTTCCTTACTGTCCATATATTTACTGTGGTGTAGATAAAGCGCGATGGGCCATATTACGGCAGGTACTGTATAACATTTTGCTAGGCTTGCAAGTATTTGTGCTACAACATTATATTATGCGTCTCTTCAGCTAAAAGCGTCTAAAATGGCGACCCTAGTTTACGGCTTAATTTATTATTGCGATTTTTTTTTAAATTTAGTTTTTTTTTTTAGCAATGCTTAAGTCAAATGGCAAAGGAAATAACAGTCAGCTGCCAGTAACTTTATTATAAATTATATTTTGATTGCATTAATGTTTCTTTGAAAATTCAGGCCTATGCCCATTAGTGAGTGAAGTCGGATTATGATAATTAAAAAAAAAATAAAATTCATTTATTTCAGGTCATTGACCCCATATTAAATACAAAAACACAATTCAGAATAAAAACTGAAATAAATATGTAATAATTAATGTCTAATAAATAATGTCAGTAATAAATAAATAATGTCAAAGTTAATAATAATTAATTAAATAATGAATTGTTTTGAATATTTTACGCTCATTTTAAAATTTGTGCCGTTTTAATGTCATTTTGAGTTACGCTTTGCTAAAAAAAAAGAACAATACAATGTTTCAACTAGAGTCGCAGACTACATCTACTTGCTGAAATACAACTTACAATAATTATTAACAAGTTCACATCTCCAACAACCATTTCGTTAAACTTGTGTTAAATGATTCAACAATATATTTTTTATAATGTATCAAACAAGAAGTATGGAAGACGTATGCTTTATTTACGCGAAGCAAAATAATTGCTCATCAATTTTGTAGGTAAAAATTGGGTGAATATGGGTCTGCTGACAACAAAAATTGTGTTAATGGGAAGAAACCTGTCAAATTAGTTCTGCGTAGCTGGCGTTAGCTAAGTGTGTATGTTACTTTCATTCGCTGCTAATATGCGATTTTATAATTTCTAATGTCGGGGACACACCAAAGGGATATGTCATTGATTAACACGATGATGGACCTAGGCCGTAGGTGTAGCCATAACTTATCGCGATAATTTTACAACGGCATCGTTCACATTGCTGATTGACGTGGCGATAACTCGGTGGCGGCGTTCAAGTGTGGCCACTCAATTTATCACGATAGTTATCGGAATAATTACCGCGATGTTTATGGCGATGATGGGCATTGACGTTGACGTTGGCGTGGCCCCGGCATAACGGGAAGATATTATTGTGGACGCCCACGTCACGAAGAAATTAAACTTCGCGTAAATAAAGCAAAATGGGGTATACAATGTGAACACAAAATTCATGATTTACGTATTTTGTTGTCATGTACAATTTTATAAATAATTTTTATATGGGCAAGTACATCATGTTTTTCAAAAATAATAAAAATATTTCAAAATAAAATTAGTACTATAAAATTTTGTCATGATTTTGGAGTATTACATCAAAATATTGGTAATATCACTATTTTTTATATTATTAATTATATATTTAAACTTCTTATAAATAAAATTGGCGGGTGATTGTACTTCGTACATGGCTATTCACAAAATTGTTGAGATTACAAAATTATTAATAAAAAAATTATAAAACAAAAATATAATACTGTTAAAATTATGATAAAATTATTTCTAATAAATTATACCAATTCATGATATTTTAAGGGTCACGCATGTCAACAATGACGTCTGCGAAGCCATAAAATTAAAAATTAAATTTTAGCTAAATCCGTCTGTGGCAAGAATTATATTAGGCTCAAGACACGTTAGTAATTCCTATGAATTAACTTATACAACATTTGTACACACGGCTATACATCAAGCTATAAATTTCCAGTTTACACTGACCTCTCATTGTAATGAAATCTTAGACAATGCGAGATCAGCTTATACTGGAAATGTATAGCTTGATCTGTAGCCGTGCGTACCAGAAAGGTGTGGTCACATTTATGGGTTAGTCAGTGGTACATACCATTAAACTGAACAACTTTCTCCATGGGACCAACATCATAATAGCGATAAAATTTGACCACACCTGCATACATGCTGTGTTGTGTTTACACGAGCAAACCAATGAGGGTTTTCTGAAATGACGTTTACCAGGTGGCAGCACTGAGATGTCAGGTTCGGACAGCTGTCAATAGTGTCAAAGCGCCTAAATTTTTTTTAGTCGTGACTGATTAAATGAATGATGAACGTCATCATATATTATATTTTATATTCATTGTCGAAATGGAAGACCTCTTGTCAAACACCAGTAACTGGTGGCGTGCATTTTCACGAAAACCCTCATTGCGCATTGGTGGTTATTGAAGCTATGAAGTCTCGGCAAGACCGAGCAATTCTATGATTGTTTAGAAACTGGCACGAATTGCGCAATTTCAGTTTGCGAATTCCGACCTATCGCTATGTATCTTGAGCCTCCAACGCCACTCAAAAAAATTGCACAGCCGATAATAATACAACATAATAATAATTTGTTAAAATAAAAATAATACAATCTAATATAATTTGAGACATAATGATGATCATAATAACATAGAGGGCGCTACTGCGTTCTTGGGTACATAGTTGAAAAAGTTAGTAGCAAAACGCACAGAATCGCCGCGCCGGCAGCGTTTAGAGATGGCAGTACTAAGGTGTGCGCGCAAGTGCTAGTCACCGTCTTAAGTATGTGAGGGGTGAGACGGGGGAGGCCACGATTGACAAGGTGAGACAGGGTGAGTTAGCTTCACCTTTGTCTACCTCCCCAGTCTCACCGCTCACATATCTCTGGCGGGGACTAGCACTTGCGCGCACACTATAGTAAAATTTCTGACTGCGAAATTACGTCATTAGTGTCGTAGTTGTGAGTAAACAGTGACACACTTGGTTTGTATGGAAGATATTGACTGTGCCGCCAGCTGAGGCGACTCCGTGCTCTGTAGTTATAATCTTTCCAACCATATTGACTATGGTCCATGAACTATTGCATTTTTTCGTCTATGGTTAGCATAATCATAATCAGCCTATAATGTTCCCACTGCTGGGACACAAGCCTCCTCTCTTCGAGAGGGTGTGGGCTGTAACCTACCACGCGGGCCCAGTGCGGGTTGGTAGATGTCACATGTCTTCGAATTTTTGGTTCCAGAACATGCCGGTTTCCTCACGATATTTTTCTTTACCGTTTTGAGAGCAGTGGTGGTGAAATTATTTACACAAAGTAAAGCGCTTGTCTGGGTTCAATCCCACGGCCTACAACTCTTAAGTCGGGGCCTTACCACTGCACATCGTCTATGGTTGCCTGTCAATAAATAAGGAACTTCATAGTCGTGTTAATATCAAAAATAAACGGTTGGAATGATGTTCAATTTCAACTTTAAATTGAGCACCTTTAAAGTGTTTATTTGACAAAAGTTTTCACATCGTATAACTGCACCTTCGTAAGGATGCTTTAAAAAAAAAAAAATATTATAAACCATAGATTTTATACAGATATCATAAACTTTTTTTTTAAAAACCCACGCAGTAGCAGTCCTTATAATCTTTCAGTCATTCCACAAACATTCTAACAGTACTACGTCACATCTAACTGTTCTAGGACACCAAGTTCATAGGCAAGTGTTAGGCGATGCTTATATTATGCTAGGAGTACGTTATTATCTGTACTTATTGCGAACAATCAACATTTTACTATTAACCTACCGCTTGGGGAGGAGACATAATATAAATAGATAAAGTCTTTGAAATATTTTTCCTTCTTTTAACAGCTCTGTTGAGATTTCGTGTATTGTACACTCAACCTTACTGCTACGATATAACGGCGATGTTAATGTCATAGTTATGGTTATCACTGATGTGTGGTTAATTATACTTGCTTAAAAATGTAAAGACAAGTCTTTTATGGCAAGAAAAGATGTTCATTAGCGAAGCAAAATAAAAAATCTGAAAAATTATATGTTTATCAGTTTGTTATAATTAGCAACTTCTCCTTTCCGGAATATGGTACAGATGTCAACGTATTATACCGGATGACTTTTTTTACCGTCTTGAAAAAAATAGGGTATAATAAATAATAGGTGAACGGAGTAGAAGCGTATGGCATACCTAGTTTTTTTTTTTTTTAATAGAAAACAATATCTAAGTATCAATAAATACTACAAATTCGATGTAAACTTTTAACTTTAGAACAGTAAAAACATAAATTTTGAAAAAAAAAAAATCCTTTAAAAAATATCGAAATTCAAATCATATGCAACCTGCATTATGATTTGAATTTTGATTTTTATCAATTAAAAAAAAAAAAAAAAAAAAAATGATATGCCATAGGCTTCTACTCCGTTCACCGAATATACCCTATTTTTTTCAACTGTCGAAAAATTGTGAACTGCAACAAACCATTCATATTTCTCGACAGTTCATAAACTATCCATGGGAAACCGACAAATTGTGAACTGGTATCAAACTTGCTTGCGACGTAACGCACTATGCGCTTATACTAATTAGCCTGACTAGCTGGGAGCAACTTGGAAGTAGACCTCGCCGGCCGCTACCGCAGCACCGGTCGCTTTGCTCGCTGGGCTCACGCACGGTTGGTCACAATTCTAACCTAACCTAACCGGTTTCACCCAGTACACTATTTTTCGACAGTTTATAGTCTAACGAATAATATCGATAGATTATAAACTAACGGTTCTCACAATCTTACGAAGGCATAGACACTTTAACAGGATTTATTGAAATTATTTTTTACCTCAAAAGATGGCGATGACAAAGTTATTATTATTTTTTACTACCATCGTAAACAAAGGGAAGAATAAGGAATATTTCTCATTGTTATCAGTATAACATACTTAAATATCTCCTCCCCTTATTAATTTACAACATCACTGGAACTCTTAAGATTACGCATGTCAGCAACAACTCGATACGAACATAAATTAATTCTTCAAAATTGTTCTAAATTAAATGTATTTTTGTACGAAACTAGGAGAATATTATGTTGTGTTCACTGGGCGACTTTTGAGCAACAAATATCGCATGTAATGTGGCGCAACGTTGCTTGTAATGCTAGTGTCACTTGTCGTGAAGATGGTTTTAGGGTTGACACACATCTATCAGCACGAAATCGCCTTTTTTCATGCTCTATCCTTTTCTATCGCTCAGGATCGTCATTTCCTATAGCGAGAAAGATAGAGTGCGCGCGGCGGAATCGGAGAAGCGCTCGGCACCACGGTCAAAATGCGGTCGTCGGCTGATGATGGAGTGCTGACACGTGCTACTGCGCGCAATAGCATGCTTCCATTGCATTGCATGATCGTATTCGACAGTATTCAAAGGCGACGGCGCGCAATCGTACGCTGAAGCACGCTGCAGCACACACGGGATAAATGCTGTTCCGTGCTGACAGATGTTTGTCAACCCTTACGGCCTTATTACAAAACAAGGTTTATCGTCAGACCCAGGTTGAAAGCATATAACCATTTTTGAATTTCGAACTTTAGTTCGACAGCGTTAAAGTTCTAATTACAAAAACTGAAGTTAGACACGAGTCTAAGTTGTTAATTTTGTAATAAAAACTTTACGGTTATCGGAATTAAGTTCAAAATACAATAACTGCCTCTAGGTTTGGGCTTGGATTAAAGTTAGAACTCGTTTTGTAATGATACGGTTAGAGTTATCATTTTTGCCTCTGATTTAAAGTGATTCTTCGAGGAACCGAATCGATTTCAAGATTGTAAAATATTTACAATTTGAAATAAAATGTAATGGAACAGCATGACATAATAATTTTGGTTTGACGTTAATAAATTTACAACTTGGCAGTCGATAAACTATTAGTAAAATCAATCTGCCTAGCCTTTTCCCAACTATGTTGGGGTCGGCTTCCGGTCTAACCGGATGCAGCTGAATACCAGTATTTTTACATGGAGCGACTGCCTATCTGACCTCCACAACCCATTAACTGGGTAATACGATACCCCTTGGTAAGACTGGTTGTCAGACTTTCGGGCTTCTGACGACCCGTAACGACTGTCAAAGATTCACCACGATCCACGAATGACAGCCGGGACCAACGGCTTAACGTGCTTTTGTTTTTTATTTTGGTAATAACAAAATAAAAATTAAAAATTGCAAAGAACGGATGGTAACCAGCCATACTCATAAATAGATATCATTAAGATAGACAAGTACTTCGCATTTCAGGCAGTGGAATATATAGAGCAATTTAAAGGCGTATAGCCCTGAGTAATATAGCCCAGTCCTCGTCGCCCAGTGACTACTGCTCTACGCTGATATGTGTACTAATCGACGAATAAGCGTTAAATTGAGTAGCTTTCCTTTTTAATTTATAGATCTATTAATTAAACGAGATTTCTTACGTATTGGTGTATTTCTGCTTGCCTTTTTGTCTTAAAATACTCGTGATTTTATGTTATATATATAAAAAAAAAAATGTTATTATTATTCCTAACACAGTTAGCAGCTATATTTATAAACCAGCTGACACGCAGACGTTGTCTCGTCCAAATTTCAATAATTAATACAAACCCGGAAACTTTTACAATTTTTTTGAACCTTATTCGAACTATCACGAACATTTTAAAATCAAAATTAGCCAAATCGGTCCAGCCGTTATCAAGTTATGCGCTTACCAACGAACATCAATTAATTTTTATTATAAGTACCTACAGAAGATTCGCTATAGAAATTCGCCAATACATAAGAAGTATACTTAGAACGCTGTTACAAATGGGTAGTCAAATCATTACTTTTTTACACAAAAGTATGTTTATTAAATAAAATGCTTTATATTCTTAAAATGTTTTTGGCCAAATTGTTGATAGATGTGCACGGTACGATTCAGACAGTTTACCGTTTACAAATGTACCGGAGTGCAATTTTTTACTTCGGTACATTTATTGAGAAAATGTACCTATTTAAAATTATATTTATAGTTCAGAATCATACCATGCACATCTACCAACTGTTTGGCAATAAAACAAAAAAAAAAAAGTAATGATTTGACTACCCATTTGTAACAGCGTCCTTAAACGCAGATATTAGGCGTTAGACGGTAAAGACTAGTTTAATTTGTGTTTATGTTATTATGTTACTTGCCCGCTAGAGGGCGTTCTCGTCTATTTCACAAAGGAGTCAGAATAGAGTGAGAATATTGCTGTCTTTTTCTTGCAATGAGAAAAAAAAGAGACAGCACGAATACGTGCAGTGATTCTATGCAGAAAAACATCATCACTCCAAACTTACTTCTAAGTAATTTGTTATTTAATTTCATAGTAATGGCACTAACACTTAATTTTGGTGCAATTTAAAAATTCTCTTCGACGCGTTAGTCATCATCTGCCTAGCTTTCTCCCAACTACGTTGGGGTCAGCTTCCAGTCTTACCGGATGCAGCTGAATACGAGTATTTTACATTGAGCGACTACCTAACTGACCTGTACAACCAAGTTACTGGGTAATACGATACCCCTTGATAAGACTGGTTGTCAAACTTTCGACGCGTTAAAGTGTTTTAAAATAATTTACTGACAAACATAATTTATCATTTGCACAATAAAATTAAACATACAGCTGTCTAGTAGCTAATATTATTTATCACAAATTAAAGCAATCAAGAAAAACATAAAAAGTTGCAAAACTAGTATGTAAGGATCGTAGCAGGTGGTTTACTCTACAGTAAACCACCTGCTACGATCCTTACATACTAGTTTTGCAACTTTTTATGTTTTTCTGCCTACCCCCATTGAAGAAGGCGTGTGTTTATGTATAAAAAAGTGAGCCTGCCTCGTATTTTCTTGCCTAAATTACTATTGCTTAAAATAAACATGATTTGTCATAGACAGAATCGTACACCACGTAGTCACCTACCTATTCAACCTTTAAAAATATATGAGAGATAATTAGACCACGTTTTATCAAAGTATCTTTGTTGGCACCAAAAAGTGTTAGTGCCACTGCAACTATTAGTTGTCACTAAGTGGAATGCATTACTCGATGTACTATTGTTATTAAGCGTAACTTTTCAACTGTGCTTCTTGGTATTAATATGATGCTAACTATTGTTGTTTTCACTGCATAGATGACCTGAAAAAAGTTATTTTTTTATATGTTATCTTAGGTTTCTCCAGTTGTATTTAAGAGGCCGTATACGAAATATTTCCGATTTCGCTGATTTGCGTGATTTTACAGACGTAATTTTACAGTTAAAATAGCGTTTTTCTATGTTTTAATGCCCAACATGGAAGATATAATTCCAATTACGATCTAATGAATGAGCTACTTTTTTATTTTGCATCGAGTTTATAATGCGAGAATTAGGTTGTTTTAAAAGATTTTTAATGCCATGTTTTTAATATATTGCATTTTTTTTTTCAGGACATGGATTGATTTTGAACTGAAGTTTATTTCTGTTGTTTTAATTTTATGAACGAGAGTTCTAAGTAGCCGAAATCAAAAGCAATTTTTTGCCAATTTTTTCTAAAATTTTACTAAGTTAAATATTTTTTTACTCAAAAATTTTATATGAAAGTGGTAAAAAGTGATTCATATATTGTATAGACAACTTTCAAAAGAATACATTGTAATTTTTCCATACCCTTTAGAAGTCAAAAAGATTCGTAAATATGTGATATTCTAAATCTCTTACAGCAAAAATTCACAAACCAGTCGCCGGTTTAGGCCGAATAATCCAAATTAAATAATAAAAATAAAAAAGTAGCTCATATATTAGATCATAATTGAAATGATCTTTCATGTTGTGCATTAAAACTTATAAAAATACAGTAAAATAACTGTAAAATCACGTAACTCGGCGCAATCGGCAAAATTTCAGGGGGAAGTACTAAGATAACCAGCGAAAAACAAACTTTCTTACGATTTTTGCAATTTGTAGCTCAGTGTCTGGGTGTATGTTGATTAAAGTATGATTCGCGACCATAACAAATATGTATTTACAGATATCATTAGAAACAGTAATACAACTCCTTAAGTAATCTGATAATCCTCAAATGTTAAGATTTCATGAAATTAGAGAGTTGTATTGATGATTTAATAATTATAATTATATAAATACATATTTGTTACGGTCGCGAATCATATTCAGATCAATATACAACCTGATACTGACCTGCAAATTGCAAAATATTGTATCTACATAAATTCGATTTTATCGCCCGGCTCTGTGGCGACTAAAGCCGACCCGAACAATAGGGATGATGCCTGGGTAATGAAAAAGAATTTTCAATACCTACACTTTCTCGAAAACTGGTTCATATCACACTACGATTAGGTTCACAATGCAATATATTTCACACGCGTGCGATTTTTCATTTTCCAACACGTGTGCGGGAATAAAAATTACCACAGATAACTTAGTCCAAATTAGTTCAATGGTCTATTCACACCGTCTCTATTCGGAGGTGAATGTTTTTTTTTAATCTCTGCAAAGAGTTAAGCGTCTTTACGGCGTTAATATTTTTTCAATATTTAAATAATGTTTATAAATAGAATATCATCAAAAACCATGATTATTACAATAACAAAAACGTTTATGAACAAATTAACATTTATTTGTGTTCTAAACTCAAAAATATTTGAATTTTCTATTTTTCATATTAGGCTGTTTATCGGATTTATTTATACCTTTGATTCTCCTTCAACCTGGCGAAAGCAAAGCGCGAAAAAAAAATTAAATCATAGTTTCCTAATAATTCATGACAAAAATATTTTTCGTTATTTTATTTTATTTTTCAAAAGTGTATTGAAAAACGTCGTTTGATACATGTGGACATTAGTTATTGCAGTTCTCGGCTCAAAAACAACCTCGCCTACGGCTCGGTTGTTAATTCCGCCTCGAATACAATAACAAAAATTCTCCACTTGTATCAAAATGTACTATTCTATTCAGTCCGTCAGTCAAATAATAAAAAAAAATATTAGACACGTATTTTTTTGCATTATCAATCATACGAGTAATAATAAACAATTACTTAGATAAAACGCATTTAAGTTGGGGAGTGGGGGGGGGCCTCGCTACGCTACGTCACAACTATAACAAAAAACGTATATAATCTAGCAATAAGTGACGTCATGCTACATTTTAACTTAATATTTCTTCGTAATCTTTTGATTACGGAAAAAATAAAAAATACGTTTCCAATATTTTTTAATAATCTACAAGACGAACAAAAAAATGTTTGGTCATCATCCCTATTGTGTACCACACCTTACTTTATTTTATTTAACCTAATTAATAATACCGTTAGTTACCATGTCAGTATCTATGTTCAGGCGAGTGCGGCGAGCGCGGCTGTCGCACAACCACGCCGGCTAGTCGCTCGCAGACCGCTTCTAGTTGTGCGTCCAACATCAACGATGCTATCTGGTCGTCTGTTAGCATTTCCACGCTGAAATAAACGAAAAATGGTTCATTCTATTCAATTAATTCTTAAAAATACAGACGCCCTAGAAGACATATCGCACCTTCGGTAAGACAAGGGCACAACTGCCTTTTTTGTGATTTTACAGTAGAGCCATTTTACGATTTTTTTACATTGTTGAATGTAAAAAAATCGCCTGCCTGTAGCCTGTATGTTGATACAGGCTGTAAGTATAAACAGTGGCAACCTTTTAAGGGGTCATTGTACTCATCATTATGAACAACTTTTACTGTGGGACCAAATCTGAAATCGTGAAAAAAAAAATCAGCTGTTCCCTACAATTAATGTACTGAACAGCTGTTTTTTTTTTCGCGATTTCAGATTTGTCCCGCAACGTGCGCGTGTCGCTTCATAAGATAAAAATACTGTAATAGGCTGGTACTTTTATAGTTAACTAGCTTCTGCCCGCGACTTCGTCCTCGTGTACTCGGCTCCGGGTCATAGCGTGATGTTAAATAGCCTATAACCTTGCTCAAGAATTGAGCTATCAAATGCAATTTTTTTTTTCTAAATCCAACTGGAGGTTCCAAACTCAAACTCAAAGCATTTATTTCAATTAAACCAATTACAGGCACTTTTGAATTGTCAAGGGGTCGGTCAGTCAGAAAGATGAAGCTAGGCGCCCATTCCAAAGCATAGTAGGTACCTATGGAGAAGAACGGGCAAGAAACTCCACGGACACTCTTTTAAATCAAGATATGGTTACAAAATAATGCTTACATCATTCATGTTGAAATTTTACATTTGAGAACGATGCAGAACGTTAAAAGCGTCCTTAAAAAAAAAACAATCCAAATATTTAAATTAAATTAAAATAAGCCGTGGCCGCTAAGGTATGCCCAGCCTTCACTGACAGCGCTTGTTCTCGAACCTGGCGCATGGATTAGCTTAATGATCCAACACGCGCCACCATCAGCGAGACATTTGTAGCCTTGAGTCGAGCGTGATCCCCAAGAAAACGGTTTTATCGACGAATTCTAGTTTCTCTTGATTCAATACTATCTCACAATCACTACTTTTTACATTTGGTAAAGAAAATCTAATGCACTTAGTTTTTTTCCCATTTAATACTAAATTATTTCCAGAGATTAGCGCGTTCAAACAAACAAAAAACAAACTCTTCGGCTTTATTATTAGTATAGCCACTAACGCGCCCGGCTCCTCCGCGTGACGTCATTAGGATTGTCCTTGAGAAATATGAGACTTTTTGTCGGCGCGTGATGGGGCGCCTAGCACGAAGATACACGGCTTGTACACAAAAAATTTGTATCAATGGACATTCAACGAATGACTGTTTCCTAAAGTGGATAGACTAGGCTAGTTTACGAATTTTGCTTTAGAACTTGAGACTTAGTTTTAAGATGACTTAGTTTTTTTTTACCAATAAATAAATAAATAAATAAAATAAATAAATAAATAAATATGTTTGGACATATCACACAACGCCATCTAGCCCCAAGCTAAGCAACCTAATGCTTGTGTTATGGTAACGAGAAAAGAAAAACAGTTTGTTTATGGTCGCGTGAGTGGGTATGTTAGTATACAGGGTGTATCAGAAATGTATGGTCGAATTTAAGGGTGTGGTACAGACCATCAAACTGAATAATTTTCTCTTCTAGAAAAAATAATCAGCACTCACATACATTTGGATCGAATAGGAATAAAGTTTTGTACGGGACAGCAGATTTTTTTTTTCGATTACGATGTTGGTCCCATGGAGAAAGTTGTTTTGACTACACCTTTCCGATCCACCCTGTAGATATAGCCTAAAACAATTATTTGACAGTTACTTCCGACGTTGCCAACCCAGTGTACAGAAAGCACTGCGCAACCTTAAGGACTTACCTAGCCAGACTATCAGTATCAGAGTACCGCTCGTCGCTGGCGGAAGAGGCGCGCGGCGACGCGGCGCGGCGCGGAGTGCGCGGCGCCGACGACGAACCGCGCCGCTCGCCGAATAGAGATAGCCCTGTGCACATTATACATACAATACCACCGTCTCACCATATCATTAAATTACTGTTCCAGTGACAACACAGCAGCTGGTCTTCCTTGACACACACACACGACACAACACAGCACACTCACCTTGGAACATCTCCTTGACCTTCTCCCCGGTGTCATGCAGTAGAGCGTCCAGGCTCTGCCTGCGCGGCCGCTCGAAGTCTTCCCGCAGCACATGCGTGCGGGGCGCAGTCCGTATGATGCGCCGGGGCTCCGCGGCCGAAGCCCTAGACTCTACGGGACTCGGTGGAGACCACTTTTCGGGAGTAGAACGGGCGCGGAGAGAGCATTTTTCGAAGCTAACCTGCGAAGGTTCAAAGGTTTTTGATATGACTTAAAGGCGACCACCGAATAATGAATTGGAGAAAAGTCGTGAAAAGAGTCGTATGCGACTAGCTTTTTTTAAAGCACATAGTTTGGCCAAAAATTATAAGTGTATTATTGTACACATAAGTCATCATGATCAAATACAGCAACAAAATGTTAGATGGACAATCAGAGGCAAAAAAAAGTGTGTGTGTATCAGCTCAGACGCATGACGGGAGTTTACTCCTTAAATACCTGTACAGTCAACAAAAGAGATATCTAGGCAGGGTATACTAACATATTTGTATGTGAATTGCTTCATGTTCAATTTCATGAAAATATACAATTTTGTGTTGGTGTGTTACAATGTAGGAGTATTGAAAAAACAAAGTAATATATATAAAATTGAACATGAAGCAATTCACATACAAATGTGTTAGTATACTCTGCCTAGATATCTCTTTTGTTGACTGTACCTGTATCTGTATCTGTTTTGTCTTCTGTTGTTGTGTATCCTCCCTGTCTTTGAATATAACGGATAGATTGACCGCTACAATTTTAGATAGGTACATTTTCTCAATAAATGTACCGGAATGAAAATTTTTACTTCGGTACATTTATTGAGAAAATGTACCTATCTAAAATTATATTTATAGTTCAGAAACGTACCATGCACATCTATCAACAATTCGGGCAAAAAACATTTTAAGAATGCAAAGCATTTTATTTAATAAACATACTTTTGTGTAAAAAAGTAATGATTTGACTACCCATTTGTATCAGCGTCCTTAACGTGATCGCACTAGTCCTACTGATGAGATGGTAACTGATCAGAGCGCCGGTGGACATTTGCAATGGCAGAAACATTGCACTTGTATCGCTTCTGGTCGTCAGCATGTTTGCTATCCAATAACATAGTCACTAGGAGGAAGCTCTCCCTGAAGTGTAGTCACGAGCAATATGTACTATCGACAAAACAGACGCCTTTACACCACCGCTCAAGTATCAGTAATTTTGACGTTAATATCCGTCAAGCCCCAGGCGAATCACGCGGCGCGACGTGTTTATGACGCCACTCTCAGAATTTTTTCTAGTATCCAAACGGTACTTATGGTATTGAGTCATTTATTTGACGAGAATATCCATCAGGCATCAGATTGAAACTGTCCACACATGATATTAGTCCTTATTAGAAGCAATAATAAAGGTTTAAGCCACGTGAATCGGGTGGTAAACGGGCTCACCAGCGGGGCTTGACTATAGTGACGTCCGTGGTACACCCGTTTACTGGTGCGTCCTTGTCCGATTAAAGTTGCTTTTTTATACACTCATCATCTGTCTAGCCTTTTCCCAACTATGTTGGGGTCGGCTTCCCATAGAGCGACTGCCTATTTGACTTCCACAACCCAGTTACTGGGTAACACGATATCCCTTGGTATGACCAGTTGTCAGACTTTCGGGCTTCTGACAACCCGTAACGACTGTAAAAGATCCACGAATGACCGCCGGGACCAACAGCATAACACCCACGGACCAACCACTGCAAGCGTAGCTGAACCTGATGGATCGACCAGTGCAGCTGTTATTACTTTAGCCACGAGCTCCTCTATTTTATACACTGAGCCATTGAAAAAACCCTGCACCTATGGTCCTTTGTTTTACTTTGTCATAAGTACAATTGCAGCTTGCAAGCAACATTGTTTCAAAATTGGTAAGGTCTAGCGTTATCAATGGTAGGTACACACTTAGCAAAATTCAAGTGATTAGTGTAAATATTTGTGCCCGTTAGTGTTTTAAGAACAAGCCTACCTCCTCAGGGCTGGAATAATCCAGGTCTATTTCCGTCCAGGTGTCGTTGTCAGGCAGACATCTTGGCCGCTGTGCATCCGCCGCTCTTCGCAGCCACTCTCTAACACTAGCATCCGTACTGGTCTCGCATAACTCCTCCAGTTTGTCGCTAGATGCCGTATTTGTGTCGCTAGCTGTGTCTGTGATTGTTGAGCGGTCTATGTCTGGGGAATAAAGAACATTATAGCACTTACACACTTACTTATACAGAGTCAAATTAAATTAGGTAGCGAAACTCCGAAGACGAACTTTCCTACTTATATTTTTTTTAGAACCATAGTCAGTCATGGGGACTGCCGAAAGCAGTGAAAACTTCACAACGCAACAAGGCAACACGTCACATTAGCATGTCGCGTGACGCGAACTCACAAGATTTTCCCCTACCAAAAATCGCTCAATGCGCCTAAAGAAGTTTTTACTTCAAAAACGATTTGTTCATGTCATTTTCATAACAATAAAGTTTGAGGGCATTTAGAACCAAAAATTTGTCTATTCTTTATTTTACCTTCTTTCCCTTTATTTTATTTTTAAAAAGGCTTTAATTTAGTGCTTTTTTATTTACTTTAAAATAATTAATTTCGCTCTCCGATAAAAGTATTGTTGGTATTGGTATACAACCGTGTAAGTTAGGATATTGAAGTCCAATTCGCGTATTCTGGGTCCGGCTATCAACAGTGAATCGTGATATACCTAGACCTTTCTATTCTCGAGGTCGCACCATGTGACTCATATGTCAGTGCTATAATGTATAACTGACCCACTTTCGTGATATATAGCAACTTTGAATTACTGGCTAATATTTCATCCCAGCATGAGCTGTTCTCGTCGACATGAGAAGTAAATTCCAACTCACCGTTTCTAGCTGATTGTCTTCTAGACCGATGCTTGTGTATTTCATCGGAGATTCTCTCCAGATTCCTAAGGGCTGAGGAGTACTGCTGCTTCGCGTCAGCCACCTGTTCCTCCAGGGTTTGGATCCTCGCCTTTTGAGCTTCTAAAGCCGTGTTGATTCGTGCTTTCTCCTCAAAGTAAGGTCTGGAAACCCATCAAGGTTGTTGAGATAAAAAGATTGTGGCGAGGGTTTGAAATAAATACGATTTTTTTAAGGTTTAGATTTGTTTGGCACTACTTTTTTTTCCTTTTTAATGTATGACAGGATAGTTGCTGATACTTTATTGACATTACAATCTAGCATATTAGCTAATAAGTAATTTAATAAAGTTCATAAAACTAAGAAGTCTTTCTTATTCACTTTATGTTCAGGGGAACTTGATTCACGTCTTTTTCTTCATTAACTATTTAATTGATACTAACATATTATAATTATAGAGCCCAGTTTTACATACCCTTCTTGCGACATTATTGTGGTCATGCAGTACAGTTATCTGTTTCAAAGCTGCCCGCGATGCAATTCGTTCGAGAATGCAAAGTACGCCCACTTTGCATTCTCGAACGAATTGCATCGCGATTAGCGTGTATTTATTTATAAATAAATGATTTATTACTTCTATATACTAACATGCAAGCAATTAAACCGTTGAATACTTTCTTGTCTAAATTATCAGAAAAATGTTTGAAGTAACTATTCTACAATTACCATGCAACTAAAAAACTCACTAACGCCCAAAATTAATAAAGCTGCGTCCAGACTAGGGATATTACGAATATTCGCATTCGTTTATGCGAATGATTCGCACCATTTTAAAACATTTCATCGACATTCGCATCGAGCGATGTGAATGTTTTGCGAATGCTAATGTATGCAGACATGCTCCGCCGCGCGTTTTGTAGATCCGCGCACGCGCAGAGCGCGCAGACAGGCATCACGTTGTTTCATTCGACCAATGGAAAGCGTTTCCTTCTCGCTAATTGCTTGGTTAATTTGGCTTGTTTTGTTTTAGTTGTCAGTCAGTTGTAACTAATAATTACGTAAATAAACAAGTAGTTTGTGAGTGTAGAATTGTGTGGAGCTAATTTGACAGTTTTTCCCATGACACTGGGAAAGAAAAGTGAAATATATGCCGATTTTTTACGCCTATAGATTGAGACACGCAAAATGCAAGGTTTCTGAGAAAAGTTATTCCACAATTAGGCGCACTACCGCGGCGTTGCAAACACGTTTAAAAACAGTTAATTTCAAATAATACGAATGTTATTCCTAAACATTCGCATTCGCGAATTGTAAAAATTGCATTGGCGGTACATGCTTCACACTGTCTGGATGCACCCTAAAACATCTCAACCCCTATCTTGTTCCCAGTATTTGTCTAATCTTGTGAATGTGTGACAAGTTTCATCCAAAAAATGGAGTAAAATGTTAATCCAGGCGTCTAAATATGATCCAAGATTATTTATTAAATTCGGGCGTAAAAGTGCAATAGGTTTTCTTTACCAGTAAGGGAGTGACTACACTTATCGACGCGGAATTGCCTTACGAGGGTCAGAAATACCTTTACGTCCATGCAATAAAAACGAAAAAGAAGTCATTATAGCCTTTACGCGACTCGACACAGTCGACAACGATCGGCAACGAATTTGCATCGTGCCAAAATTCCGATCGTCGAAGTGACCGAAGTGTGGTGATTTGGTGGTGATATGTGATCGCCTCAAGCTGATTCCGCTTCGATAATTGTGATCACCAGAGGTCGGAATAGGTAGAGATAAATACCTAAACGTCGAGGAAATAACAAGAGTGGATATACCGCCACATATAATCCCGGAATCATAAATTTCGGAATTTAAGAAATTGCGAATTATTTATTTAAAATATTTAATTTGTTACTAATGCATTCAAAGTACAATAAATAATTCGCAATTTCTTAAATCCCGAGATTTAATCGTCATGTTTACGATTCCGGGATTTTATAAATACACTCTTGAAAACTCACTCACTCTTTCCTTCCTCGAAGTTTCGGTATGTAGATATACTCTACCACTACCTATACCTCCTTTGGTGATCACTCCCTGAACGCCAATATTTGCTAAAACATGCATAATAATAATAAAATGCAGTACCAATAGTGTGCTTGCTGCGCCGGCGCGTGCCTGAAAGAGAGAGCACTGTGCGACTAGTCAAGCAGATATAGTGCGGGGTTAGTGTTCAATGGGTGGACAGGCAAATGCTACTTTGTAGGACGTTTTACCCGTCGCATTGACAAAAGCAAAGATTACGATGTAAAACTGCCTTTTTTATGGGTGAGAGATCACAGAAGTGGTACGTTTTAGGTAATCCTTAGAATGAATGCATAAACAGCTGATTACGGGGTCAAGTATTTCGTGTTTCGCTATTTGATACATACGAAGGCTGTAAAGTTTCGCCAATGGGGTTGTTTCCGGGAAGCTTCACCACAAGAGATTGCTGTATGTTTGTCACTTGTCAAAAACATCTTGAAGACAAAGCGACCAATCGGCGACAAGAGAAAACACTTAGCGCCATCTACGCAGAACTAATTGTGACAGTTTTCTTCCCCATTCATTAAAAACGTCCGTCCGTGTCCGTTAACAAATTCAAAGCGATTACTTCAATAAGACTAATAGGTTTTTCTAAATTGTCAGTTATTTAATCAGAGGTATCGAGGCATGAGGAACAGGGTCACAGATTAATACAGGTGGGACACTCCGCAGTTTAGGTATGAAGCTACAAGTGCGCGGCGGGCTCACACTGGGTCAATTCAGTGCACATTAGTTCGATACTCACTCACGCGCCGCGTCGTATAAGACGACAATCCTAACGAGTCAGAAGGTATAAGAGTTACGCGATACTAGTAGAAAGAGAGGCAACTTATAGGTGAATATAACTGTAGGTAATGAAGCGTTGTGAGACTTGAATTGCACTTTATTGTGTCGTAACAAGAGTCGCTTTTTATTGAAATGATTTTGCGGAGTGTCCTATCTGTATTAATCTGTGATAGGGTGTAAAGTTCACTCATTCTCCATAGAAAAGGGAGGATCCTCCGACCAGACGAGTGTTGCGTCTGGTGGGCTACTGCCCGACGATTGATGTCGGGAAGCTGTATATATGCTAGTCGCGCGGTAAACTCTGATTGCGCGATGCAGAATTTTGCGTGACGTCAGTGTGATACGTAGCTCGCATGTGGCGATGTAGATGCCGCCATCTTTTGGATGTGGATAGGAACACAACTTTTTTTGAAGTGAAAACTGCTTTGAGCGATTTTGGGAACAGGAAAATCTTTTGAGTTCGCCTCATGTCACGCGTCGCGTCACTCATGCCACGCTGTCAAGTTGTCACTATGGTCGGCAGTCCCCAAACTGACAGTTTCTTTTTTGCTTATTAATCAGAATTTAGTTTAATCTTTATGAAAATTATCCGCGGAGCATTTGTCTGTACACCATTCATACAAACTACTAAGGGCTAATTTGACCAAAGTCGGATATCTTTTATCCGTGGAATAAATTTGACGACTGACAGTTTTTGTATAGGAGAAACTGTCAAAAATTCAAAATTTATTCGAAGAATTAGACTTATACTGGGTTTAAAAGTTTGGTCGAATTCACCCTTAACATGTTAGTGTTAAGAATATTAAACTAAGCTAGCTTTTCAACTACATAGTATGGAAAATAGTAGAAAATCTTGCATTAAAAGGGAGAATTTTATTTGCACTGCAAGCATTAAGTGAAGCTATAGTACTAAATAAAAGAGGCTTTTGAAATTGGTATTAGGGTAAAAAGATTAAAAAAATTACTACTAGGTAAGATATGTGGCAAACTAAATGGCCAACTAATTTTTAGAAGCTCGAATAATTCAATAAGTCTGTTCTCAAATCTCATTTTAGCTGTTGTAATTGTTAACTAGACAGGGTCAAATTAAATTAGCTAGAGAAACTCCGCAGATGAGAAGGGCATCGATATCTAAATACGATAAAACAAAAAGAAATCAATTTGATGATGTTTTTTGTGGGGTCATCGACCGCAGTTAGTGTATCACTTGAAATATCAGTTTAATTTTTTTATGTGTAAACTTCACAGACGTGATGGGTGTAGATATCTAAACACAATCAATCTGCCTAGCCTGGGGTCAGCTTCCAGTCTAACCGGATGCAGCTGAATACCAGTATTTTACATGGAGCGACTGCCTATCTGACCTCCACAACCCAGTAACTGGGTAATACGATACCCCTTGGTAAGACTGGTTGTCAGACTTTCGGGCTTCTGACGACCCGTAACGACTGTCAAAGATCCACGAATGACAGCCGGGACCAACGGCTTAACGTGCTTTCCGAGGCACGGAGGAGTCTCGGTATGTAAAGATGGTCACCCATCCACGGACCGACCCCGGCAAGCGTAGCTTAACCTGATGGATCGACCCGTGCGGCTGTTATTATTTAGCCACGAGCTCCTCCAGACATCTAAACACAATAAAACATATTTTTTGCTCAACTCATACGAAAAGTAACAACGCCAACTGCGGTCGTTGATCCCCCCCAAATAAACATCAAACATTTTTTTGTTTTTATTTTATCGTGCTTAGATATCGACATCCATTATCACGTCTGCAGAGTTTCGCTAACTAATTTAATTTAACCTTGTTTACTTCTCTGTCTACTCTATTGTTCTTTCTTTCTTTGTAACAAAAATAACAACATCCAATCATGAGAATTGACAACAGACTAAAGTCGATTCAAATCTTTGTTTCCAATTGACGTTATTTCCACTTTAGCAAATACAAACTTTAAACTAGTGCAAATTAACTTGATTTTAGAATGATTAGTACTATTCAGGCATCTCGCGCATAATGACGAACAAAATTATTCGGACGACGGTTGTGCCTCGTGCGGCCAGTCGTACGACCAGCCGTGGTCGTGGCCGCCTAGTGTGCGAGATCCCTAAGCATAGAGGAAAGTAATAATTATATCGTCTCTAAGCTGGCTACGTACGCACTGACAGCTAGATTGCTTAGCGCCTAGAGCCTAATGACTTAAAAAACTTTTTTACAAAAAAATACAACCGACTTCCAAAAACAACTACAAAGTGAAAAATAACTTTAATTTCGGAAGTCGGTGTCTAGTTAAATGTATTTTCGTTTTTTGCCACCGACTTCCGAAATTGAAGTTATTTTTCACTTTGTAGTTGTTTTTGGAAGTCGGTTGTATTTTTTTGTAAAAAAGTTTTTATTTTTCACTTTTTAGTTGTGGAACCTACCCCACACAAATTCTAATACCACTACCTGCAAAACAAACTAGAACATCATCCATATAAATGTGAGAAAAAATACGTATTATTGAAGCTAACTCAAAAACTACCCAAGCAAAGTTAATCAATTTTATATGGGACAAACTGTGATGTATACCCTCTCGAATAAAACAAAAACAATCCAAATCGGTCCAGCTATCTTCGAGTAATCGGGGAACATACATAAAAAAAAAAAAAAAAAAAAAAGGTTCCGACGAATTGATAACCTCCTCCTTTTTGAAGTCGGTTAAAAATCATGTCAAGACTAGCGAAGGCGCCAAACGCGCAATGTGGCCGGTTGCGAAAATTCTAGAATGTTCGTTTCACTTCGCTACTCGCAACGTGACTCGCTAGGCTCTATGGTCGGACTTTTAATTAACTGTAGTAAAATGACACTTCTGTCATTTCGATACAAAAAGGGATTTTTTTTTAAAGAAATGACAGGAAGATGTGTCATTTTACTGCAGCTAATTAAAAGTCCGACTATAGGCGCTAAGCAAGCCACCTGTCAATGCGTTCGTTGGGTTGTTTAAAAAAAAAATAAGTTGTAGTAGCTGAAACTAAACACAATGTGTAGACAATTAAAAAGATTTTTTCCGAAATTACGTAAATTGGAAACTAAACTTTGAGGAGTGCAGTTTTCATAGTTATTAAGAAACCCTTGTTTTCTAGTCTAATATCACACTAACCTGGACTTAGCGATATGCCTCTTGAGTCCATTCTGCAGTTGTTGCACCAGCGTGGTAGCGGCGCGGTGTGCAGCCGCCTTAGTGCGCTGTGTCACCGTGGCGCTCGCGCGGTCACATTCCGCCTAACGTTATTACATCAACATTTCTTTATTATAACATATAAGTTAAATATTAATGTATTATACACATAAATCTTCCGGAATCAATTCTCTAATTGATGGTGAAATCGCCATCAAAATCCGTTGCGTAGTTAAGGGGACGATAACAGACTGTTAATGTTTTGGAAAAATATATGTTAAATAAAAGCATTTTCACATGGCATATTGTAGATTATGTTTATGTCGCAGCCAACTGGTTTAATTAGCCGTTTGGTCAACCGCCTAGCCATTTCACTAAACGCCGCCATTCAATCAAACGGCTAGGCAAATTACTTGGATCGATAGCGTTTAACTACTTGCCTAGCCCAGACATTTCAATTTAAATTTAGTTCCATTTACTGCCACCTCGTGCTGAAATCCACACTGTCAATATGGCGTCAATAAGCCACAATATTTCTGGTGTTGTAATCGGGGCAGTCTTTCGGCAACTACCCCTAGAGTGTATATAAAAATCCGGAGGCGCGAAAGGAGGGCAGCCCTCGCCGAAGCTGCGGAGGTGAGCAGGGGTGCCTATCTTTTGTTACGTAAGAGCGAAGGGGCTGCACTTTCCGCAGCGCCGGAGACGTTGCAGAAGCAACTTTAAAGTGTTTTGAGGTTAGGTTAAAATAGTTTGTTTTTCTCGAACGGTGCATTCATTACCTTTACACTGTAATTTTAAATTGGAATGAAATAAATCTAAATAACCTACCGAAATACCCTATTGCATGGTCCTATTGTATAAATGGCCTAAACATCAGCCAGCAAGTTCTTTAAATGTTATATTAGACGTATCGGCTGAATATCATTCAGGCCATTGATAGCTAGGCAGTTGACGAAACCTCTAATTTAACCAATTGGCTGCGACATTTATATTACACAGTGTAATTAATTTGTAATGTTATGTCTAACGCGGATAAAAAACTGAGAATCACACAAAAATTATCAAGCGTATTCTATGAAACCTTCTCCATTTTAAAGTTTTAATATAATACCTTATGTTTTATGTATAATAAATTAATAACGCGTCTAATTTGGGACAGCGCTCCTTGATGGGCGAGTGCTATTACTGGCTGGATATACGACGCGTTGCGTGAGCTCAGCACAGAACACGCAAGCTAACCACTCAAGGCCGTTGGCATATATCTGCGTCTTAACAAGAATAACGCGCTCACAAGACATACACGAAAACTGACTTCAATTTATAACACATATAAATTAGCTATAATATACTCTCGCTAACACAAGAAGATAAAATATAGTCAAATTAAATTAACTGGCAAAACTCCACAGTCGTGATCGGTCGAGGTAGATCGAAACTGATCCTGTAATCAGCTGTAGGTAGGTAGTTGTAATGAGTTTTGATTTTTTTTTGTTTTTGATTTGTTTTGTGTTTTGTTGTGATCTATAGCCATGTCATCTGTACAGTTTTACCAATTAATTTAATTTGATATTGTATTTCTAGTAAATCTAAATGATACAATATAGAGATCAATCCAGGTAAGGTTTTGGTTTTAGGGCCTTTAAAGTACTTCAGTAAGCATGTCGCATTCTGGAGAGTCAACCCCATGTCTGTTGGTTGCTTCTTCTTCACCTCGCTGAGTTGGCTGTTTCTTCTATTTCGAGCCCACCAGCTAGCTTGAAGCAATGCACGTCACGAAGTCATCCAGGTCAGACTTAGTTATAGAACTAAGATTGACCTGGTTGATTTAGTGTGTGCGTGGTTGAGCATCTCCTGTCAGGCTGAGTTGAGTGTGAGGCTTGCGTTGCCCTCTGCCATCCCTTGTTCTGTTACATACTGTCTGTAACTAAGTATGACCTGGTTAACTCTGTGCGTGGCATGGTTGAGTATCTCCTGGGAGGCTGTGTCAAACGTAAGCCCCGCGTTGCCCTCCACTATATTGTAAAAATACTGTCTATAACTAAGTCTGACCTAGTTGACATTATGCATGGCATAGTTGAGCAACTCCAGCCAGGCCGGGTCGCGTGTGAGCCCCGCGTTGCCCTTTGCCAGGCCTTGTCCTGTTACACACTATCCATAACAGTCTGACCTGGTTGACTCTGTGCGTGGCAAGGTTGAGTATCTCCTGGCAGGCCGGGTCGAGTGTGAGCCCCGCGGTATCCTCTGCCAGTCCTTGTCCTGTTGCACGCTGTCTATGACTAAGTCTGACCTGGTTGACTCTGTGCGTGGCATGGTTGAGTATCTCCTGCCAGGCTGGGTCGAGTGTGAGCCCCGCGTTATCCTCTGCTAAGCCTTTTCCTGTTACATACTGTCTATAACTAAGTCTGACCTGGTTGACTCTTTGCGTGGCATGGTTGAGTATCTCCTGGCAGGCCGAGTCGAGTGTGAGCCCCGCGGTACCCTCTGCCAGTCCTTGTCCTGTTACACACTGTCTATAACTAAGTCTGACCTGGTTGACTCCGTGTCTGGCATGGTTGAGTATCTCCTGGCAGGCCGGGTCGAGTGTGAGCCCCGCGGTACCCTCTGCCAGTCCTTGTCCTGTTACACACTGTCTATAACTAAGTCTGACCTGGTTGACTCCGTGTGTGGCATGGTTGAGTATCTCCTGCCAGGCTGGGTCGAGTGTGAGCTCCGCGTTACCCTCTGCTAAGCCTTTTCCTGTTACATACTGTCGTATAACTAAGTCTGACCTGGTTGACTCTGTGCATGGCATAGTTGAGTATCTCCTGGCAGGCCGGGTCGAGTGTGAGCCCCGCGTTACCCTCTGCTAAGCCTTTTCCTGTTACATACTGTCTATAACTAAGTCTGACCTGGTTGACTCTGTGTGTAGCATGGTTGAGCATCTCCTGCCAGGCTGGGTCGAGTGTGAGCCCAGCGTTGCCCTCTGCCAGTCGGGCCAGTCCTTGTTCTGCGAGGTATACCATTTCGCGTGCGGCTGCGTGCGCGCTGTTGGCTTTGTCGTATACGATTGTTGCCGTTTGAAGATCTTGTGATGTCTGAAAGTAAATAATAGCACTATTAAAGGCAAAGTATTTTATTTGCCAGAAACTAACAACAATAATCAATCTGCCTAGCCTTTTCCCAACTATGTTGGGGTCGGCTTCCAGTCTAGCCAGATGCAGCTGAATACCAGTATTTTACATGGAGCGACTGCCTATCTGACCTCCACAACCCAGTAATTAGGTAATACAATACCCCTTGGTAAGACTGGTTGACAGACTTTCGGGCTTCTGACGACCCGTAACGACTGTCAAAGATCCACGAATGACAGCCGGGACCAACGGCTTAACGTGCTTTCTGAGGCACGGTGGAGTCTCGGTATGTAAAGATGGTCACCCATCCACGGATCAACCCCGGCAAGCGTCGCTTAACCAGAAACTAACAACAATATTTTCGTTATTTTTTTTTTTGTTTACTAAAAACTGGTATTCTTTTACATAACATTTCTGTTTGTTTTAGCTATAAGTCATCCATAGTTAATAAATAAATAAATAAATAACAATATACTACTGCTAGAACTAAAGACAAATAAGACAATACTGCCCAGTGAGAGTTGCAGGAGCTTTTTAGGGTTCTATACCTGTGGTGGGCCAATGGAACCCCATCACTAAGCCGTCACTGGGCTGTATGCTGTTACTCTATCATGGCAAATAATGAACCGATTTGGTGGTACAAAACCACTTGTAGTGGCATGAACTTCCTTGTATTTTACTTACAATGTTAGCTCTAAACCTGGCTTCATAGTATGGCCTTGCTTTATGAACACTGGTGCCCAGCTTCTTTGTGAGCTGCTGTATCCGCAGGTGCCCCTCAGCGAGCAGACGACGGAACGCCAACCGAGCCTCGTCCAACTCAACCTCAAGGCGGTTGATCTCATCTGTTGAGGTGTTTAGACGCTCTAGCTCAACCTGTAATAAAATATACAAGAATATTTTAGGAAATCACTTCTCTATCATGTTATTGACTGTCTCATATTTAAACAAATACTAGCGACCCACCCCGGCTTCGCGGCGGGTGGTAGAGTATATATGCCTACATTTTTTTAGAGTCCCGTTGTCGCGTCACGTTGGTGTGAGACCACTTGAATTTATTTTCTCGCGTGTAGTTTTTAATTTACGATAACTCCTAAGATATTCATTTAAATTGTATCGTGTAAAGGGCTATTATAATGTGTATAAAATGATTAAGGTAACTAACACTGTATCCGTATAAGTTAAATTTCGTGCAGAGTCGTTAGATTTTGTTTGTTCGACAAATCTGCACAAAATTTAATTTAGAGAGATGTATTGATGATTTTCATGGTTAAAATTACATAAATACAATGTTTTATTCCCGCGTATCATATTTTGATCAAGATACAACCTGACACGGACCTGCAAATTGCAAAAAAACCAAAAAAAATAGAATTTCGCGGGCTACCACAGCACATCCCATTAATAGATAAAGATATGCCATCGTGGACTTTTTTGTAGATCTATACAAGAGAAACAATCCCAATATACATTGTTTTGATGTATCTCAAACGGATTAGGCAGCATGTTCAAAGAAAGATCCCAGATGGCTTGATTTTCTTTTTTAACAATAATCGTCAAATTTCAACCAATTTACACAAAACCTCGAATTACACCTATACTTTCCTAAGGGTTCACTCTATTGATAGATGAAAAACGCATGAAAATCCATTTAGTAGTTTTGAGATCAACGCAAACATTCATACAGGTGCGGTGGGGGACTTTGTTTTATAATATGTAGTGATAATAGGCATGGTCCATGTTGGCGCAGGATTGAGTTAAGTATAAAAAGGAAAGGGAGACCTTTGCTATGCAGTCAGAGAGCACAGGCTGATTTATTATTATTATTAATGGGCACGAAACTGATGACAAGCTAATAATAGCTTACACTATCATTATTTATCATCACGCTAGAGAAAATCATTGTTTTTTATTACACGCTTTTATATAGTTTCACCGGTCCCGGTGTGTGTGTGTCTGTCACAAGTAAAATTTGACCCACTTACTGGTTTCCAATTGAGCTGAAATTTTACATGCGTATGTAAATCGGATGACAATACAATATTATTATGACATGGAGCTGATCTGATGATGAAACCGGAAGGTAGCCATGGGAACTCAGTAATAAAACAACACAACTCTTATCAAGTTTGGGCTCGTTTGATTCGTCTAGACAAGGACTCTGGTTGTAAATTATATCCAGATTAAGAAAAGTTTGTTTCAAAAAAAAAAAATATCACACTAATATTATAAAGGCCAAAGTTTGTGTGGTGTGCATGTATGTGTATGTTTGTTACTTCTTCACTCTCAAAGGGCGGGACCGATTTGGATGAAATTTGGTATGTAGACAGCTTATACCCTGGATTAACACATAGGCTACTTTTATATCCGGTCTACGCGGGTGAAACCGCAGGGCGCAGCTAGTTATATATAAACTAATAGTACTAATTCTTTACTAGTTACTAGCCCTATGGGAAAAAGGGGTGTGTATATATATGAATATTGATAGCAAATATAGGAAAAAATTAGAAGCTTTAATTAGGGCTGACAAAACAATATCTTAATGACTAGATATTCATTAATATATAATTACCTACTTCATATTACTTTACTAAAGTTAAAAACTTAGTACTTTGTTTATTTTGTCATAAACAAAGACTTACTAAACTTTTAACTTTAGTAAAATAATATGAAGTGATTAGGTAGGTAAATAATAATTATATATTAATGAATATCTCATTAAGATATTGTTTTGTCAGCCCAAATTAAAGCTTCTATTTTTTTTCCTATAAGAGCATTTTGATACTTACATGAAAAGCTATGCAGTAAGTAAATAGTATATAGATTGAATAATCATATTTTTTTCAATTACTACAGAAAGCTGAAGGTTTTTTTGTTCTTTATAGCTATCAAGGACAACATGTACTCAAGTCTTTCATTGTTTGATTGCCCACGATTCTGTTGCATAACAAAAACATATGATCAAATCGCAGATTAATTTCAAAATCTCATTATTCTAGACTTTAGCAGTTTCGATAGAAAACTTACGTTGTCGTCATATCCTTAATTATTAATTACTTGATAGAACCAGGATGTATTAATACAAAATACGATCATCTTCTTTCTAAATTACCTTTGAAAATATCGATTACCCTTACCTGAACGCGAGGATCCAATGCTTCAGAACATTCGGCGGCGCTTTCGTTCATTGTTTCCTCAAATCAAAGACATTTTAACAACAGCTACAGTCAACAGAACCTTTCCTCTTGTTATTACTTTTGTTCTTCTGTAGAATAAACATTATCATCGCTGAAAACAAAAAGAAAAGAAATATCACAACTTTGGTTCTTTGATTCAATACCGCCCGCTGCCAGAACACAGATTATAAATTGAAATGTCATACAATAGTTTTGTCTGGTTAGTCGATTTACAGATCCTTTTTATTATGTAGAACCAGCTTTATGCGTGTTCGATTTAGTTCCCAGTTTGTTAATATTTTATTATGGTCTTTATACTCACCTTTTTCTACTAAAACTGCCTTAGAATAATATTTTTTTTTTTTAACTCCCGACGTAAAAAGAGGGGAGTTTGACTGCTATGTGTGTGTCTGTGGCGCCGTAGCTCTTAAACGGCTGAACCGATTTGGATGCGGTTTTTTTATTTGAAATCAGGTTGGCTAGCGGTGTTTCTTAGACATACTAGGTTGGGGAAAAAGTCTTTTCGCATTATAGTATGTATGAACTTAAAATAAAATCTCTTTGGCTATACTATTTGTATCTGGCTGGTTTTGGTATCATTGAAAGTTTAAATTTTAAAGAACATAATTCCAAATTTAAATTAGTAAAATGTGTGATTTTCATTTGTTTTTCGTACTGTCAAGATGAGTGAATCTAATGAAGAAATTCGATACATTTTAAAATTTTACTACAAAAAAGGTAAAAATGCAACGCAAGCCGCGAAAAAAATTTGCGATGTTTATGGACCCAGTGCAGTCTGTGAGAGTAGCACAAATTTGGTTTAAGCGTTTTCAATCCTGAAATTTTGATGTCAAAGATGCACGTCGCTCTGGTCGCCCTATTACGGATAAAATGGATGCCATTTTTAAAAAGTGGAGCAAGATCGGCATACCAGTAGTTACGACGTAGCTGAAGAACTGGGAATTGACCACGAAACAGTTTTGGCGCATTTGAAAAAAACTGGGTACACAAAAAAGCTCGATATTTGGGTACCTCACGAGCTCACTGAAAGAAACCTAATGAACCGTGTACTCATTTGTGATTCTTTATTATGACGTAATGAAAAGTGGATCACGTACGACAAGAACGTGCGAAAAAGGTCGTGGTCAAAAGCCGGTCAGGCTTCACAGACCGTGGCGAAACCCGGTTTAACTCGCAACAAGGTGATGCTGTGTGTGTGGTGGGATTGGAAGGGCATTATTCATTATGAGCTGTTACCACCAGGCAGGCCCATCGATTCTGAACTCTACTGCGAACAACTGATGAGATTAAAGCAAGAAGTTGAGAGAAAGCGGCCGGAATTAATCAACAGAAGGGGTGTGGTTTTTCATCATGATAACGCTAGACCTTACACATCTTTAGCCACTCAACAAAAATTAAGAGAGTTTGGCTGGGAGGTGTTAATGCATCCGCCGTATAGTCCAGATCTTGCACCCTCAGATTTCCACCTGTTTCGGTCTCTTCAGAATTCTTTAGGCAGTGTCAGGTTAACATCACGAGAGGACTGCCAAAACCACTTGTCGCGGTATTTTGATCAGAAGTCCCAAAATTTCTATAGCAATGGGATCATGTCCCTACCTACAAGATGGCAAAAAGTTATCGAACAAAATGGTACCTACATACTTTAGATAAATGTAAATAATGTATATTAAAAAATGTTTTGAATTTTCTTATAAAATGCGAAGAAACTTTTTCCCCAACCTATTATTTTATCAAAATCGGTTCAGCTGTTTCAAGGTCATCCGCTCTTTTGTTAGCTGCGGTAGGTATCTTAGACGCATAATGGGTATTTATTTTACTTTCAAACATATGTGTGAGCTAAAAGTTGAAACACTCATGCATGCTATGAAATGCTCATGTATGATTATGGAATTCTTGGTCTGATGCTGCAGCCAGGATATCCAGCACACTAGTACACTCTTGAAAAACTGAAACTTATAACACCCCTCTTTTTGCGTCGGGGGTTAAAACTAGCAGTTAAGTATGTAATGTTTGGATTTTTTTGATCAGTATTTAATCCTATCTATTATATATATCCAAACAGAAGTTGTAACTTCCAGAACGAGGCGTTTGATCCACATATTTAAATCACTAAGGGACTCTGCACCTCCAGACAAACTTAAGCTGGTCTACTTGGCCCTATGTCTGTCGGTTATCAAATATTGCGCCACCGTATGGGGAGGTGCTGCTAAAACTCATTTTCTTGGTTTGGAAAGAGCACAGAGAGCTGTCTTGAAAGTGATGACAAAAAAACCATACAGGTACTCTACTGCACAACTGTACTCGGATTGTAAAGTACTAACAGTTCGTCAGCTCTATGTGCTTAAATCCATACTGAGGAAACACCCGTCTGTGCCCATACCCGACCCAGGCAGACGCAGCAAAATACCTGTTTGTCCACGTGCCCCCTGTATTACTGCTTTCACCAGTAGACAGTTTGGCAGCACAAGTAATAGACTGTACGACAGTATCAACAAGAAGCTCAGTATTGTAAGACTTTCCAGACACAGAGTTAAAAAAAATGTTGCTGGCTGGCTCCAGCAACTAGACTATCAAAGTACCGAAGACTTACTTGCACACATCGCATAATATCTTTTAACAGTAACATACACTGACAACTCACCACACTACACACACACACACACACACACCCTCGTACACACCCACACACACCCTCGTACACAACCACACGTAAACGCGCACTCGCACCCGTACTCACCAGTAACAAACTATTAGGCTGTCCTACCTAATATCAATAATTTATGTCGCGACATTCATGTTGGCACAATCTCCCTGTAATGCTCATGTTTGAACACTGATTTCCAAAATACAAGCCCTGGCTTAGTTTAGCTATCAGTTTCAGTACTTAAAGCAAAATTAAATGAATAATGTATGTATGTACCAAATTCTTGTGAATGCTCTCATATGTGACAAATAAACTTTTTACTTTTATTTACAGTAAGATGGTGGCAAGAAAAATTGTACTTATCATAACTTCTTTTCTGAGTTTAAACATTTTAAAATAAAAAATGAAAAAAAAACCCCAACGCAAAAAAGAAAAGAGAACTTTTAAAAAGTCAAAAATAATACCTATCGTTGAGCCATCAAATTCAATTGAGCAATACCATTACAATATATTTTAATTACAGAAATTGTGGATGGCACAATAAGGGTTGCTCATTAAAATGGCGCTTTAATACCACAGCGGGGTACACACAGAGTATTTTATACTAATACGAGGTACCGCTTAAGCAGTTAGTCCTCAGAACAATAACTAAAATTGTCGATGGCACGCTAATTTTACCGCCGCCTGTCATCATACCCTACACATGATTATGTGTAGGGTATGATGACAGGCGGTACCCCATCTTAGCGTGCCATCGACAATTTTATAATTAAAATATGTATTGGTTTGTTTGCTCAATTGAATTTGATAACTAAACGCTAGGTATTATTTTCGTCTTTTTTAAATGTATCTTTTTTGCGTTAGCTTTTAAATTTTAATAAATTTTTTTTTAGATAGTTCTTCTCGGAGCAAAGCCGCCTAGCTCAATATCGCTCTGCCTTTATTTATTATCTGTTTTGTTTGACAGCAATTATATCATTCACTCACTCATTCGTATCGTAATCGCAGTTTGTCATAATTTGATCACAGTCAGTGAATTTATAATATAACAAAATGGTATTGTATTTATTTTGAATTTGGCAATTTATGGTTATTAGTACTACAATTGTAATACTGTTTACTGTGTATTGCAGGCGACAGAAGTTGAAGACACAATCAAGCGAATTCAAGCCCATAAGGGTGTTATGGGAGTCATCATTGTGAATCACGAAGGTTTGGTCGATTTTAACGTATTTCCATGGTTACAGTGGCTTATTATGAAAGTCTCGAACGTTCTGCTCCTGTACGCACCTCGGATCAATACTAGATACTTAATAATATTAGTGAAGTCGGGCTATCTGTTATTAAAATTGTTTGTGTTACTACTTTCTAATTTCAGGTATACCGATAAAAAGCTCGCTGGACAATGCTACATCTGTGCTGTACTCGGGTCTGATCGGTCAGCTCACTGAAAAAGCAAAAAATGTTGTTCGCGAAATGGTAAATAGTGTTCTACTTGTTAAATTTATTCTCATCAGTAGGGATTCTCCATTAGCAGTTGAAAGTGCAACAATCTATGTTTAGTTACCATCTTAGGCGTTGTTATAAATAACTATCTTCTAAAATAAATAAAAACATCTCAGAACAAAAAATCAAATGCTTCTGAATCTGAATGCAAAAATATTGTTAGATTGAAGAATTGATTTACCTTCCATATTTATTCTTTCCTTTGCAGGACACCACAAATGAGCTGACATTCCTTCGTGTGAGGAGTAGGAGACACGAGATCCTGATTGCACCGGATCGTGAATTCATACTTATTGTCATACAGAATACTTCAGACTAGCTTCACAGTGCTAACATTAGTTCATCATTGGAAAAGGGGTCCTTTTAAACTACAAGTCTATACAATTGTAACTAAAACAACCAAAATGGGAAAATTCAGGCCTAACATTTTTTGTTTTAAATGCAAATAGAAATTACGCTGCACAAGACATTTCATAACTAGCACAATGCTGTGGTGGCCCCTATAATGACATGCATTGCACTAGTAGAACTCTTGAGTTTATGTAACTACATAATTATTCGACTCATTTAATTTAAGCTTTCAAGAGTAACATAAGGATAAGTTATTGCAATGCTAAAACTTCACATCTGCATTCTGGCTACAAAACTTCTAAAGTGCCATTCTTGTAATGTTTTTTTATAAATCTCTACTTATGTGCCCCATAAACGGTTCATGTGCATTTTGATAACAAAATAATCCTATCATGCAGAGCCAAATGTTGGATACTAGTCAAAGTTTTGCGATACTTCCTGGCCGCGCCATCAAAACTTCATTACGTAGAGATTATTTCATTATTATAAAGGTACAAATTTTTTCATTACATGCATCTTATAGTAAAATGGTACAGTTTATGTAGAAAATTGATTTTTTTTTTTTTTTAAATTAATTGCAACTTGTGTATTTATTTGTTTTTAACGTTTTTTGAATCAATCACTGGCCAGGGAGTGTCACACAGTATTGGTTACAAGCATCGCTTTGCAGTATGGACTACAATATTGCTCATTCCAATAAAACGATGTTGTGGCTAGTATTGGGTGCATAAGTACCTTGCAAGAATTAATATGTGTATTAAACTCAAGTTTGTTGAACTAAGTTATCGACTAAGTTGCAATTTTTTATTAGTGGTAGGGATAATATATTTTATATGAATACATATCTTGCATTGTTTTTGTTTGTTATAAGCTCGACACCGTATTTTTGAGTCAAAAATCGTAATTCTGTTTATGTATGGACTTCTTCATAGATTTTTTGACTGTGATTTTTTAAATTTATGTATTGTAAGAACACTAATAAATATTTATACACAACTATGAACTTCGTTTATTCGGTCAGTTTCCTCAGTAGTTTTTTTTTAAATAAGTACCTCTTGGGCGGTTGTGCCATTTGAAGAGGATCGAAATCACGTCTAGTTAGAAATAGACCAATAGCGCGAAGAACATTGGGATAGATAAAAGTATATTAGAAGGCTCACCCAAGTTAGTTTGTCTCTAGGGAGGTAGACAACGCACTTGCGATGACTGATATACCTACAGGGGTTTTTTGGAGAGATGTTGGTGTAGTAGTATGGTAAAAATAAAACCATGACAATAGTGTTAAAAATATTTTATTCTTACCCTGAAAATATTGCAAGTATGTACCACATTATCGATTCCAGGAACATTGCACTGCTAAATAAAAAAGTAGATTATCTTCATCTGTGCTTAGCTCCTTTACACACGGCCTATGGTTTGCCTTGGAGCGGTGATAGGAATGTGCACAGGAACCCAAAAAGTCTTACCCATTTTCATTATTATCGCTCATCATTAAATTACAACAATAAACTGATCAAGAAAGCAAGGAGTGTTGAGTTAAGATGAAACTTGACTGGTAGTACTGAGGACACACTAGTCGGTCATTCTTCCATACCAATGTGTGACGGAGTACGTTCAAAACTGAAAATTATATCAATTTGTCTCGTAACTATTGAAGCTGAATCGAAAACAAAAAATTGTTTTGGAATTTATTTTAATGCATCTTTGGGCGTAAATAAATAGCTCCCGGAGTACGAAAATGGCAAAATTGTTACCGTGTACGATAATTTATTCAAGAATTCAAATAACTTTATTTTGAATAAATACATCTAGAAGTTTTTTCATAAAATCTATACGCGCAAGGGTCTGTACATGAAAATTTACGCGCTCGTTTTCTTTATAAATCATCTTCTATTTCACCAAGGACTAATTTTTCAATAGTCTGTTAACTCATCTGAAGAATAAATATTTCAATTTGACAGCTTTTGTATAGAAAATATGTCAAACTGTCATATTTATTCTTCAGATACAGAGTTATCTGACTTGTAAAATCAGCCCTAAGTAAATAAAAACAAAGAAATAAATAAGTAAAACTAAATAACCACGCCACCAACGAGTTCGAGCCGCCGACTAATGCAACCTTAAGTTTCGACCGCGCTGTTTATAAAAAGCAAAACAAGTCTATAACAACTATAGTTTGACCGATACCGCTGTACCGCGGCGGGCGGGACGCCGCCGTGAGCTTTGACGAATGCTTGCACTGCCCCCACTTCTCATCGAGCACATACTTACGGCGCGGTACAGCGGTATCGGTCAAACTATAACGTATTGCTTTCTTGATCAGTCGGAATTTCCTCCCTTTCGCTGTTGTGCATATTCCTCTTTCCCCTCGCGTTGTCTCAACGACTACCGTTAGGTAAGTCGAAACGAAAACGCGTATTTGTGTTTGGGTGGGTACTTACTCAGCGACCGCTTATGTTGATTTCTCCCTTTGAGTTAGATTTTACCAGCTCCTTAGTCCAAGAGAGGTCATTTGATTTTGTTTATCCTTAGGAACTAAGTTCCCATGCTACTTTAATATCATGCTTTAATTAATTATTATATATTTGTATTTAAATTAATACTTAGGTTTTTATTAGTCCAGTCCAGTCTTCAATCAGCTAGTTTCTTCCAGATTTGTATTGCAGTTGTGAATACAAAAATAATATAATGATTTATATTTTTACATCTGATTGAATTGAATTCTGTGTTGCCTGCCTTGAATTAATGAATCCAGCGCCTCCTTTCATTAATTAGCTTTGTTTTATAAACGTAGCCTTTATTTTATTAGTCTTCAATGCTTTATGTGCAATGGAAAATCCAGGTCTTACAGCATTTTAATTTCTATGTTTTTATCTCGAATTTGTTTCAATGTCTAAAGTAATCCACACTACAATGCAATTAAAGTAGCCAAGATCTTTGTAAAATTGGTAACTCTTATAATATTATTTTTTTCGCCTGGGGAATTTTTGTAGGCCTGTATTTTGGAATGATTTTTCGTTTTACCAAACAAGTGCCTTATTATTAGATAAGCAAAAACACAGATTTTGCTTTGAGAAACCAATGAGTTTACCTCAATTGTTTATAGTTTTCAAAAACTTCATTTTTTTACGTTTGTAGCTGCCACTTACATTTTTGGGTTGCCATACCAATTGTATACTATACAAATTAAAGATTTATGTTTTTATTATTTTATTTATTTCAAAGTCACACAAAAATTGAATACATTTATATTTTCTGTTGTTCAACATGTTTCAATGTAATATATCTTATTTATTTAAGAAAGTGCAAAACGTTTTTGGATACTTTTGTAACTTTTATGGCTAGCAGCTTTCTCCTGTTGTCTAGTCTATGTGCATTAACGTTTACTAATTTAAAACATGTTGAAGTCGTTTTAAGAATACTAATATTATTAAAAATTACTTACTAACAAAGATATTTTTTTTATAAAATTGCTTTTTTTGGAATTTTATATAAATACTTTTATTGCGATTCACTTTGAATGCGTGTACGCATTTCACATTTTTTTAGTTGGCAGCACTTTCATGCTTAAATGCTGTTTGTATTACAAAACAAAAAAAGTTATCCTTTTGTCAACATAATAGTTTTAAAATGATTTATACCATGTCAGTATCTGTTTTTCAATTGAAAATACACAATCAGTGTTATGTTTGGTAAGTTGTATTGTTTTTCTTCTGCAGAGTTTAGCTTTTTAGTCTTCATTTTTTTCCGTATATTTTTATTTATCCTGTGGTTTTAGATCCAATACAACTTTATTACTCACCGGTTTAATGGGAGCGCTTTTTTACCGTCCTGAAAATTTAAATGGAGAACATTAGTATAGTAACGAGGATGAGCATGGAATAAAAACAAAATTACATGCAACAAAAAAAAAAATGTATCCCAAACCATTGTTAATAAAGCAGAACTAAAAAAATGTACACGGGCGCTTTTCCAATTGAGTTGGTTAATTTTAATGGGATACATGTAATTTACTTGAAAGTAAAAATGTGTGGTTGTGAACATAAATACTTGGTAATGAACATGTTTTATGGACTACAAAGTGACAATGAATATCAACTACGAGGTGATAATAATACTTCGACTTTTCGTTCCAGTTTGCATCACTGGTAGCAGTTAGATTGAAGTCTTATTTCTAGCACTGGACTGCTTATTGCGGTCTTAGCAAAATCATCACCTCATAGGACACGAGAAGGATTGGATCGCGCCGTCGTGCACTAAAACAAGTACGAACGGGAAGTTGCTCTACTTGGGCGGACGCGCGTAGGGCTCAGGACGCGCGTAATGCCTGGGTGCGTGATGCTGCTGTTGCGCATGCATCGGGTTCTGCCTGCGCGTGCCCACCGCGCGCGCCGTCTTGTAGTCGCGATTGTCGTCCTTGTAGCCGTAGCCCCCTTCATCTTCGTAGCCATAGCGGTCGTGGTTACGCTCGTAGTAGTAGTCCGGTTCGGGCGCTGCGCCTCGGACTGGGCCACGGATCTGTGGATTGGAAAGGTTATTATAGGACTTGGTTAAGACCGACAAAGCCTGTCTGGAAAATACACAAGTTAAGAATTTTGCTTTGTTACATGTAGGTTGTTAAGAACTTATTTAACTCTTCAGATTTCCGCTGTTAAATTTGACCAGTTTTACCTTTACAAGTAAACAATTTTCAATATCTTAGGATAGTTGCTACACAACTGTAAAATTCCAAAACTGAGAAGAGAATTATACATAACAAAAAAATAAATCAAACACTACAAAATATACAACGGGCGGCCTTATGGCTTTCTGCAATCTCTTCCAGGCAACCTTGATTGTATATACCAATAATAACAAGCAGGCGGCCTATACTATACGCTTTGGTGTGTACGCAGCCTAACAGGCCATTATTTTCTATTGTGTTAAAGATTTAATTGACAAAAAATGTAAATGTAAGTTAACTACTGTTTTTTTATTGGTAAAACATGTTTCATTCTAGATTGTACTTTAGCCATCCTTTTCTACTGTTTTTATGCAAATAAATATATTACTACTATTATTTAAAAAAAAAATGCTACGTACCGGCGGCTCCGGCGGCTGCGCATACGCGTCATCGTATGGATACGTCTCCATAGCTGAACGTGCGCGGTCCAGAATGCTGATCACCTTGTTCTTAGGCGGCATGGAGCGCTGCATGGGCGGTGCGGGCGGCATGCGGGGTGGAGGCCTGCCACCGCGCGGGCCTCCTGCGGAGGCAGAGCTAGAGGGAGGCTCGAACGCGAAGCCACCAGGGCCGCGCGGGCCACCCGGGAAACCTGTCAAAACGCCATTTTATGAGCATAGTGCGACCCACGCTCGTCTCGTTGCTTAACTTAGAGGTACAGATAGGCCACAACATGTAACAGGATTTAATAAGCTTAGTTAAATTAAAGGCCATTTATAAAAGGAGAAAATCAATTAGTATTATCTAAAAATAATTATGTGTTTGCTGTTACAGTACAAACTATCTAAGTATTTGATTTAAAGCATGTTTCTAATATTTTAACTTGGGTAAGTAAATAAATTGATAGCAGATTTTTCCAAAAAAATGTTTGCTATTTGTTGGAAAAAATCTGCTATCTGTAATATGTAAATGATGACTCAGGAATGAAAAATGTTGCTAACATTATTATTATTTCGTTTATTCACTTTTGTTCTTATAAAATACATTTTTAAATATTTCTTAAACAATATATAAAAAACATTTAAAAATATAAAAAAATAGTAGCCCATTATTATTGTTGAAGTCATGTTCCTAAAGAGCAAAGTATCTTTTTTCTTTAAAAATTAAAAAAGGCTCCTCTTTCATAAAAATATGTTTTCTGTTTGTACTTACCACCTCTCTCAATATCCCTCATCTGGGTCTGCCAGATCATATCATTAGTGTCAGGCAGGAGGTACTTCTTGACCTCAGCGAGAGCGTACGCGATGCGCGCGTGCGCCTCGGCCGGTGGCGCCAGCGCACTGATCTCCACGTGAAGCTCGTCCGTCAGATGCGCGTACTTTGGGTCCAAGGAGGTGCGGAGCTCTTCCTCTTTTTGTCTATGGGAAGGAAAGAGTATTTAACTTGTATTTATAGATACTAAGGAGTGCTGTTAGTAGTCCTGTTAAGTCCAAGTACATCATTTTCACATTGAATTTAATGCATTATAAAACATTTTAAAAGACTAACTAAGGCATTTCTTGCCCATTCTTCTCCATAAGCAAGGACCTTTTGGAATGGGCAACTAGAATCTATTTTCTAGTCAATTTTGACATTCAAAAATGCCTTTTAAGTACCTAATTGAAATATATGATTTGACTTTGAAGAACTTGTAGGGTTTATTTAATACAACATGTAGTAGATATGTATTAAGTATAGTTATGATAATTACCTGTCCCTCATGGATCCTCTTCCTAGCACAGCCATTTTGCACATGGTCTCTTCTTGCAGATGTTTCATTGTGTTGCCCTTAGGGCCTAATAGCTTGCCAACGAAATTAAACTGTGAAATACAAGATTTTTTAAGTATTCATGAAAAGTAGGAAGCAAGGAAGTATTTAATACTAATTTAATAAGTATCCTCCACAAGTAGTGAAAGTATAAACTTTTTCAGAACTTTCTTGGTCAGCTTTGCTGCTGCTATCACGGCATCAATGGCATGTCCAAGAGATTCTCAGATGGCCGTTTTGCGTGGATATGACGCATATTTTCCCCCAATTTGTTCTTTTTTTGTGCATGTGTTTTTCTTTGTGTCATGTTTACCACTAATAAATGTATTTTCTTTCTATTTTGACAATAGATCGATAGATAATATTGTTTAGGAACAAACAACAGGACACAACATACACTAGAATGGTACAAACGGTCTTATTGCTAAAAGTAATTTCTTACCAAACTTTGTGCCAATATTAGAGATGAAAAAAAAAAACTTATAACCCAATTTTTTTAACTGTGCACCTGTCAACGTCAAAATATTACAGTATATGTACTTAAAATAACAACATGACAGAACTGTGCAGACAACACGGTGTGTATTTAGACCGTGATGAGGAGGTAAGCAAGCGCCGAATTCAATCATCTAATTCTAACTGAAATACTTTCGACAGCTCCAAGCGCAGTTAGTTAAATACTATACTGAAAAACTTGTTTGTCATTGTTGTAATTAAATAAGTATTTAACAGATTGCATGACTGAACTTTTTATGGCATAAAGCCAAGTTTAATAGTTATATAAGTACATATATACAACCTCATATTTATTGTTCTAACCATATCCTAGAGACGTGTTGAAAGAACCAACACCTGAGTATTTCCAGTGCACCCTAGGTTGTTAGCCCCGCTATCAACACTCAACTGGCAAATCTAGCAACCATAGTCAGTTTTTTAAACCATTATTTTGGAACAAAGTTCTTTAACGCAGCTTGCAGTAGGAGTAAACTGCTAGAAATTGTCACATAACGAAAAGGTGTTATGCCCCCTCTTGACCAGTGACTTTCTCTCTCTCACTGAGTGAGAGATAGTGTGAATTTGGTCAAAATGAAAATCCAAGATGGCTGAGCAAAAATTTTTCATCATGGGTGTTGTTTTCATAATTTTCGAGGGTCCCCTGACACACGTTTTTTTTTAATAGGAACTGCTCCTTCCTAACCCTCTTGCCTCAAGGAAAGCAATGGATGAGGTATACCATGGAATAAGCAGACCAAGAAGGTACAAAGATCAGAACGCCTATTAGTAATGTAAGTAGATGAAATACTAAAAGTCTTACCTTAGGATGTTCCTTAACAGGTACCAAGACCTTAACCGTCACCTTTGTAGGCTTATCACGGAAGACATCTAGATATTTGGAGTCCTTGCCTGGTATCCTACCAGACGCTTGGACTTTTGTGACCTCTGTAAAAGGAGATTAAACTAAAGTTAACTGAACACCAATCCGGAGCCATAATATGACACGTTAGAGTCTAAGACAACCCAATGACCGCTTGGTGTCATGTTATGACATGTTAAGAGCCATCAATGATCCAGTATGACTATCCCTTTGCCTACAGTAATGATGGCTTTAGGGTTATTTATTAGTTCACTTCAAAATCATTAGGAAAAGAAGCTTCAGTATTGAGCATTGTTGTTGATACAATAATAATTACATTTTTTAGCATTCAATTAGAATGCCTGGAGTCTGGATGTGCCCGGTTGACAGTAGGTGGGCGAGCCTATTGCTATCAACCGGGCTTAAACATGTAGCTACACATGAGTGGAAAAAAAAAATGGGGCCATACATTATAAAAAATAAATTTTAAAAACCATTTTTCTGACAGAACTTTAGATAGTCTTATTAATTTTAAATCAATCTAATGCCTGGTAAAAAATGGACTGAGGCAACACTGACAAAGATTAACAATTAGTTCCGTTTCTAGACATTTTAACCAGACTGGCAAAATGTGGGTGTACATGTACAATAGGGTAAACCTCTGCCTAACCCTTTGGGGATTACAGGCGTGATGTTATATGTTGTGTGTGTCAATTAGAATGCAAAGTTGACTAAACTTTGCAATTTATCATGACCTTAGTGTCAATGACCTCTTGAACAAAGCAGGTTTTGAAAAAAGTGGCACAATATAGCACCAGAGTTGGTAAAATGTTTATGTACCACATGGTCACCAAAAACTTGCCATCTAATCACTCGAGATTGCAGACAAACGAGGCTTGGCACATTTTGCCACATACTTTGGCAGCATATCACTCCTATGGGTTCAATGACCATGAATAAATCAAATTACAGGACATTCTGCGAAGACATTTTGGCAAAAATAATGACTGTGAATGTTTAGTGATTTCATAAATGCTTTTATTTGAGTGATTTAGATAACCGTGTTTAATCTAGTCTTGATCTGTCTCACTGAGTAATAATTAATACTAAAATAAGGTTCAGGATCAAAACCACACTAAAAATTGAATTATATTGGAACAGAGCTCTAAATTATGGATTAAGTGTGATCAGTGTGATGCTTCATGTATGTTCCTTCATCTTTCGGAAGATGCAGGATGCATGCATCGTTTTACATAAACTAACACTAAAGTAAAAATATTCTCAATTTAGAGTATTTACCTTGGTCAATAAGTTTTGTAATAATGGGAAACTTTGCATTATTAAGTTTTATCTTCTCGCTCAATAGCTCTCTCATGTATTCACCGGCTTTTTCATTTATTTTAGGATTATCTTCGCCATCTTGTTCTTGTTCGTTTGCATCTTGCGGCGCGTTACGCTTGAAGTCACTACTGTTATATCCATTTTTATCGTATTTTTCAGCCATTTCTAAATAGCTTTATAGCTACACACTATCAACGAGCACCACAAAAATTATTTACTTCACAATTACACAGAATCAGTGTCCGCCATGCAAAAGAAATCAATTAACGCTAGCCAGACGCGACGCGAACCGGAAGAACGGATCGTGGAAACCGGTGAACAGAGAGCCGAGACGAGAGATGGAAATATGGAATAGACAATATGTTTGTTGTCTACGGTTTCAGGGACATCCGGTAAAATAGGGCGTTTCGATTGGCTGATAGTTTTTTTTCTATTGGTATTGTCTATTATGCTTGCTAATGTCGCGGCCACATTAAAGGGATATGCCGCTGATTATGGCGATGAAGGACGTTGGCCATAGATGGAGCCACCACTTACCGCAATAATTTGACCGAATCTTGACCGAATTTAACTACCGCGATGTTTATGGCGATGATGGGCATTGACGTGGACGTTAGTGTGGCCTGGGCATTAAAAAAAGAGACCCTGCGTTGGATTTCGTAGTCATATTTTTATGATTAATAATATTGTAGTATAAATCCAGGTACTTTCGGTCGCCCAGGCGACCGAGCTTGCTCGGGTGAAAATAGAGAAAACCAATTTTCCCAGAAATGAGACCTAGCTAAATCGATTTTATCTTAACTATACTACTTTACTTTTAATTTTAACTTTTTACTTTTTTTTTTTAACTTTCATAGAAATCGTTAGAGCCGTTTTCGAGAACGCGATTACAAATATATATATAAATATACAAATATTGCTCATTTAATGGTACCTATAGGATATAGTATCGCAATGCCAGGATTGTACGCGAAAATACCAGAATTTTATCTCATAGTATTTTACGCAAAGGCTTACATGTGTTTCTATCCAGCTGGGCTGGGCCCCGCGTGCTGGACTCATAAAACTAGTAGCAATGCTTTGATTGTTCAATGTACGCACGGATACAGATCAAAATATACCAGTTTATGCTGATCTCGCATTGTATAGCATTCCCTTACTATGAGAGGTCAGTGTAAACTAGAGTTGTATAGCTTGATGTGTAGCCGTGTGTACCTCATGAATTTATCAACAAGTTCCAATGTACACACGGCTACACATCAAGCTATAGCCTAACTCATGAGTGGTTCGCATCTTACCTGCATAACCGAGAACAATTCGTAGAAATAGAACATTGGCATCATGACTCTGGGGAATTCAGTCAGTTTTGTAGATCGGGCGTTGATGCAGATCAAGAATAGTAAACACCCGACAACACTACCTTGTGGAATAGAATTTTTAATGCAAAGTCCATTCGACTGTATCCGGATACGTTCGAATGGGCTTTGCACTAAAAATTCAGACGACGGAGTCGTGCGTATTGTTTGCCGATGACCTTTCATTAATTACTTCCTGTAATGACTCTTTTATCCTACATGAGAATCGATAAAACATCATTTTACAACAAAATTGGATGAAAGATCACTATCTAGAAATTAACTTCGCAAAAACCAAAATTATGCAATTTAGGCCTTACCAAAAAAACCCTTATCTTTAAATTTTACGTTTGACTGTATCAAGTTGGAATACGTAGACACTTTACTCTGTTGGGTCTAGATTTCTGTTAGGTTTTTTTTTTTATGACCTGGAAAGCGCACACACAGAAAATCAAATCAATACTATCTAGTTTTATCTACGCACTACGTGCTCAAAAAATCGATAGATTTAAAAACAGCCCTATCTACTTACTATGCCTACGTATACGCATGGCTCAAGTACCTATGGTATGGTATAATTCTTTGGGGAAATAGTGTAGATAGCAATGACTTATTTATTCTACAGAAAAAATGTACCTAAGTAACCACTGACGCGACATTCTAACTTTGACATAACTTTATATTCTTTTTGAAAGGCTTGTTCATGCTGAAATTTATCCAATTATTCGTCATGTTCTAATAAAGGAGCAACATGGCTTCGTCAAAGATAGGTCTTGCATAAGCAATCTCTCAATATTTACAACACAATTTTTTGAAAATATGGATAACAGACAACAAACAGAAGCGGTATACACTGATTTTCAAAAGGCATTCGATAAAGTGGATCATAGATTGCTGCTCAATAAAATTGCGTACAATGGTATCAAAGGGGATCTCCTGCGTTGGTTTATCTCCTATATAACAAACAGGACCCAAAAGGTTGTGATCAATGGCTTCGAGTCCAGCTGTATTCAAGTTACATCAGGACTCCCTCAAGGCTCAATTTTAGGACCTTTATTATTTATACTGTTCATAAATGACATAAAATATTGTTTTCAAAATTCAAAATTTTTCTTATACGCTGACGATTCAAAAGTTTTTAAACAAATTTCAAATGTACAAGACTGTGTTGAATTCCAACGTGATCTTGATCTTTTTTCTGACTATTGTTCTTATAATAAACTGTACCTTAGCTTGCCTAAGTGTCATAGTATAACGTTTACTAAAAAAAAATATCATACATTTTAATTATCGACTTGCTAATAGTGCTAATGACAAAGTTAGTAATCTTCGTGATCTTGGTGTGCAGCTGGACTCGAAACTATATTTTGATATTCATGTAGAAAACATTGTCACTAAGGCATATCGGATGTTTGGCTTTGTAATGAGAGCATCTAGAGATTTCCATCGTCCCTCCACCTTATTGTATCTGTATAAGTCCCTAATTAGGCCGCAATTAGAATACGCAGTGCCGATCTGGAATCCTTACTATGCGAAATATGTCGAAATTATAGAATTGGTCCAACGTAAGTACCTTCGTGCTATGCAATTTAGGTGTTTTCGTAAGACAATATCATGCCAATCACTTCTTAAAAAATACGACCTGCTTACATTACAGTCAAGACGCGTCTTCCTTGAGACAATGACGTTATTCAGTTTATGCCGAAACAAGTTTGATTGCCCTGACTTGGCGACTGGTTTGTGTTACCTGGTTCCTCGAACAGTACATGGACGGGAGGTGCGCACCAGGCGACTGTTCACTACCGGCTTTTGTACATCCAATGCTGGTGTGCGCTCACCACTGTACCGCTTAGTCGCCACATACAATACGCATTTTGGTGCATTATACATATTATTCCTTTATTTATCATTTCATTTGTTTGTGAAGAGAAAATAAATTATTTTGAATTTGAATTATTCCTAAGCAGATATAAATTTAAAACTGATATTGTTAAGATTCTCAAGGATCGGCAGTAGGCTGCATAGGCACACAATCATTATTAATAGGCTAGGGACCTGTATTGTATTGTCACGCATGAATTTTTTGTTTGTTACATCTTTTAGAACTTCTTTTTCATTAAGGTAGCCCTGCTACAGTTAACGTTTGCTAATAGCTTGTTTTTATTATACAGGGTGTTTGGTGCATCGTTTGCCAAATTGAATTGGCCGAAAGAAGAGGTCATTTGCTATCGCTTCAGGCTCAAGTACTCATTTTTGGCCACACCGGTTTTTTTATTACAACTTTCTAATTTTTATTTTGAAAAAATCCAAAACTCAGCATTAAAGCTTAAATTAAAAAAAAGTTTTAAGTGTAGTCTTCAAATTTCATTTTTATTTACATATGTACTGTTGTATGGCTCTATCAAATTTAAAATTACTTGCAAGTAACATCTAGTTTTTTTTTAATAAATCACAAAGTTTTTGGAAAAATAAAAAATGAACTTAAAACTCAACTTTAAATAGCTATAAAAAAAAAATAAAAGCGATCAGGATCTTCGAATTATTTTAAAAAGTTCTCTAGTCTGTCCCCTTTCCAACAGTATGTAATGTGTTAAAAAACTCTTTTAATATCTTTAATAATTAGCTAAATGTGTAGTCGAGACACATCAGGCTGATATTGGATATTACGTTTAAAACACTAGTTTTCGCATAAATTACATGCTATTAGTAGATTGATACTGTTATCTCACGTCTTACGTAGTCTCTTATCTCGTTCTTACATAGGGAACTTTCCTCGAAATTGAAAAAAAAATACATTATTACAAAAATAATCATTTATTAATAAGTAATTTAATTACATACTAATCTTACAAGTCTTGTTCAAACTGTCTACCACTATTGCGTATGCACGCGCGACATCTTCGTCTTATCTCAACTGTAGTGGTGCGTAAACGCATTTCTGCTTTGATCGTCATGAAAGCCGCCTCAATGCGTTGGACTAAATCATCTCTTGTCTCAACTTCCGTGGCGTAGACGAGTTCTTTGGCCCGTCCCCAGACGTAAAAATCCAACGGAGTTAAGTCTGGAGAACGTGGAGGCCAAGGAATAGGGCCATCCCTCCCAATCCATGAGTCCGGGAATGCATCATTCAAGTACTCCCTGACGGTTATTCTCCAATGAGCGGGACAACCGTCATGTTGGAAAACAAAAGACCTGTCTTCACTGAAAATTGGCAAATCAGCTAATAATAAGGGCAACTCTGTTTGCAGAAATTCTAAGTAATTATCCCCGTTCAGGTTGTCAGGTAAGTAGTGTGGTCCAATTACATGATTTGCAATGACTCCTGCCCAAACGTTCACACTAAATCGTCTCTGGAATGACCTTTGTCGTTTTACGCGTGGGTTTTGATCTTTTGCTGTCCAGTGGTGTAAGTTATGTAAATTGAGGATTCCCTCTTTAGTAAATTTGGACTCATCCGTCCACAGAATTCTTTTTAAAAAGACCGGATTATCCACGTCTGAATGCAGTAAAAAACGACAAAACTGGACACGGTTATCAAAGTCTTGATTCTCGAGACCTACAACAAATAAAATACGCGTAAGAATGCATTACTTTCTCGCAAGATTTTTTTTTATTGTTTGTAAAAAGTACGGGCAGTACAATGTAAAAGACAATGGCCTGACCGCTGAAGGTTTATGACATCTGGCAGAGTGACGTCAAAGCCGCTACCTGCTGCTGCGTCGGGTACGCGGTAAAGCTAGAAAGGGTTCGCAATCTACGTTAGCGCCTACGGTTGTGAGTCTATTAATTTAAAAATTACGTACCTTGCACCGGAGTGTAATGGAAAGCATGTTTGTTATTTTGGCGAAGTACTCGCCATACTTTCCAGATCGAAATTCCCAGTAATGCAGCTACATTTCTTATGCTTCTAGTGGGATCTTCTTCAAACAGTGCCAGAATCTGTTCATCTACGTCAACATTATGACGCACTACAATCCCTCTTGGTTCACTAGCAGTCAAATTACCAGTCTCACGTAAGCGTCGATAAGTGTTCTGGAAAGTATGGCGGGAAGGCAATCGTCTATTGGGAAAGCGTTCCTGATAAATTCTTTGTGCTTCGCGAGCAACAGCATCGGCTCTTCCATAAGCCATCAAAATATCAGCGTATTCTTCATTAGAGAATGTAGCCATATTGTAACACAAAAAAAATCACGAAAGTTAACACAAACACCCACAAAACTCAATGAAAAGATAACAGTAACAGAAATTAACAGTAACAGAAAATAACAGTAACAGAAAATAACACAACAACAACAAGGGGTTAGTTTTCAGAGACAGTCAAATAACGACTAACAAACTTAACCAATTTGCGGCCAACCCAATAACAAAAAGAGACAGATAATGAATTCTACTGTGTAGGAGGGAGATAGCAGGCTTTACCTGCTTCGTATGTATTGTTTACGCGAAAACACTTATTTATCCCGAATATGCAATAGTTTGATGGTGCGTCCCGATACACAAACTTAGCGTATTAGTGAACTTACTGAAACATTTTTTAAACACATTGCATACCGTTGGAAAGGGGATAGACTAGAGAACTTTTTAAAATAATTCGAAGATCCCGATCGCTTTTAGTTTTTTTTTTATAGCTATTTAAAGTTGAGTTTTAAGTTCATATTTTATTTTTCCAAAAACTTTGTGATTTATTAAAAAAAAACTAGATGTAACTGGCAAGTAATTTTAAATTTGATAGAGCCATACAACAGTACATATGTAAATAAAAATGAAATTTGACGACTACACTTAAAACTTTTTTTTAATTTAAGCTTTAATGCTGAGTTTTGGATTTTTTCAAAATAAAAATTAGAAAGTTGTAATAAAAAAACCGGTGTGGCCAAAAATGAGTACTTGAGCCTGAAGCGATAGCAAATGACCTCTTCTTTCGGCCAATTCAATTTGGCAAACGATGCACCAAACACCCTGTATAACTAGCTGTGCCCGCGACTTCGTTCGCGTGCATGTCGAAAAATAATAATGTGTAGCTTAGATAAGGTTTAGGTGTATCCTTTAAAATTCCTCCAATGATAATGAAGAATCTTCCGATCTTGCCTGGTGGGAAGTATGTGCTTCCACCAGACAAGATCGGAAGATTCTTCATGCCTGGGGTTCTCTACCATACCCTTTCGAATGTAGTCACTGCGGTTTATAATGTCAAAGCGACGAAGTGTCACTTTGATTTTTGAAAGTAAATAAATATCAAGGCACCTGCTCACTAACTGTGCACCTGCCGTACTCAATAAATCGACTGCTCGTCTGGCGGAGTGTGTTGAAGTGTTATCATGGTGAAGAAGGATCACGCTTTAAGAGCGCTGTTTAAAATTTCCCAAGAAAACACGCAAAACAACTATGAAATTATCAATATAATATTATTGTGATTTCTATTCTATGTGTAACCTTTGTTGGAGATCCAAATATAAATAAATTTCTTAAAAACTTGTTTTAATTAAGAAAATGCTTATCTGTAAACGATGTTTGAGCTATTGTTGTCCCTGTAAACTGAAAAGCAACACATTTACTGAGATCCATCTCTGGTTATGGCCGCCATTTTGGATTTTAATTTCCTGATATTCAGCCCAGCGCCCACGGGAGCTATGTAGATGACACCCCCTTATCGTACATGTTGTACACCATTTTGATTTAGACCTCTTTTGACTCCCGAAAACCGTAAAAATTACACCCCCGCTTTAAAATTTATACAGTATTTTATTTATGTGCCCATCGTTAAAAAAACTTATTACAAAAACAATAAAACTGACTTCCTTATAAAACACTACAAAGTGCAAAATAACTTTAGTTTGGGAAGGAGTTAGCCAGGAATTACCGAAACTGTAACCGACTTTAATAAATACTAATAATTACACGTCTTTTGCGTTATGGTACACATGGCTACATATTAAGCTAAACAGTTCCAGTATATATTGTACGGAAATTCTAAACAAAGCGAGATCAGTTTATACAGAAAATGTATAACTTGATATGTAGCCGTGTGTGCAATACGTGCCACTAAATATTAGGTCTTTACCTATGAAATTGCCGTTCTGCAGTACTGGCCATTTGAAATCAAAATAATTTTTGTTTGGCTAAGAATTCTAATTTCAAATTAATTTTATTTTAAAAACATAGATTTTTTTTCCAAAAGTAGTCATTTGTTTATTGATTAGTGTTACATTTTCATCACATTTCAATCTTTTTCGTCATCATGGATACGTTAAAAATTCGAGTAATTATGGAATATGAGTACCGTCGTGGCAACAACGCGGCACAAGCGGCACGCAACATCAACGACGTTTACGGAGCTAACACTACAAACCAATACACCACTTGTTATTGGTTTGCTCGCTTCCGTTCTGGAAATTTCGACCTGAAAAATGAACCTCGCGGTCGTCCGAAGACTTTGGTCGACAATGACGAATTAAAGGCGATTGTGGAAGCTGATGATACACAATATACGGCTGAATTAGCTGCAGCTTTCGACGTTAGCGTCAAAACAATATTGGTCCATTTGCGTCAAATTGGCAAGGTAAAAAGGTAACTCAATGATCGCCAGCGCGAAGTACCTACGCGTCGAGACGTGCCTTGCACTGCTCAACAGACACACAAATGAAGGAATTTTGAACCGCATTGTTACCTGCGATGAAAAATGGATTCTGTTTGATAACCGCAAGCGCTCAGCAAGTTGGTTGGATCCTGGTTCTGCACCTAAACAATGCCCTAAACGAAAACTTACCCATAGAAAAGTGATGGTCACTGTTTGGTGGTCTAGCGCCTGTGTGATTCATCACAGCTTCTTACCAAACGGGGTGAGCAGTACTTCAGATGTGTACTGTGAAGAACTGAACACAATGATGGAGAAGCTGGCACATCTCCAACCAGCATTGGTCAATCGCTCGTCTCCGCTGCTCCTGCACGACAACGCGCGACCTCATACTGCACAGCAGACGGTCTCCAAGTTGCAAGAACTGGGTTGGAAGCTCTACGTCATCCGCCCTACTCACCAGACCTTGCGCCTACAGACTACTACTTTTTCCAGAATTTGGATAACTTCTTGGCGGGAAAAAAATTCAATACCCGAGAGGCAGTACAAAATGCCTTTGAAGAATTTGTTGCCTCCCGTCCAGCTGATTTCTTTAAGAAGGGCATCAATAAACTGCCACTGCGTTGGCAAAGATGCATTGATTGCATGGGTGATTACTTCGATTAATACAAATAACAAATGCATGAAAAAAATTATATATAAATTATATATATATTATAGCTACGTCTGTGACGGGCTTTAGCCGGCGTTCGCAGGGACGTAATAATATCGCGGCGGGATTTTATCGCGCACTGGATTTTCAATTCTCGTTCTTGAGCCGAGTATTGAGAATCCAACTTAACAACAACAGAGTGCATTCTAGCGCGTCGAAAAAACACACTGTTGCATTTTCATCTCTCGACGCTAAGCAGAGAGTTGAAAATGTAGTGCGCGAAACAAAATCGCCGCGATATTTTTACGTCCGTGCTACGTCGACTTAAGGGCCCTGAAATCAATACTTTTTTTTGTAAAATAGTTTTTATTTTTCACTTAAAAAAAATACAATAATTGTAAAAAACAGAAAAAACCACAATAATAAGACAAAAATTACTGATTAGGTTTTATACAAAAAGTGCCTGTGCGTTAGCTTTCACATTGCATCGCTCATCGCTTTTCTTTTCCCTTCTTATCCTTTAACTTGTGACGCGCCCGCGCATGTTGTACGACCACGATGTTAAACTCGCTGTCCGGTGCCATCATTATTTCGTTCTTCTTCGTATGGATTCGTATTATCATTATTTCTTCCAATGGATTCTGAAAAAAAAAAAACCAAAAGATGTTTGTTTAATTTTGATTAAATTTTTTATAGCTAAGGTTAGGGGTAGAAGTACTAGACGCGTAACTATAGTACGGTCAACTGCACGTCGCTAAGGTAACCTTCCTAGTTTCGCCCAATCAGAGACAATATGCATTTGTGTGAGTAAAGGGCGTGTAACAAAAAAAAAAAGGAAAAGCAAAGAACAATTGCAAAACATCTTCTATATAAATAAAAAGAGAAGTCCTGACTGACTGTCTGACTGACTGATCAACGCCCAGCCCAAACCCTTTGGACCTCGAAGAGGTTCCCTTTATAATGTAGACAAGGAATAAGGAAGGAGTTTTGTTTCTGTGGGATATTTTCCGACATCCACGAGAGCGAAGCCGCGCGGGGGAGTGCTAGTTATCTATATAATCTATTATTATTTTATAAATAAAAAGAAAAGTCCTGACTGACTGACTGACTGATTGACTGACTCATCAACGCCCAGCCCAAACCCTTGGACCTAGAAAGCTGAAATTTTGCACAGAGGTTCCCTTTATAATGTAGACAAGGGAAGGAGTTTTGTTCCTTTGGGATATTTTCCGACATCCACGCGAGCGAAGCCGCGCGGGGGAGTGCTAGTTATCTATATAATCTATTATTAGGTATATAGATAACTAAAAAGAGAAGTCCTGACTGACTGACTGACTGATTGACTAACTCATCAACGCCCTGCCCAAACCCTTGAACCTAGAACGCTGAAATTTTGCACAGAGGTTCCTTTTATAACGTAGACTAAGAATAAGGAAGGAATTCCCGGTAGTACGTTCCCGTGGGATATTTTCCGACATCCAGGCGGGCGAAGCCGCTGGCAAAAACTAGTTTGAGGTAATTCTAAGGCAATAAAATAAACAACCTTAAACATATTTGGTTATTTTTTCACCAACATAATTATGGCCTCTGTATTAAGCCGTCCTATTGTTTAAGGACGCTGTTACAAATGGGTAGTCAAATCATTACTTTTTTACACAAAAGTATGTTTATCAAATAAATGCTTTGCATTCTTAAAATGTTGTTTGGCCAAATTGTTGATAGATGTGCATGGTACGATTCTGAACTATAAATATAATTTTAAATAGGTACATTTTCTCAATAAATGTACCGAAGTAAAAATTTTCAGTCCGGTATAATTATTGAGAAACTGTACCTATCTAAAATTATATTTATAGTTCAGAATCGTACCTTGCACATCTATCAATAATTTGGCCAAAAAACATTTTAAGAATGTAAAGCATTTTATTTAATAAACATGCTTTTGTGTAAAAAAGTAATGATTTGACTACCCATTTGTAACAGCGTCCTTAACCGGATTTCCAGACATTCCTATTAAATAACGATGGGACTTAGAGAGTGAACTTATTTTTATTGTCGTTACAAAAGCTATAAACAAAAAGCTCTGGTAACATACCTAGTTTGGACTGCGCCAAGGATCGGTTCAAATATTACTTGTAATTGTGTTATTTCAATCAAAACATAAAGCATTATAAGAAAGATACAATTTGAAATAAAATTATGTAACTTGCTTCTTTTTTGACATATATGTATACCCAAATATAAACACATAGAAATATAGTTATGTACAGTCAACAAAAGAGATATCTAGGCAGGGTATATTAACATATTTGTATGTGAATTGCTTCATGTTCAGTTTTATATTTATTACTTTGGTTTTGCAATACTCCTACATTGTAACACACTAACACAAAATTGTATCAGTCTGCCTAGCCTTTTCCCTACTATGTTGGGGTCGGCTTCCAGTCTACCCGGATGCAGCTGAATACCAGTATTTTACATGGAGCGACTGCCTATCTGACCTCCACAACCCAGTGACTGGGTAATACGATGCCCCTTGGTAAGACTGGTTGTCAGACTTTCAGACTTCTGACGACCCGTAACGACTGTCAAAGATCCATGAATGACAGCCGGGACCAACGGCTTAACGTGCTTTCCGAGGCACGGAGGAGTCTCGGTATGTAAAGATGGTCACCCATCCACGGACCAACGCCGGCAAGCGTAGCTTAACCTCATGGATCGACCCGTGCAGCTGGTATTACTTAGCCACGAGCTCCTCCAACCAAGACAAAATTGTATATTGTCACGAAATTGAACATGAAGTAATTCACATACAAATATGTTAGTATACCTGCCTAGATATCTCTTTTATTGACTGACAACAAAAGAGATACATTACTGATTGCGGCATCAGTGGCATTCTTTAGGTCGTCAAAGGTCACTTTAAAAAAAGAGGGTGTGTGCTTTAAGACTACACGATTATAATGAAAGCTTACGACTGGAGCTGAGTATACGCGATTCAGCGTCACCGACCGACTGAAGCCGAGTATAGGTACCCGATTCAACGTCATCGACTCGAGCGTGACGGTTCAGTAGTGCTATTCTGTAAACACCTCACCGTGATAACTTAGGTGAAGTGAGCTGTCATTCCACCTGATGCTAGGAGTTGACACTATTGACAGCTCACTTTAAAATCACTTCACCTAAGTTTTCACGATGAGATATTTACAGAATAGCACTACTGTTTCGTTCACTGTTCAGAATGAGTGCAAAAGAAGTTTTCACTTCAAAAACCAAAGCGTAACAAACTCACACCATACCAGTTCCTTGATATACATTTGTGACAGCGCACCAAACTTATGAAGAGCTCTTCCATAATTCGTAGCGCTCGTGACGCTAACATTCGTCAATATCGGAGCCCCTGGTAGAAATCACACTTCATATTAATATTAATACTCGTGGAATGTTTATTCTGTCTGATTTGCGCGTGATATCGTCCTCGGAGATGAAAATATAACTCAAGGACGAATGCCTTTGTCTTCGGGTGAATAATAAAATGCACATTGTTTTTGTAACTTATCAAAATGGTTTATGATATTGGGAATTGGTATTGTCTATGTACCATCGGCAAACTTTCCGGTGAACCACTTTTCAACCTTATTGCGTTAGTAATAAGGTTGAAAAGTGGTTCACCAGAAAGTTTGCCGATGGTACGTTGGGAGTGGGAATCGTGGCTAATAAATAACAGCCGCACGGGTCGATCTTCAAGGTTAGAGAACGCTTGCCCAGGTCGTGACCATCCATTACATACCGAGACCCCTCCATGCCTCGGAAAGCACGTTAAGCAAAGCAGCTTCCGACTGTCATTCGTAGGTCTTTGACAGTCGTGGGTAGTCAGAAGTCCGAAAGTCTGACAACCAGTCTTACCAAGGGGTATAATCATAGATATAAGAAAGAAGTTTTTTATATTTCTACGGGTATAATGTTACCTTAGTAACTGGTTTGTGGAGGTCAGATAGGCAGCCGCCCCATGTAAGACACTGGTATTCAACTGCATTCGGTTAAATTGGAAGCCGACCCCGACAAGACGATTGATATTGATTAATTGATATTATAGTTGACGCAATAAACATTTTTTTTAATTTTTTTTTTATTAAATGTCGATGTTTCTTGGTTTTAGGGTTATAAGGCTTTTATAAACGTAATTATGCACCTATATACAGCGTGTTATTAGGCAGAGGTTCCGTACTCGAAGGGTTCTAAACGGAACCCTATTGCTAAACCTCCGCTATCAGTCCGTCTGTCTGTCACAGGGCTGTATCTCAATAACCGTAATAGGTAGACAGTTGATATTTTCACAGATTGTGTATTTCTGTTGCGGCTTTCAACAAATATATATTTTTGTACGAGCTCTATCGCAATAATTAAACAAGTTAGGAATTTGAACTTCTATATATCATCCTACTAAATAAATGTGAAAGTTTGTATGTTTGGATGTTTGTTACTCAATCACGCAAAAACAGCTGAACGGATTTGGATGAAATTTTGTATACAGATAGTTTATAACCTGGATTAAGACATAGAATACTTTTCATCCCGGTAGAAGGTTCCCGTGGGATAATTTCCGACATACACGTGGGTGTCGGCGCATCACATAGGCGCGTGATCAATGTATGAGCTCAATAAAACAAGTGGACTGTACTTAAATATTGGTATAATACCATTAATTATAAAGATCAACAACGTTTTAGAATGGAACAATAAAATGCCCGTAGTGGAGCGCGTCTGTGAGCCGAGTGGAGTGAAGGGCGCGCAGCGGCCGTCGCGTACCGGGTTCGGTACCCCGACACCCCGCGCTATCCCCGCAGTCAATCACGCGCCTATGTGATGCGCCGACATGGGCGAAGCCGCTAGCAAAAGCTAGTGTACCATATATAATAAACAAATACTAAAAACGTACATTCACAAGGTATTTTGTTTAAATATAGACGATTTTCTGCAACTGCAAAAAATAACCTTGTAATTCACAGTATCATTATGAAATACAAAGTTATCATTGCGATATATTGTTTTAATCGCCTCTCTGTTTTCTTTTACGACAGTATTTAATAACATAGTGTTCAATCGAACCAAGGTTCCTTCCTAGTCGAGAAGTGTTAGTAAATCGAATAAATGCAGCATTCTTAACGATGAAAGCGGAGATGCTGCTACGAACTTCAACGGTCGAAATAAGAAACCGGTACCGAGCATGCATAGCAAACCAAGGGCATTAATTTGATTTTTTTTATGAATAAATGATGAAAACTGATTATCATCTTGTTTTCTTTATGTATGTATCCTTGTAGATAACTTATTTGAATCCACCATTTATTATTAATAACTTTACGTATATTTTGGCTATGCACTTTACGCAATTGCAGAATTCCATCATACTTCACGCTGCATATAAACCATTTTGACATTTTTGCATGTAGGTAATTACATAATTTCAATTTTCGCAGATGTAGAGTTCCGTAAAAAAAGGCCCGCTAAGTTATTATTGACGAATTACTCTAGTTTTTTAAAAGAAATTGAGTATATTGCATACCGTAAAACTGGCATGAACTAAAGATGTTTTCCTAGAATTAGAATTGCTCTATCACTCTTGTTTTTTTTTTAAAACGCAGTTCAAAGTCGGGCATTCGGTATATTTTTTAAATTTGTACGTAGTTTAAATACGGATTTTAAAAGATTTAACAATTATTGTAGATGAAAAAAAAAATGTTGCCGGTTTTGTTATTTTAAAATAAAATTATTGACGTTTGAAGTTTGAGCAACGGCGAATTTCGAATTTTAAAGGATGTAATTTAAAAATGTGCGTGCGGCTTTTTTTTGTGGCTTGGAAGTCATCAAATGACTTCTCCCGCTCTGGGCGGAGCGGGAGGGCGTGTAAGACTTTTACTGACTAAAACCCACCCGTGTTCCTTCAGTTGCCTGTGCCAGGGCCACGGTATCTCTTTCGAACAACCCGCGACCCCGGCGGCATCGGCCCTATCGGACCCCATCTCTGCTGACATCTCTTTGAGGCGCGCGTGGAACACGACGCGCCGTCGATCCGGGCCTGGTCCTTACCGGACGGTGAGCTACCTATTGCTCGCCATCCGCAAGCCCGCGCCTACGGTGGCCGGGAATCACTGTAGCCGCGGTGAATCCCGTCGCCCAGGGCGTCTCCTGCGGTGACTACGGGCGTGAGGGAGATTCTCCGCAAGCATTACTGCTTCGCAGAAGGAGGTGATGGCCTCCCATGCACTCTCGCTCCGTACCTTGGCCTGGACCAGGTTCGGACGCGAGAGATCGCCGCCGCCGATCGCCTCCGTGAGAACACGGCGGTGCTCCGCCCAAGTCGGGTAGACCTCCACTGTATGCTCCACCGTGTCCTCCGGGCGATCCACACAATGGTGACACCCGGGAGTTTCCTCCCGCCCTATTCGGAACAAGAACCTCCCGAAACAACCGTGTCCGGTGAGGACCTGCGTCAGGCGGAAGGTGAGGACGTGGCGCCTCTCCAACCACTCCTCTAAGAGGGGACTTATCGCCGCAATTGTGGCGTGCCCAGCGCTGGGTTGCAACAGTTGCATTGTCCATGTCGCCATGAAATCCCGCCGGAGTTCTGTCCGCTGTACCGTGATTCTCGCGGCAGCGGAGCCTCTTCGCGCCAGTCCCACTCGTGTGCGAGGACTTTTGCCTCCAGATCCCATGGCGGTAATCTGGCAAGGAGACTCGAAATGCGTGTGGCCTGGGTCTTGTCATTGGGCCTAAACACGTAGCAGATGGCCCCACGGATCCGCCATTTTCGTATGTTCAACCGTCTGCCAACACCCTGTATAACTTTATTTACATGTCGTACCTTCTCTATTAGTCATTATCACTCCTTCTACGGAATCGTCGTCCATTATTCTGTCCACAATTGGATTTGATGTGTTTATTGTAGCCGTCTGAAATCAGGAAAAAACTGTGTAAATATTTCTGATAGGTTTTTCCATCGAAAAAATTATGAAATTTTATGCATCTTCTAGACCCAGTGGTTTGTCAGTAAAAGCACAATCTTATGAAATAGAAAATATCATATTTGCGAGTATAAGCTGACCTCTCATTGTACGGAAATCCAATACAATGCGAGATCCGCTTATACTGAAAATGTATAGCTTGATAATATGTAGCACTGTACTGTCCTTAGTTATTTTACCTCTGTCTGTCACTGTCAAAATGACAGTGATCTTTATTTTCATCTTAATAAGGTTGCTGTAGGATTGCTGCCACTGACACAAGTCTGTCAAATCAAAGTGATCTTTAGTTTCGTTACAATAAGGTTGATGTTGGATTGCTGCTGTCAGAGGTGAAATAACTCTTGAACGGTCTGTAGCACTGTCCTATTTTTTTTCTCTGCTACTTACTGTTCTGACCAGCCACTCATCTCTCGTGTCTTTTAATAAATTAGTTATTATTTTCATAATAACGACGACGCACGGACTTTCTGTAACAATCGTCCAAAACATAGGAACTATAAAATATGTTCGCAGTGGGAAAGGGAACATGCGCTTGCGCTTTTTATAAGAATAAAAAGACTCGGATGTATCGGAGTCTCGCTTATATCCTTCTTTTATAAAGCGCAAATGAGCTAAGGCGCCTAGTTCACACTGCGATTCATGGCACGGCGCGGGTGGGCGCAGGGCAGTGTGATAGGTATCAGTACATATAATAGACGAAATAATTAATTAATTTAAAAATAAAATAAATTTAAAAATTTTATTTAAGTATTTGCTGCCCTCTGGAGCCCCGGGCACACGCACTGGTGCTTGAACCCAGTGCCCCAGAAGGGGACTGTCCAGCTTGTGGCTGAGCACGTTGAGGATGGTGTTGGCACTCCCACGCGTGCAAAACATCAGCGAAGCTATGCGGCGCCGCAGCACAGTGTGAAAGCTGTCTGTGTGCGCGTGCGCAAACATTGCAGATGCATTACAGCAGCGTGGGAGCCCCCACCAGTATCCTGAACGCATTATTATATTGTATTCGGAGAGCGTTGATGGCCCGCTGCGTGTAGTTGACCCACAGGTTGCAGGTGTAGAGAGTTTGGTAAAATGCTTTATATAACATAGGGCAAAACAACGTTTTACTCTACATAAATATAATGCGTTCATGGAACTATGTTAAAATGATCACAAATAGGGTTTAAAAACGTTTGGTGGGCCACTATTTTTCTGCTGACCTTTCTAATAAAGGAGTAGGTACCTCCCTAAGATTGGATGTGGTAGATCTTGTTAGTCTGCACAATGTTTTGCCACACGCAAGCCGCCGTTCGTCGTCGCAGCCATCAAGAGCTCATTCGTTTTAGTGACTATTCGAAATGCGACCATCTCGTCGGCCATATCCTGTTGGTTATGAAAAACTTGCGTAAAAAGTTTCTATGCCTAACTGTGTAAGAGCAAATCACTGACTTATATATCTAAACCTATGGACTTGCCATGCCTACAAAATCAGCGTGCATACCTACAAAAATCGGGTACCTACTTAACATGGCCGCCTTTCGTAGGGTTTTTAGTAAAAACCCTACGAAAGGCGGTCAGCAAAACTTCGGTAGTATTCGCAATAATTCGCAAATATTCAAAAGAATATTTCGATTTAAACGATTATTCCCGATGTCCACCACTTGTCTGGCCACCACTGGGGGACAGCGAGACAACTTTAAAACATTATTCTCGTTGTCCACCACTGGGGGACAGCGTCATTATTTTGTAAAGTATTTCCATTCGCCACCACTGGTGGACAGCGACACGAATTTTTTAACATTCCCTATGGCCGCCGTTGGGGGACAATGGCACAACTATTTTGATCCAATTCCCACTGGCCATCAATTTAAATTATTTAATCTAGAGACCGGTAAAGGATAGCTTAATATACTTACGGATTTGATTTTTAGCAGGGCTAAGGGTGAGACTAATTTAAATATTTCTAAATTATATGGTAGGTAAATAGTAGTCATATTCTTGAATCAACTTTTATTAAATGTTTCACTCAAGTATTAAAAAATTATCCTACTACTTACTCGTAGTATAGCTTTGATTGCTTATTTTTTATTGAAGTGGGTAATTAACCGACATAATTTCCACAGCTGGTTGATAGGTTACAATTTTTAAAATCGACTAGAACATTACAATCATAATCACAGTTTTATTATCCTATTCCTCGACGGAGGAATAAAAATTAAATATTATAAACTAATCAACAGTTTTAAAAATCACATATGTAGTTAAACAAAAAGACAATAATAATTTATCACAATATCTAGAAATTGGCCTTTACAAGTTCTATTTGGGTTTCTTGAATTAAACATAATGTAGGTACTACTCAAAAGTCTTAAACACCACATAGTTAAACAAAAAACAATAAGTACTTATTAGTTTCTCATAATTTCTAGAAATTGGCCTACAGATATTTGGCCGTTTACAAGTTCCATTTGGGTTTCTTGAATAAATTGATCGCTGTAAACATACTTTTTTTTTTCGTTTGTAATAATAATAAGTATAGCTAATAATAATAAGCATTAGCAAGAAAATAAAATTTAATTTTAATGAATTAAGTACCAATAATTAATTAAATTAACTATATTAGGTATACACGGAAAGAAATATTATGTCATTATTATAACGTAAGCATTAGAATTAGATAAAAGTAATTTCAGCATAAAACCAAATGGTCTCTAGATAAAATAATTTAAATTGATGGCCAGTGGGAATTGGATCAAAATAGTTGTGCCATTGTCCCCCAACGGCGGCCATAGGGAATGTTAAAAAATCCGTGTCGCTGTCCACCAGTGGTGGCGAATGGAAACACTTTACAAAATTGTGACGCTGTCCCCCAGTGGTGGACAACGAGAATAATGTTTTAAAGTTGTCTCGCTGTCCCCCAGTGGTGGCCAGACAAGTGGTGGACATCGGGAATAATCGGGAATACTACCGCGCCAAGAAAATAAATATTGTAAGAATAAAGTAGGTAACCTACTTTTAATTACTTCATAAGAATTAAATTATTCCCAGTAGTTATGAATGTATGCGTACTTGCGTAGGTAGCTTGAGACTCGACTCGCCGGTCATATCAGATATTAGGTCTTTACCTATGAAATTGCCGTTCTGCAGTACTGGCCATTTCAAATCAAAATAATTTTTGTTTGGCTAAGAATTCTAATTTCAAATTAATTTTATTTTAAAAACATGGATTTTTTTTCCAAAAGTAGTCAATTGTTTATTGATTAGTGTTACATTTTCATCGCATTTCAATCTTTTTCGTCATCATGGATACGTTAAAAATTCGAGTAATTATGGAATATGAATACCGTCGTAGCAGCAACGCGGCACAAGCGGCACGCAACATCAACGACGTTTACGGAGCTAACACTACAAACCAACGCACCACTTGTTATTGGTTTGCTCGCTTCCGTTCTGGAAATTTCGACCTGAAAAATGAACCTCGCGGTCGTCCGAAGACTTTGGTCGACAATGACGAATTAAAGGCGATTGTGGAAGCTGATGATACACAATCTACGGCTGAATTAGCAGCAGCTTTCGACGTTAGCGTCAAAACAATATTGGTCCATTTGCGTCAAATTGGCAAGGTAAAAAAGCTTGACAAATGGGTGCCCCACGAACTCAATGATCGCCAGCGCGAAGTACGCGTCGAGACGTGCCTTGCACTGCTCAACAGACACACAAATGAAGGAATTTTGAACCGCATTGTTACCTGCGATGAAAAATGGATTCTGTTTGATAACTGCAAGCGCTCAGCAAGTTGGTTGGATCCTGGTTCAGCACCTAAACAATGCCCTAAACGAAAACTTACCCCTAGAAAAGTGATGGTCACTGTTTGGTGGTCTAGCGCCGGTGTGATTCATCACAGCTTCTTACCAAACGGGGTGAGCATTACTTCAGATGTGTACTGTGAAGAACTGAACACAATGATGGAGAAGCTGGCACATCTCCAACCAGCATTGGTCAATAACTCGTCTCCGCTGCTCTTGCACGACAACGCGCGACCTCATACTGCACAGCAGACGGTCTCCAAGTTGCAAGAACTGGGGTTGGAAGCTCTCCGTCATCCGCCCTACTCACCAGACCTTGCGCCTACAGACTACTACTTTTTCCAGAATTTGGATAACTTCTTGGCGGGAAAATAATTAAATACCCGAGAGGCAGTACAAAATGCCTTTGAAGAATTTGTTGCCTCCCGTCCAGCTGATTTCTTTAAGAAGGGCATCAATAAACTGCCACTGCGTTGGCAAAGATGCATTGATTGCATGGCTGATTACTTCGATTAATACAAATAAAAAATGCATGAAAAAAATTCGTTTATTTTTTTTCATACAAAACGGCAATTTCATAGGTAAAGACCTATTATTACGCTGTGCCCTTACTTGAATTAACGCCATCTAGCGCAAGAGTAGAACTGTAAATACTCCCCTCCCTCGTTAGAACTTCTCTCGTTAGTCGCTCGGCGACGCCAGCGCTCGCCGGGCATTGGCTTGATAACAAAGTGGCACACCCCGAGCGAGCCTCGCAGCCGTTCATTCATATAATCAAAGTAATATTCGATGCCTACATAAGTACAGAGGCCAGCACATCAAGCTACCCCAATGTGTCAAATTTTCCCAATTTAATATGGACCTTATTACTTTGTGGTAAAGTTGAAAATCTATCAAAGAAATTTGTCAGATTGGGGTAGCTTGATGTGCTGGCCTCTGTACAAGCGGGAATAATTCCCCGTAAGTAGTTATTAGTTGTGACTACGTAAATATTGGTGCCGATTCTCTTGTGAACGCACTAAACTAAAATTAGAGAATCGCTATCTTAAACTAACAGGCAGCGCGAGAAAAGGACGGCTATAGCTATGAACTAAGTTGGAGATGTCAAACTAGTTCACGCCTTGCGCTTCACCGTGTTTTTTAGTCGACATGTTTTTACGTGTCGTCTAAATGTCTATGGAAAAATTATTTCTAACTAATTTGACAGCTCTAATTTACTTCCGTCCCTTTCTTGTCATAATAGAGAGAAAAAGATAGCAATAGCCTAAATTAAGTTTAGTTTGTGCACAACAGAATCGGCACCAATATTTTATTTTTGTATGGTTGAGTTTAGATTAAGTTGATTTTGTACTGATGTTATGTACTTAGCTTTACGATAATAAGTAGGGATACGTACCTACCTTTTTACGACGACCAAAAAAAAAAATTATTTCTTTGTAGAATATTTTTCAACCGAAATCAATACTTAGTTCAAATAAGTATTTAAAGAAATAATTGAAATAATCATAAAAAAATAATGTAAGTAATTAGAATTACCTTTTTATTATTAGGTAAGTACGGTCTACATAGTAGCATACACTTGAACTATTTTATAAAATCTGTAATCTACCAATAATTGTAAGTATTTGCAGTTCCAAACCGCACGATTTGGAATCGTGCGGTTCCGCGTGTTGTGTGTGAAAACGGCACTAAGTACCTAGGTAATTGGTGAATAAGATTTCTAGAAGTCATCATTCATTGGTGTACAGTACCATTGTGCACAAGTTTCGCGCTTCGTTCTATAGTAATTACACGTGACTCCTGGCTGGATGGAGAAACACTTGGTCTGAAAAAAGGTTAGTTTAAAATACAGAGTTTAAAAAAAAATAGAAACACACTAGCTCTTAGGGCCTATTTCACCGCCTACGATTAAGTTCCTATTAACTTATTTGGCAGATAATTTCACGCAAATTCTGTTCCATTTTTGAATTTATTCGGTAAGTAGTAGCTGTTTAGACATCGTGAAATAGGCCCTTAGTGTAAGAAAAAAACTTGGATCCACACTACAATAAAAAAAAAAAAAAAAAAAAAAAAAAAAAAAAAAAAAAAAAAAAAAAGTCGGGAAGGGGCCAAATATTGCAGAGAGCACTAAGTAATGTTGATGCTCTTGTAAGTAGCGGCCGTTACCACTGAGCCACCACTGCTGCAAATAGTTAAATAGTAGATACATATTAGCCATAGAAATCTCAAATTTACGCGTCATTTTTCCTAATTGGCAACCTCCTGCAGACAATGCAGTATATTAGTGAATGATCTTGATCTGTCCATTCGCGGTCATTTGCGGTTGACCTACAGAGCGTAGCAACATATTAAATTTAAAAATAATTGAATTTTGGTTGATTGAATCAAGGCAATCACCAACTCAGTTATTTAAAAACGGAAGAGACTGAAAAGAGTACAAATAACGTTGAAGATAAGTCGCTGGTTTTACATTACAAGCTTTTTAATAACTTGCTTTGTTCGTATGTGTTTCCTATTACTGTAAGAAAAAGTTAACAAAAAGCTTAAAATCTTTCCCTTGACAAAGTTTGGGTGCATAAAACAGGTTCAAGATTGGCTGCTTGGGCTTAATTATGCTGAAACGGAAAATCTTTTGATCTTTCAACTATTAAAGTATTCATCATTACATTCATACGTACACTCATCACATACACAGTTATACACTCATCACATACATACTTACACTCATCATTTACACACATACATTTGGTTACCTTTTCGTCCTAAGTTTAATTATGTAATTATACTAAAACCGTTGCATTTGTTAAAACATTTTCTGTAATTCATATTATCGTCGAAAAAGACTAAATTCTGCGACACAGGGTATCCTAGTGCGGGATCCAGTGTCACACCAATTTTTTAAACATGTTTTATGTTATCAATAAGGTTTTTTTTTTTTTTTTTTACTTATACTTTTACTCGCTTGGTCATCCATTTTTTCAAGCACTTCCTGGCATCAGATTGAGCTGTAACTTGGCATACTTACTTATTTGAAAAAAAGAAAAAAAGATTGAAATGCGATGAAAATGTAACACTAATCAATAAACAAATGACTACTTTTGGAAAAAAAATCCATGTTTTTAAAATAAAATTAATTTGAAATTAGAATTCTTAGCCAAACAAAAATTATTTTGATTTGAAATGGCCAGTACTGCAGAACGGCAATTTCATAGGTAAAGACCTAATATAACTTCGGTGACAATGAAAAAATTATGATTCCGTGCAGCTGGTCTGATGATGGAGCTAGAAGAAGGCCGTACGTATTCCTCAACTAAATAAGGTAGCGTCGTTGTATTTGAAATCTTTGGTTTTGTCTTGACAAGTTTTTATAGTCTGATGATGGAGCCGGAAGGTGGCCATAGGAACTCCTCAATCAAACAAGATAGCACCATCGTGTTTGGATTCATTGGATGTGTATTGACCAGTGCTATTACACTAGGTGGTGTCCAGGGTATGATGATGGAGCCGGCAGATGGTCACGGGCACTCCTGAAATAAACCAGATAACCCCGTCGTGTTTGGTTTCATTAGATTTGTCTTGACAAGTGCTGTTACATTGGGTAGGTACATATTTGAACGTCGAAAATTTAAATATCGATTGTATCGAAATATCGTAAATTGTTATAAGTACCTAAGCTTAAAATGTCTAAGATTGAAATGCCGAGTGATTAAAATATGTAATGATTACAATATCTACTGATTAAAATATCTAATGATTACAATATCTACTGATTAAAATATCTAATGATTACAACATATAATGATTAAAAATGTCAATAGTTATTATACATATTTTCTAAATGTCAACATTTAATACACATAAGTTCATTTTCCCAACTGAATACGTACACTGTACATCAAAAATACTGTTTGCACATCAAAATTTGCACGTCTAAATAAATTAAAATGAACGTCAGGTCGACGGAGCCCCGCTGCGTGGGGCTCCTATTTCTGTCTGCAGGGTTTAAAGGAACCTAACCAAACCTAACCTCGGGGTGAATAATCGTTATTCGATATTTAGGTCTTTCGAAGTGGGGCTTGTGGCTAAGTAATAACAGCCGCACGGGTCGATCGATCAGGTTGAGCTACGCTTACAGCAGTTGGTCCGTGGACGGGTGACCATCTTTACATACCAAGACCCCTCCATGCCTCAGAAAGCACGTTAAGCCGTTAGTCCCGGCTGTCATTCGTGGATGTTTGATAGTCGTTACGGGTCGTCAGAAGCTCGAAAGTCTGACAACCAGTCTTACCAAGAGGTATCGTGTTACCCAGTTTCTGGGTTGTGGAGGTCAGAAAGGCAGTCGCTCCATGTAAAATACTGGTATTCAGCTGCATCCGGTTAGACTGGAAGCCGACCCCAAGATAGTTGGGAAAAGGCTAGGCATGATGATTTAGGTCTTTCCATGTCACTTTTGAACATAATTAAATTTTAGATATATAAGGACGTAGGTCATATAACCATTCGACAATATAAACTTTCGTTATTTTAATTTTCGGTTATATAGTCGTTCGATATTTATGTTTTCGATGTTTTACCCGTAGGTATTTTAATTTTTAGTTCGCTTTATGCCCTAACATGACGTGTGACTCCGGATTTTTAATTTTTCTATCTTTTTCTAATTTCAGAAGAAAATTTTTGCTTGTTTCATACTTTTTAGAGCGTGATTTTTCAGTAGCCGGGTTTTAGTTTTTAAACTTATTTTTTATTTTTAACAAAGCTGGTGAATTTTTTGTCTATAAATCCTGTTTAAGAAGTGTCTATTGCAAAGTTTCTTAGATTTCTTTATAATGTTAAGCTAAAATAGCAAATATTAAATAGAACAGCTATAGTTTTAAAGATAGCATGTCCGTTACGTTAGCAATAGATGAAAACAGACTAACATCGATGATGTAAGGCACATTTGGGAAATAACAAACTTAAATTTTTCAAAATAAAGGTCGCTTAAGGAGCCACTAGTTGGCGGCTCGAACTCGTTATCTAATAATATACAGGGTGAAATTTTAATCGTTTTAATCCTCTTAAGGGGTCATTGTACTCATCATTATGAACAACTTTTACTATGGGACCAAACCTGAAATCGCAAAAAAAAATCAGCTGTTCCCTACATGTTGAAGAGTTAAATGTAGATAAATGTACTGAACAGCTGATTTATTTTTGCGATTTCAGGTTTGGTCCCAAAGTAAAAGTTGTTCATAATGATGAGTACAATGACCCCTTAAGAGGATTAAAACGATTAAAATTTCACCCTGTATAATAGATTAAAAATGTATCATTAAAAAAAAAACACCCAAACCATAATGGGGTATCAAAATGAAGGATTTTAAGAGATGATTACAAAAATATATACAAATTATTTTGTTTAAATTATGTTTAGGTAAATGCTATTGCTATTTTATAACTTTTTACGCCTCTTATTTAGAATAGATAGGGCGCGCTCATCTGGTCAGACGCTAGTTTTCGTGGTTCTAAAGAAGAATCTTTACTAAAAAAGTTTCTGATTACCTCTAGCGCGGGGTCTTCGACCTGAGTGGGTCGCACGTGATTGACCATTGCGATAGTCTTACATTGCGATAGTCTTAAATTAAGATGGGTGCACGATCAAGACACACGGCGTGTCTTGATCGTGCACCCATCTTAATTTAGTTAACCATCTACGGGTTGGTTTTTAGGGTTCCGTACCCAAAGTGAAAGAGACTCCTGGTATAAAACCATACAGGCTCAGCCTTTCCGTGTGCCCTGGTTTATTAATAGTAATTTAAGTAGAAAATTAATTGTTACAGGTCATAGACTTCGATCTGGACACATTCCATGTAATAAGTTTGCATTTATGATGAAAAAAACTAACTCGCCTAATTGTGTGGAGTGTGGAGTTGTGGAGGACTTGCATCACTTGTTGATGGACTGTGTTCGATACGATTCCAATAGAAAGGAGCTGTTTGAGGTGTTGAGCTTGAACCGACTTGAAGTAGGCACATTACATAAAATTCTGTCTCAGCCAAATGGTGATGATGCGAAGAGTCTGTTCAGGTTCATGACCCAAATGTAAGCTGTAGCAGTGTGTATTTAGGGCACGATGGGACTGTCATACGCATTGCGATCATAAAAGTCCCTAATTAAACAAAGAATAAAAAAAAAAAAAAGTGAAAGACTCCGCTGCACGTCCGTCTGTCACCAGGCTGTATCTCATGAACCGTGATAGTTAGACAGTTGAAATTTTCATAGATGATGTATTTCTATTGCCGCTATTACAACAAATATTAAAAAACAGAATAAAATAAATATTTAAGGGGGCTCCCATACAACAAACGATTTTTTTTGCTCGTTTTTACTCGACATTCATAACGGCAACAGATAGACGCTTGAAATATTCACAAAATATTTAGTTATATATTCACATTAAAAATAAATAATTAAATTAAAATAAAACAAATATTTAAGGGGGGCTCCCATACAACAAACGTGACTTTTGTATAATAATGGTACGGAACCCGTCATGCGCGTGTCCGACTCGCACTTGGCCGGTTTTATTACCGACGCGCAACTGTCTGGACGTAATTAAGTGCCTATTATCCTGGTCAATACGGTCGGTTTTCCCAGCTCGTAGTGTTATTCCTCAACAAATTCGGCTAAGTGACTGCACTGTCGAACTAAGTAAACTTACTTCTTGCGGGGATAAGTTAAAACTACCTATGGTGCTTGCAGTCATAGTTTCTATGTTTCTGTTGCACAAACTGCGGATCGATAACTTTACATGTGTGTTTACTAAACGTGCTCGCTACTCTGTGCATTTTTTTTTTGTGGTTTGGAAATCATCAAATGACTTCTCCCGCTCTGGGCGGTGCTCAGGGCGTGACAGATTTTATTGACTAACACCCACCCGTGTTCCTTCAGTTGCCTGTGCCAGGGCCACGGTATCTCTTTCGAACAACCCTCGACACCGGCGGCGGCACAGCAGCCATCTTGGATTTTCATTTTGACCAAATTCACACTAGCTTTCTCCCTCTCTTTGGTCAAGAGAGGGCATAACACTTTTTCGTTACGTAACAATTTTTGCTGCTGGCTAGGATAGGAACCCGGTGGTTTCTTGATTTAGCTGTGACCACCTCTCATTAGTTGGCATAGAGCAAACTTAGCGTGATACTCGCTAGCACCCACTATGGATTGTTTAGCGAAATCCACTCACTTTTGGTTACAGCTGTGTTCAAACCATAGATATAAGAAAGAATAAGATGTGCCTAGATAGTTGAAAATGTATCGGACCCGGTATCTCCACTTTGTCCCTACCACTGGCCAACTACTACACATGCAGTTCAGTAAAAGCAATAGATACGCAGTCGCGCACACACCCGAATTTCATAAATCAGAATGTACTACACAATCAATTATCCCATCAAACACAGCGTACATTTACCATGCACCGTACAACTTACTCACACAGAAACATCGGTTTTTATCGTTGTGCTGTGGCAAATGCCATTTATTTTACATATACGCTAGTGATTGACTAAATCGGAAAGTTATCGATTCTTCCATTTACTATTACTTATTCTAAAAATTTTTCGGGAAAAATATTAATAAAAAAACTTTTTTACAAAACAATACAACCGACTTCCAAAAACAACACTACAATGTGAAACAAATAAATAACTTTAATTTCGGAAGTCGGTGTCTGGTTAAATGTATTTTCGTTTTTTGCCACCGACTTCCGAAATTAAAGTTATTTTTAACCGACTTCAAAAAGGAGGAGGTTATCAATTCGTCGGAACCTTTTTTTTTGTATGTTCCCCGATTACTCGAAGATGGCTGGACCGATTTGGATTATTTTTTTTTTGTTTGAAAGGGTATACTTCCCAGGTGGTCCCATGATCATCAAGTCAGGATCTGATGATGGGATCCTGGAGAAATAGAGAAAACTCTTCCAATTTTATAGGCACACTTGAAGCGATTTGGACAGTTTTTGGAAGAGTACTTTCTTGGAGTGGTCCCATTTCAATTTGGTGAAGACCTGATGAAGAACTTCTGAGATAGGCAACGGAACTCCTCAATAAATGATAGCAAATGGACTGGGATTGCTGAAATCTCATGTCTGTTTGTTGTTCACACTAGTTCATAACATAACATCACGCCAGTACGCTGTGAAGGGGTAAGCACATGTGAACCACTAAAAAGTGAAAAATAAAAACTTTTTTACAAAAAAATACAACCGACTTCCAAAAACAACACTACAAAGTGAAAAATAACTTTAATTTCGGAAGTCGGTGGCAAAAACGAAAATACATATAATCAGACACCGACTTCCGAAATTAAAGTTATTTTTCACTTTGTAGTGTTGTTTTTGGAAGTCGGTTGTATTTTTTTGTAAAAAAGTTTTTTCCCTTTGTAGAGTTGTTTTTGAAAGTCGGTTGTATTTTTTAGTAAAAAAGTTTTTATTTTTCACTTTTTAGTTGTGGTACCTACCCCATACAAATTCTAATACCACTACCTGCAAAACAAACTAGAACATCATCCATATAAAAGTGGGGAAAAAATACGTATTATTGAAGCTAACTCAAAAACTAGCCCAGCAAAGTTAATCAATTTTATATGGGACCAACTTTGATGTATACCCTCTCGAATAAAATAAAACGTTTTTAAATCGGACGACTCTGTAAAAAGTTATGCGTGGTCATACATAAAAAAAAAAAAATATATACGTGTCCCATTGAGAACCTCCTCCTTTTTGTTTCGTCGGTTAAAAAGCGATATGTCCAGAAAATATTATACTAAAAATAAACAATAGGAGCAGTGGTGGCCCAGTGGTAACGGTCGCGACTTACGAGTTGTAGGTCGTAGGTTCGAACCCAGGCAGGCGCTTTACTTTGTGTAAATTATTTCATCACCACTGCCCTCAAAACGGTGAAGGAAAACATCGTGGGGAAACCGGCATGTCCTAGAATCAAAAATTCGAAGACATGTGACATCTGCCAACCCGCACTGGGCCCGCGTGGTGGATTACGGCCCATTCCCTCTCACAGAGAGGAGGCCTGTGTCCCATCAGTGGGAACGTTATAGGCTGATTATGTAAACAATATGTAGCTAAAAATATATCATTACGTAAATCAAAAATTTAAAACCATTAATATTTATATTTTTTATATTTCTATGGTCCAAACGTTATTACGCGCCTTGTGCATAATATTTTTTAATTGTGAAATGAAGACGAAGAAAAATATTTGTACTACTGTCATATTTATGATTTTGGAATATATTTTCAGATTTGAGAAAACGCGTCGGAAATTGCGTATTATTTGTTTCATCCACCTGGATGAAGTAGAGAAGCATTGTGTACCAGTGAATGACAATAGACACACTGTCATCCTAGCGAAGTGCTATCACTGCGTACAGCAAGAAGAGAACACACACAGGAACGGTATGGAAGTGGTGGGTGCTTGCGAATGATTTTACACATCACATATTTCACAAAACAATATAAATTTTTACACCTTAAACGAAATATTCAGTGTCACGTTTTTAGTTATTGCAATATATAACCAATATTTTAGTACAACACACAGCGATATTTCATAATTTAATTTATTTTTGCCCAAAGAATTAGCATTGCCATCCAACGTGGCAATGCTGCCAGCCTTTTGAGCACTTTGCCCATTGACAGCGATGCGGATGAATTTTTGGATGCCCTATGAGCTCTTCCCCTTTTTATTTTTTATTATATACATAATATATATGTATTTTAATGTTAGCTTGTACATTGTAATTAAGGTAAATAAATATTTATTAAAAAAAAGTAATATTGTTTGATATACACCAAAACAGTGAAATATTTGACGACAATGCCAACGTTCAGATTGCACCCTCTTAAGCGTGATAAAGTAAAAAACATATAAACTCATATAACTTTCTTCACATTTTCATTCATTTATTTATTAGAAATCGGACATAACTGTTTGTACCGATTGGAGTCGTCAACTTGTCGTTTCATTTATATATTCTGCGCACATTCAGTTGCCGCCGATCCAGCAAGGATGGACAGCACTGCATGCAGCCAGCGCCCGCGCGCAGCACCATTACGTGCAGTACCTACTCGCCGCTGGCGCTGACGCGAGCGCGCAAGACCTGCTTTGTAGGACTCCACTAGACGTTGCTGGCTGTGCGCATTACATGGGGCACAATATTGACGTTAACAAGTAAGCCACTTAACCAAAATGTGATGATTGCGCCATACATCTTTGAACTAGTCTAAGAAAAAGTAATGAATGTAAAATACTTTATTTTCAGTTTAATGAAAACTATAGACTTACTATTAAAAGCCGGTGGTAAGTTCCTGAAGTATTGCGGCAAAAGTAATGTGCTAGACACTCCGCTGCATACCGCGGTTGAGCTTGAGAGCGAGGAGGCCGTGAAACAGATGCTGCAGGGTGGCGCGTCTGCCACTGTCTGGAACAGCCAGGGGCTCACTGCCATGCATATTTGCGTAAAGAAACGGAACGAATAACTGTTGCGGGTATTTAACGGCTGGAGGTTTAAGTACTGTCAACGCTCTGCGGAGCGCTGATGGTACAAGAGTAAATGAAAGGCGTGTTTGCGGTAAAATTGGAGTACTTATTTAGGGTTTCTTATTTATTTGGCATATTATAATTTTTAAACTATGTATCATGACATTCGCTTGTCAGCCCGCTAAAATGAATGCCCAACTTTTCCTATACTCTTTAAAAATCATTGCATGTCTAGTATCCTGCCATTAAGTTAATCTCGCGAGGGTCGCATGCCTCTATAGTACGCAATATTACGGAAGCACTAGTATGCTGTTCTATTAGTAAACTGTGCTTAATATCTAAGAGACTAAGGGACGACGGAGCGGAGCGGATACGTGCAGGAATCGACCAATCATGATGGTTGAAATCCTTATTGCGTCTCTTGTCCCCTCTGTGATTAGCTATTTGTATGGTGTACGATTTTTAACTTTCTTTGGTAATCTTAGAGGTATATTTAATAACCTCATTGTCATATGGACTAGAATAGAATAGAATAGAATATTTTTTATTATGTACACCATATGAGTTACAGTTATGAATGACGTCCAGTGCTTAAAAAATGCAAATAAGCAACCCCTTTAGATTTTTAAAACTATCGTTCCGAACCGCTCTCATTAAAATTTATTCAATGGCAACTCTGAACTGAACAAATGAACGCATCCAGCGCGTTCGGCATTCTTGTATTTTTATAACACCGTTATGCCTACGTCTATCACAGGTACAAGTAAAGAAAAATATTGCTGTGGAAATCTGCCTGGATCCACCCGATTGATAAACTCTGTCAAGCTTGAAAACCTTTGTCCTTTAGTGGCTAGATGAAATATTTCATTTGTAAGTTTTACCTACCTACGAAGCTACAAAGAGAAGCTGCTGCCTGCTTAGCCTCTGATACCCGAATACATAATGGCATTGCTGTTAATTAAGAAGCCATACTGAATTTTAGCTTTTTATTTTAAGAGGACGTGTTCATTTTTAGACGCCTGGAATAATTCTGTTTGTTCTAAAACAAACTCTTCTTACACAATTTTGAAACTTATCTTAAATTCGCTTTAGTGATCAAATGAAATCATTTTTCTGCCAGCCTGTATGATGTGAGATTCCTTTTTGCAGATAAACTATATGTATAGTACTTTGGTGACACACGTGGAAATGGAGTCAATCCCAATCTAAGAAATGTCGCATTCATCAGTTCTGTCCTAACAACTTTTTCGGTTAATTGATTTCATAGATAGATACATAAAACATTTGTATGGTGCACACAAAAGACAGCACAACACACAAAAGTACAATTAGATGAATAATTATAAAAACAAGGTGCCAATAACAACAAAAAAAAAAAAAAACGAAGAAAAAGATACATATGCAAATAAAAAACTTTTAAAAAAAAAAAAAAAAAAACAACCGACTTCCAAACAAATACTACAAAGTGTAAAATAACTTTAATTTCGGAAGTCGGTGTCTTTGGATCTGTATTTTAGCTTGTTGCCACCGACTTTTTAAATTAAAGTTATTTTACACTTTGTAATATTTTTTTGGAAGTCTGTTGTTTTTTTTTGTAAAAAAGTTTTTATTTTTCACTTTTTAGTGGGTCAGTCTGTAATTTATCTAAGTTACAATAGCGTAATGTCAACTGCTCATCACCTTTTACAAAATATTGCTTTTCCTGATACAAGGACGTTAATTGTTGAAGAGTTCTCCCAGAAAGGAACCAGGAGAACTGGAACTGATGAAATCACCATCAGCTCTACTTCAATATATGTATTGTGACGAGCATAATTTGCTTAGCAATAACGAATCGCAACCCGTGAAATACGTATTATTGAGTAGTTCCGATGTCCATCTGTGGTCTTCTCCATCAGTTCCACTTCACCAAATGGTGTGTTCCGTGTTTTACTATAAAAAATACCCAAATCACTATAGGTGTGCCTATAAAATTTAAAGGTTCCTCTTGATTTCTCTAGGATGACATCATCAGATCCTGGTTTCCTTATCATGGTACTATCGTTGCAATATCTCCTTTTCAACAAAAAAAGAATCATCAAAATCCGTTCATAAACGACGAAGTTATCCGCGAACACACAGTCATACAAATACAAATACAAATCTTTATTGGTGAACACAGTACATTATTATATTTCAGATGTTAGTGAATGCGCAGTTCATTGTGTCCTACCAATTTAGGCATGCAAAATTTTCCATCACAAATGAAAATATACAATTAAATCAAATAAAAGATAGTCACCATTTCAATCAAAAACAAAATAAATTAAATTAGTTTAGCGTGTACGTCATAGATTAACACAATAGCGTCAACACTTAAAATAATCACAAAATTAAAATAAATTAAATTAAACAAATAAATTATGAATGGTGAAAATCGGACTTAAAAGAGTATCCACCTTAACACTATTTTACACATAAAAAATATATATATACGATCGAATTGAGAAACCACCTTTTTTGCAGTCGGTCAATAAAAGTGACACTATGATATACTTATTACTACTTAGCTACTTACTTGATGACTTTAAGAAGGATTAAGTTAGTTGTTCTTAACTAATATTACAATGTTTTTTTAGTTGTTAGCTAATCATAAGCACAGCAATGCAATGCAGCACTTAAATACTGTTGACGCGAAAGATCGGTCAGGCTCCACCGTGCTCTGTGCGGCAGTCGAAGCAGAGTGGACGGAAGGAGTCCGTATAGCTCTCAGAGCAGGAGCTAAGAACATGAAGGTATTAAATTTTAAATTAAGCATAAAACCAGTAACATAAACGCTTAAAAATTCCTAACTAAAGTTATGATTCCGAATTCCGATGGAAAGATTTTACTATTCAGCTTTACATACTGTTCAAATTGAAATCTTGACTAACACAAGAAGTATTGACATCAATAACAACAAGACATTTCTTAAAATGAAAATGACTTACAGGCCAATGGAGAACCTCCAATGGACTATGGACATACACCACAATTGAGCAGCGAAGGAAAACTTCAAGAGGACTACCCACCAACTAACGAATGGACAATTATTCTTAGTCACAACCAACCAGATATTTATAAAGAATGTTCGGGTGAAACTAACGTTTTGCATATAGCTGTAATGAAAAACCATTACGAAATAGCAGAAATGATTATAAAACATGACAATGAAACTGTTAACGTTGATGCCGCAGGTCGATCAGGTGAAAGGTTTGTACGAAGCTTGTAGTCGCGGAAACAAAGAAATGATTAAATTACTACTCCGCAACGGGGCTGACTTATCTGGTGAACAAACAAAGTATGCCCCCATCGAGTTCTTGATGAATAACGTATCAAAACCAACTGAATTTTTGCAAGAAATATTCAACTTTTATATAACTAGCAAAGATCAGGAAGGTAGTGTTGAAGTAAACTATGACGTTTTATTCCCTAAACCTGGCATGAAACAAATGGGGGTAATCAAGGCTCTGATTAATACCGGAAAGAGATACGACCAGGACAAGCTACTCCTTCATCCTTTAGTGCAAAGCTATTTGTTCCTAAAATGGAGATCATTATCATCATTTTTCTATGGTACTTTGGCATTGCACGTGTGCTTTGTGTTGTCACTCAACGTATTTGCCCTGTCTTTGTTCTGGTATAAAGACAAAAAAATAGAGCAAGACCAAATTTCTGTGCCAAGTATATTTCACCGTAGTGTTTGGATTTTTACAATTTATTTAACGGCCTGTTTACTAACAATACAGGTAAAATCATCAATATACACATCATCAATTCTTAATGCAAGTGTTTGTCGGTTTAATGATAACAGGTAAAAACAATATTCTTGTCACCAGGAGGTCATCGTCATTAATATAAAAAGCAAGAAGTACCTTCTATGTTTAGAGACGTCAGTGAAATGGCTGTCCACTACGCTTGCGATTATCTTGCCTCAAGTTGTGTCGTGGGATTCAAAACCCAATTCGGAGTGGGTGCGTCTCTTCGGCTCAGCCACGCTGCTCCTCGCCTGGGTCAGAATGATGTTCCTGCTCTCCAGGTTCCCGGGCTATGGGTATTATTTTCTGATGTATGGAAAAGTGGCGAGGAAAGTATTTATGGTGAGTTTATTGTATTTTTTTTGGGGTACCTTCCCAACACGTAAAGTGGGGATGTTTTTAGGGTTCCATAACAAAATGGTAACCCTTATGGTGCAACCTAGTCTGTCTGTCTGTCTGTCTCAGCTGGATATCTCAAGAACTACTAATGCTATTAACTTGAATTTTGGAATAGTTTTAGATGACGCCCAAATATTTTGCAAATAAGAAAGATTTTTTTTTATTCAATGGACTGAAAGAGTTTCTTAAAAATTCGAAGTTGGGCTACTAGGTCATATGGGGTATCACATGAAAGAGCGTTGTTTGCACATTCTCAAACATTTTTCTGTTTTTTTAGGCCCCATAGTTTTCGACTTTTGATGAAAAATGTAAAAAAAAATACCGTTTACCTCTTATCTCCGAAGTTTGCATAGAGAAAAATCGGAAATTATTCTATGTGATAGAAGTTTATGTAAAGATTACAGGAAAAATAAAACGATGTCTTTAAATTTTTTCAGAAATCGGAACGAAATCCTCAGTGCGCGAGTCCGACTCGCTCTTGACCGGTTTTTTTTCCTCGTCTGTCCCTTGGTGTGGATAGGTCCTTCAAAAACATGGCGAGTGTGTATAAAACATTTTCGATTTCAGTAATCCGTTAATTTTTCTTGGAATCTGTGTCTCCCTGCCAGCTAAATAGCTGTTTTTAGATATGTGAAAAAATTCACGGCAGTAGTTTTATGGAAAACTATCATATTTAAGTAGGCTTTACAAGTTAACGAGTAATAGTCGACCAACTTACATTTGCAGTTGTAATGTATGCGAGAACATGGTTTTCATTTACAATGTTAAGTTTGTTCTTGGGATAAATTTATCCCAACTACGGAACCCTTCAACTTTAATTTACTTTTTTGGTGCGCGGTCCGACACGCACTTGGCCTGTTTTTTAAATGATTAATTACTATTTTTGCTTTCAGATTCTTGTAACATTCGGCTTCCTCATATTTGGCTTCTCCATAAGCTTTATGATACAGTTCCATGCTCAACCACCATTTGAGGATCCTTGGTCTTCTCTCCTGTTGACGATGGTCATGATGTCATCTGAGTTTGGTTATAGTGAGTTAATTAGTAAGCAGAACGTTGAGAAGGCATCAGCATCTCTTATTATGATGCGTATAATATTTGTGTCATTTCTGATACTTGTTTCAATAATTCTAATGAACCTCTTAGTCGGCGTTGCCGTTAATGATGTCAATAGTTTAGAAATTATAGGTACCATAAACAGATTAAAAAAACAGGTTCAATTTATAACATCATTTGAAGACATCGGTTGCAATAATTTTATTAAAAAAATACTCCCAACGAGACTCTACAAAAGATGGTTTGAGAACAAATGGGATAACCTTATCGTTTTAAAGCCACGTCAAGTGACGCCCAGTAACGGTTATCGTTTGCCAGTTCATATAAAAGAAGCCATTTTTGAAAATGCTCATTCACAGAAAAGGTGATCGGATGAAAAGCAAGACACGATGTTGTACCGATTGAAACTGGATGAAATACTTAAATATACTGTCAAAAAAGATGGCGGCGATCTACCTAAGTCAGAGGGGCCAGGTAACGCGTTGAACAAACTAGTCGAAGACGTTAATAAGATGCGTAGTGATATAGAAATGATTAAAAACTTTATAGATACAACTACACATCGCAACCAGGCGCGGGGCCAGGTTGTGGTTCATTCAATATGTTGAATGAGGGCCGGGTTACCCGTGTAGCAGGTGTAGCAAATGCTACAGGCCCCACGCTTGGACTTGGACGAACTAAAAAACAAGTCCAGGTACCTATAACACTAATAGGTTCAATATAATATTGTGTATCAGGGTTAAAATAAATTTATCCTCTCCGAGCCAAGATCCTTAAAATTGAAGTAACTAATCGAATTAAGAGATGATTACACAAGACCGTCTTTTTGTAATTAATACTATCTGTTGCGAAATAGAAGTTTTTGTCTTTTTTCAACCTTCTAATTTACTATATAAATGTCATGCTTAATGTTATTAATTTTCTTGTGACGGGGGAAAAAATAGAAGTGAATTTCTCCTTCACGATAAAGTTCGTCCACACACCATACAACGGGCCATCTCAAAATTACAGCAGATTGTGTTTTTATAATTATTATGTCCCGATTTTGTGTTTTCACAATTTCTATGTCCTGATTTTTGTATGTAGGTACTTGAACTGTACTGCTACTAACTAATAAGAATGGTTTTATGTTTATTTTTATTTATTTATTTTGCTAGCATGTGAAACACTGGTTAGTAGGCATGCATTAAAATTTCATGACACAGTATTAAGATATGCACCCTGTAAGGGCACTGCAAATGTTTCATATCAAGTTAATCATATTTACACTAATTATTACATTATACTAAACATTAATTAAAAATTATTACATTTTATTAAAAGTAAAATTATCAAATCAATTTATACATTTTTCATTTTAGTGATGTAGGTAAGCATAAAATATAGTATTGTCATTTATTATTTCACATTTACGTCAAGCATATTGTTACTAGGTCAATCGATTCAAAATTTAACCCAACTTATTAAATGTCTTTATATTTTAAGTTTATTTTATGTTCATGTCAATTTTACTTTTAATCTTATTTGTATACCTACTTATAATTTTATAATTGTATAATTTATCTTAATATTACTTACTTAATCTTGAATAACTCTTTGTAAAAATAACATGTTTATCTAAGAGAGCCGGGTGATCTCTAACCTAGGATCCTTCTCCTTTTCACACCTCTCTCTACTTAAGATTGTGCGTTTAACCAGTGCCTGTAGTAAGATGTCGAGATAAATAAAGATTTATGGTTATTATGATTATTATTTAAAAAATCTCTTGGACAGTTCCTGGGGTCCCGGGCTTTTGGAAGACGTACGAGGGGCCGAAATCAACTCGCAGAGGCCCGTTAAACACTTGTAGTGCTGTGTACTGTGTGTCACCAATATTCAAACCGTTTATGTCAAGGTTTAACCTAAACCAACTGTTTAACTACCTAACCGGTGATTTGAATAACCGACGATTATCCCTGTGTGCACAATGCCCATTGCATTGTGTACAATGTAAGGGCACTCAAGGACAATTCCCAGTTGGTGCAAGATATAGAAACTTGAATATTGGACTATGGGTTTGGGTTCTAGAACTAAAGGTAAGGTAAGGTCTATGGCCCCTGTCTGACAATGTTTTCCATATACATGGAGTAAATGGCAAGGGGTAAATTGCACATTCAATAATGGGCCCGCGAAAACTGTCGCAATAAATGCTTGAGTATTGAGCATCCACCAGCGGCCACAGCACAGTGATTAGGCCCATTCCGAGTTCAATATCAACAACTGGTTGATTAAAATAATGTATTGTTAGTATTGATTAAAATAATTTGTTAATTAATTATAAAATAATTGATTAAAATAATGTATTGTTAGTATAATGTTGGGCCACAAAAGGGATGAATGAAAAGCAGTTGCATGCAGCTGAGATGAGAATGCTAAGAGGGATGTGTGGTGTTACACGAATGGATAGAATAAGAAATGAGTACATAAGAGGAAGTCTAAAAGTGGCACCGGTGACTGAAAAGTTGTGCGGAAATCGGCTGTCATGGTATGGGCATGTGATGCGGAGGAGTGAGGAAAATGTCGTGAGGAAAGTTTTGAGTATGAATGTCGATGGCTATAAGAGTAGGGGAAGACCAAAGAAACGATGGATGGATTGTGTGAAAGATGACATGGCTAGAAAGGGGGTGACTACCGAGATGACGAATAATAGAGAAGTATGGAAAAAAAGGACATGTTGCGCCGACCCCAAATAGATTGGGATAAGGGCAGGAGAATGATGATAGTACATAGGTAAGTATGTATATACTTTCGCCAGCTCATTATGACTTACTCCCTCCTGGTGAATTTATTTTTACATGAGTGCAGTCTACAGCACCTATGACACTAGGAAATCCAGCTATGTCAAAAAATCGTGCCGCCACTGATGGTCTCTCCTGCACAGTGGGCATACGAACATATTGCCGTCTCAACAATGCTATGGCACTAGTCACCCTACTCTACCACGCGGCACACCGTCGCCTTGCTCACATTCACGGTGTCCCCCACAACAGCTTGAAAGCTACCAGTCGCATAAAACCTAAGAGCTATTAGTAGCTGTAATATGGGAGAAATACAGTCCTGCCGTTGAATACGACAGGTTAGTTTAGGCTTTATTTTGTTAAAAATAAACCGAACCGACTCCTTCGTAAAGTGGAACCGACTCTTAAATTGTTAATCGCTTAGCGTGATGAACAAGTTAGGCCGATGTCCTGCTATTCTTCTGCGCGGTTGTCTGCGTTGAGGCATCTCTACAGACGACAATGAAGTATCGTCGTCACTCATTATGATCAAAATCACTAGTTATTATATAGCAGGAGCTAGACCACCACCTCTTAAAGCAGTATTATTTTAATCTTACATGAGTGTGGGAAAGAGATGGAGCTAGACGTCCTGTATAGCTCCATCTCTTTCTCACACTGAAGTAACATTAAAATAATACTGCTTTAAGAAGTGGTGGTTGGCCCCCTGATTACAGTTTGAATAGCCGAAATTGGTGTGTCAACTTTCAACTGCTCAACTTGACGTTGATTATGCTTTGAGTATAAAAATAAACTTTTACCGCAAATAAACGTATTTTCTTTCTTTTTCTTTCTTCTTTCTTTCAGTATTGTCAAACACATTTTTCTTAGTTCAGAAACGCAACTGACGGCTTTAAGCATGAGTTAAGCATGCTTTCTTTCAAATTTGAGTAAATGATGTTATATTACTCAAATCTTGATTAGAGTTTAAAAAAACTTAATTCAGAAACGGAAAAATGTTTAAGTTATACTTAAGTAGGTACAGATTAGGACGTTCTCAACTTCAAATTCTCGATTCAGAAACTGGGTGTTAATGTACCAAACAAAAATGTAACTCTCTCTATGAATAATTGGACCAATGTTTCGAATGTTAACTTTTACTTTTAATTGTCATTATTTTTAATAAATGCTTATCTCATATTATTATTGTGTTAATTTTTTCGCAAATGGTACGAAAAGTAGAGTATTTTCCTAGGTGATAAAGCTGTCTTAGTCTTGGGTGAACTTAAATCCCTCGCTACACTCAGGACTCGTCTTAAATCCCTCGCTTCGCTCGTGATTTAAGTTTTTAACACCCTCGCTACGCTCGGGAGTAAACCTCGAGTCCTTCGTTACGCTCGCGATTTAAATCGTCACCCGCGACAGAAGACACTGCTTTATACCCTTGGTTAATAATCTACTATTTCACTTTGTAGTATTTGGAAGTCGGTTATTTTTTTTTTTGTAAAAAAGTTTTTTATTTTTCACTTTTTAGTGGGTCAGTCTGTAATTTATCTAAGTTACAATAGCCAAAATATTGCTTTTCCCGATACAAGGACGTTAATTGTTGAGGAGTTCTCCCAGTAATAAGGAACCAGGAGAACTGGAACTGATGGTGAAGTCACCATCAGCTCCTCTTCAACATATGTATTGTGACGAGCATAAATTGCTTAGCAATAATCAAATCGTAACCCGTGAAATACGTATTATTGAGTAGTTCCGATGGCCATCTGTGGTCTTCCTCAACAGTTCCACTTCACCATATGGTGTTTTCCGGGAGCAAATGCACAAGTTACTATAAAAAATACCCAAATCGCTATCGGTGTGCCTATAAAATTTAAAAGTTCCCCTTGATTTATCTGGGATGCCATCATCAGATCCTAGTTTCCTTATCATGGTACCACCCTTGGGATATCTCCTTTCGAAAAAAAAGAATCATCAAAATCGGTTCATAAACGACGAAGTTAAAAAATAAACAGGTAAAGGTAATTCAATTACCTACTTATGAATCATAATGTGAACAATTAGAACTCTGAACAAAACTGTATAAAAACATCCCAAAACGGGAATAATAATAAGGACGGAAAGTAATTAAAAAACAATCATACAAGTATATATTATTATTGCTAATTGTGTTTAGTTAGAATTTTTAAACCATAAGGTACCTACATGGACCTATAAGGAAAACTGCTGTGATAACATTATATTTAGTGAAATACATTCGATATACGAGTATATAATAATATGAGAAACCACAAAAAAAATCGATAAATCTGCTTAGCCCTTTTCCAACTATGTTGGGGTCGGCTTCGAGGAGCTTCGGAGGAGCTCGTGGCTAAGTAATAACAGCCGCAGGGTCAATCCACCAGGATAAGCTACGCTTGCCGGGGTTGGTCCGTGGATGGGTGACCATCTTTACATACCGAGACTCCTCCGTGCCTCGGAAAGCACGTTAAGCCGTTGGTCCCGGCTGTCATTCGTGGATCTTTGAGCGGTGTTACGGGTCGTCAGAAGCCCGAAAGTCTGACAACAACAAGGGGTCTCGTATTACCCAGTTACTGGGTTGTGGAGGTCAGATAGGCAGTAGCTCCATGTAAAATACTGGTATTCAGCTGCATCCGGTTAGACTGAAAGCCGACCCCAACATAGTTGGGAAAAGGCTAGGCAGATTGATTGTTGGGGTCGGCTTCCAGTATAACCGGATGCATCTGAATACCAGTATTTTACATAGAGCGACTGCCTATTTGACCTCCACAACCCAGTTACTGGGCTATAAATATAACTGTCTTACCAAAAGATCATCATCATCATTCTCCTGCCCTTATCCCAATCTATTTGGGGTCGGCGCAACATGTCCCTTTTTTCCATACTTCTCTATTAGTCGTCATCTCGGTAGTCAGCCCCTTTCTAGCCATGCCATCTTTCACACAATCCATCCATCGTTTCTTTGGTCTTCCCCTACTCTTATATCCATCGACATTCATACTCAAAACTTTCCTCACGACATTTTCCTCATTCCTCCGCATCACATCAAGCCGCCATTTGCGTCGAGTAGGTATTGTACTCGTAGTTTTCTATGGGACAGTTGAAAATTTTTCGCGATTACGATGTTGGTCCCATGGAGAAAGCTGTTCGGTTTGATGTTCTATATCACATCCTGAAATTTGACGAGGATGCAAAACGACACATTGCATGTTCTGTAATTTAATCTATGTCAATTATTGGTAACATACCTAACCGCCATGCCGTGCCGTTCAAATAGCATTATGTTGGGGAGAAACAGAGACTAGCTCACTCTGCCTCGCGCTTGAAGCCGCTCGTTCAGTTCGCTGAAAGCGGTCGACCTGCTAAGACGTTTTGAATAACGGGTTAACTTATTTTTTTAATGATTGTAATATCGATATTATAAGTATGTGACCATTTTGTTATTAGTAAAATACAATTTATTAGTATAAAAAGTGGTTTTCTTAAATATGCGAGGTGACACGTCCAACAGTACGCGCCGACCGTCACTAAGACTTATTTGAAGGTACGTACAAACTAAATAACATCAACAACATAAACAACAACTGAACAACTATAGACTGGCAGCGTTTTTGTGGTTCTTTGTTACATAATCTATAATTTGGGAGTAATCAGGGTACTCCCTGATAGTATCTATTACCACTTGAATTTGGAGGCTAATGCCACTTGACTTTGGAGGTTTTTTTTTTTTTGTGGATCAGAAATCATCAAATTACTTCTCCCGCTCTGGAGTGTCAGACTTTTACTGAATAAAACCCACCCGTGTTCCGTCAGTTGCCTGTGCCAGGGCCACGGTATCTCTTTCGAAAAACCCGCGGCCCCGGCAGCATCGGCACTATCGGACCCCATCACTGCTGACATCTCTTTGAGGCGCGCGTGGAATACAACGCGCCGTCGACCCGGGCCTGGTCCTTAACGAACGGCGAGCTACCCAATGCTCGCCGTCCGCAATCCTGTGCCTACGGTGGCCGGGAATCTGCTATTGATTCCCGCCATGCAGGGCGTCTCTCTGCGGCGACTAGGGGAGCGGAGGAGGCGACAGTTGCCGCTCCCTCACGCATTCCACCTCCTCTTTCGCGACCATTACTGCTTCGCAGAAGGAGGTGTCAGTATCCCATGCACTCTCGCTCCATACCATGGCCTGGACCAGGTTCAGGCGCGAGAGATCGCCACCGTGACTATGGAGGCTACTGTCACTTGATTGAACACACTATATATACTATTTGGATTCTTGGCCTTGTGTCATGTGATTCCTGGTTTTATAATTTTTGACAAGTACTGCAACAACAAACACTATCATACACTTATTCATACCATAAGTTACCATCTAAGTACACATTCTGGAATGCAAATAAATTATTGAGTATTGAGTACTTTTACAATGCACCATCACATCACACACATGCACAGTGACAAGATTTTTCCAATCAACGACCTTGATAATGTGTATAGAATGTAACAAGATACCATTCCAGCAATAAGAGGTAGCTAAAGTCGGTAAGGCCCTTAGTGAGGCTCTTCTTACATTAAAACGAAATACTTACTTACAATCACCTACAGTCCGCGAGGCCTAAGCTGAACTTTGCATTTGTGTGAGTATTCACCAAAGATGCGGAGTTGCGTCGCGCGAGGGACGCACCGCGCCTCAGCCCGATTGCCAAAAAGCAGTATAAACCGGTTTTAAACCAAGCAAAGGACGCGTCGCGCTCTAGGCCGGACGTCACACCTACACTATCTATGTTCATTGTGCACTCACACAATGCCTCGCGGACTGCATAAAAATTATTAAATTGAAAGGTTGTTGTGAAATAATTTTAGATACATATCAATCAATCAATCATTTATTTTGTAAAACATAGGTATGATTACAGATAGTATATTTAAAAAAAAAAAAAAAAAAAAAAAATACATGCGCGCTATGTTTTGCCAATATATGGCGTACAAAAATAAGCATGTCACACAGTAAAAATATAAAACAATAACAATACAATTTAAAATATGTCAATTAGGTTAACAGATCATCAATAAAATATAACACATTCCTACTAAATAAATAAATAAAATCATAAGCCTTTAATTATCAAGTCGGGATCGTCATACCTCTGTTTATCAGTAGTAAACTCAGTGATGGAGTAGTAACATCTATCTAAAAGTAATTTAAACAAACACCTCTTAAAGGATCCCAAACACTCTTTATTTCGAATAGCTGCTGGTATACTGTTATATATTTTTGGGGCCATACCTAGCACACTTTTACCGAAAAATGCGGTTTTATGAGAGGTAACATGAATGGTATTCTGATAACGGCGAGAGCGTAGTTTTTCAAATAAATGCAGGTTACAGCGAACAAACACTCCCATTTCATATATGTACATAGACGGTAGAGTGAGCAAACTAAGTTCCTTAAACAATGGTTTACAACTATCAATCGATTGTAGTTTGGTAAATGATCGCAAGCATTTCTTCTGAGCTTTAAAAACAATGTCTCTGTCCGTGGAGTTGCCCCAGAAAATGATTCCGTACCTAATGCCAGAAGCCACATAAGCATTATAAGCTATTTGTACTGTAATACGGTTAACAGTTTTAGATAGCTTATACAGAGCATACGCAAATTGGCTAAGCTTCTTTGACAAAGCGTCGATATGATATTTCCAGGTCAGATGACTATCTATGTAAAGGCCCAGAAATTTAGTGATGTCACTTTCAGAGATTGCTACGTTACCATATTTTATATTCAGTTTCGGTTTATTTGTTCTTTGATTAAATGCCATTATTTTAGTTTTGTCAAGATTTATTTTTAGATTATTATTAACTAACCAATTTATTATATTTATAAGATCGTGATTTATGTCATTTTCAAGAATATTAATGTCATTACTAGAGAATAAAATAGTGCTGTCATCAGCAAATAAGACCATCTGGTTTTTACTGACCTTAGGCATATCATTTATGTAAATGTTAAATAATGGAGGGCCAAGAATGCTACCTTGGGGAACACCATAAGTAGTTTTCCTCGGACGCGACATGTATGTTCTTACAACTTTAGAGCTCGCACATAGCCTATCAAGCGTTGTGATTTGAGTGCGATTAGAGAGATAAGATTGTAATAGGTTTAATGCAGGTCCTCTAATCCCATAACGTTCCAATTTGTTAAGCAGTATACCATGGTCTACATGGTCGAATGCTTTAGACATATCCATGAACAAGGCCGCTACTGGAGTTCTAGCATCAACACTAGAAACAATAGTCTTGATCACGTCATAAATCGCCATATTTATGGATTTACCTTTCCTGAATCCAAATTGTTCTCTGACTATGAGATCATGCTTTTCAAAAAACGATGAAAGGCTACAGTATATCACTTTTTCTATAATTTTGGAGAAAATGGGAATAAGTGCTATCGGTCTATAATTACCCATGATACTTTTATCATCTTTTTTATGAATAGGTTTAATGACAGTCATTTTTAATTTGTCCGGGAAATGGCCATATTCAATGCAAAGATTGATGATATAACTAATAGCAGGTCCTATTAATGGCGCTACATGTTTGACCACCTTTGTAATAATGCCATCATATCCATGGCTATTGGTATTATTTAAAGAGCGAATTATAGTCACTATGTCTGCTGGTACGGTAGGAGGAATAAATATGGAGTCACAATTAGTCTCAATATTTGTATAAGAAGGAGTAGAATTATTCGGTTGTACTTCGTCTATAAAATAGTCATTAAAAGCTTGTGCAATTAATTGAGGGTTATGTATTTTATTGTTATTTATTGTTACATATTCAGGTATATTTTCTTTAGGATAGTTAATCTTATTTTTATTGATAATGCTCCAAGTAGCTTTAGATTTATTCCTGGCCGAATGTATGTGAAAGTCATTCTGAGATTTTTGAGTCAATGTTACTATTTTCTTTAAACGAGCAGTATATTGCTTCAATAAAAGTTTATTTTTAGAAGTAGGGGCTCGCCTGAATTGCCATAACATTTGTCTTTTACGCTTACTACTGAGCCTAATTCCCTTGGAAATCCATTTAGATTTTTTACGCAGAGTGATTCTTACTTTCCTCAAAGGGAAACAGAGGTCATAAAAAAGCATAAATAGGTCATAGAAACAGTTAAATGCTTCCTCAGGATTGTCGTGTAGATAGACTTCACTAAAACTAAGATTATGAAGACAATTAGTGAATTTAGTAAAGTTTGCTTGGCAATAGTCTCGCCTTAGAGCATACCAATGCTTAATGGAACAAGTTTTTTTCACAGGGCATTTGATCACTTGGGCAGTATGATCAGATAGCGCAAGATCAAGTACTGCACACTTACTACCTTTGATATTATGAGCGATATTGTCTATGCATTTACCACTAGCTAATCGTGTAGGCTGATGAATTCCAATTTTTAAATCATAATTTAAAAGGAGCGTTTGAAAATGATTAGATGGTTTTGATTGTGTCAAAATGTCTATATTAAAATCACCACAAATAACCACTTTTTTTTAAATCACCGAGGCTACACATTCGCAAAATACCATCCAAGTTTGCAAAAAATAGTTCTAAACAGCCATTCTGAATTTTGGGCGGTCTATAGATGCAAATCACTATTAAATTATGTATTATTAATTCTATTGCACAGCATTCAAGGACATTAGCTACATAGAATTTACTTAAATCAATAGTTTTATTTTTTTTTTTTTTTTTTTTTTTTTTTTTTATTTCAACAAAAATTACAGAAGAGTACTTCACAAATCTTCTGCCAAACTGCAGGACAGTTTGTCGGCAGTGTTCTCGTGGACACAGCTCTTAAGTTTACTTAACACTAATGCAACATTATAAAAGATAAAAGGCAAGGGGACACAGTTTAATTACTTACATAGACGTAACGACCTGCCCGCCATCCCAGCACGCGCGGCGAAAGCTCATGCTCCTAGCGTCCCGACCACCGCCACAGCCACCCCCCCCTCCGGTGGGAGACGAGCTACCCAGCGCGAGTGAGTCACCGCGGCGGCCGCCCGACCGCCAGCAGCACGGCGCGCGCGCCCGCTAGCATGGCCGACAAGTTAGGTACATAATATGTACACTTCACCCGACGCACCCGCACAGACACTCGCCCAACCCAGCCGCCAAAAATGAACTTTATTTCAGTTGAACTAAGCTATACTTTCCATAATGCAAGTATTACGCGAATCTCCGGGCAAATACGCCAAGCGAAGTGACTTCTTAATAATCAATAATTAGGTAAGGTTCCATCGCTAAGGACACAGACCCAAATAGTGCTTACGCAGAATATTTTTTAAGACATTTTTAGAAACTGTTTCGGTAGAAATTTCCTTAGGTAATTCGTTTAACAATGTTGGAACTAGCCATTTCCGCGTCCTTTGACCAAAATAATTCCTCACCTTGGGGACCGAGTATTTGTTTCTCTGTGTCGCTTTACGGGTTGGTCGGTTATACACTCTCTTTTCCATGTGTTCGTTTTTGTTGTGCTGTTCTAAAATTATAGTTGTTTTTACTTTTTTCTGTATGGGTAATATTCTACAAATTTTAAATAATTTCTCGTATTCCTTATTAATGCTATCTTTAGTTACCTTGTTTACTAGTAATTTTAATAATCGAATTTGCAATATTTTAATTTTATTTAAATGTACCGGAAACGTCAGTCCATAACCACCCAAACCGTAGTTTATTGTTGCCTCTGCAAGTGCATGATATAGAATATACAGTACCCGCCTACTAACTATATATTTTAAATTGTTAAGTTTCCCCAGTACGGAGCGCAGTCTGTTACATACAGTGTCTACGTGTGCGTCCCAAGTGAATCGTTCATCAATTAATAATCCTAGGTATTTGTATTTCGCAACACGCTCAATACACTCACATTGGCAGTTTGCATAGCTATCGTGAAGGCATTCGTACGAGTGGCCCTTTATCGAGATACAGGCAGTCTTAGCTAAGTGATTATACGGGGACGATATCAACATACACTTGGTTTTTTTTACATTAATAAGGATACCATTATCGTGCGCCCATTTGACCACACTATCCAAATCCTCCTGCATCGCTGACCGGATCAGTTCACAGTCCCGACCGCTGTATGTCAAGCACGTATCGTCTGCATACATGTATGCGTTACAATTTTTAATGACATTTACCATACTGTTGACGTGCATGATATACCCTATTGGTCCATAAACCGACCCGGTAGGCACTCCGTAATCGACTTTACCGAGGTTACTGTCCACTCCTTTAACCCTAACTTTTACTTATGCATACGATTTATAAGGATGCAAGAACCACCACGCCTAGTATTCCGCATTGAAAATGCTGCTAATTCGTAGTTAGGGATAGATAGATGGAACTGATCTCCGTTCAGCATATTGTGTTCAGTGATACATAATATGTCAATGTTTTGTCCCTTGTCCCATAATTCTTCTAAATGAATAGTAAGTAGGTCCGACTTACCAATCAAACCGTTAATATTTTGATGAAAGATATTTACATATTTATACACGAAAACAATTGCTAGTACCAGCTTTAGGCACTTTGTTCATACACATAGACAAGTCACAGTTAATAATATTGTCATCAGGAATGTCACAAGTTTGAGTGGCTTTGTCACAGGCAGTACCTAAGGGCATGCGACAAGTTAGAGTTGATTGGTTAGGTTTCAGCTTAGTGAGAATTCGATTTTGCTCAATATACGTCGCAAAGGAGAATGTCAGTTTTACAAGGGGTGCTGGTCCAAGTGTGTTGCAGTTATGAATTGTACCATAAATGATAGGTCTCAACCAGTACAACATTTTATTACGGTAGCAAGAAAAAATATCCCGGAAGTATTGACTTTGGTATATGTGTATTAACTGTAAAAAAAAAGGGTTAAAGGTCTCACGAAAGTTCGATTTTACAGACCTATAACGGCGCGCGATACATTTGCTCCGCTATACCTACCTACTCTTTGCTCAATACAGAAATCTGTCGACTACCTGCTGGCAGAGCACGGCGCGGCGTAAGCGCATGCAGCTCGCAAAAGAAGGTAGCATTGTCGCATTCCATCGCTAGCGGTTCACTGCATTACGTGTTATTATTTCGTTTACCATCGATCGATTTTGTCAGTCTCACAACTTGGCTATTCCTCTAGACATTAGTTATCCACATTGAACTCGTTGACCTTGGTATTTCACTAACTGATTAACGTTGCATTACGAAAACTCCGGCTTTATTTTTTGTAATTGTGTTTAAAATGTTCCAACCTGTTGCTGGAATCGTTTGTATTGTGTGCGCTGTGCTCGGTCTGTGCTGCGAAGAAGAGACTGCGTGTTAACACAAGCCCCTTATGATAGACATCATGATATCGTAGATGCAAGCACACAGCGTATATCGTAGATGCAAGCACACAGCGTATATCACCACGACAGGTACCTACCTATCTACCATTATTATTTATATTATATAGTAAAATAATAGATCATCGTATCAGCCTATGTGCCTAATGCATTACATATGCATTAGGCATCATCAAAAAAATCTGCATTTCAGTACATTTTGACGAATTATGCGAACATAAATGTACTGAACAGCTGATTTTTTTTTCGCGATTTCAGGTTTGGTCCCATAGTAAAAGTTGTTCATAATGATGAGTACAATGACCCCTTAAGAGGTTTTGCGCATTTAACGTTACACGTTGTATATACACATAGTATAGTTCACATGTATATCCCGTACACAATAATATTAGATATTTAAACAAACCTTTTTTGCATGCGTTGGTGGCATGACAAATGGCAGCTGCAGTAAACAGTTACCAAGTTTTTGCTTTTAACGCCATTCTTATGCTTACTGAATAGAAGTCAAAATCGGTTGCACGGATTGCAAAAAGTTTTGTTTAAATGTCTAATCTTATTATAAATGGAGTTATAGTTAGCTTTTAGTACCTATACAGGGTGGAATAGTTAAAAATAAAACAATGACACAAACATCATTATGTACAATTATCTTGAAGTATACGTTAAGACGCGCATAAAAATAAACCACAGTCTATACGAACACTGCACCTCGTAATCAAATCACAATCAGTGATAATTATAATATTGATAGTTAAATCACCTACATTTACAGAGTCCTATAATAAACCCGATGATGCGACAGATGTCTCCTTTCCATTGCAATCTATAACACAGATGCCGATGTTATTAGGTAGGTTATTTATATAGGTAGCTTCACGCATGTAACTTGATGGTTTTTTTCAGATCACGTTCAATAATCAAGAAAGAGTTTGTCAAAGCTGCTGGGAAACAACACGGAGGTTGCAATTGCAACCCACAGAACCGGCACAATCTGCAGAACAACCTGAAGCTGAGCCTGCACTGGAAGGGCTTCCATTTAATTTCGCTGATTACACAAGAGCACCAAACACTTCAAACTCGTGCATTTTTCATGGGTGTAACAATAGAACGCGCTGTCGTATTCCAGAAAGGTTGAAAATCGTTTTTTTTTTGCAAGCCACAATTACCATGTTCCTCAGAGTGCAAGAGTGTGTGAGGAACATTTACGTGGAAATAATTGGGAAGAGTTATTCAACGCCCCCAACCGATGTCATGACTTCAACCATGGACAAATTCTAGATATATTTCATTTATTTAAAATAAGTGTTAATTTTAGAGTACTACTAGACTTCAACAACATAGAAGAAGCTGACGAACATGAACTTCATTACTGGATTGGGAAGACTCCAGAAGAGTTCAATCGCATTTTAGAAGAGACTCCTTCTTTAAGCGAACGGTGCAGAAACCCTAAAAAAGCATTAGGTTTTTACTTAGCAAAACTCAGGAGTGGAGAATCGGATGAGAGATTGTCAACATTTTTTCGAACGAGCAGGACCAATTTTGAACGGCTTATAAAAATAACGAGAGAGTGTATGTCTCGAGATTTTGTACCACGGTACATAGGGCTTGACCACATGACTAGAGAAGAAGTAGCGGCTCGTAATCTTCTACTCCCCAATGCTCTATATGGAAATCTAAATACCACTTGAGAAGAGAGATCAGCTATTACCATATGTGACGGCACCTATGTTTACGTGCAAAAGAGCTCCAATTTTTTATTTCAGAAGAAGTCATACAGCCTTCATAAGTTCCGCAATCTCCTCAAGCCCTTTTTAATGGTTGCTTGCGACGGACATATTTTGGACGTAACTGGACCGCACGCTGCCTCAAAGTCAGACGCAACGATAGTCAACTAAATAACCAGCAATGAAAACAGTTTGTTTCACTGGTTTTTTAGAAGTGGTGATGTATTTATATTGGACCGAGGTTTCAGAGATAGCGTGTCTGGTTTGGAATCACTGGGCTATGTGACTGCTATGCCAGAGTCCAGACACAAAGGAGCTGAACAATTAACGACGCTCCAAGCTAATAAATCAAGAAAGGTGACGATTTGTAGGTGGCCTGTTGAAGTAGTGAATGGTCGCTTTAAACGCGATTTTAAGTTATTCAGACAGGAGTATTTTAATGTTGCAATGTCACACATGTTCGTGGATTTTAAAAATGCAGCCGCCTTGATAAATGCCTTTCACCCGGTGTTGGTTGATAACCGTCATGCAGAAGCTTTTGCCGATATAATTAATAGTCGCTTAAATAACCCTAACAACTTAGCAGATTATGTATTTGCCAAAAACCTCAACAGACATAGAGTTGCATTTGAAAGAATGTCAGGGGATTTACCTCAACTGCAAGATTTTCCGCTACTGTCGGAAGACGATTTAATAATATTCGCACTAGGCACTTAGCAAATGAAGTTGGCAAGGAGCTACTACAGCGAACATGTGCGGCATGGCATTTATACAATTGAAGTCTATCGCGATACTGACCAATTGAACGATATATCTAATTATAACATTATCGAAACCAATGTATGGTTGTTGAGAATCAAAATAAGCAGCAGGCATACCTACATCTTCCAGAGTATATTACTGCTATAATATTGATTAACGAAAGTGAGCAAGCATTAAATCGTATTAAACATTATTACAGCACATGTCCTATAGGGAAACGCACACTGGGCTGCTGCGCCCATATAATGTGTGTAGTATGGTTTCTGGGGTGGGCCAGGCACGAGGATAATATTAACCGGCCAGCAGAGTTTTAGATTACGTTATCGATGAAGAATAGTAGCTATAATCACTTTTGTCTATGTTAGTAACAAAAACAAATAGAATAAACATTTTTTCTATCTTCTTTCACCCTTTTTACTATTTTGAAAAAGTCTACTACTTTTTTTTTTACACATGCAAAATTGTCGATTCCTCTGGGATATTTTTTTTTGCTGCCATAATAAAAAATTTTGTACTCGGTGACACCTGTCATTTAAATTACAATGTACATCTGCAACACACTTGGACCGAAGTTGACAATCTCCTTTAGTTTTGAAATCAATATGTAATATTTCTCTAAGTAAGAATCTACAAATATTAACAGTAAGATGGCGCTGCCTTCGTGGTACAGATTGACTATATCCCATATTCACAAATAGACTATTATATTTATTACATACGTGGCGAAGCAAACTATTCAAGCTCAGTTCATTCAAATGATTGTTGTAAGGGACTTCTGATACAATAATATTGGCATGTTTAATACTTCTAAACCAAACACCGAGATCAATTTGAAAATCCAGAGGATTAGTATCATTAGTACCTGACAGTATAATAACATAGTCATTTTTCGTTAAAGAATCAAAATTATAAGAATTGATTAAGACATCTGCTGTTTTTGCACCCGGTTTCCAGAAGCATAATACTTGAAATTCATTGCCCAGCAGGGCTTGCAGAGTGTCTCGAATATTTCGACCTTGGTCATCACCTAAAACAATGACCTTCTTTTGCTGCACAGGTATGGTTTTGTGGGTCGACGTCGTTGTCGTCGTAGTGGATATACATTCCTTTGAAAGAGTACTAGCGCTTGAGTTCATTTTACTTTGTGATTCAGGGATCAAGATAGCTGCTGATGGTACAATGTTGTCTGTCAGCATATTATTAATAGCACGAGACTCATTGACAGGAGTATCCAAATCACACTTGTCAGTTACTGGGGATACTGCAATGTTTTGCGTAGGGGACGAAGTTATTAGGGTTGCTCTGTTTTTGTCATGGATAGACAGCCTTTTCTTCCTTCTATGTGATGAATCAGAGCATTCTATTTTTTTATATACTTCTATTACTTTCAAATGCTTGGCTAATTCGATTTTTAGGTTGCTAATTTCGTCATGTAGGTTGTCTATTTCATTGGTCGCAGTTTCAAGATTTTTTGTTAATGTCTCAACCTTATATCGCAAGTCTTCACAACAGGATTTGTGCGTATTAATAGAGGTGTCCGGCAAACTTAATATTGTTGAGTCAAATAACGTTGAATTAGATATTTCGTGGAGTGATGTAGATCGCCTCAAGGGTCGGAACGTTACATTCTCATTATTATCCATTATAATAATTATTGTATTACATACACACCACACAACAGTATCTTTATTACTTATGTTTTACTAAGTCTTGAAGGGAATGCAGAGAATTGCGAGAAAATTTTTTTAAAAACACAAAAAGTGTTTGATGTAAGTTAAGACGGAACTCGAGACATCGAGCGCACAAGGTCGCCGCCGTATCCACAGCGCCAACTTCCAGTTACGAGAGAGCGTTGAAATAAATCGTCTGTTTTTAAATGTTTCTATAATTTAAACGATCATTAAGGCGAACACTTGAATGCTTTGATAATTTTACCGCTACCGTCACTTTTATTTAATTACTCACAAACACTTTGTAAATCATTTATCATGTAAATCATTTATTGTTACACTTATATTTAATGATATTTTCACTGCACTTGTATTATTTAAACGTTATTTGTTCGTCGTCATAGATGTAAACATCTGTTGTGTCACTTTATTTAAAAGTAGTATTTCATACACTATACTTCCACGTAACACTCAGATAACAATAGTACTTGTTATTTACACTATTATATTTACATTTCAAAAGATATTTATGGTTTTGATGCGACTTAAATATTTTTTTTCGACTTAAATGCACAGAGACGATGTTGTGCGTGGCACTAGCGCCATCTCTCTCTCATAATTATTATAAACTGGATATAACTGGATAAAGGATGAAAATTAGGAGTTATTACTATGTTAATACTGTGTTAAACTACTTGAAGATTGGTTCATTTGCATGATGCAAGTGTGAACAAAAGGTAAACATGGCGATTCCAGATGTTAAGCTGTGTTGCTTATAAAGAATGATGGGCTTTTTGTATGAAGTCTGGCATGATGACCAATACTCTACTGCATGTCAACTTCCCTTGCCCATGCCCATGTGCTACCTTTTTCGGCCATAAATTATCACTTTTGCAAGTTTCCGTGGTTAACAATATTTTGACATGGACTGAGTACTTGTGATAACAGTCAACATATTAAAAGATAATACAGGTAACAATAAATCTAGAATCATTTGTAACGCTACTAATAATGGCCTTTTTTTTTGTGGATGGGTAATCATGAAATGACTTCTCACGGTCTGGGCAGAGCGGGAGGGCGAGTCAGACTGTTTCGGGAGGTTTCTGTTTCGGATAAGGCGGGAGGAAACGCCCGGGTGTCACCATTGTGTGGATCGCCCGGAGGACACGGTGGAGCATACAGTGGAGGTCTGCCCGGCTTGGGCGGAGCACCACCGTGTTCTCGCAGAGGCTTTTGGCGGCGGCGATCTCTCACGTTCAAACCTGGTCCAGGCCAAGGTGCGGAGCGAGAGTGCATGGGAGGCCGTCATCTCCTTCTGCGAAGCAGTAATGCTCGCGAAGGAGGAGGCAGAACGCGTGAGGGTAAGGCAACAGTCGCGCCCTCACGCCCCTAGCCGCCGCAGGAGACGCCCTGGGCGGCGGGAATCCGTTGCCGATTCCCGGCCACCGTAGGCGCGGGCTTGCAGACGACGAGTAATGGGTAGCTTGCCGTCCGGTAAGGACCAGGCCCGGGTCGACGGCGCGACGTGTTCCACGCGCGCCTCAAAGAGATGTCAGCAGTGACGGGGTCCAATAGGGCCGATGCCGCCGGGGTCGCGGATTGTTCGAAAGAGATACCGTAGCCCTGGCACAGGCGACTGAAGGAACACGGGTGGGTTTTAGTCAGTAAAAGTCTGACACGCCCTTCCGCTCCGCCCAGAGCGGGAGAAGTCATTTGATGATTTCCCATCCACAAAAAAAAGGGCGAGTCAGACTTTACTGACTGAAACCCACCCGTGTTCCTTCAGTTGCCTGTGCCAGGCCACGGTATCTCTTTCAAGCAACCCGCGACCCCGGCGGCAATAATAATGGCCTGCATTTCAAAAAGAGATCAATGATAATTAAACTTTAAGCAAAATCAACACTTTACTTATTTAATCCTAATTAATTACATGATGGATTACTATCTGCATTGTAGTTCGCGGCTAACTATAACACAAACCCAGCCAAATAATTTGTTCCAGTTGAGACCCCATGAGTGCTCAAGACTGTGACCACCTCTCATTAGTTGGGATAGAGTAAATTTGGCGTGATACTGGCTAACACCGACTAAGGATTGTTAAGGGAACTCCACTTACTAGGTTAGGTTTGGTTGCAGCTGTGTCCAGCTGTCAACCTGGGCTGGGCTGGGCTGTCAAAAGGGATCAACGAAGAAATGTGGCAACTACAGACTTATATCTATAATTACACACGCCAGCAAAGTACTCCTTCATATTATCAATACCAGACTACGAGCTTTTCTGAATCCCGAAATAGCTATTGAGCAGGCGGGATTCGTCAAGGGTCGAGGAACACGAGAGCAGATCCTAATTGTTCGACAAATAATTGAAAAGTCTAGAGAGTTTAACATCCCACTCTACATCTGCTTTGTTGACTTTCGCAAAGCCTTTGATACCGTAAAATGGCATAAGTTATGGGACGTACTCATTCAAATGGGAGTACCTATCCACCTAGTTCGTCTCATACGCCGACTTTACGAGGTCGGAACTGCGACTGTTCGGATAGACGACGTTGACTCGAAAAGTTTTCATACACACGCTGGTGTCCGACAGGGGTGCATACTCTCTCCACTCCTTTTCAACATCTACACGGAATGTATTATGAGAATCGTTTTGGATCAATGGGACAAAGGTATTTCAGTGGGAGGTCGGAAGGTATCTAACTTAAGATATGCCGACGACACTACTCTTCTCACACAAACAAGAGAAGACATGGAACACCTGCTGAACCGTCTAGAGACAACAAGCCTCTCCTTCGGACTAACGGTCAACAGAGACAAGACCAAGATGATGATCGTGGACCGAGCTGAACTAAACCATCCTGACATCTCTATGGTTGGCAACTGCGAGGTTGTTCAATCTTATGTGTACCTCGGTTCCACCATCACAAACACTGGAGGATGTGAAGACGAGATTCGAAGGAGATGTGCTATCACACGATCTGCCGTTGACAAGCTTAAAAGAGTCTGGTGCAACCGTAATATCACCAAAGCCACAAAAGTCCGCCTAATGAGAAGCCTAGTCTTCCCGATTTTCCTATACGGCGCAGAAACGTGGACGGTTCGCCTCAAAGACCGACGCAAAATCGATGCACTGGAGATGTGGTGCTGGCGGCGACTGCTGCGGATTCCCTGGACAGCGTTTCGGACCAATGTTTCGATCCTGGAGGAACTAAAGGTCAAAGAGAGATTATCGTCGACTGTGCAAACACGAATTATCAAATATTTCGGCCACGTGGTTCGTAACGAACACTCCATGGAACGACTCATTGTCCAGGGACAAGTGGAGGGCAAGCGGTCACGCGGTCGGTCACCTACGCGTTGGACAGACCTTATCAAAGCGTCAACACAAACCTCCATAGTTCAGAACTTTCGAGACGCGGCAGACCGGAATAAGTGGAGGAGCATCGCGAGGGCTGCTTTGGCCAAAGAAAATGCAGAGTCATCAACCACGACCACTCTGTCAAGAGTGAACGACTAAGGAGGAGGAGGGTGTCCAGCTGTGTCCGTTGATACGCGTCATGCGCCTATTTTTTTTGAATTGTGGAATGAATGACTAAAAAAAAATTTGAATTACGACAATATTTATGATTTTGGAACATATTTTCAGAATTGAGAAAACGCGTCGGAGATTGCGTATCATTTATTTCATCCACTGTCGATGAAGTAGAAAAGCATTGTGTACCAGTTTCTTTACACTGCGTGACGGCAGGAGTGACGGTGACACGGAACGTTATGGAACAGGTGGGTGCTTGCGAACAACTGTCCACATACAAAACAACTTTAATTTTTACACCATACCCGCTCACGGGAGCGGGGTGTGGATCGGGTCCGTGGAATCATTTTTCCTTATAATGTGCGTGGTGTGAGCTCTATACCAAGAAAATATTATTTTATTTTTAACGTTGTTCCATCACTATTAAGTACTAATATCGAATTCTATGCATTTAATTTGATGCGTTATCTATTTCCGAACGATTTAAGGTACGTCAACACTGACCGAGACTCGTCTATGACATTAAAAAATATTTTTATCTCTGTCATGTCAGCGTTCGGTCGGTCGAGTGTGAAAGTGTTTTACTCAGTTAATAGTTTAATTGTACTGTGGTAAGTGGGTTTATTTATGTTTCATGTTAAGAATTAACACACCATGCATTTTAAACCTTAAAACATATAGGTCATCGCTTGTTTTTTCTTACTAGAGGCATTTCTTTGAAATCTGAAGCTAAATTGTCTTTGTTCGTCTTTTTAACCATTTCTAGAAATGTAGACAATAACAAATTCAAACGAAACACACACCATAATAGAGGTCTACACAAAAGCTTTCCAAGAAATGAACACGTGCTACAGAATTTCTAGAAACTGTGCCGCTATCGCTATTTGTAAACAAACGCGCGCAGCTGGCTGAATGACGTCAGCGGGTGGTACAATCGACTAGACTTTTTTTTGCGGCTTTCCCGCTCGCGTCAGCGGGCACGAAATATTCCGTGTTACGATATTAGTTATTGCAACAACGATATTTCATAATTTATAGTAATAGTAATTTATTTTCCAAATTTCAGTATACCTTACATCAATGAGATCTCGACCCCTGAATGTCATTTAGTAATGTTGATTAAATACTTAATCAAAACGACGAAATATTTGACGACGATGCCAACTTTCTAAATGGCGTAAGCGTGATAGAGCTTCATAAGCGTGACAGAGTAAAAAATACCTATCTAAATTCACCAACATTCTTTACATTGCCACAATAAAATCAGACAAAATTGTTTGTACTGATTGGAGTCATCAACTTGTCGTTTCATAATATAATACGAGTATATTCTCCGCGCATTCAGTTGCCGCCGTTCGACCCAGAATGGACACCACTGCACGCAGCCAGCGCCCGCGTGCAGCACCTTCACGTGAAATTGTTACTCGGCGCTGGCGTTGGCGCAAGCGTGCAAGATCTGCTTCGTAGGACTCCACTAGACGTTGCTGGCTGTGCGTATTACATGGGGCACAAAATTGACGTAAATAAGTAAGCCACCTAATCAAAATGTGATGATGGTGCCAACTTTAAACTGAATTAAGGAAAATGTTCTGAATGTAAAATATTTTATTTTCAGTTTAATCAAAACTGTGGACTTACTATTGAAAGCCGGTGGTAAGTTCCGAGAAGAAATTGATGCGCTAGACTCTCCACTGCATACAGCGGTTGAGCTTGAGAGCGAGGAGGCCGTGAAACAGATGCTGCAGGGTGGCGCGTCTGCCACCGTCTGTAACAGCCAGGGGCTCACTGCCATGCATCTTTGTGTAAAGAAACGGAACAAACAACTGTTGCAGGTATTTAAAGTCTGGAGGTTTAAGGACGCACTGTTACGGAAAGATTAGTATGCTGTTGAAAAACCTGAGATAGGGTGTGTTTAAGTTTACCCTCTCCTCATCATCTTAAGGAATAGAATAGAATATTCTTTATTATGTACACCATATGAGTATGAGATACAAATGACGACCAATGCTTAACAAAAGCAAATAAGCAACCCCTATATATTTTTAACCGACTTCAAAAAGGAGGAGGTTCTCAATGCGTCGGAACCTTTTTTTTTATTTTTTTTTTATGTATTTTCCCCGATTACTCGAAGATGGCTAGACCGATTTGGATTTTTTTTTTGTTTGAAAGGGTATGCTTCCCAGGTGGTCCCATGATCATCAAGTCAGGATCTGATGATGGGATCCTGGAGAAATAGAGATAACTCTTCCAATTTTATAGGCACACTTAAAGCGATTTGGATAGTTTTTGGAAGAGTACTTTCTCGGAGTGGTCCCATTTCAATTTGGTGAAGATCTGATGAAGAACTTCTGAGATAGGCATCGGAACTCCTCAATATATGATAGCAAATGGGCTGGGATTGCTGAAATCTCATGTCTGTCTATTGTTTACACCAGTTCATAACATAACATCACGTACGCTGTGAAGAGGTAAGCACATGTGAACCACTAAAAAGTGAAAAATAAAAACTTTTTCACAAAAAAAATACAACCATCTTCCAAAAACAACACTACAAAGTGAAAAATAACTTTAATTTCGGAAGTCAGTGGCAAAAACAAAAATACATTTAATCAGACACCGACTTCCGAAATTAAAGTTATTTTTCACTTTGTAGTGTTGTTTTTGGATTTCGGTTGTATTTTTTTGTGAAAAAGTTTTTAGTTTTACAACTATCGTTCCGAACCATTCGAATTTCAATGGCAACTGTCAATTGAACATGTAGGGATAGTTTTTTCTACTAACCAGCTTGTCAATCAGTAGTATATGTATGAGACTTAAGGGATTTATTCACATGAGATTAATTAAGATAAAGTTCTTCACTTGGTCTTCTCAACTAACTTTAATGATTAAATGTTTCCAAACAGTTACACAGCATGATCTTCATGATGACATAATAAGTAGATGTTCACAACTTACATCGAGTGGGCTAAATTACCCTTAAAAAACATGATCCGGAGATATGCTGTCACATCCAGTATCGTCAGCCTGGGTGGTTAGATTGGACAGCATAAATACCACGTGGATATCTGCATTCGGAACCCCAAGCTTGTGTCTTTGTTCTGGTTATTAATTCATCATCCAAATTTAAGTACAACACCTTGAGCTGGCGTTCGCAATGAAGTTTATGAAGAGTAGACCATTTTATTTGTTTTTCTTAAATTATTCTTAGGACTGACAAAGTCAACGCGTGGTGAAGTTCTCAAGCACATGGATGACAACGTGTGTATGAACATTCAGATACTCAAATATTAATACTCACAGCATTCTTAGATTAACATTAGATTCTATCCTCAATCGACTCATTGAGTTACTAGGTCAAGAACTCAAGACTGCTTCAACACGCTAATGAAAAAGAGCGACTATATTGCCAACCGTAAGCTCAATCTTCTACCGTAATTTTTCAGTAGGCAGCGCGGCTAATCACGATTATTAATCTTATTCATCCATTCATTTTATTGTTTACATAAATAAAGATGGCGCCATCTAGTTAATTTAAGTGGTACTCTTATTCTCTCGATTAAATATTATTATTTCTACAAGAGGACGCTACTGACCGTATAATGGTAATTTAATTTTTCAATTACGATCAGAATGAACGCGTCCTGCGCGCTCGGCTTTCCATTCTTGTATTTTTACAGCATCGTTTTGCGTACGTCTATTATAGGTATATATAATACATTAAAGAAAAATAATGCTGTGAAATATTGTCTTAACAACCTGGAATCATCGACCAACACACACGCTCAAACTTGAAAGCAATCCTTCAGTGGCAAGATAAAATGCATTTTGTAAGTTTTCTAATAATGGTGTACATAGAGAAGCTGCTGCCTGCTTAGCCTCTGGTACCCGAATACATATGGCGTTGCCGATAAACATGAAGCTATACTAAATTTTTAACGGATGAAAAAAAAAACGGAGGAGGTTCTCAATTCGACACGTATGTTTTTTTTTTAGCTTTTTATTTTATGAGAACGTGTTCACTTTTATGCGCCTGAAACAATTCTGTCTTACATTATAAACAAAACCAAAAACGGGTCTTCTCGGGTTCTCTCGGTACCTGTTTACCTCGTAAAAAGGAATATCGCGAGAAGACCCGTTTTTGGTTTTGTTTATAATGTGTGCAAATCGCGAAAGATTAAAAAGTTTAATTCTGTCTTATTCTAAAACAATAGCTTCTTATTCAATTATTAAGCTGCTCCTCGTATAAGAAAACTCCTTGGGCAGATATTATTAATTATATATTTACTTCAATCCAACCATTTAAATATATTACAATGTATTCTGCTAAAATAATTATCTATAATAATCTTCGACACAGTTATTTTACTTCTACCACTCGTAGCTCGTCCCAAAATCAAAAGTTCCCAAGTCAATCGCCCGATCGCTTTTTTGTTGAAAGAAAGAAAGAAATCTATTTTATTTGGGACACGCACAGGAAATACAGTTAAAAAGGAGCATATAAAAGTAACAAAATAAACATTGAAAAACAAAAAAAAAAAAAAAAAATTAAATTAAATAAAAATCCAGACTAAAAAAAAGAGACCTGAGCGAGGCCAAAAAGGCTCCCATCTCAGCATAAAGCTGCGATATATAAAAAATAAATACCGCAACGCTGGTATTCTGATAGGGCCTGTGTGATGCCACGGACATACCCACGGATATCAATTAAAAATAGCAAGGGGAATAAAATCAAATAAAATAAAATACAAACACTAGAATACTTGAAAAGAAAAAACAAAAACCATCAGTCAATAAGGTGTAAAGTTCGACTCACGCTTGACGCCCGACGGTCCAACCTCACTTGTCTATGCTATAGACTATTGTCTATATTTCTATGACAAGCGATGAGACCATGCATGAGACGCGGGCGCAGGCGACTGGCTGTCAATGTGCATTAATGTAAAAAGAAATTAAAGTCTTGACACAAATAAAACAATGAGTGATGAGAATTGTTGACTACATCCCCATCGTGACCGCTTAGTGTTCCCACATAAATAATCGTTCTCAATTATCGATAATGTCAGTTTAGTCGATTTTAAAAATACAGATAAATGAACCTAACACTCGTTCATCCTGACCTTGTGTATGTCCTCATACGCATAAGATAGGAGGAACCTAACACTCGGGCAATCGATCCGTTTTACAGAATGAGTCAGATATAAAAATCTACAGAATATATAATCTAGAAATCAAAAATTTCAAATGTTTACCTATTTAATACATATCTAAATATTATTGTTTCTAATATGATCAAACTAGTAATTGAGGTAATACAATTATTTTATCTCATTATTTAATTAGTACACTGTCTCGTTACTATCAAACATTTTATATTATTTGGCGAACAAATTACTTGATCGCAAAACTGGCAAATAAATCACATGGTTGCTAAACTGGCAAACCAATCACATGGTTCCTGGCAAACCAATCACATGGTTCCTAAAGTGGCAAACAAATCACATGGTTGCTAAACTGCCAAACCAATCACATGGTTCCTGGCAAACCAATTACATGGTTCCTAAACTGGCAAACAAATCACATGGTTGCTGAACTGGCAAACCAATCACATGGTTCCTGGCAAACCAATCACTCGGTTCCTGGCAAACTAATCACATGGTTTTTGGCAAACCAATCACATGGTTCCTGGCAAACCAATCACATGGTTCCTGGCAAACCAATCACATGGTTTCTAAACTGGCAAACCAATCACATGGTTCCTGGCAAACCAATCACATGGTTCCTAAACTGGCAAACAAATCACATGGTTGCTAAACTGGCAAACCAATCATATGGTTCCTGGCAAACTAATCACATGGTTGCTAAACTGGCAAACCAATCACATGGTTCCTAAACTGGCAAACCAATCACATGGTTGCTATCTTAGTTACCATACACATAAATCAAAAGTAATTAATTCTACTTTAAAGTAACACAATTGGTCTGAACTAAAAATTGAAAATAAAGCATACTCTATATTAATGGTACATTTATCCAATTATAAATTGTAAACATTGAATCTGATCACTACTTATCTAATTACTGTCATTATCACGATTTTCGCTCTCTGAATCATTGTCATTAAAATTTAAGGCAGCCTTGCGTACCCAGGAATTTAGCACGTGTGAGCACTATGTAGCTACTATTAAGCTACCTTTTACTGGGTACGTCTTTCACTGACTTGAGTGTGCCCTGGCGGTTGAGAGTATATCATGCTCACTCAAATGTCTCGCTGATGGTGGCGTGTGTGTTGGATCATTAAGTTCCCTTCAAAATGGTTGAGCTAAATGGTGCTGATCCATGCGTCATGTTCGTGAACGGGCGCCGTCAGTTGGGACTGGTCGTCTCTTAGCTGCCATGGCTTATTTTTAATTTTAATATTTAATTTAGTTGTTTTAGTTATTATCTTTTTATTACGGACGCTTTTTAACGTGCACGTCTTTCTACATTGTTCTCACATGTATATTTTCAACTTGAACGATGTAACCAATATTTTGTAAAAATATTATGATTTAAAAGAGTGTCCGTGGAGTTTCTTGCCCGTTCTTCTCCATAGGGATCTACTACGCTTTGGAATGGGCAACTAGCTTCATCTTTCTGACTGACCGACCCATTGACAATTCAAAAGTGCCTGTAATTGGTTTATTTGAAATAAATGCTTTGAGTTTGAGTTTGAGTTTACCAGACACATAAATTAGAAAGTAAATAATTCTACTATAAGGTAGCAATTGATGTGGACTAAAAATTGAAAATAAAGCTTAACTTTTATTATACTTTATATTAATGTTACATTTTATCCAATTATACAACAAATCTGTTCTCTACTTATCTAATCACTATCAATATCATGATTTTCGATCTCTGAATCATTTTCATTCAAATTTAAGGCAGCCACGTGTATCCAGGGCTGCATACGGCCGGCAGCAACGGTTGTTTTACGTTTATACTACTCAATCCTGGTATTGTTACAATTCTGTTTCTATCATTTTCTAGTACCGATATGACGCGATATGTTCCTGTATATTGAGGAAGAAGCTTCTTACCTATACCGTCATTTTTAAAATTTGTACTGGTAATTTTTACCAACTCCCCTTCAGAATAAACACGGGCAGGACGTCTGTTTTTATCATAACGTTTCTTTTGTTTTTCTTGCTCTTCGTCTACTTTATCTTTAACTTCCTCTCTAATTGTTATTAAGTTATTATTTTCTCGAGTTTCTTGCCTAACTACGTTTAATCTTGGGTCTTACTAGATACTCATACAACTACCAAACATGACTTCAGCGGCCATCCTTCCCGTTGTCTTAGTGACGGTGTTATTAATTCCCTACTGAATTTTACCGATTTTATCATCCCAATCCTTTTCACTATCGTTAAGGTTTATAGCGGTCAAAGAAGCAAGGATTATGCGGTTGTATCGCTCAACTTGTCCATTTGACCGTGGACTAGCAACCGCATTCAACAAATGCTTCGTCCCTCTAACTAAACGAAACCTCCTAAACGCATGGGAAGTAAAGCAAGAGCCACGATCGCTAATTATTATATCAGGTACTCTAAAGGTACAGAAAATTTAATCTAGATCTCTAATTGCAACTAGAGATTTTGTGTTCCTTACAGGCCTTATGAAAACGAACTTGGTAAACGCATCTACCAATTTGCACGCATTTGCCAATCCAAACGGCATTCGATTAAACTCGAACTGTCCGGACGGACGTCCGGAGTGACAAAGGACGTCAGCGGCTTCAACTGCTCTGATAGTACCCAGAAAATAAATCTAGCGTGATGAAAAATGCCTGACCGGAAAGCCTAGTAATCTCGTCTTCTATCACCGGCATCGGATAATGTCCCTTAATGATCACAGAGTTTAGCATCCTTTAGTCTATGCACATTCTCATTCGCCCATCTTTCTTACGCACGAGAATCACGGGACTAGCATACTCGGACGTGGATTCTCTTACAATCCCAGTTTCTAACATCTCGCATACCATTTCACGTACTTGTTCGCGTTCTTTATGTGATAACCGTTATGGCCTATAAACAATTGGACGTTTACAGTTTATTTCAATGTCCATTTCGGTAACGTTACTACTTCCTAGTTTTTTTTAATTTTATGCAAAACAATCCTTAAATTCATTGAGTAATTCTAAAAACTTCATTGCTAATATTGTCGCCAATATGAACCTTACTTATTATCAAGACGATCATTCATCAGTTTAACACCCACATTAAAAACATTATTAACTACCTGAACATTGCTAGCGTGACTTATAATTGAGCCCTTGAACAAATTACAATTTTTCGATGTAGGTATAATATATTATATACATATACGAAACTATCCTTAAAGGCACAGACACCACCGCAACCGACGTATTGAAACGTTGGTTTTCCTATAAACTTACTATTCAATATGATATGCCCGTTCAACTGTGGGTCGGTATAAGCTTTGATTACAATGGGACCATAGATTTCAAAATTAGCTGCGGAAATAACTTTAACCGAATGATCCTCGTCTATTTAAGTTTTATTGAATGGTATTTCTTGACAAATATCAATGAACTCTAATATTTCTGCCGTTTTCAATACAAAAATGAGAGACTGTTCGGTGTAAGTTTGTCCAACTACTCGTAGTAAAGGTACATCTTCAACTACCTGACAAACAGTGTTAGCATTAACGCCATCGATGTCTCTACTGTCACTTTTCCTAAAGAATAAACAATGTCATTTCCAAATCCCCTTATTGGGGTATACACGCCATCACACTGGAGCATCAAAACCGACTTCGATGTAGCTAACAGGCAAACCTAACTTCCAGAATCTATAAAAGCCTTAACGGAAACCCCATTTATTAAGACATACTTATAAAATTTCGAATTAGGATTAGCTAATGTTGGTCTTTGGTGTTCTCGCTGTCTTACTGTTGCTGTCTTCCAGCTTTATGGGACATTTGTCGACTTTGTGGCCTACCTTAAGATATTGATTACAGCGAATCAACGGCTTGGGACATTTCCGGTATATATGACCCTGCTCCTTACATTTAAAACAGAATGCTACGTTATCACTTGATATATTTCTCATATTATTAGATTTATCCGTTGTAACAGTTCCGGATCCTAACGTACTTTTAGCATTAGTATTGGAACGATCGAAGGAATTTGAGAATTCCTTGTTGCTCATTAAAAATTGTAACAAATGATCAGGTTGAGAGCATCTTAGTGTTAGAGCACTTGATTTCATTATTCTGTCACTTAAACCATGAATAATACAATCGACCGCACGCTTGCCAACTATATCGCACTGGTTCAGTAGAGCCAACTTTTCGTAATAGTATATTTCAATAGGTTCATGATACCTACTTTTACGGCTGAGCATATCTTCCAAGGACTGCCTATAATTTTGCTCAAAAGGATAAGCTTGTGACAATTTCTCTTACCATTCGGCCCAAGAAAATAAAATTGAATCTAGGTTTTCATACAAAGTCTTGGCCAGTCCTTGCAATTTTTCCATTGAGAAATGGAAAAATTGCAATTGAAATTTGGTTGTCTTATCATCCCAACCATACACGGTGGCACACTCGTTCGTTTCACTTCTTAACCTATGGTTGACTCACGTTGATTTTTCGAAGACGGGTCAAAATTAGGCAAAATATTTTTGTGATTTTTAACAATGTTACTAGATTGTTCGAGTGGGCCAGCCGACGACGACGACGGTTGGTTCTTAATTAAATTTAAAATATTCATGACAACTTTTGAGGAAAACCTAGGACTACGATCTCTAACCTTTGTCCCATCTCGTGTCGCTGTAGCATCGCGTCGTCTGCTCCGTTCCTGGTGCAACCGACTTTGAGCGTGCTGCGGAGTTAGGGCGTGCTGCAGAGTTGGGGCACGCAGCGGACTTCGAGCGCGCTGCAGACTTTGAGCGCGCTGCAGACTTCGAGCGCGCTGCAGACTTCGAGCACGCTGGAGACTTCGAGCGCGCTGCAGACTTCGAGCGCGCTGCAGACTTCGAGCGCGCTGCAGACTTCGAGCGCGCTGCAGACTTCGAGCGCGCTGCAGACTTCGAGCACGCTGCAGACTTCAAATGCTCTGCTGGCTACGACCACGAACACCTGTGGGACTGATGCGTCGTCGACTACGGCTGCGACAGCATCCAGGAGATTCGTCAAGCCGCAGTGATCTTTCACGCGAAGGCGTCCTTAAACGCCTTCACCCTTGACCGTCATCATCGTGCTCCATAACTGAAACTCAAAATTAAGACAACTATGTATTTGCCCAAAAATTTTAAATATCTCGAAAACAGTAAATCCAATCGCAAAAATAACAAAAAATTGAGCTTTGAGAAAATTTTAGGAAATATGCCTCATATATTAAACTAATGGGTTTAAAACCTGGCTTTAATTAATCATGTCACGCACTGTTAATTTATAACATCACAATATCGCCCAAATAAAGGTACTATTTCACCATATTAGTGACATCAATGGTTATAATAACATGAAGGCAAAAGGAAACAGTTATTTTAAAATAAAATTGAAAAGTAACCGCCAGATTTAATTTCAACTATCACATAAAACCAACAATAAGCACATGTCAGTATCGGATAAATATCAAAGCTATAATTAGGATCCATAATAATCAGCCAACCGTTATAATTTAAACCAACATAAAAAAAATACCGACGTTAAGTTAGTAAACAAGTGGTGTGACTCGAACAATAAAACAAAAAAGACTACTTGTGCTGAAAAATTGATAGCCAGCCCATATTTTCATAGCGCCTATGTATTTTCTGATGATCTAGTGGCAATCCAAATGAAACCTGTGCGTATTATACTTGATAAACCAATATACATAGGGTTTGCAGTATTAGAATTATCTAAGACTCACATGTATGACTTTCACTACTCTATCATAAAACCTTTTTATGGTAACCGAATTGAATTGTGCTATACTGACACAGATAGTGAGCACATGTGAGTACGAAATGAAATGTTATTTATTACATATAAAATAATATGTTGCTTACTGCTCAAATTATATAGATGCTCGAAAATTCAGTGAGCGGAACAGACTGTTGAAATACCTACTATTTGGATTTTTTAAAGCGAAATCTAGCGAATTTCCCAACATCACAATTTTTTATTTATTTAGTTTTCCAGTTGTCCAATGCAATGATACCTTATAAAGAGTGGCCTCGACCGAAGGTACCACTTGCATCAGCCCAATTAACTATGATTTGTATATTATTTATTTGGGAAATACGCTATAAAGATTGCTACAGAATCATGAGACTATTATAATATCTGCACTCCATGCTTACTGAACTTATCTGAAAAAAAAAACAATGATAAAACTAGTACAAAGAATTCATAAAACTACTTACGATTTTGCACGGGGTTCTTGTTACTTCTGTATTATAAGAAAACTCCTGGGGTAGATATGATTAATTATATATTTACTTCAATCCAACCATTTAAATATATTACAATGATACTGCTAAAATATTTATCTATAATTATCATCGACACAGTTATTTTAATTCTACCACTCGTAGCTCGTCCAAAAATCAAAAGACCCCGAGTCGATCGCCCAATCGCCTTTTTGTTGACTACCTCCCCACCGTGACCGCTTAGTGTTGCCATATAAATAATCGTTCTCAGTTATCGATAATGTCAGTTTAGTCAATTTTAAAAATACCATGAACCTAATACTTGAAAATTTACACAAAGTAAAGCGCCTGTTAGGGTTAGAACCTATGACCTATATATAACTCGTAAGTCGCGGCCGTTATTATTTCTCAAAACGGCGCAGGAAAACATCGTGAGGAAACCGGCATGTCCTAGAACCAAAAATTTGAAGACATGTGACATCTACCAACCCGCACTGGGCCCGTGTGGTGGATTATGGACACACAGAAACACACAGAAAGGAGGCCTGTGTCCCAGCAGTGGGAACATTATAGGCTGATTATGCTTATTATGCCTTGAAAATAAGTTTGAGTGAACAAATGAAATAATTTTTCTGCCAGCCTGGATGAAGTAAGGTTCCCTTTTGCAGATAACCGTTATAGTACTGTGGTTACTGTGGTGACACACGTGGACTGGAGTTAATCCCAATCTAAAAAAATGTCTCATTTATTAGTTCTGTCCTAACAATTTTATTATTTCAGTAAATTGATCTGATGACTTTAAGAAAGATTAAGTTAGTTGTTCGTAACTAATATTACAGATTTTTTTTTAGTTGTTAGCAAATCATAAGCGCAGCAATGCAATCCAGCACTTAGCTACTGTTGACGCTAAAGATTGGTCTGGCTCCACTGTGCTCTGCGCGGCAATCAAAGCAGAGTGGATAGAAGGAGTCCGTATAGCTCTCAGAGCAGGAGCTACGAACATGGAGGTATTCCGTAAAAGATTAAATTAAACATAACATCAGTAGGGGCTTAAAAATTCTTAGTTTAAAACAATTGGATTTCATTGAAAAAAATATTTTATCATTCAGCTTTTTATATACTGTTCAAATTGAATACTTGAAAAGTACTAACATCAATATGGAGAAGAACTTCTTACAACCTCACTCTGCGAAAACAGCACTCCTTCATAAGAGCGTGTTTTGTATGGCACCATTAATATATAACAAGATTCCAGAGGTTATTAAAAATATAAACCAGCCAAACTTATTCAAAAGAGAACTTAAGAAGTTACTTACCGATAAATGTTATTATTGCGTTAAAGATTTTTTAAATGATAGCTTCTAATCTATTGTATTAAATTTCAAGTTGCTATAATTCATTTTGTACGCCAATGGTGGCAAAACATGTTGAAACTCACAGATTTTCACTTTTACATCCACATTTGCATTTATATGTATAATGAATGTCACACATGTTTACAAATAAATATATCTTTATCAATATGGACAAGAAATTTCTAAAAATTAAAATGACTTGCAGGCCATTGGAGAATCTATGATGGACGATGTACTATCAGAATTTAGCAGCGAAGAAATACTTCAAGAGGACGACTACCCACTGATTAAAGAACCGACAAGTTGCAACCAGCTATATATTCATGAACCACGTTCAACTAACGTGTTACATTTAGCAGTCAAACAAGGCAGCAAGGATATACTAGAATATTTACTTAAATGCCCATACAAGGAAACCAATATAAAAATATTAATCAACTCATCTGACTGGTTTGGTACACCATTATATTACGCTTTGGAATGTAAGCGACCCGATTGTGCAAGGCTGCTTATCTCCAATGGTGCTGAAGTAAATTATAAGATAAATGTACCGGGTACAGAAACGTCACTTTTGCTTTTAGCTGTAAGTAGTAACTATTATGAAATAGCAGAAATGATTTTAAAACGCGACAGTGAAACTGTTCACGCTGTTGTCGCGGGTCGAACAGCTTTGCATGAAGCCTGTAGTCGCGGAAACAAAAAAATGATCGAATTACTCCTCCGCCATGGAGCTGATATTTCTGCATCAAGAAATGATAATAACTGCAATGGAGAGAGACCCATCGAACTCTTGCTGAAATACTCATACGTATCAAAACCAACTGAATTTATGGAAGAAATATTCGATTCATTTATAACTACCACAGGTCAGGAATCTAATTGTGCAGTTGAAGTAGACTTTAAAGTTTTATTCCCTAAACCTGGCATGAAACACATGGAGGTAATCAAGGCTCTGATTAATACCGGAAACAGATACGACCAGCACAGACTACTCCTTCATCCTTTGGTGCAAAGTTTTATGTATTTAAAATGGAGATCACTATTATCATTTTTCTATGGTACGTTGGCATTGCACGTGTGCTTTGTGTTGTCTCTCAACGTGTTTGCCCTGTCTTCGTTCTGGTATAAAGATAATATATTTAGTTGTGGTGTTTGGGTTATTATAATTTATTTAACGGCCTGCTTACTTACAATACAGGTAAAATATCAAAAAATATATTATTAATTCTTATTGCAAGTGTTTGTCGGTTATATTGTTAGTAAATAATAACAATTTTTTGTCACCAGGAGATCTCACTAATTAATATGAAAAGCAAGAGGTACCTTCTAAGTTTAGAGACGTCAGTGACATGGTTGTCCACTACTCTTGCGGTTATTTTGCCTCAAGTTGTGTCGTGGGATTCGAAACCCAATCCAGAGTGGGTGCGTCTCTTCGGCTCAGCCACGCTGCTCCTCGCCTGGGTCAGAATGATGTTCCTGCTCTCCAGACTCCCGGACTACGGGTATTATGTTCTGATGTATGGAAAAGTGGCGAACAAAGTATTTAAGGTGAATTTATTTTTAATATAATTCGATGCTAAATGAGTTATTTTCAAATAAACACGCATTTAAATACAAACGATTTTTTTAAATAATTATTCTTCTTTTTTTCCTTTCAGATTCTTGTATCATTTGGCTTCCTCATATTTGGTTTCTCCATATGCTTCATGATACAGTTCCATGCACAACCACCATTTGAGGATCCTTGGTCTTCTCTCCTGATGATGATGGTGATGATGACATCTGAGCTTAGTTATATTGAGATAATTAATAAGAACAACGTTGAAAATGCAACAACGTCGTTTGCCAATGAATACAACAATCTCTCATCTCTCATCTATAAACGTTTAATATTTTTGTCATTTCTGATACTTGTTTCAATAATTCTAATGAATCTCTTAGTTGGTGTTGCCGTTAATGATGTCAATAGTTTAGAAATGATAGGTAACATAAACAGATTGGAAAAACGGGTTCAATTTATAACATCATTTGAAGATATCGGTTGTAATAATTTTATTAAAAAAATACTCCCAACGAGACTCTACAAAAGATGGTTTGAGAACAAATGGGATAATCTTATCGTATTAAAACCACGTCAAGTGACGCGCAGTAACGGTTATCGTTTGCCAGTTCATATAAAAGAAGCCATTTTTGAAAATGCTCATATACAGAAAAGGCGATCGGATAAAAAGCAAGACACGATGCTGTACCAATTGAAACTGGATGAAATACTTAAACATATTGTCAAAAAAGATGGTGGCGACCTACCTAAGTCAGAGGGCCCAGATAACGCGTTGAACAAACTAGTTGAAGACATTAATAAAATACATAGTGATATAGAAATGATTAAAAACTTTATAAATACAACTACACATCGCAACCAGGCGCGGGACCAGGTTGTGGATCATTCAATATGTTGAACGAGGGCCGGGTTACCCGTGTAGCAGGTATAGCAAATGCTACAGGTCCCGCGCTTGGACGAACTAAAATACAAGTTAAGGTAAGGTAAGGTATAATGTTATGTATCAATGGTCACAATAAATTTAACGTCTTCGAGCCAGGATCTTTAAAATCAAGTAACTAATCAAATAAAGAGATGATTACACAAGCCTGTCTTTTTTTAATTAAAACTATCTATCGCGTAATATAAGTTTTTGTCTTTTTTACCCGACTGACCCAGAAAGGAGGGTAATGTTTTTCGTGTTTATGTTTGTATGTCCGTTCCATTGTGACCTTCTGTAGCCTAAACGGCTTGACCGATTTTGAAGAGTGATACTTCGTTAGATTTGTCATTAATGCGCGAGTGTCACTGGGTATATAAAAATTATAAAAAAAAAACAAAATGGCGGATTTTTGGCACCAAAAAGTCTTCAAAAAAAAAATTCTCCCAAACCTTTCGAGTGGGAATCAAAATGAAGGGTTGTAAAAGGTGATTACAAAAATGCACACAAATTATATGTTTGAATGTAATTTTGGAATGAATATAAGTGACTATTGTACCTACGCTAAAAAGTGTAAAATAAAAACGTAAATTTAAAAAAAATCAAAAAACCCCGACTGCGTAAAAAGTGAACTTTAAAAAAAAATATGGAATCAGAATCAGAATGCTTTATTTGTAAAAAGAGGGCAAATTACAGATAGATATATAGATTACAGATAGATTATTAGATGTTACAGATAGGTAGATCCTCTATGTTTTGCCCAGAGCCGTACAAATATATTTAATTAACATTGTCGAATTTTTTACTTTTTAACACTTTAACTTTTAAGATGGCAAAAAGTGGTAGAAATAAGCAAACTTTTACATTAGTAATAAAGTCAATATTAATAGGTGCAAGCATATCAATACAAATTTAAAATACATTTAATTTCAATAAGTGTCAAATATATTAAGTTACTTGTTGTTATTAATAAGTAATAATGCTAATGTCAAACAAAATTCAAAATCGTCAAAATAGGTGAGGTTGATGTACAATTTTCTGAAGCAGTGATTATAGAATAATCGTCCAAATACTCCAGTAGTGAGTAATAGCTTTTATTTATCAAAATTCTTAATAGTTCTGTTTTGTAATTGTCCAGATTTAACGTTTTTATTTTTCCAGGTAATTTGTTAAATATTTTTTTGGCCATACATGGGGCCAACCACCACCTCTTAAAGCAGTATTATTTTAATGTTACTTCAGTGTGGGAAAGAGATGGAGCTATACAAGACGTCTAGCTCCATCTCTTTCCCACACTCATGTAAGATTAAAATAATACTGCTTTAAGAGGTGGTGGTCTAGCTCCAGAACGTACTTTTATTCATTAGTGTTGTTTTGCCATAAGTCACTTCGAGTCCTGACTTATTTTTATCGCGTAATTTTCTGTAGTAACTTTTAGTAGCTATTTTGTTAATGAAATGTTAGATTTGACAAACATATTTGTTTCGTTTATGTAAAGCGATGGCAAGGTAAGAATTTTTAGACGTATAAAGAACGGTTGCCGGTTGTTCGGTTGGTTGTTGGGTGCTTTTAAGGCCACACATATGATAGCTCTGACATCTTTTTGGGCTCTAAATACTAGTTCTCTATCTACTGAATTGCCCCAGTATAATACGCCATATTTGAGTGTTGATGCAACATAGCCATGATAGGTTGTTAGTACGGATTCTAGGCTCACCATTTTTGATAGTTTATAGAGAGCATGCTTTATTAAGTTTTTTACATGTTTCGTCTGCCTGGGGTCTCCAAGTCAAATTGTTGTGTATACTAATACCAAGAAATGGAGAGGCAGAGGAAGGCCAAAGAAAAGATGGATGGATTGTGTGAGGAATGATATGAAAGAGAAGGGAGTGAATGATAGCGTGACGGTTGACAGGGGAGAATGGAAGAAGAAAACGTGTTGCGCCGACCCCAAGTAATATGGGATAAGGGCAGGAAGATGATGACTAATACCAAGAAATTTAGTAGCAGTAGTTGATTCTATTTTTGTCCCTAAATAGCTAGTGTCAAGGATGGAAACAAGATGACCTGTTTTGTCTCCAAACAATCTCATGCAGTTGGAGGCATCTTCTTAAATTTAACAGTAATAATCCAACTGAGAGCCTCCGACTGCATTAGATTGTTTGGTGATAAAATAGAGAGCCTCCGACTGCATTAGATTGTTTGGTGATAAAATAGAGAGCCTCCGACTGCATTAGATTGTTTGGTGATAAAATAGAGAGCCTCTGACTGCATTAGAATGTTTGGTGATAAAATAGAGAGCCTCCGACTACATTAGATTGTTTGGTGTTATAATAGAGAGCCTCCGACTGCATTAGATAGTTTGGTTATAAATAGAGAGCCTCCGACTGCATTAGATTGTTTGGTGATAAAATTGAGAGCCTCCGACTGCATTAGATTGTTTGGTGATAAAATAGAGAGCCTCCGACTGCATTAGATTGTTTGGTGTTATAATAGAGAGCCTCCGACTGCATTAGATTGTTTGGTGATAAAATAGAGAGCCTCCGACTGCATTAGATTGTTTGGTGATAAAATAGAGAGCCTCCGACTGCATTAGATTGTTTGGTGAAAAAATAGAGAGCCTCCGACAGCATTAGATTGTTTGGTGATAAAATAAGTCATCTTGTTTCCATATTTTTTAAAGTTCACTTATTACGCAGTCGGGTTTTTTGATTTTTTAAATTTACTTTTTTTTCAACCTTCTAATTTACTAAATATCACATGATGATGTTTATGTTATTCATTTTCTTATGACAGGGGAAAAATAGATGTCAATTATTTTCTCCTTCACGACGAAGCTCGTCCACACACCGTACAACGGGCCGTCTCAAAATTACAGAAGCTTCGGCTGGAGTCTCTCCATCACCCACTGCACCAGACTTTGGTGTAACCAAATTCTTTTTTTTGGGATTTCGATGTCTTAACAGGAGATTTTCAACTCTGCTGAAGCGGTTAAAAACATCATTAAAATCGTAAGTGTCACTGTCATGGCGTCCACACACGGACCACTCAAACACTAAATGCTTGTGTTGTCCTCTGATTGGCCGACTACCCGTCACGTCATCGCAGCCCAGCCAATCGCAGCGGTCGATTAGTGATTTCCCGTAGACACCGTAGTGATGTGAAATTAGTTGCATAATGCGGCAACACCAGTCAATAAGGTAAGAATAGGAGAACAAAACGTGTTGCGCCGAACCCAAGTAATAATGACAAGAGCAGGACGATGATGATGACCGACTCCACCCGTGCGAAGCCGCTGGCAAAAGCTAGTCGTTAGTAATTATGATAAGGGGCAACAAAATTATGGTTACAACATATCCCTTGCCTCCATTGCTATTCACACAACAAATTGCTTACTATAGTATAGTTAAAATCTCGCTGCAGACTTGGTCATAAATCATAATCGGAGTAGGGATGTGCGCTAGTTGCGCGCGCTCAAGGCCATTATCGATAACAGAATCATTAAGGTTATCACGTAAACATACTGCATTCATTAAGTATGCAGGGTAACTAATGAGTACTAATGTGTTTTTACGAGACTTCCTTCTCGTAAGAACACATTAGTATCCATTAGTTAATTATATATTTAATATAATATGTAGTAAATTTGGTAATAAAAAAAAAAAATGTGTATTTATTTCTATCACCCATTTATAAATATATAAAACTATCGATATCACTCATCGACTGCAGTAATGCACAGGACTACGTGTGGGCGTGGCCTGCCCATAAGGCCCGTGAGTGGAAAAAAGAGAGCGAAACACTCGAATGATTTATGACCGAGTCTGCAGCGAGATTTTAACTATACTATAATCGTCCCTTCTGCAAGTGATTTTTGCAGGTATGCAAATACTGCAACCGAGGAGTTCGTAGCTAAATATAACAGTCGCACGGGTCAATCGAAGATAAAGCTACGTTTGCCACGGTCGGTTCCTGGATGGGTGACCATTCGTTACATATCGAGACCCTTTCGTGTCTCGGAATGCACGTTAAACTGTCGGTCCCGGCTGTCATTCGTAGATCTTTGACAGTCGTTACGGGTAGTCAGAAACCCAAAAGTCTGAGAGCTAGTCTTACCAAAGGGTATTGTGTTACCCAGTAACTGGGCTGTGTAGGTCAAATAGGCAGTCACTCCATGTAAAATACAGGTATTTAGCTGCATTCGGTTAGACAGGAAGTAGAGCCCAACAAAGTTGGGTAAAGGTTAGACAGATTGACAAATACTGCAACCAAGCTTGATTAAATAGTTTCGCATAATTAACACTAAGGCTCGCGTGCACCACAAATCACTTAAGGCAAGTATAGCTGCTAACCGGCAGCGCCACCATTGAAAAATTAATAAGTCTGGAGATATGGAACATTTTGAATCTTCCTATGTCATTACAAAATGATGCATATCTCCAGACTTATTAATTTTTTCGTCATTGGTGGCACAGTTAGCAGCTGTACTCGCCTTAAGTCCAGCACTAAACGCCAGCGGAGTAATTGCGTAAACCATAACATTACAATTGATCGCAATGGGTTTCGTTTAACTTTCCTTGGAGACTCGGACTTATGAGGAAAAGACGAGAGTTGCCATCCACGCAGTCATCTTCGTCAGATAAGAGGGCTTGTAAAGGGCTGTCGTATTTTGTCACCCTCTAGCTCACACGAGACCAAATTTTTAAGATGTTAATAAATTCAAAGATGCTTTTTTGAAAAATGTAATCAATTAGCGAACCAGTAAATAATATTAATTTAATAGTTACCCAATTATTAAAAACTCATTTCTATTGAGTTATCTACACTTCTGGACACATCTATTGGCCCACCTTAGAGTTTAGGTTTCGATGGCCCCTACCGAAATATGATTGCTAGATTGAACAAAAACTGTTGATGCAGTTTTAAACCTGATACATTTTACCATCTTTTTCGATCGTATTGTTTTAAATTTGAATTCAGAATACCATACGACGTGGAGCTACGCCTAACAAGTCGGATATGCGCCTTGTTAAAGGCAATTGATTTTTGAATAAAAAACATGTTTTATCAAATAATGGTTTAATTTAATAACGCGTGTTGCCTCCATGGGCATCTACCACAGCTCTCATACGATTAGGCATAGAGTTTATCAACCGCTCTATGAAATTTTGAGGGATCATCTCCCATTCCTCTTCTATGGCAGTTTTCAACTCCTGCATCGTCTGGGCAACTGGCTGACGAGCCCTAACACGTCTTTTTAGCTCGTCCCACATGTGCTCAATGGGGTTCATGTCTGGGCTTCTGGCTGGCCAGTCCATAACTGTGATGTTCACATCCCGAAGATATTCCCTGACGATGCCGGCCGCATGGGCTCTTGCATTATCATGCATAAAAAGGAAATTTGGGCCCACATAGTCCGCGTATGGTATCACGTGAGGTTCTAAGCACTCACGAATGTACCTTTCAGCATTTAATGTTGGCAGCCGTGGTCCTGTAACAACCTCAAGTTGAGTTTTGCCGCTCGCGGATATACCGCCCCAGACAGTCTATGAGCCACCGCCATAAGCAACCCTCTCTTCAAAGCAGCATTGTGCGAAACGCTCTCCCTTACGTCGGTAGACCTTCTTCCTTCCATCATTGCCATGTAACACAATTTTAGACTCATCAGAAAAGAGTACACGGCTCCAATCTTGCTGTGTCCAATTTAAATGACTGCGTGCGAAATGAAGGCGCGCTGTTCGGTGGGCTCGCGGTAGTTTGGGGCCATTAGCTGGCTTGTGTGGTACCATATCGCATTCTTTTAACCTTCTCCGAACAGTTCGAGCGCTCACAGATACTCCGTGGAAGTCGCGAAGTTGGTTTTGTATCTCAATGGAGGTAAGGTGACGATTTCTCAAGCTGGTCGTCACGATGTATCGATCCTGCCTTTCAGTTGTGACCCGAGATCGTGGCCTTCCTTGGCGACGAACAAAGCCGCCAGTCTCTAGGTACCTTCGATAAACATTTCGGACCGCAGATCGACTTAAATTAAGTTGAGCACTCACGTTTCTTTGGCTGTGTCCGGCCTGAATAAGTGCCACAGCTTGGGCGGCGACTTCAGGTGAAGTATCCATAGATTATTGATAGAACCTCACCTTAATGTTAAGAATAAGTAATGTTTGTTGCAAAACCAAAGATATCAATCACTTTTTCAAGAATTAAATCCAAGTAAACCAATAAAACCAAGTTTTCTTAGTATTCGATTGTTTGATATCAACAAACAGGCTCCAAATTGTCTTTTGTTTCTTTAAATTCTGTGTTCGAAATTCAAAAAAAGACTATTGAATGAAATTGTGAATGTGCCAGGTTCAAAACTGCATAAAAACTTTTTGCTCGACCTAATATAAAATTTTAGCTAGGACCAAACGAAACTGAAAATACAAGGTGGGCCAAAAGATGTGTCCAGAAGTGTATTAAACTCAGCTCAAAAAGTATTATCTGTTTTGAGATGAGGTAAATAAATGCCACAATAAAAATGTGTTTTTAATAATTACCTATTAAATTAATATTATTTACTAGTTTGCTAATTTACATTTTTCGAATAAGCATCTGTACATTTAACATTTTTAAAAATTTGGTCCCGTGTGAGCGAGAGATTTTTATTTTTTATTTTATTTTATTTAAAAGGAACAACTAACAGCTACAATACAAAACATAGAAAAATATAAACAGAGATGTGACAATAATGCGACAGCCTTCTTAAACCTAAAAATTAGAAAGCTGATGCGACGCGACCTTCTGTGCTCCAACACTCGTGACATTAAGGTTGCGATTGAGCAGTACCGAGGGTCAAAAAGAGTTCGCTCAGCAATGGAGGTCCCATTTGACGTAACTGAGAACTGCGGATTGTAGAATCGTAACTTCGAAATCCGAGAATCTCGAGGAAGTTAAGGCTTTTTACGGTGACTTATACTCAACGTGGACGACGAAATCAGCGGGGCATAGTGAAGATGACCATCGAGCCGAATTAATGCGTCACTACACAGAGGACATCCTGGATGTCGACTAACGCGAGATTAGCGCGGCTCTCGACCAGCTAAAGAACAACAAGGCACCTGGTGATGATAACGACAGAGCTCCTTAAAGCGGGCGGGGCTCCAGTCATGAGAGAGCTAGTGGGTCTCTTTAACTCCGTCATCCAAGAGGGTATAACACCCGAGGCGTGGAGCAGAGGTGCGGTGGTTCTGTTATTTAAAAAAGGTGACAAAATCTTGCTGAAAAACTATAGGCCCATCTCACTTCTGAGCCACATATACAAGCTGTTCTCGAGAGTCGTCACAAACTGTCTCGACTGGAAACTTAATGAGTTCCATCCACCAGAACAAGCCGTTTTTCGAAAAGGCTTTAGTACCGTAGACCACATCCATACTGTTCGACAAATTGTACAGAAGACCGAGGAGTACAACCAGCCGCTGTTTATGGCATTTGTGGACTACGAGAAAGCCTTCGACTACATTGAAATATGGGCAGTTCTGGCTTCTCTGCAACGATGTCGAATTGACTGGCGCTACATTGAAGTGATGAGGTGTTTGTATGACGCTGCAACGATGACTATCCAGATCCAGGATAAGAAAACGAGCCCCATCCAACTGTTAAAGGGGGTGAGACAGGGGGATGTGATATTCCCGAAATTGTTCACCAATGCACGAGGACGACGACGTGAGGAGGAAGTCTTTAAGACGCTGGACTGGGCTGGGTAGGGTATCAACGTAAACGGCGAGTACATCTCACACCTTCGGTTTGCCGATGACATCGTCATAATGGCAGAGACTTTGGAATGCTGCAGAGCCTCTCGGCCATATGCATTTGATGATACTTTCATTGCATTTACTAAAAAGCTGTTATTTTGATATTACAAACAGATACTTCAATTTTGTATGTATGTAATGTCGTATGTATGTAGAATGTATTTTATTCATTTAACAATCAACACTCTTGAATTACTCTTTTAACTTATTATGTTGTAGCCTCAGACCAACAAAAAAAAGTGTTGTAGTTGTTTATAGACCCTGAATCATGATGATGTCGGCGCAACATGACTTTCTCTTCCATACTTCTCTATATTAGTCGTCACTCGGTAGTCACACCCTTTCTAGCCATATCAACCCTCACACAGTCCATCCATCGTTTCTTTGGTATTCCCCTACTCTTATAGCCATCCACATTATTACTCGAAGCTTTCCTCATGACATTTTCCTAATTCCTCCGCAACACATGCCCATACCATAATTTCATGTAATATATATTAGATGAATCAGAATGATTGCATGTATATTAGTATGGTTTTTAATCGATAAAAGATTTTTTCAGAGGTATCTTCGTGATATTTTTCTATCCTATCAAATTAGTTGTATTATGTTTTCAACCCACTATCTAACTAGCATATATCCTGAAGAATATCATATATTTTTCTGATTTTGTTTACTGTAGTAGATCATATACTTCTAGGCAATAAAAAACTTGCGTTTAGGTCCTGTGGTCCCCTTAACATAATCTGTGTATACCTAGCTACAAGGTATAAAAAAAATACAAAAAGTGATGCAAGTTATAGGTTTATTATCAAAATATAAGCTGAAGATGAATCCATAGGTAGGTCATACTATTCGAGTAAAAGTATATTGTAGGTTTATACATAATTATAATCGCAGTTAAAACGCAGTTAAAACGAATGCATTGTTGAATATGAATTGACCTCCTTAAGGTATTCTAATCATTATTACTTATAACTAGTAATGGTGCAGACTTATTACTACTAAAAGAGCGACGTTTAGTTGTATTTATAAAGTTTTTAATAATTTTTATATCACTACGTACTTCATTCATATCTTTAATTAATTTATTAACATCTTCCAATATTTTGTTCAACGTGTTATCTGGGCCCTCTGACTTAGGTGGTTCTTTTAGACACTTTTGGACAATAACTTTATATATTAAATCCAGTTTCATTTGGTACAGCATCGTTCCTCGCTCGTCGTCGGATAACTTCTTCTGTAATTGAGCCTTCTCAAAAATGGCTTCTCTTAAGCGAGCCGGCAATCGATTACAGTTAATACACGTAGCTTCACGTGGTCGCAAAATGATAACATTCTCCAATTTTATGTTCTTTAACCATTTTTTATATAAACTCCTTGGGAGCATTTTTTTGATGAATTTATTACAAATGATGTCTTCGAGTGATGTTATGAATTCCACCTGTTTTTCCAATCTCTTTATGTTACCTATAATTTCTAAATTATTGACATCATTAACAGCAACACCGACTAAGAGGTTCATAAGAACTATTGAAACAAGAATGAGAAATGACAAAAATATTAAGCGTAATATAATGATAGATGCTGATGCATCTGCAGCGCTTTTCTTGCTCAATGTGTCATTATAGTCAAACTCTGATGTCATCATGACCATCGTCATCATAAAAGCTGACCAAGGACCTTCAAATGGTGGTTTTGAACGAAACTGTATCATGAAGCTAACAGAGAAGCCAAATATGAGGAAGACGAATGAAACAAGAATCTGAAACAAATAAATAAATTTTAATTTTGTGTATAACATAAGTAATGCACGTGGATCTGAAACCAACCCATCTAGCACTATAAATTTTAATAATACCAACTGACCTTGAATACTTTGCTTGCAACTTTTCCAAACATCAAAACATAATATCCCCAGTTAGGGAATCTGGAGAGAAGAAACATCATTTCAAACCAGGACAAGAGCAGCGCCACAGTGGCGATGAGCCGCGCCCATTCCGCACTTGACTCTGAATCCCAAGACACTATTCGAGGCAAAAGCAATGCCAACATAACAGACCAGAATTTCGACCACGTCTCTAAACAAAGAAGGTACCTCTTGCTTTTAATTTTGATGAAGATGATCTCCTGGTGATAAAAAACAAACATAATTTATTAAACAGTTGAAATTAAAACTGATTGAAACAGTTGTATCAAGAAAGATATGTTCAAATTACCTGAATTGCAATTAAGCAAATACTCAAATTCATAATAATATGTATCCATATACTACTACGCAAAATAAATGGCACTTCTTTCGTTTTATCTTTATAATAGAACACAGAAATTGCGTACACGTTGAGAGACAACACAAAACATACATGCAGGACTAAAATACTATAAAAAAATGATAACAATGATCTCCATTTTAGATACAAAAAACTTTGCAATAAGGGATGAAGGAGTAGCTTATGTTGGTCGTATCTATTTCCAGTATTTATCAGAGCCTTGATCACCCGCATTTGTTTCATGTTGAATTTATTTGGGAGTAAAACTCCATAGTCTACTGCAACTTCACAATTAGATTCCTGGAGACTCACACCTTGGCTAGATATATATGAGTCGAATATTTCTTGCATGAACTCAGTTGGTTTTGATAAGTTATTCATTAAGATATGTATGGGGGGTAGCTTCGTTTTACTAATTCCATTACTTCCGGTTCCAGAAAGGTCAGCTCCTTTACGAAGTAGTAGTACAATCATTTCTCTATTACCATGATAGCAAGCTTCATGCAAAGGTGTTCTCCCTGCGGAATCAGCAGCATGAATAGTTTCACTGTCATGTTTTATAATCATTTCTGCTATTTCATAATGATTTTTACTAGCAGCTATATGCAAAAGTGATGTCCATGTTAAAATGTCTTTATCAATGATATTATGGCATTCCAGAAAAGCGTTCACTTGAGCACCTTTGAAGACGAGTAATTCTGCACAAATGAGATGGTTATTTGATACAGCGTAGAGTAACGGTGGACCCATACTGTCAAACCTGTTTATCAGTTTTGCTGTTACGTTGCTATTATATTCAAGTAAATGTTCTAGTACATCTCTACTGCCATGTTTAGCAGCTACATGGAACACGTTAGCTTTATTTGATATTTCTACTTCTATGCTGGAACCTGCTTCGAGCAATAATTTGAGGACATCTAATTGATTGTTAGCGATTGCTTTAAAAAGTGCAGTCTCTCCTTTTTCATTGCGAAAATCGATTGTGTTGTTATATTTCGCGACACTTAATATTCCTTGAAGTATATCTATGTTGCCCAATTGTGCTGCGATGTGGATGGGTGATTCTCCGTTGGCCTGTAAGCAATCACAATTTTAAGAAGTTTCTTATAAATTATGATTATTTATCAGCAAAGTTACTGAATGTGGAAGTACCTTCATGGTGATGCTAGCGCCTGCACCGAGAGCTATACAGACTCCTTGTATCCACTCTGCTTTGACTGCCGCGCAGAGCACGGTGGAGCCACACCGATCTTTCACATCCACAGTCGCCAAGTACGGATCTTCATTGCTGCACTTATGATTTGCTAACAACTATAAAAAAATGGACATAACAATATTATTCAGAGCCTAGATGCCACCTTGCTGACTGGCTTCTATTCATACCACGGCATGGGCTGTTGTCATATTTTCAACACGATAGAAGAAGTAATGTAAAGTCGTAAACTTTACATCGCTATCCAATCAACATCATGATATTGATTGGATTTGCTGTATTGAGAGCGTTACCCATGAGCAGCCCTTCTATCCAGCAATGGACGTCATTCTGCTGATATGACCACAAGTCCAGAAATATCTTAGATTAGCTTGGAAGATAGATTTCATAGATATTTCAACTTTTTGAACCAAAAAACTAGTGCTTTATAAGTTCCTTGGTCCTTGTACTTAAACCTTCGAGCGTCAGAATACCTGTAACAGTTCTTTGTTCCGTTTCTTTACACAAACATGCATGGCAGTGAGCCCCTGGCTGTTCCAGACGGTGGCAGACGCACCACCCTGCAGCATCTGTTCCACGGCGGCCTCGCTCTCAAGCTCAACCGCTGTATGCAGCGCAGTGTCTAGCGGATTACTTTTGTGACAGCACTTCTGGAACCTGCCACCGGCTTTTAATAGGAATTTTACTGTTTCATTAAAACTGAAAATAAAATATTTTACTTTCATAACTTTTTCTTTAGTCCAGTTTAAAGTTCTCTGGGAAAATCATCACATTTTGATTAAGTGGCTTACTTGTTTACATCAATTTTGTGCCCCATGTAATGCGCACAGCCAGCAACGTCCAGTGGAGTCCTACAAAGCAGGTCAAGCGCGCTTGGATCAGCACCGGCGGCGATTAGCAACTGCACGCAATGGTGTTGAGCGCGAGCGCTGGCTGCGTGCAGCGCTGTCCATCCTTGCTGGAACAGTGGCAACTGACCACACGGAAAAATATTTTGTTTGAATAAATAAAGATAAGATCAAAATTTACCGATGGTCGGATCAAACTTTCATACTGAAAAAATTACAAGACGATATTTTTGTCATATGCATATTGTATGTGTATTGATTAATTAAAAAAAAAAAAAATAATTCATTCATTTAATTTTTTTTTTGTTATATTTTTTGTTTCTGTGTTTTTGTCATTTTTTTGTATATTTTTGTTTTTTGTTAATTTGTCGCTTGGTGCATAAAACCATTATTCATAAGCACCCACAATTTCTTTTATATTCCTGCAGTCGTGCTCCATGCCATCGCTCCATTTATCCGGCAGTGTAGATTCGATGTTAAGTCGACATGGTATATTTGTCAACTCATTCACTGGTTGACTATGCCTTTTAACTACTTCTACGGTTTCAGGTGATAAATTAGTGACGTGATCTACGACGCTTTTTCGCAGAGCTGAAAATAAAAACTTCCTTGTAGAGTTTAAGTTGACTTGTTCAGCAAAAAATTGCGGGGTAATTGCATAATACATTTTGACAATGCAATTTCATTCATTGAGTTATTTGATGTTGAGCAGATTAATTTTTCAAAAAATTAGGAATTTCCTTCAAAATCGCGAAAAAGTGATAGAAAGTTTGTTACGCATGTGGAGTGTACTTTACTCCTAAATAACTTTACCTTCCGGAAAGTTCAGCAGTAAAGCAATTTGCTTCGCGTTCCCTGCCCAGGCGGCTAAGTGGAGGGGTGTTCTGCCCTGCTTGTCAGACCTGGAGTTGTCAGCTCCTGACCTGAGCAGCAGGTCTAGGGCGTCGTTATCATGCATGGCTGCGATATGGCAGGCAGACACGTGGTTCAGACGGCACGTCGCATTTGGGTTGGCACCCATTGCCATCATTCTAGAACAAAAAGTCCTTTACTTTAAATTGTTCATCGTTATCTAAAGCTGGGTTTACGACAACAACAAGTCCCAATACTTGCACCTGGGCACTTGGTAGCAGTTCTGATATCTCAATCAATCTGCCTAGCCTTTTCCCAAATATGTTGGGGTCGGCTTCCAGTCTAACCGGATGCAGCTGAATACCAGTATTTTACATGGATCGACTGTCTACCTGACCTCCACAACCCAGTAACTGGGTAATACGATACCCCCTGGTAACACTGGTTGTAAGACTTTCGGGCTTCTGACGACCCGTAACGACTGTCAAAGATCCACGAATGACAGCCGGGACCAACGGCTTAAGGTGCTTTCCGAGGCACGGAAATTCTGATATCTGTGTCGTTAAATACACAATAAATGAACAAGAGCTGTTCACTGTTATAATTTGTTCTACTCAGCCAATAGACAAGAGAGGAGCTCAGCATAAAGAAGTCTTCGCCACGTTACAAAGATGTGTGTCATGTATATGGCAGCACCGCCGTGTTCTCACGGAGGCGATCGGCGGCGGCGATCTCTCGCGTCCAAACCTGGTCCAGGCCATGGTGCGGAGCGAGAGTGCATGGGAAGCCGTCACCTCCTTCTGCGAAGCAGTAATGCTCGCGAAGGAGGAAGCGGAACGCGTGAGGGAGAGGCAACAGCCGCGCCCTCGCGCCCCTAGCCGCCGTAGGAGACGCCCTGGGCGGCGGGAATCGATTGCCGATTCCCGGCCACCGTAGGCGCGGGCTTGCGGACGACGAGTAATGGGCAGCTCGCCGTCCGGTAAGGACCAGGCCCGGGTCGACGGCGCGTTGTGTTCCACGCGCGCCTCAAAGAGATGTCAGCAGTGACGGGGTCAATTGGGCCGATGCCGCCGGGGTCGCGGGTAGTTCGAAAGAGATACCGTGGCCCTGGCACGGGCAACTGAAGGAACATGGGTGGGTTTTAGTCAGTAAAAGTCTGACACGCCCTCCCGCTCTGCCCAGAGCGGGAGAAGTCATTTGATGATTTCCCATCCACAAAAAAAAAAAAAAAAAAAAAGGGTTCGGCAAAGCCAATGGTAGCCATCTACTCTGCACCAAGCTCTACATCGCCCCGTATTTTTGGACGTTTGAATTGTTCGCTGATTTTGGTGTTGTGATAAGGAAATAGTTATCTATCACTAGCTGCGCCCCGCGGTTTCACCCACGTAGACCGGGATAAAAATAACCTATGTGTTAATCCCGGGTATAAGCTATCTACATACCAAATTTCATTCAAATCGGTTGAGCCGTTTAAGCGTGAAGAAGTAACAAACACACACATACTCACAAACTTTCGCCTTTATAATAATAGGTCTTTGAACCTATGAAATTGCCGTTTTGTATGAAAAAATTTAAACGAATTTTTTTCATGCATTTTTTATTTGTATTAATCGAAGTAATCACCCATGCAATCAATGCATCTTTGCAAAGCAGTGGCAGTTTATTGATGCCCTTCTTAAAGAAATCAGCTGGACGGGAGGCAACAAATTCTTCAAAGGCATTTTGTACTGCCTCTCGGGTATTGAATTTTTTTACCGCCAAGAAGTTATCCAAATTCTGGAAAAAGTAGTAGTCTGTAGGCGCAAGGTCTGGTGAGTAGGGCGGATGACGGAGAGCTTCCAACCCCAGTTCTTGCAACTTGGAGACCGTCTGCTGTGCAGTATGAGGTCGCGCGTTGTCGTGCAGGAGCAGCGGAGACGAGCGATTGACCAATGCTGGTTGGAGATGTGCCAGCTTCTCCATCATTGTGTTCAGTTCTTCACAGTACACATCTGAAGTAATGCTCACCCCGTTTGGTAAGAAGCTGTGATGAATCACACCGGCGCTAGACCACCAAACAGTGACCATCACTTTTCTAGGGGTAAGTTTTCGTTTAGGGCATTGTTTAGGTGCTGAACCAGGATCCAACCAACTTGCTGAGCGCTTGCGGTTATCAAACAGAATCCATTTTTCATTGCAGGTAACAATGCGGTTCAAAATTCCTTCATTTGTGTGTCTGTTGAGCAGTGCAAGGCACGTCTCGACGCGTACTTCGCGCTGGCGATCATTGAGTTCGTGGGGCACCCATTTGTCAAGCTTTTTTACCTTGCCAATTTGACGCAAATGGACCAATATTGTTTTGACGCTAACGTCGAAAGCTGCTGCTAATTCAGCCGTAGATCGTGTATCATCAGCTTCCACAATCGCCTTTAATTCGTCATTGTCGACCAAAGTCTTCGGACGACCGCGAGGTTCATTTTTCAGGTCGAAATTTCCAGAACGGAAGCGAGCAAACCAATAACAAGTGGTGCGTTGGTTTGTAGTGTTAGCTCCGTAAACGTCGTTGATGTTGCGTGCCGCTTGTGCCGCGTTGCTGCCACGACGGTACTCATATTCCATAATTACTCGAATTTTTAACGTATCCATGATGACGAAAAAGATTGAAATGCGATGAAAATGTAACACTAATTTAATAAACAAATGACTACTTTTGGAAAAAAAAATCCATGTTTTTAAAATAAAATTAATTTGAAGTTAGAATTCTTAGCCAAACAAAAATTATTTTGATTTGAAATGGCCAGTACTGCAGAACGGCAATTTCATAGGTAAAGACCTAATATTAGTGTGATAACACCCAATCATATAACACAGTCAGATTTTATGTACAAAGACAGTGGGAACCTTGGTTGTCTTCACATATTATAACTGTATACAGGGTCAATTGGAAGGAGCTTCCGAGACGTGATGAGTATTGATATCTAAAAACGAGAAAACGAAAAAGAAAAACAGATTTTCTAAACTCATAGTTCCAAGTAACTTCGCTACCTGTGGCCGTGGGCCCTGTAAAAATTATGTTTAGGTACCCATCACCTCTATGGAAATTCGCTAGCAAAATTTGCTCGTCATGCATCAGCTGGCCTTAATACTTCACCTGCTCATAAAAGCGGTATCACCGCCTGGAATCGATTCTAAGAGTCGTGTATTCAACCTAGTCACGTGGGTCGCACTTCGTCTCATCGTAAGTGTTCCTTCTAGTATCTCCAAAGTATTCATAGTTAGGTTCGTTGGGAAGAATGGTTTAACAGCTGCTCTGTATTTGCTAGCTGTTGGAATGTCCAACCTGAAAAAAAAATGTATTTCAAAGTCAAATTAAATTAGCTAACAAAACTCCGCAGACATGATGAGGATCGGTATGTTAACACGATAAAACAAAAAAAAAAAAAATGTGCTGTTCCTTTTTTTGGGGTCAACGGCCGCTGGTGTAGTTACTTGAAGTAGGAGTCGTCGTGTTTGGTATCGATACCCTGATGGGTATCGATACCGAACCCAAGATGTGATCATCTTTGAAGTTAATACAAAAAAAAAACAAACTGATTATTGCTACTGATATTTCAAGTAAAAATACGTGTCTTACAACCACAAGAAAAAAAAAAACATCAAATATGTATTTTTTTTGTTTTATAATGTTTAGATAGGTATCTATATCCATTACGGCAGAGTTTCGCTAGCTACTTTAATTTGATCCTGTATCACACCGTTGCAACATTCTGAGGACATCGTTGCAATATTATCCAGTCAGTAGCAGGACTACAAAGAATGAGTCGGAATGATATCTCGTGACGGCCAGCCAGCTAAAGACTTAAATGCGACAAAAAATTAAAGTAATTAACCGACTTCAAAAAGGAGGAAGTTCTCAATTCCTCGGAACATTTTTTTAAATTTATAACCAGAGAACTGAATAGGTAGAGTATATTTACCTAAACTTCGAGGGAGTAAGTAACAAAGAGTGGATAATACCTCCTCTAAAATCCCGGAATAATGTTAATGACTTTTTAATCCCGGGATTTAAAAATCACGAATGATTTATTGGACTTTATAATTCTTTACAAATTATATATTGTATTGATTTGAAAAATCAAATTACATTTTTTAGGGTTGTTCGTCTTTTTAACCATTTCTAGAAATGTAAACAATAACAAATTCAAACGAAACACACTATAATCTATTATAGTGTGTTAGCTCTAGCTCTACACAATAGCTTTCCAAGAAATGAACACGTGCTACAGAATTCCTAGAAACTGTGCCGCTATCGCAGTTTGTAAACAAACGCGCGCAGCTGGCCGAATGACGTCAGCGGGTGGTACAATCGACTAGTTTTTTTAAGCGGCATTCCCACTCGCGTTAGCGGTTATTCCGATCTCTGTTTGTAACGGTAAACAGTAAAGAATATTCTCTTTTCTATCTAAAGCTAGAAGAATTGAAGCAACACATACCGGTCTCCCTGCCTATTATCAAGACTCCTTGTTTTCATTTGACGCTGGAGTACTGGGTCCAAGTAATTTTGCCCATCATCCTCTGTTTCTTGACCTAAAATAATAAAAATATCAATACAGCCTAACCTCATACCTACGAACATAATATGAGCTCTTTTTGAATTGTGTGCGTAATGGTAGGTAAATAGTCAGATTCATATATTACATACAGTTCGACCAAGCTCTGCTCGGGTGAAAGTAGAGGAACCAAATTTTCCCAGTTAAGAGACCTAGCTGATGTTCTTAACAGACCCGGAGGTTTGATAAATTTCTGGAGGGAGGTGGACTGGTTCGAATAACCCCCGACGACCACCATGGTCCACGCACAATGGTCCACACGAAGGACTAAGTGCGGAAACCAAAGCCTTTAACATGGAACATAGATAGAACCCCTATAATGTAACTTTCATCGAAATCGTTGGAGCCATTTTTGAGAACGTGATCACAAAATAACTGGATGACTTTTAACCGTCTTCAAAAAAATAGGCTATAATAGGTGAAGGGAGTAAAAGCCTATGACATAATTAGATTAAAAAAAAAACGAATATTAAATCATATGCAGGGTGCTTATGATTTCACACTGTCAATATGGCGTAACAAACCACAATATTTCTGGTGTTTCTCACAGTTTTTAATGCGTTTACGCAAAACCGAATCGGGGCACCCCAACTTCACGTAGTCGTTTGGCCTAACCCTAGAGTATATATAAAAATCTGGAGGTGCGAAGGGAGGGCAGCCCCCGCCCGCTGTAACCTGGGTGCCTATCCTTTGTCACGTAAGGGTGAAGGGGTTGCACTTCCAGCAGCGCAGGAGACATTATAGAAGCAGATGTTCCTATTGTATAAATAGCCAAAGCATCAGCCAGCCAGTTCATTAAATGCTGTATTAGACGTATCGGCTGAATGTCATTCAGGCCGCTAGTTGTACTCGCCGTTTATTGGAAAGGCTGCGTGGTTGTCTGAACGGCTAATTAAACTAGTTGGCTGCGACAGACATAAAAGATGGCACATATTACGCCCATGTTTTATACCTTAGGGCCTATTTCACTATGTCCGAATAGCCACTACTCACCGAATAAATTCAAAAATGGAGAAGAATTTGAAATTAACTTACTTGGCAAATAATTTCACGTAAATTCTGTTCCATTTTTAAATTTATTCGGTGAGTAGTGACTATTCGGACATCGTGAAATAAGCTATTAGTGTAATGAATACACGTTTTTGGTTTTAAAGAAAATACTGGCTTATTATTCAATGCACAAGTTAAAACAGCACAAAGTTCTTTGTTGTCTATCAAACTAAACGGTATGTTGTTTTCCTCTCACTGAGATTAAAATTATGACACATCTCTTATGTGTTATTAATTATGTCTTATTTGTGGTCTTTACCACAAATAATTATTAACTATAATAAAATAGTAATACAGCAATGACTGCCTTAATATTTGAAAAATTTCTAAAATGGAAGAATGATTGAGTACATAAATTGGCAAAAAACTGGCCAAGTGCGTGTCGGACCGCGCACAATGAAATAAACTTAGCATTGTATTTGAAAAACATATTCTTCCATATGATATACGTCACGGTCAATTCTCCAACAGCAAATTTGTTTGAAATACGAAACAAAAAAAAACATGTCATAAAATTACAAATTAACAATTTTCAGACTTTTTTCTTTATTTGTTCTGTTAGACTTTAATTATTGCCCATGGTGCTGTTGCTTCTTGGCCAACGGTAAGTATCCTATAAGTAAGTAGGTTTTGATTTACTTGCGAGTATCAAAATATATCCCATTGCTTGAAGCTTGATTTTTTTACTACTCCAAGGGACCATATCGTCACCGAAACGTGGCGACGTGAGACGTGTACGTCGTAGAAAGTAGCGAATGTGTCATTATTCTCCTGCCCTTATCCCAATCTATTTGGGGTTGGCGCAACATGTCCTTTTTTCCATACTTCTCTATTATTCGTCATCTCGGTAGTCACCCCCTTTCTAGCCATGTCATCTTTCACACAATCCATCCATCGTTGCTTTGGTTTTCCCCTACTCTTATAGCCATCGACATTCATACTCAAAACTTTCCTCAAGACATTTTCCTCACTCCTCCGCATCACATGCCCATACCATGACAACCGATTTCCGCACAACTTTTCAGTCACCGGTGCCACTTTCAAACTTCCTCTTATGTACTCATTTCTTATTCTATCCATTCGTGTAACACCACACATCCCTCTTAGCATTCTCATCTCAGCTGCATGCAATTGCTTTACATTCATCCCTTTTGTGGCCCAACATTCTGATCCATACAAGACAGCAGGTCTAACCATTGTTTTATATATCTTCCCCTTAAGTTTAAGGGGAATGCGGGAGTCGCAGATTGTTCCCGTGACCTGCCGCCATTTCATCCATCCGTTTTCCGTTATCCATTAACCGACCGATCTACTTCGCCATCGCTTTGCACGATTGAACCGAGATACCGAAAGTCGGAGCAGACTGGGAGAAGCGCACCATCAAGCGCTATGGCTCCAGAACTGGAGATACCGCCGAAATCGCAGAACATATAGTCAGTTTTGGTTCTGCTGATTTTCAAGCCAAAATTCTCCAGTTTCTGTTGCCATTTCTCCAATCTGCTCCGAATCTCAGGTACATCTTCACTGACAAGAACAATGTCATCGGCAAACAGCATACACCAGGGTGCCTCTTCCTGTAGATTCGACGTCAGAGCATCCATAATCAACAGGAAGAGGTAAGGACTTAAAGCCGACCCTTGGTGCAAACCAACAGCCACATTGAACTCGTCCATATTCCCAGCAGCCGACCAGACGTAGGTACGAGATTGACTGTACATAGCAGGAATTAACTCTACATACTTCCCGGGCAAACTTTTTTTTTCAAGGCCCACCACAACACATCCCGAGGTACCCTATCATACGCTTCTCCAGATCAATGAACACCATGTGCAAGTTCTTGTGTGCACGTCTGTACTTCTCGCACAATTGGCGGAGTGCAAAAGTGGCGTCCATTGTTCCTCGACCTGGCATAAACCCAAACTGGTTCGGGGTAATTTCACTCTCCTCTCGCAGTCTTTTCTCTATTACTTTCTCCCATACCTTCATACTATGTGACATGAGCTTTATTCCTCGATAGTTGTTGCAGTCCTGTACATCACCTTTATTCTTGAAGATGGGTACTAGCGAACTATTGCACCATTCTTATGGGATCCCTCCTACATGCAACAACTTATTAAAGAATAAAGTCAGCCACATACATCCATCTTCTTTTAAGCACTTCCATACTTAGTAGCGTAAAGTAGCGAAAGTGTATTTTGTAGATTTTACAGGAGAGCAAAAATCTCTTTTTTTTTTGTTACTTTTGAAATGGGCCCCTATAACCGATTCTGGATTTATAAAGTTTTTCAGTAATGAAATGAGAAGCGCAATATTACCTACAGTCTAGTCAACAACGTAAATATCACATTCATAACTTGAATTCCTCTTAGAAAAAATAAATAAGAATACTTTTGGTTCACAGTAACGTAGGTATATGCCAAATTCGCAATTATGCAACAATAATTTGCGGATGTCTAATAATTTGTAACATTTTGTTCCGAGTAAAATGCTTTCCGTATTTCCGTTTTTTTTTTTCCTTTTGAGGTATGGAAGCCAACAGGAAAACCGGCTGACATTTTCGGTATTTTATTAGAATTAAAATAAAATGTACGTTATCGGGTTTTTCCGTCAGAGATCTCTCAGTAGGTAATTACAGCCTGGAGTCTGGATTTGTGCCCGGTTTATGGCAATAGGCTAGGACATGTAATCATCATCTCCCATGTAATCATGGGACTTAAAAATAACTGGTGAAATGTTGGTGTACTAGTATTTACTATAGGTACACTTTTTTGCCTTTAATGCCATCCTTAACCCTACGGAATAGAAGTCAAAATCGGTTGAACGGACTGTAAAAAAGGTTTGTTTAAATGTCTAATCTTATTGCAAATGGATAGGTCCTCAGATGAAGGTGGCCATAGAGTAAGATCACCATCTACCTGCCTTTTCTCAACGACATTGGGGTCGGTTACCAGTCTAACCGGATGCAACTGAATACTAGTAATTTACATGAAAGTGACTAAGACCTCCACAACCCAGTAACTGAGTAATACGACATCCCTTGGTAAGACTCGTTGTCAGACTTTCGTTCTTCTGACGACCCGTAACGACTGTCAAAGATCAACGAATGACAGCCGGAACCAACGGTTTAACGTGCTTTCCGATGCACGGAGGGGTCTTGGTATGTAAAGATAGTCACCCATCTACGGACCAACCCTGCTTAACCTGATCGATCGACCCGTGCGGCTGTTAGCCACAAGCTCATAGACTAAGATAAAGATAATTATTTAAAATATTACCTGAATCGCGAGGAGTGTGATATGTTACACGTTTTGCCTCACGGCTATTATTTTTTTTAGTCCTCAACATCGTCACAATTCGTGCACAATGCTCTCGAAGCACGCAAATACTGATGTACCTACTCTAAAATAATAATTATTATTGTTATACAATATAGGTATTTACGTAATTTTCCTCATTAAAACCCTTTGAAAACAAATAAAGTGAATCATAGATAATGTAATTAAAACAGTAAGTTAATATGAATTATAGAGAAATAAGACAAGATTACTTTGTAGAAAAATATTTTGTTTATTACATTATTTTAAAACAGTTTACAGATGTATAATTTCTTCTTAAATACCTACATATTAAAATTACACTTTTATCATCTCGGCATTTTACACAACTGCAAACATTTTAATTTTCTTGAAAATAAATAAACAATATTTCAAACACACAATGCATAGCCACAAAACTTCAGTAAATATACAAAATTCTAAAGTATAAACATGCTTATTATTAAATGTAGAATGACTAACTAAATCAAATTAAATTCAATATCACAATTTAAATTATTATAAAATTAAATCAAATTAAAACAATATCTTAAAATTAGTCACTACGTGAACCATGCAGCAGTGGTTCACGAACTGACAGTCGAAACGTTCAGCAAAAGCCTTCAGGATACTGTTGCGGCTGGTCCGCACCCTGCGCACCAGGGATGTGCACCGCTTGCGCATGACTGTGTAGAAAAAATTCACACGCGCCTCAGCAAACATCCCCGATGCGCTACAGAAGCGAGGCAGCCCCAAGAGTACCCTAAACGCGTTATTGTATTGGACACGTAGAGCGCTGTACTGTTTCTGCGTGTAATCCATCCACAGACTGCCTGTATAAAAGGACGTACAAAATACCGTAAATGGGGTTTTGACGCCCCTCGAAGACCGAGCAAATCTACGAGCGATCATATTCACAAGAACAGACAGCGCCCTACGTTCCCTTTCAATGTCTGCATTGTCTTCCAGGTCAGAGGTCTCTAAATGTCCAAGATATTTAAAAGTATTTACTCTATTAAGTGAGCTCAAGTAACTCAAGTAGCAGATGTTGGAGAAAAAACAGCCAGGCTGAAGTGGGAGTGGGCCGGACACGTCGTGCGAATGCACCCGGAGAGATGGGCAAAGATCGTCACCCACTGGACGCCTGAGGGAGGACATCGCCGTCGAGGCAGGCCACGGCGAAGGTGGTGTGACGATCTGATAAGGTTTGCAGGGCCAACATGGCCAGAAATCGCACAAGACAGGGAGGTGTGGAAGGAAAAAGGGGAGGCCTTTGCCCAGCAGTGGGACACAATGTAGGCTAATAATAAAAAAAAAAAAAAAAAAGTGAGCATCCGTTGAATTTAATTGCCGGCAAGGACACTTCCTCTTGGCCCGAAAGACCACGCACTCGCTCTTATTCGCATTATACAACAAACCATGTTGCTCAGCATACTTTTCGCAGATGCGAATCAGTCTCGACACACCACAGACAGAGGCGCTCAGCAGCACCATGTCGTCTGCGTAAGTGATATTGTTTCGGCACACACCTCCAATATGGCAACCGACATGCATGCAGCTGAGCCCCTCTATCAGTGCATTAACATATAGGTTGTAGAGCTTCGGTGAGGGTAGCCCTCCTTGCCTCACTCCGCAATCCAACCTGTATGGAGTCGAGTAAGCCCCCGACCATCGAACAACATTGACCTGATTGTTGTACCAGTATTGGGAGACACGGTACAGTTCGTCTGGCACTGACGCTTGCTGCAGCTTTTGCCACAGCAGATCATAGCAAACCAAGTCAAATGCCTTCGACAAGTCGAGGAAGCAAGCAAAGCTTTTCTTTTCTTTTCAAAGACAGGTGTACTTCTATCAGTGTAGTACTTGACAGTCTGCTTTAAACACAATATAGCTGTTTCTGTAGAAGGACCAGCTTTGACACCAAACTGGTTGTCATGTAAATACAAGTATTTATCTAGCTGAGTGTTAAGCAAACTATCAAGCACTTTCGAAATAACAGTGGCCAATGAAATGGGCCTATAATTATTTTTATCGCTGACATCACCGGTTTTATTATTAATAATTGGCACCACCACAGTTTCCATCATCTGCTCAGGCAGATAAGAATGCCCTAAACACAAGGAGTAGAACATCGCTAAGACTCTGGACAGATGATGACCAGCATGCTTAAGGTGTTCAATACTTAAATCATCGTGTCCTGGAGACTGGTGCCCCTCGACATAGACATAATTACCTCCTTTGCCGTAAACCAGATACTGTACTCCTGTCCATTACAACCAACACTGCCTGTAAACTGTGACGGTCCCAACGGTGACGACACAGCGAAGTGCTGCCTAAAAAGATCGGTAATCCCCGTGACATCAGTAGCACCACCGACACTCACCGGCAGGCCCGACCCACCATTGAGATTATCGGTAGATTCCCAAAAACTGCGAAAGTCACCCTTATAATGATGCGACGCCAACATATCCATTTTAATTTGGTCACTATTGTCCTGGCACCATCGCAAGCGCGACTTAAAAATTTTACGACTTGTTTGCATTACACTCCAAACAGGACCCTCGCGCGGTCTTCCATAAGACACCCACTGCTCAAACTTTAGCCTGGCCTGCCTGTGAGCATCACTCACGTGTGTCTCGAGCCGTTCGCTTCGCTTATAAAACTATAAGTGTCAGAGTTTACTCCTAACAGTTCAACATCGGCTCTTAGTAACTCAGATTCCTGAAAAAAATAATCCAATTCGATATAAAATTGTTCATTGGGATGCGAATTAAAGTCTCCGAGTAGAAATGCATTTTCGATATTGTTAATATATATATATATATATATAGCACTCCCCAGGCTGAGGCAGTCCATAAAATCCGTTAAGTTCGCACTATTATCCGTCACACACTAGAAATGACCTTGATTTCATGCATACTCGGCACACACTCGCGGGTTATCGCAATGCACTACCGAAATGTTAACGAAAACAGTTTTTCTCCACAGCAGTGTGACTTCGCCGTAGTGCCGTCCTCGTAGCATGCCAGCCGTGGTGTCCACCGCCGACGTCCTGGTAACCCGAAATCAGCGTCAATATCGCTCAGGATATCGTGGGGCAGCAACCATGTTTCTTGTAAGGCAATTATGTCTGACGTGCTACATAGTTGCTTGACACCTCTTACAATTGTAGCTTACTAGGTTATACATTCATATTTATTTTACGCCGTTCACAGTACCAATGTTTGCACCGTTCATGTAATTTCTCATTTTAAAATGTACGAATCTCCTGAAAATAATTTCCTCGGGCCATAGTTTACTATCAAGAAACATCTTCATTTTAGCTTCCGAAACAAAGAATTTGTATGCGTTATGTTCTTTGCGATATTTACACGATACACTTTCAAGCGCGATCATTTCGATCATTTTAATATACACATAATCAGCAATATCTTTCTCTATCGTGTCTTTATGCACTTTAGTAATGAAGATTGGCACTGTTTTTATTGCGGCTTCGAATTTACCTTCATTATCCCTGGCGGTACCCGGGGTGCCCATGTATCGGTAGCTCATACTACGCTTTTTGCAGTATGAAACTTTTCCCATCCGTAATTATTATTGTTTTGCACCGGCTCACGTACACTAGGTGCGGTCGGCGTCGCCACCGCTGCCATATGCACGACCGTTCTTCGCTGTGGTGACGTCACGGCTTTCCGACTCGTAGTAGTTCGAGTTAGTGGCGACGACGCGGACGCCTGCGGTGGCGGTTGCAATGCGAGGGGTGGGACTGCGCTCGGCCACTCGCCCCGGCAAGACAGCTGACTGAGTACCACGGTCGGTAGTTTCTGCGACTACCTCCTTTATTTTTCTAAATGATTGTCCGTTATTGACTAGTATTTGTAACGAGGAATTATCGATACCATTATTGCAGTAGTTATGAGTTATTGACATGGGATGATCCCATGGGACCGCTGTCCATATGCCATCCGCCCCGTCTCATATTCACTTTACACACAGATATTAATGAGTCATTTTGTAGTTCTAATCTTTCAATTGTGTCTGCGTCACATATACTTCCTTAATTTCTTTGAATTCATTCTGAACTCGAAGCAAATCCTTTAGAAGTTTTGTGCAATCGAGATGGTCAAACAATATTGGAGGTAGTTTTTCGAAGTCTCTTGCTACGAAAATTGGGAATAGATCGGGCTCCACTGACTTAAAAACATTAATTATGTCCACTAGATCTCGTTGTTCCTTGCCATTGTTTATCCTCTTTATTTTTGCCTTCTTCACAGGAACCGACTCGTACAGCAGTGTTTTAGATCTTCACTTGTTTTAGATCTTCACTTGGCGACAGGTTACAGGAACAACTTGCGACCCACGGATGCCCCTCAAGTTGAAGGGGAAAATTTACAAGTCCGTGATAAGGCCTGTCGTACTTTATGGATCGGAATGTTGGGCAGTGAAGAAGACGGATGAAAAAAAATTGCATGCAGCGGAGATGAGAATGTTGAGATGGATGTGTGGAGTGACGAGAATGGATAAAGTGAGAAATGAGTATATAAGAGGAAGTTTGAAAGTGGCGCCAGTGACAGAAAAGTTGAAAGGAAATCGTTTGTCTTGGTATGGGCATGTAATGAGGAGAGACGAAACGCATGTGACTAAAAGAGTGATGAATATACATGTTAATGGATGGAGAGGCAGAGGAAGGCCAAAGAAAAGATGGATGGATTGTGTGAGGAATGATATGAAAGAGAAGGGAGTGAATGATAGCGTGACGGTTGACAGGGGAGAATGGAAGAAGAAAACGTGTTGCGCCGACCCCAAGTAATATGGGATAAGGGCAGGAAGATGATGACTTGTAAACGTAGACGTACATAACCGCACTAACGTGTCTTCATCGATCACTGATATTTTGTTTTGTATATACGACAACAGTTCATCTATAACTAGGTTACAGGAAACACACTTAACCACAGTCGATATTTTTACAAAAACTCTATGTTTCGTTCGTCAGCAATACATCCTCACCGGAGGGATGCGCGCGCGCGACTGACTTTTGCCGACTGCCTATGTACGCGGTTTCTACTCCAGGACTCGTCCTACTCCTGCATATTACTTTGTTTTACTTTTACTATCAATTTTGCTCAAAATCAGGTCTATTTTTAAACTAAGGTCATCTATAGACGATTGAATTTGACTTATAGATGATTTAGTTTGGTTTTTGATATCTCCAACTGCGATATCTAGTTTCATCAGATGTTTTGCAATGTCTTTATTATTTGTATCATTTTGTAATATGCCAGTTTTCAAATTCTTTATTTTTAAGTTATCTTGTTTTATTTTAACTGTAGCTTTATATATTGCATCTAACTTTTTTTTATAATTTTGTGATCCTAATTCATCATCCATTTGTTTCTTCCGAGATTGAGCTTTCTCAAAAATAGCCTCCCTTATATGGGATGGTATAGATCTGTAACATTGAGATTTTGGTACACTCGGACTAAGGACGAAGACATTTAAAATTTTCTTCCTATTTGTTAACATATCATCTAACCAATTCGGCAAAATTTTCTTAAATAGTCTGTTGTAGACTAGATGTTCAAGAGATCCTAAAAACTCGACTTGTTTGCATAGTCTTCTGACATTTCCTAAAACTTGTAAATTATGTAGATCATTGACAGCTACACCCACCATAAGATTCATGAGAACTATGGATGCTAGTATAAGAAATATTAAAAATATGACGCGAATTACGAGCAATGAAGCAACGAATTCTTTGGAGTCTTTTGGTTTGACTAGGTCTTCATAGTCGAACTCAGAGGTCATCATAACTATGGTCTTGACGAGGGCAGCCCAGGGAGTCTCGAAAGGCATTTGTGAGTGAAACTGTATCATGAAGCTGAGGGCGAATCCTATCACCAGGAATGCAAAAGTTAAAAGAATCTGAAAAGAAGAATACACAATATTCATTTATTGCAATTAATCTGTTTCTAAGATAAGTGCTTTTTACCAACGAGAATAATACTGAGGTTGATAATGTATGTCATTAATCTAATAGAAACATTTATAAAATGATCACCTTGATAACGTTTGTGGACACCTTCCCAAACATCAGCACGTAGTATCCCCAGTTGGGGAACCGGGACAGTAGAAACATCATCTCCAGCCAGGACAGTAGCAGAGCTCCCGTGGCCACGTGTCTGGCCCAGTCCACTTCGGTCAGAATAGTCGTGGTATAAGGCAGAATCACAGCCAAACATACGGAACTAAACTTTACCCAAGTTTCTAACTGAAAGAAATATCCGTTGCTAACGTTCATGTAGAGGACTTCCTGGAACATAAATTAACTGTATATTTAACTGGATTTTTGTCAGGCTGAGACAGTAGATTGAGAAATATGTGAAGTGTTATGATACAAAATAAGGTGAAGAAGTAAGATGACAATACATGCAGAGAGAGAGTTACAATAACAATTTATTTATCAAAACAACAGAAGATACGAATCCTCTATTGATTGTAAGACTCACCTGGGCAACTATCAAGATAATAGTAATATACAATACTACGGCCCACCCAGTAGAGTTTAGAATCAGTGGTGGAGGATTCTTTGTATCTTTGTAAAAAAATACTGATATAATAAACGTTGTCAACGATAGTACAAAGAAAGCATTAAAAGCTAACATCGTGTAGAAGAAAGGCAATAGAGCTTTCCACTTTAAGTACAGAAAACTTTCTAGTAATGGGTGTACCAGTAGGCGCCGTTGTCCATACCTATCTCCTGTTTTCAGAAGCGCATCTATGACTTTCATTTGTACTTTCTCTTCAGCTTTAGGTACTAATATTTTATAGTTAACTGTGATTTCACACTTAGGATCTTGAAGATTTGAATCGTTGCTAGAAATGCATGTATCAAAGATATCCTCCATAAATTCTGTAGGCTTTGACAAGTTGTTCATAATCATGTCTATTGCAGTATTCCTACATTTGTTAGGACCGTTTGTACTGCGAGATATGTCTGCCCCTTCTTTAAGAAGAAGTGTGATCATATCTCTGCTTCCGTAGTGACTGGCTGTGTGGAGTGGAGTCCAGCCCATATCGTTTATAATATGTACAGTGTCTTCATTATTAAACATGATCATTCTTGCGATTTCCACATTATTGTATATTGCAGCTATGTGCAAGGGCGTGGAACCTTTATGAATTCCGTAAGAAGTCCTGAGACTCCTATAACTGTTTTTGGTTAAAAGTATCTTGACACATTTGGGATGATTGTTCTCTACAGCGAAATGTATAGGACCATAACCTTTTTTGTCATCAGCTGTTAGGTAATTAATCATTCTCCTAGTTACTGAATAGTCGTGATCTAATAATGCTGTAAGTACTTCCAGGTTTCCTTTTTGGGAAGCTATATGGAAGATGTTGACTTGTCTCGGCAGTGTTTTTGTTATTAAAGCTCCTTCTTTAAGGAGTCTTTGAATGCATTCTAGGTGTCCGTGGATAACTGCTTTGAATAAAGCTGTTTCTCTTTGACTGTTAGTTGTGTCGATGACGTCTTTATGTTTTGCTACATTCAGTATTTCATTGAGAATTTCTACGTTGCCCTTCATTGCTGCAAAATGGATTGGTGTCTCACATTTGTTATCCTGAAATATAAAGTGATTATTACGTATAATTTTATTAATAGAAAAGTATGGAATAAAAGGACATGTAGCGCCGACCCCAAATAAATTAGGATAAGGGCATGTCCCTATCATCAACAGATGTGAATTAATATGTAGCAATGATATTTATGATATGAAGGGGCTACAAAGTTGGAACTTGATGTCCTTATTAAATTTAAAAGACCCAGAGAGAGAGAGATTTTTAGAAGAGCGAGGTTTTGTCCTCATTATGATTTAGTAAGTTACAAACTCTTGCTGTGATACTGGCTCCTGCTTCTAACGCGACGGTAACTCCTGCTCCCCATTCCTCGAGGATGGCTTTATGGAGTACAGTATGCCCATCTTTGTCTTTAACATCTACAACATTTGAAATATCTATATCGCTGACCCCGTGTGTTGCTAATATCTGGAAAGAAAATAACTGGTTAAATAATAATAATTAAAAATATAACAATAATATTGATTTAATTAATTTTATTTTTTTTATTATTAATAATATTAATTATGTAATACTAGCTTTTGTCCGCGGTTTCGCCCGCGTATATGTCGGAAAATATCCCACGAGAACGTACTACCGGGAATTCCTTCCTTATTCTTAGTCTACGTTATAAAGGGAACCTTTGTGCAAAATTTCAGCTTTCTAGGTTCAAGGGTTTGGGCTGGGCGTTGACGAGTCAGTCAGTCAATCAGGACTTCTCTTTTGATTTATATTTATTTATAAAGATTACTTAACTTTGTCATGAAAATTCTAATGAGTATTAATCTCAACTTTGTATGTAGGTATGTTTTGTTTCAATTTGTAATTCATATTATTACTTCGACTTAGTATAATGTGAGAATATTATGTGTGTTTGATGTAGGTACTCATTAAACCTAATAGTATTAAGAATAGACCGGGAAATATGGCGTGATTAAATATAGGTCTTCCTGGTTTTCCTATTCTACCTATAAAGACACTCAATCATTAACGAATTTGGACAGATTTATATAAAACTCACTTTTTCCAGCTATATTGATTATCCCACGGGAAGCTACACTGGGATGAAAAGTATCCTATGTGTTAATACAGATTATAAACTATCTGTGTGCCAAATTTCATCCAAATCCGTTCGATGGAGTAACAAACATTCAACATACAAAATTTTACATTTATAATATTAGTAGGATGGTAGGATAAAAAAATCAAGTTCATTGTTCATTGTTCATTGTTAGTGGGGATTGCAAATACCATTGTAGGACTTTAAGGAAACGGCGTGAGAATTGATAGATTATGGTTTTAACTCAAACGTTTTTGTTGATTACGAATATCATTATAGCAACGTGTAGATGGTTATTATTTTTTTTTCTTAATTAGTTTTATTGATGGTCAGGCAGTTTAAGTACTTTATGCGGCCTTTCTTTTGTATTGTTAGTCGAGTCGTTAAACTCCTTAAATTCTGAGTTGAGCTAAACGATTACTAGCAAAAAGGCCTGCCAGCGGAAGCATTTTTGTTTTTGACAGGTCCACTCAAATCTGTGCAGTTATTTCCTCAATAGCCCATTTGAGACACTAATCTACATGGTCCTGACATGATCTGACCAAGATTATGTCTGGACTTTACAAGAGACCCCTCTGAGAGACCTCTGAGTTTTTTTTGGTCTTTCCTCTAGAGTAGTCGGATAACAGGATAGGAAACACCGAATACATCTCGTTTTAAATCATAATTTATTTTTGACGTGAAAAGTGTTTTTACAGAAATAAAGTAATTTATCAAATGTAAAGAAACGGCGAGAGATTTGTTTAATCTTATGTATTATTTATGGCCTTATTATATATCAGACGCTTTACCCTATTTTTTATCGGCATAAGGTACATTAGAATAACAGTTCCATAATATTCAGCAAAGTGTTAGCGGAGCTGATAGTCCAGGGTACGCCAAACGGATTGCGAGTCTGGGGGCTATTTTAGTTCATCATATCATCATATTTAACATCGAAGCAAAAAAAAACTTGAATAGATGTGGTGATGAAAGGTGGAACAGAGCCCTAATGGAATGGTGGTCGAGAAACGGTAGAAGGAGGGTTAGCCTGGTAGGTGGATGATCTACAGAAGACGATGCGCGGGGAAGACCTGGGTGAGATTCGCACAGACCAGGGAAGTACCTAGACTCAGCAGTGGGTGGACCAAAGCTGCCAATATGATGATGATGATATCATCAAATGCTTACAGACACTGTAACTTTATGGACATGGTTCTTGTTCTCACCTGCAAATGTTCCTTGAATTTCTTCTTAACACATATATGCAGTGGGGTTTGTCCTGCACGGTTCAGCCAATTGACAGGAGCCTTGTTGGCCACAAGCACCAAGACGGCCTCCAAACTGCCTAGTTCTACTGCGGTGTGAAGAGGAGTGTCAACTGTCTTCCTGTTCTTGATTCTGAAGTTCTTGCAGTTCGAACTGATGAGCATATTGACTAAATCTGCGAAACTATAATCGGGTAATATTTTCATGTTAATGTTACAATTGTTAAAGATAATGATGTGTTGAATATAAGTGAATTAAAAATTGATGCAGTTTAGCAAGGAAAATGTGGTAAATTTGATAATAATACCTGCAATGCGTTTACCTGGGAAAGTTGCTGTGAACCACAGTCTCAATTGCAAAAAAAACCGGCCAAGTACTTGTTGGACCACGCACAATGAAAGGTTCCGTAGTTCAAAAAAATTTATCTCAAAAACAAACTTAACATTGTAGTTGAAAAACATGTTCTCTCATATGTCACGGTCAATTCTCCAATAGCAAATTTGAGGGTGTAAAAAAAAATGATGTGATAAAATTACAAATTAACTATTAATGAACTTTTTCCTTTACTTGTGCTATGAGATCTTGATTCTTGCCAAAATTCATGATTCTAAGTCAACGGTAAGTAAGTAGTATTTTTTAGGTTTTGATTTACTTGCGAGTATCAAAATATGTAAAAAAAAAACAAAATACGAAAAACCCAAAAACGATCGTATTTTATTATTGCTTGTTGACTTAGAAGCTTGATTTTTTAAGAGCTGGAAGGGACTTACGTATTTGATATAAATTTCAACTTAACACCTTCACGCGTTCCTGAGAAAAAGGGTCTTGACAGACTGACAGATAGACGGATAACAAGGTGATCCTGTAAGGGTTCCGTTTTTTTTCGTTTTCACGCACGGAACCCTAAAAATAACTAACTGCAGGGGTGAAATATTTGAAATTGTCGCTTTGAGGGACATTCTAGCGTTGCAGACCGGTAAGCTTAGTTTTACATGCCACAAAATAGAAGACTGCGTCCATAAAGTTCACGAGTTGAGAAGATACGCGGTGACTCTCAGTGAAGTTAAAACACAAAATAACATACTCCTGTGGATCTATATTCTGATCAGCATAGTACGCTGACCCGGCGATGTCAAGAGGGGTTCTGCCGACGAGGTCTCGCGCACACTGCTCTGCGCCTGCGGCGATCAGGAGGCGCGCGCAGCGAGACTGACCACGTGCGCTCGCCGCGTGCAAAGGTGACCAACCTAGTTGGAATATGGGCAGCTGATGGTGGAACAAAAAAAAAAATTCTTCATGAATTTGTCAAAAATTCCATCCTGACGCGTCCCGCTCCCCGCGCGGCGTCATTAGGATTGTCTTTGAGAAATATGAGACTTTTTGTCGGCGCGCGACGAGGCGCCTAGCCACTTATGCACGGCTTGTACACAAGTTTGTATCAATAGACATTCAACGAATGACTGTTTCCTAAAGTGGATATACTAGGCTAGATTACGAATTTTGATTTAGAACAAGATGACTTGACTTATGACTTGGTAGTTTTTTTTTCAATAAAAAAAACAGTTTGTTTATATATTACCGCCAATAAAAAACAATTAAAATACGGGTCTAGGGACTGTGGACTTCTGATGACGTAAACTTTTTCTTTGTAAACTGGCTTTATGTATTTGACATGTTTTAATGTTTATAAATTGAATATCATTAAAATATAATTTCAAAATCGAAAGCGATAACCCTATTTTTTTTGCCTAAAATATTGCCTATGTGTCAAATAATCAAATGACATCATAATATTTACCTTTGTTCTTCCAAAGTTTTGAAATACGAACAAATAATCTCGGTAAACAAACGCCCCCCGCGCCCGCGCGCGCCTCTCGTTCCGCAAACTGATTTTCAACCACAGACAAATCCTGCTCGTAATACCGGTACAACCTCACGGCTGTTGGCATAAATATACCGTACCTAACCACCTTTCCAAAGAACCTAGAACGGAAAGGGTGAAGATGACAAAAAATAAAAATGTAACGCGCGCGCTGTCATTGTTCTTTCAGGCTCACTTTCGTGCACTCGGACAATCCTGGGTTTTCATTCGGGATCACTTTCATGCAATGGTCGCGCGAGTCGTGGAGTGATCGGGGAATGATTTTCTTTTTTTTTGTAATAAGTTTGTACTTAAACACTTTTACACGTCAATCTCAATCATATTTTAAAAACTAGATGAGGTCGGCGTTTCCTATCTGACTACTCTGAGAAGAAAGGCCGAAACAAACTCAGAGGTCACAGTCTCTTTTAAAGTCCAGTAAAGTTGCGATTCCAGACTTACCTATCATCATCTGCCTAGCCTTTTCCCAACTATGTTGGGGTCGGCTTTCAGTCTAACCGGATGCAGCTGAATACCAGTATTTTACATGTAGCGACTGCCTCTCGGATCTCAACAACCCAGCAACTGGGTAATATGATACCCCTTGGTAAGACTGGTTGTCAGACTTTCGGGCTTCTGACGACCCGTAACGACTGTCAAAGATCCACGAATGACAGCAGAGACCAACGGCTTAACGTGTTTTCCGAGGCACGGGGGGAGTCTCGGTATGTAAAGATGGTCACCCAACCACGGACCAACCCCAGCAAGCGTCGACCCGACTTACTTAAAATTACATAAATCTTCACTATAACCATTTTGTAAATTAACATGCCCAGCATATAAAAGAGCCGAGTGATCTATAACTGAGGACCTTCCTACCTTAGACACCTTTCTGTACCTAATATTTTGCATTTTATTAACTTCTGCCTGTAATATTGATGTTGAGATAAATATATATTTATGATTAAGAATATCCCATGTGGGGATAGCCAATCTGACTCGACTGACAAATATTTTTATCGCTACATTTGTGGTGGTTTTTTGTGGAACTAAGGAAATTATTATGATAATTGTCAAGATCAGCCGGTCTATTGGCCCTGTGGTTAAAGACCTCGCCTCTCAAACATGAGGACTGGGTTCAAATCCGGGCAAGTACCAATGTGACTTTTTCAATTCATGTTTGTACGTTCTAAATTTATGCGCGCGTATTTGTGTGTTTTTTTTTTTTGGTTTTTTTTTTGTTTCTTTTATTATTGTGATTTTAGTTTAGTTGGTGATCTTCCCGTGCTAGTCACAATAAATACGTTTTCTTTCTTTTTCTATTTTTTCGGGATAAAAAATAGCCTATGTATTTATCCAGAGTGTCAGCTACTTCTACACCAAATTTCATTAAAATCGGTCGAGGCGTTTGAGTTTGAAAGAGTAGCAAATATATTTGAATTTCTTGCTCATCCCACTGGAGCACTACATTTTTTGGGATAAAAAGTAGCCTATGTGTTAATCCAGGGTATAAGCTGTCTACATACCGAATTTCATCCAAATCGGTCTAGCCATTTGAGCGTGAAGAAGTAACAAACATACACACGCACACACACACACACTCACAAGCTTTCACCTTTATAATATTAAATGTTTATTGTTATCAAACTTTTATTATTGTGATCTTAGTTTAGTTGGTGATCTTCCCGTGCTAGTCACAATAAATACGTTTTCTTTCTTTTTCCATTTTTTCGGGATAAAAAGTAGCCTATGTGTTTATGCAGAGTGTCAGCTACTTCCACACCAAATTTCATTAAAATCGGTCGAGGCGTTTGAGTTTGAAAGAGTAGCAATTATGCTTGAATGTCTTGCTGATCCCACGGGAGCACTACATTTTTTCGGGATAAAAAGTAGCCTATGTGTTATTCTAGGGTATAAGCTGTCTACATACCGAATTTCATCCAAATCGGTTCAGCCGTTTGAGCGTGAAGAAGTAACAAACATACACACACACACACACACACACTCACAAACTATCGCCTTTATAATATTAGTGTGAAGTGTGATGTGATGTGAAGTGTGATTACTGACGTCGGTGAAGGAAAATCATTGTGAGGAAACCTATAAGTCTGAAATCGCCAACCTGTCTTGAGCGCGCGTGGTGATCAATGCTCGTGCCTTCTCAGTATAAGAAGAGACCTTTGCCCTGCAGTGGGGCAGTAATAGGCTGGTATTATTTATTTAACGAAATTATTATGTTATTTGACTTTGTTTTTACTTTACCACGTTTTAATCAAGTCACACACCGTCATCGGGCTAAATGCGCTTGCTGCAAAATAAATTATAGAAAAACATAAAACATACGCTTTTATCGAACTCCTTGCAGTTATGGTCTACTGCATTATCTTTCCAGGAGGTTGGCAGCTTTGCCTTGCTCGTACCGAAGTAACACTTCATGTTGACCAGCTCTTGGACGTCCTGGCTTAGCCTTTTGACTTCCTCCTCCATTGCTACTGTCATGTCTTCCGCATCGAGTCTGTTTTGCAAATCTGTAACATGTTTTTGATATCTTGGTCATGATTCTATCTTTTTACCTCGTCTTGCTTTAGAACAAACAAGACTAGTATCTTGTTTGGTTCTAAAGCTTCAGTACTGATGACAACTACCTCGGGTCGTAGCGACACCTCAGCATTAGAGGACGTTTCTGAATGAGCCATATTTCGTTGATTTTTTATTGCATTCGAAGGAAGCATAGTTAAAGCGATTTGGTAGATGCAGCCTCAGTTGGTGTCAAATCGAGGCTGCTCAAGAAGATACTCTGCTACCCCGTCCAACCCTTTTACTTTTGACATAAGCACGCCTACAAAGTTCCTTATTTATTGACAGGCAACCATATACGATAAAAAACTTTTAAATAGTTTAAAATAGTTATATAAAATAAAAACTTTTTTACAAAAAAATACAACCGACTTCCAAAAACAACACTACAAAGTGAAAAATAACTTTAATTTCGGAAGTCGGTGTCTAGTTAAATGTATTTTCGTTTTTTGCCACCGACTTCCGAAATTAAAGTTATTTTTCACTTTGTAGTGTTGTTTTTGGAAGTCGGTTGTATTTTTTTGTAAAAAAGTTTTTATTTTTCACTTTTTAGTTGTGTACCTACCCCACACAAATTCTAATACCACTACCTGCAAAACAAACTAGAACATCGTCCATATAAAAGTGGGGAAAAAATACGTATTATTGAAGCTAACTCAAAAACTACCGAAGCAAAGTTAATCAATTTTATATGGGACCAACTGTGATACCCTCTCGAATAAAACAAAAAAAATCCAAATCGGTCCAGCCATCTTCGAGTAATCGGGGAACATACATAAAAAAAAAATAAAAAAAATAATAAAAAAAAAGGTTCCGACGAATTGAGAACCTCCTCCTTTTTGAAGTCAGTTAAAAATGCAATACTTCAGGGACGCTATGAAGTTCCTAATTTAGTGAAGAAAGAAAGAAAGAAAAATATTTTATTTGGGACAGGCAACCATAGACGAAAAAATGCAATACTTCAAGTAAAATAATTGGTTGGACGGGGTATAATGTTACAAAGATCCTTGTGGCCCTGGTACCACAGAATCACTAAGCGAAATATTTAATTCAAATCGGAACAGAAGTACTTAAAATTTCAAGAACATTAACTCTTAACAGTTAAACGAAAAAAACAGAGTTTATCGAATATTTTGTGTTAACCGACTTCTGTTGCAGACCGTACATACCAAAACCAAGAGGTATTCAAAATGACTAGTTCGTCCAATTAATAGTGCTAACGAACCTTCAGAAAATCCAAGTAAAACGGCAACCTGCCTCACATTCCCTGCCCACGCGGCTATGTGCATTGGAGTGCGGCCAAGTCTGTCCAACCTCTGCCTTTCTGCCCCAGCATTGAGGAGTATTCTGAGGGCATCGTCAGACCTCATCGCAGCCAGGTGGCAAACCGATACACAGTCTATGCCACAGGTCGCGTTGGGATTAGCTCCAGCCTTGATTAGTCTGGAAATACCAATTACATTTTATCAGTTCAAAATTCAATAGGATGAGGGCTTGCTGAAAGTCCTTGAATCGTTTTACGAGGTGGCCGTTACCGAGTGTGGGGTAGATCCAAAATTAAGATTTTTTTGGTATAAGCCTAAAATCTGCAGTTAATAGTTATATAAAATAAAAACTTTTTTACAAAAAAATACAACCGACTTCCAAAAACAACACTACAAAGTGAAAAATAACTTTCATTTTGGAAGTCGGTGTCTGATTAAATGTTTTTTCGTTTTTGCCACCGACTTCCGAAATTAAAGTTATTTTTCACTTTGTAGTGTTGTTTTCGGAAGTCGGTTGTATTTTTTTGCAAAAAAGTTTTTATTTTTCACTTTTTAGTGGTTCACATGTGTGCTTACCACTTCACAGCGTACCCGCGTGATGTTATGTTATGAACTGGTGTAAACAACAAACAGACATGAGATTTCAGCAATCCCAGTCCATTTGCTATCATTTATTGAGGAGTTCCGTTGCCTATCTCAGAAGTTCTTCATCAGATCTTCACCAAATTGAAATGGGAACCACTCCGAGAAAGTACTCTTCCAAAACCTATCCAAATCGCTTCAAGTGTGCCTATAAAATTGGAAGAGTTCTCTCTATTTCCCCAGGATCCCATCATCAGATCCTGACTTGATGATCATGGGACCACCTGGGAAGTATTCAAGCAAAAAAAAAAAATCCAAATCGGTCCAGCCATCTTCGAGTAATCGAGGAACATAATACATAAAAAAAAAATAAAAAAAAAGGTTCCGACGAATTGAGAACCTCCTCCTTTTTGAAGTCGGTTAATAATAATAATTATACGAGTACCGGCCTATTACTGTCCCACTGCAGGGCAAGGCCTCTTCTCATAGAGATAAGGCACGAGCATTGATCACGCCTGAAATCGCCTAAAATATAAGTCTAGGTTTCCTCACGATGTTTTTCTTCACCGGTGTCAGTAATGATAAACTCAAAAGGTACATAATTATGAATTGAAAAAGTTACATTCGTACTTGCCCTGATTTGAACCGACAACCTCGTGGATGAGAACCGAGGCCTTAACCACTGGGCTATCACAACCGTTAATAGCAATAGGCTTGCAAATTATGAAATATGCTAGCCTATTGCTATTAGCTGCACAATTTTTTTTTTCTTTTTTAGGGTTCCGTAGTCAACAAGGAAGCTTAGTTTCACCATGTCCGTCTGTCTGTCCCGTCCGCGGCTGAGCTCAAAGCTGTAATTTGGACTTCAAAAACCTAAAACGAATAAAATAACTTTCATTAAAAACTTAACAGCTTCTGAAGTCGGTGTCTTCTATTCTGTTAAGTTTTTTTTATGAAAGTTATTTTATTCGTTTTAGATTTTTGAAGTCGGTAATTACTTTTTTAATTAAATCGCATGGAGTTCTCGCACCGCCAGCGTCTAAAGGAAAGAAACAAGACGAAAAAAGAAAGGAAAAAAGAAGGAAAGGAAAGAAGAAGGAAGAAAAGAAGAAAAAAAAGAAAAAAAGAAAGAAAGGAAAAGAAAAAAGAAAGGAGAAGGAGAGGAGGAGGGAGGAAGGAAGGAAAGGGAGGAAAGTATGTTGAGCGCACTCTCCTGTCTTGGTCCGCCTTCAGAGCCGTCAGTTTCTGTACGTCATTTATGTGGTAGTGTAAGTAAAAGATGACACACTTAGTTTGTATAGCATTTAGCGTCTGCTGTGGGGTCTCCGTGATCGGTGATTTGAATGATGGTAAGTTTGGGTTGTTTATGAGCAGTGGTGGCCGAGAGGTAACGGCCACGACTTACGAGTTGTAGGTCGTAGGTTCGAGCCCAGACAGTCGCATTGTTACTTTGTTTGTTTGTGTTTGTGTTTTTTTTATTATGTGTAAATTTTGCATGCCCATGTGACGACAGAGCATGGAGTACTTACTCAAACACGTATAACATCTATACCATATATCTACCCATGTTGGCAAAATGATTTGATTTGATTTAATTTGATAAATTATTTCATCACCTCTACTCTTAAAACGCTGAAGGAAAACATCGTGAGGAAACCGGCATGTCCTAGAACCAAAAATTCGAAGACATGTGACATCTACCAACCCGCACTGGGCCCGCGTGGTGGATTACGACCTAGTCCCTCGCACAGAGAGGTGGCCTGTGTCCCAGCAGTGGGAACATTGTAGGCTGATTATGCTATGTTATAAGTTTGGGTTAGTATATGTATATGCGTAGAATAGATTTCTTCACCTCTCAATTTCATTTACATCCCGATGCTTGACTGCTTCTAGTAACAACGTGTTTAATCTCGTGAATCTTCGGTTGGCTGAGCCGAACTTGGGGAGGGTGAGTGCAGGGGCCATCAGTATCTTGTCGTCAAGACACAAGGCTTCTGATGAGTCACCATCGTCCAGTTCAGATCCAGAAGTTGTCAGTTTTAGAATAGGCTGGCGATCTCTGGAATTGAAATTATTGTCAATTAAAGTTTTGAAGATAGCCTTTTGGCTGGTTTACGTAAATGGCTAGTAACTGATGAAAATTTTTTCATTTTATTTAATTTTATTACAATCCTGCTCTTTCAATCTTTTTTAACCCATATTTTCCCCGTCTCTTTATAGTCTTGCGTTTGAATTTAACACTACCTGCACCCACCTGCACTATGAATAAATTTTGCAAGACCTAAGAATAATTCTGACAGTCCACAGACAAAGATACCCTAAAGTCGGTATGGAGTTATGCATATTCCCATAATCTGCAATAATTAAGCTATCGATATAAAAAAGATCAACCTCATAACATCTGTAGTTACGAAGATAGTAATATTTAAAAATATTAATCTACATTGTATATAGTGAGTGCAATAGTGAGGAAAATGTCGTGAGGAAAGTTTTGACTATGAATGTCGATGGCTATAAGAGTAGGGGAAGACCAAGGCAACGATGGATGGATTGTGTGAAAGATGACATGGCTAGAAAGGGGGTGACTACCGAGATGACGAATAATAGAGAAGTATGGAAAAAAGGACATGTTGCGCCGACCCCAAATAGGTTGGGATAAGGGCAGGAGAATGATGATTAATCTACATTCTACACTTACCTTTACCTACCTACCTTTACTACTAAACTTTAAGACTACATTTTGGGAATATCTTCCACGGAACAAAAAATAAAATATACAAACAAATTAAAAATTTTCTAGTACTTTTACTTACGAAAAAGCAAAAAAATTACATATTTTTGCACGTTTTTACAAAACATTAAATATCTTCGAAACTAGATCCTCTTGTCGTGGACTGTCACAAATAATTAACAGAAATTAAAGTCTATTGAGATCTCTTTTCATTACAAAAGTCAAGTTTTTTTATGAATAAGGTACTTCGAAATGATGGACGCTACTGGTGGCGCTAAACTCTTGGCCGTATTCTGGCCCATTATTTAGATTGCCATCGACATGCAAGACCCCGTTCCTGCACCCTAATTGCGTAACACATTATCAATCGGAGTTGGTTTCATTTTGACAGTTCAACAACATTCATTGCGTTATTTACGTTGTCGAGCAGACAAATTTTTCGAACATATAGATTAGCAATTTGTTACAAAATGAAACCAACTCCGATTAATATTGTGTTATGCAATTAGGGTGCTGGCCTAGAACGATGCGACTTGCGACGCGCCTTGCGTAAAGCGACACGCGCGAGCGTCATATGTTTCCGCTCGTTGCTCTGTAAGACGCGTCGCGGTGACTCGTGGTATGCTCTAAACAACTTCTTTCATTTGTGCTATCCACAGTCATTGTCGCAAGACGCGTATCACTTGAGCGTGTAGCTCATTCCCAAGGGGTGAGAGGCAGAATAAGGTACTTACTCCACTGTATCAAAGAGGCTTATACTCCTGGGTCGAGACAGCGCTGCACGCTGCATATCATCGCCACTGACTGTCGGCTGCAAATGCGGCTGCACACTGCACCCCTCATCTTTGGCTGAGTAGTGAGCTAATTTGAAATGATTAAAGTCATCATCATTATGATTGTTCTGCCGAAAGAGTTCCAAAGCTGGACAAAGCCTCCTTCCAAGCACCATTACAATTGCTGGTCCTGACCTGAGCTTCCAGCAGATATGAGAAGAGGCCTTTGCCCTGCAGTAGGATAATAATAGGGTGATAATATTACTGACCGAGCGAGCTCGGCGTCTCTACTTCAAGTATGGCAAAATTTGCTTTCGTCTGTCAGTTTGTTGCTACTCCTCTAGAGGTAGTATTTTACAACCGATCTGGACGAAACTTGGAATAAAGGTTTTAAGACTATTTTGTCGTCGGGGATTTTTGATTGGCCTCCAAAATGGAGCAAAACGGAGGCTATGCCGCCTGCCCCCGCTCTCCGTCTTATGAGTTCCGATTTCGATGGTTCTTTTTTTTTTTTTGAAAGGTCTTCTAATTGGTCTCATAAAAATTTGGTGAAGGTTTGATGAAAAACAACATGGTAAATATCCCGTTTTAGATAACTTTAGTGGTACCTATATTAATTTTTGCAAAAAAGTTTGTGCTTGCGAGGTTTACTGTTTGCAGAACTAGTTTCATCATCATTCTCCTGCCCTTAACCCAATCTATTTGGGGTCGGCGCAACATGTCCTTTTTTTCCATACTTTACTCTACTCTATTATTCGTCATCTCGGTAGTCACCCCCTTTCTAGCCATGTCATCTTTCACACAATCCATCCATCGTTTTTTTGGTCTTCCCCTGCTCTTATAGCCATCGACATTCATACTTAAAACTTTCCTCACGACATTTTCCTCACTCCTCCGCATCACATGCCCATACCATGACAGCCGATTTCCGCACAACTTTTCAGTCACCGGTGCCACTTTTAGACTTCCTCTTATGTACTCATTTCTTATTCTATCCATTCGTGTAACACCACACAGAACTAGTTTATATAAACAAATGTGTATGTACAGTACACCTAAACCCGTTATGTTAAGTTCTACTAAGCCCCCGTACCCACGGACATAAAAATATCGCGGCGGGATTTTATCACGCACTGGATATTCAACTCTCGGTGTTGAGCCGAGCATTCAGAACTCAACAGAGTACATCCCAACACGACAAAAAAACACCAAAGTGCGTGTCGGACCTCACACAGTGAAGGGTTCCGTAGTTGGAACGAATTTATCCCATAAACAAATTTAAATAATTTAGTGTTAACTTGTATATTTTAATAAAGTTGGTTACATTGTAGTTGAAAAACATGTTCTTGTGCTGTGAGACCTTGCTTATTGATAAATTTCATGATTCTAGGTCAACAGGAAGTAACCATTAGGTTTTGATTTACTTGCGAGTATAAGTAAATAAGTAAGTAAGTATATCATTTATTCTCTCTTCACAAAGCTGACTTAAAGTTAGTGTGTACAAAAAAAAAAAAAATGTTTCAGCTGTATTCCACCTTTGTGAGAGACTGGTGCCTGATATAGGTTTTTGGGAAAAACCTGTGTTACAGGTCACCAGGCCCCCTTGCACGGCTAGAATTAGCTTTCACAGAGATACCGTGCAAGAGTCGAAGTTTAACAATATGCATAACAAAAAAATAAAAGCTAAACAAGAGTCAAACAGTGTACTTGTTACTTTATCTGTGTTAAAGAAATAAAATAAGAAGTAATAACAATAAGAAAAACCTAATTATAATTATGCAGAAGTTATTGAGTCATGTTGAGAGACGATGTGTGAGTGAGTGTTTATTGTTGTGGAGTGTTAGACTATTAGGGATGTATGTAAATAATTCAGATGAGAAGTGTGTGAGTGAAGGTGACTTTTTTGGATCAAAATATGTCGCGCAAAAGGCCGTAAGGCCGTATTTTTTTTGCGTTGACTTGGATCTTGGATTTTAGAATTTTTCAATTTAGAATTTTAAGAGACCATATACCTTCGTATTTGATTTTAATTCCACGCGTTCCTGAGGAAAAGGGTCTTGACAGACTGACAGACAGACAGACGGACAACGAAGAGATCCTATAAGGGTTCGGTTTTTTCCTTTCGGAACCTTAAAAACACAATATTGGAAATAATCGCCTCGGCAAAAGTCACCCGTGTGTCTACCTGGGCTCATAGGAGGCGAACCTATTACTATAAGTATAAATGGCATACTGCATATAACAACATACATGACAGACACATACGTATTATAGCATCACAATTTATTATTGAATGCAGTTTGACGTCACATGTTGATTATAGATAACGATGCAATGTAGTACAGGAGACACTCCTCACTATGCCCGTCACATAAGTACCCACAGATTAGAAATAAACCGGCTATTTATTATTATGATATGCACTTTTGTCGAGGCGTTTCACTCACACAATTAAACATAGCGCTATATTCTATTGCATTACACATAAGGCACAACAGAATTTTATTACTTACGTATTTTTATGTTTCAAAACACAGACAAAAAAAAAAACTCTAATTTTAAACCGGGAACACAGGTTTTTATAAAAAAAAAAACTGCTAGAGACTTACCAGAAAAACGAACATTTTTATCACTAATCACAGAACTATTGTTGTTATGCATGTTTTTCGCATAATTTAAGTTACAACATGGATGCTAGCGTTCTCAATGAACCGTCTACACATAATGTCAACTCAACTTGTTTATTTTCCTTGTTTTGTCTCTAACCGGTCTTGTAGGAAACCGGTAAGTAATATTTATTTGTATGTACTGGGGTTTTAGATAGCAATTAATACGGACCTAAATTTGGTTTAGCCTTTTCCCAACTATGTTGGGGTCAGCTTCCAGTCTAACCAGATGCAGCTGAATACCATTATTTTACATGGAGCGACTGCCTATCTGACCTCCACAACCCAGTAACTGGGTAATACGATACCCCTTGGTAAGACTGGTTGTCAGACTTTCGGGCTTCTGACGACCCGTAACGACTGTCAAAGATCCACGAATGACAGCCGGTACCAACGGCTTAACGTGCTTTCCGAGGCACGGAGGAGTCTTGGTATGTAAAGATGGTCACCCATCCGCTGACCAACCCCGGCAAGCGAAGCTTAAGCGGATGGATCGACCCGTGCGACTGTTATAGCCTTCGACATTCATACTCAATCTTTCCTCATGACATTTTCCTCACTCCTCCGCATCACATGCCCATACCGTGACAACCGATTTCCGCACAACTTTTCAGTCACCGGTGCCACTTTCAGACTTCCTCTTATGTACTCATTTCTTATTGTATCGAGTCGTGTAACACCACACATCCCTCGTAGCATTCTCATCTCAGCTGCATGCAATTGCTTTTCATTCATCCCTTTTGTGGCCCAACATTCTGATCTATACAAGACAGCAGGTCTAACCATTGTTTTATATATCTTCCCCTTAAGTTTAAGGGGAATGCCCTTGTTGGTCGCAATAAACGTTATTTATTTATTTATAGGCTCGCCTTCTACTACTGACACAGATTAATACAGATGGGACACTCCGCAAAATCATTTAAATAAAAAGCGACTCTTGCGACGACACAATAAAGTGCAATTCAGGTCGCATAACGCTTCATTACCTACAGTTATATTCACCTATAAGTTGCCTCTCTTTCTATCGCGTAACTCTTATACCTTCTGACTCGTTAGGGTTGTCTTCTTTTACGACGCGGCGCGTGAGTGAGTATCGAATTAACGTGCGAGCCGGCTGGTGCGTGGCAGCCCACACTGAATTGACCCAGTGAGATGAGCCCGCCGCGTACTTGTAGCTTCATACCTAAACTGTGGAGTGTGCCATCTGTATTAATCTATGCTACCGGGGACGAACAACATATAACATCACGTCTGTCATATAGGAAATCCTTCTTTATTCCGTGTCTACATTATAAAGGAAAAAAAAAATAAAAAATAAAAAAAACAGCTTTCTAAATTCAAGGGTTTGGTCTGGGCGTTGATGACAGTCAGTCAGGACTTCTTTTTAGGGTTCCGTAACAAAATGGTAAAATGGAACCCTTATGGTGCGACTCAGTCTGTTTGTCTGTCCGTCTGTGACAACTCGTTATCTCGAGAACTACTAATGCTATCAACTTGATATTTGGAATATTTTTAGATGACGTTTGTCCAACTATTTTGCAAAATAAGAAAGAAATAAAAATATTTTTCTTTTTTGCAGCGGGAACTGAAGGCTGTCTTAAAAATTCGAAAAGTGGGGCATATGGGGTATCATATGAAAGAACGCTGTTTGTACATTTTCAAACATATTGTTTCTTTTTTAACCAACTTCAAAAAAAGGAGGAGGTTCTCAATTCATCGCGTGTAATAATATAATATGTATATATTTTTAGGGTTCCGTACCTCAAAAGGAAAAAAACGGTACCCTTATAGGATCACTTCGTTGTCCGTTTGTCTGTCTGTCAGTCTGTCTGTCTGTCTATTTGTCAGTCTGTCAAGACCCTTTTTCTCAGGAACGAGTGGAGGTGTCAAATTGAAATTAATATCAAATACGTAGGTTAATGGACCCTTAGAGTCCTAAAGAAATCAAGCTTCTAAATCAACGCAGTTATAAGATACGGCCATTTATGCGACATATTTTGATACTCGCAACTACTTGCGAGTATCAAAATATGTCGCATAAATGGCCACGGAAAGTACCGTACTGGTACTTTCCGTTGTCCTAGAATTATGAAATTTGGCAAGAAGTAAGGTCTTACAGAACTAGTAAAGGAAGAAGTCCGAAAATTGTTAATTTGTAATGGGCATTGTTCAAATTTTTTTTATATGTTGTAATTGAAAAACCATTTCGAGGAATAGCGTTACTGATCATTACGGACTAATTAATCTTGAAAAATATTTATATTTTATTGTTTTTTTTTGATAAAATACGATTGACCTTGTTTGCCCTTCAAATTACGTCAGCTTTGGCCGTACAGTTTTGTATCGTTGCCTCAAAAAATAAAAAGTAAATGGCAAGTATTGTCTACAATCTGTCAAGTGTCAAATTATAATAATAGGTCTTTACCTATGAAATTGCCGTTTTGTATGAAAAAATTTACGCGAATTTTTTTCATGCATTTTTTATTTGTATTAATCGAAGTAATCACCCATGCAATCAATGCATCTTTGCCAACGCAGTGGCAGTTTATTGATGCCCTTCTTAAAGAAATCAGCTGGACGGGAGGCAACAAATTCTTCAAATTTTATACTGCCTCTCGGGTATTGAATTTTTTTCCCGCCAAGAAGTTATCCAAATTCTGGAAAAAGTAGTAGTCTGTAGGCGCAAGGTCTGGTGAGTAGGGCGGATGACGGAGAGCTTCCAACCCCAGTTCTTGCAACTTGGAGACCGTCTGCTGTACAGTATGAGGTCGCGCGTTGTCGTGCAGGAGCAGCGGACACGAGCGATTGACCAATGCTGGTTGGAGATGTGCCAGCTTCTCCATCATTGTGTTCAGTTCTTCACAGTACACATTTGAAGTAATGCTCACCCCGTTTGGTAAGAAGCTGTGATGAATCACACCGGCGCTAGACCACCAAACAGTGACCATCACTTTTCTAGGGGTAAGTTTTCGTTTAGGGCATTGTTTAGGTGCTGAACCAGGATCCAACCAACTTGCTGAGCGCTTGCGGTTATCAAACAGAATCCATTTTTCATTGCAGGTAACAATACGGTTCAAAATTCCTTCATTTGTGTGTCTGTTGAGCAGTGCAAGGCACGTCTCGACGCGTACTTCGCGCTGGCGATCATTGAGTTCGTGGGGCACCCATTTGTCAAGCTTTTTTACCTTGCCAATTTGACGCAAATGGACCAATATTGTTTTGACGCTAACGTCGAAAGCTGCTGCTAATTCAGCCGTAGATTGTGTATCATCAGCTTCCACAATCGCCTTTAATTCGTTATTGTCGACCAAAATCTTCGGACGACCGCGAGGTTCATTTTTCAGGTCGAAATTTCCAGAACGGAAGCGAGCAAACCAATAACAAGTGGTGCGTTGGTTTGTAGTGTTAGCTCCGTAAACGTCGTTGATGTTGCGTGCCGCTTGTGCCGCGTTGCTGCCACGACGGTACTCATATTCCATAATTACTCGAATTTTTAACGTATCCATGATGACGAAAAAGATTGAAATGCGATGAAAATGTAACACTAATCAATAAACAAATGACTACTTTTGGAAAAAAAAATCCATGTTTTTAAAATAAAATTAATTTGAAATTTGAATTCTTAGCCAAACAAAAATTATTTTGATTTGATATGGCCAGTACTGCAAACAATAATGTCGTCGCCTCGATTATTAACGTAGTCTTGCACCTTAAAACCACTTTGCGTTTAAAAGCTACCGTTTCGGTCAAAATTTCGAAAAATAAGTTGTAAATAGGTTAGGATTGGATTCGATTACGTATGACATCTATTAGCACTTTGACAGATTTGAGATGGATGACGTTGTGTTGACAGATTTAAATTTTTAATAATGTACTAGTGGGGCAACGGCACAATCTTTTGTGCCACTGCATCAGTGGCACGTCATACGTCACCTACCTTGAAAATTTAAAATATTTTAAAATTCAATAAAAAAATAACTATTGAGCAATCATCAAAATATTCAAATTAGTTTCTCAAAATGCTCTAAATTTTCAAAAAATAAAATAAAATCTAATGGTTAAAAATTTTAGACAATCCCCATTCTATCATATAAAAAAATATTTTTAAGTCTGTCACGACCATTTTTCTCAGGAACGCGTGGAGGTATCAATTTGAAATTGATATCAAATACCCCTTATGGACCCCCCCCTACTGTTTATGGTCCCCTGGAGACCTAAAATCAAGCTTTTAAGTCAACGTAATAAAAAAATACGGCCATTTTGATACTCGCAAGTAAATCAAAACCATGTACTATAGGTAGGATAGGGTACTTCCCGTTGTCCTAGAATAATGAAATTTTGAAAAAAGCAAGGTCTCACTGCTTTAAAAGTCATAGAAAAAGTCCGAAAATTGTTAATTTGTAATTTTATCACATGATTTTTTTTTTGTGATTATAATGATGTCTGTTTTTAAGATCAATTCTTTTCAACTACGGAACCCTTCCGTCACGTGACGACCCGACACGCCGGCCGGCCGGCCGGTTTTTTATGCATACCTATACATGGATTTCTCCGTCAATTGTGGACCGATTTTGCAAATTATTTTTTATTTGAAAGGGTATGCTTTCGAGGTGATCTCATTGTCAGTAAGTCAGAATCTGTTGAGGGCATCCCATGGAAATCGAGAGAAACCCTCAACATATAGGCACACCTATAGCGATTTGTGTATTATTTATAGTAACTCATGCATTTGCTTTCGGAAAGCACCATTTGGTGAAGTGGAACTGATGATGAAGACCTCATATTTTATGGCTATCGGAATTACTCAATAATAAGTGTTTCACGGGTTGTGTTTCGATTACCAATTTGTGGTCGTCACAATGCATATGGTGAAGTGGAGCTGATGGTGAAGCTCCACTTCAAAATATGCATAGTTCCAGCTCCAGTTCTCTTGATTCTTACTAAGAGAACTCCTCAACAATTAACGTCTCTGTATCGGGAAAAGCAATATTTTATAAAAGGTGATGAGCAGTTGATATTAGGCTATTGTAACTCAGATAAATTACAAACTGACCCACTAAAAAGTGAAAAATAAAAACTTTTTTTCAAAAAAAAAAAAACTGCTTACTTCGGAGAAAAGGGGGGGGGGGGGGGAGGACGGTATTTTTTTACATTTTTCATCAAAGTCGAAAACTATGCGGCCTAAAAAAACTTTTTTACAAAAAAAAAAACAACTGACTTTCACAAAAAAAAAAACTACAAAGAGAAAAATAACTAATTTCGAAAGTAGGTGGCAAAAAACTAAGATGATTTTCCTCTGTGTTGTAATAAAATATTGATAATGAATTGCAATAATAAGACTGAATTAGGTGTTGTTGTAACATTTTTAGGTGTAAAAGAATGTAGGTACACACGGCTACACATCAGGCTATACCGGATGACTTTTTTTACCGTCTTGAAAGAAATAAGGTATATTAGATGAACGGAGTAGAAGCGTACGGCATACCTAGTTTTTTTTTTTTTTTTAATAGCTTAGTCAGAAAAAAAATCTAAGTATCAATAAATACTACAAATTCGATGTAAACTTTTCATTTTAGAACAATAAACACATAAATTTTGAAAAACAATAATAAATCCTTTAAAAATATCGAAGTTCAAATCATATGCAACCTGCTTTATGATTTGAATGAATTTAGATTTATTTTAATAAAAAAAAAAAAAACTAGATATGCCATAGGCTTCTACTCCGTTCACCGAATATACCCTATTTCTTTCAAGACGGTAAAAAAAGTCATCCAGATCCAGTTTACACTGAACTCTCATTATAAGGAAATTCTTTACAATGCGAGATCAGGAATTGTATAGCTTGATCTGTAGTCGTGCGTACAACTGTTCGAATTGGTCGTTTCCTATGGAGAAGAGCCGGCAAGAAACTCCACGGTTACTTTTCTAAAAATGATTGGCTTTTAAAATATTTTCAAACAGTGTTAATAGGTATGGGAGGGCAGTGTAGTTTTGGCAACGTGACATTGTTAAGGGAAATTGCAAAACGAAGGAGCTGAAGAAGTTGTCAAATATTTCGCCGTTTAGTACTCAATGAAATTATGAAATATTGATTATGATTAGGGAATAATATATGCAGTAATTTTTTTTTCTCTTAATCAATAAACCACAGTAATATAAACCCACCCGTGCCTCGGAAAGCACGTGAAGTAGTTGGTCGCGGCTCCTTCGTGGATCTTTGACAGCAGTTACGAGTCCCTAGTAACTCGGTAATACCCCTTGGTAAGACTTATGGAGGTCAGGCAGCCGATCCATGTAAATTACTGGTATTCAGCTGCATACGGTTAGACTAGAAGCTGAACCCAACATAGTCGGGAAAAGACAGATGATGATGATGATGACGACTAATATTAATAAAATAACTGATGTAATTACAATCTTTCGATTATTCGTGTTACTAACAAGCTGAGTTTCCTCTTTATAATAGGTTGGGGAAAAAGTTTCTTCGCATTATTTAAGAAAATTCAATACATTTTTTAATGTACATTATTTACATTTATCTATAGCATGTAGGTACCATTTTGTTCGATAACTTTTTGCCATCTTGTAGGTAGGGACATGATCCCATTGCTATAGAAATTTTGGAACTTCTGATCAAAATACCGCGACAAGTTGTTTTGGCAGTCCTCTCGTGATGTTAACCTGACACTGCCTAAAGAATTCTGAAGAGACCGAAACAGGTGGAAATCTGAAGGTGCAAGGTCAGGACTATACGGCGGATGCATTAAAACCTCCCAGCCAAACTCTCTTAATTTTTGCTGAGTGGCTAAAGATGTGTGAGGTCTAGCGTTATCATGATGAAAAACCACACCCCTTCTGTTGATTAATTCCGGCCGCTTTCTCTCAACTTCTTGCTTTAATCTCATCAGTTGTTCGCAGTAGAGTTCAGAATCGATGGTCCTGCCTGAAGGTAACAGCTCATAATGAATAATGCCCTTCCAATCCCACCACACACACAGCATCACCTTGTTGCGAGTTAACCCGGGTTTCGCCACAGTCTGTGAAGCCTGACCGGCCTTTGACCACGACCTTTTTCGCACATTCTTGTCGTACGTGATTCATTTTTCATCACCAGTTATCAGCTTCTTCAAAAATGGTTCGGTTTCATTACGTCGTAATAAAGAATCACAAAATATGAGTACACGGCTCATTAGGTTTCTTTCGGTGAGCTCGTGAGGTACCCAAATATCGAGCTTTTTTGTGTACCCCGTTTTTTTTCAAATGCACCAAAACTGTATTGTGGTCAATTCTCAGTTCTTCAGCTACGTCGTAACTACTGATATCTTGCTCCACTTTTTCAAAAATGGCATCCATTTTATCCGTAATAGGGCGACCAGAGCGACGTGCATCTTTGACATCAAAATTACCGGATTGAAAACGCTTAAACCAAATTTGTGCTACTCTCACAGACACTGCACTGGGTCCATAAACATCGCAAATTTTTTCGCGGCTTGCGTTGTATTTTTACCTTTTTTGTAGTAAAATTTTAAAATGTATCGAATTTCTTCATTAGATTCACTCATCTTGACAGTACGAAAAACAAATGAAAATCACACATTTTCCTAATTTGAATTTGGAATTATGTTATTTAAAATTTAAACTTTCAATGATACCAAAACCAGCCAGATACAAATAGTATAGCCAAAGAGATTTTATTTTATGTTCATACATACTATAATGCGAAAAGACTTTTTCCCCAACCTAATATTTTAATTAGGCGACGTATTATTAGTGTTCCCAATACAATAGAATTACCTAATGTTTGTGTAGGTAGGTAGGAAGCAATGTGATTTTGTATAAGGAAGTTAATTTTTTTTTTAACGTTTATACAAAAGAATGCAGGATTAAATTATATAGCAACCAAAAACCACTAAGGTAAACTTGTGCTATCATGAGTCTATCTTAAAATCGAACTATACAATGATGCATTTTGCATGTATGTGTTATTGTCGATACAATTAATAAAATCTTTATATAGTTACAATCATTCCTACATCAATCAATCTGCCTAGCCTTTTCCCAACTATGTTGGGGTCGGCTTCCAGTCGAACCGGATGCAGCTGAATACCAGTATTTTACATGGAGTGACTGCCTATCTGTCCTCCACAACCCGATAACTGGGTAATACGATATCAATTGGTAAGACTGGATGTCAGACTTTCGGGCTTCTGACGACCCGTAACGACTGTCAAAGATCCACGAATGACAGCCGGGACCAACGGCTTAACGTGCTTTCCGAGGCACGGAGGAGTCTCGGTATGTAAAGATGGTCACCCATCACGGACCAGCCCCGGCAAGCGTAGCTTAACCTGATAGATCGACCCGTGCGGCTGTTATTACTTAGCCACGAGCTCCTCTACTCCTACTCCTTACAATCATTCCTACATAATACTTAAGTAATATTGCTTAAGTTTACATTTGATATTTTTATGTGTACTCGTAATACATTTGTTTAATTCTGGGGGTAGACTAATTAATAAGTCTCGGTACAATATAGCCGGTAGTTCGTTCGCCATACGTATTGTTGGCGCGCTGCGTACGAAGCCTATTCTCAGAAACTGCCCGAGTGCTTCGATTTTATGTCTTAAAGAATTATTGAAAAATTGTTCTTTTAAAAAAAAAAAATATTTGTAAATGAACTGGTAAGACATAATAGTGTTTAAAGAGGCCATTTATATCGTCGTAAAATTGATTTCTAATTTTGGGAGATACTATTGTTTTTAAAATTCGAAGTTGGATTTAAAAAAATACTATTAAGGTAGGTTTTATAGGTACGACCATAACTGGATGCCATTGGGAAGATTCAGCCATTGCGTAATAAAGCATTATCTTCACTTTGAAGGGCAAGCGATTTTTTTGGTATGGTCATAATAGCGAGAAATTGCCGAAGTTTATCGCAAACACGTTCTACGAGTATGTGGTAACTCCAGATAAACTTATCGTCTATTACCTACTCCAAGATATGTTTGTTTACTAACTACATCTATTAATCGCATTGACCGAATGCAAGCAGTCATGGTCATGAGCTATTAAGTTTCGTAAGGGCAATTTTCTAATGTATGGAGATTTAATAACCAATAGTTTAACCGCTCACACGAACGTGGTGTGAATCGGGTCCGTGGATCATTTTATATAATATTGTACGTGGTATGAGTTCTATACCAAGAAAATATTTTTTTATTATTAACGTTGTTCCATCACTATTAAGTACTAATATCGAATTCTATGCATTTAATTTTTTGCTTGCATTAAGTACTAAGCCAGCATCGTGATACCACCTTGTCAAAGCATCCAGGTCGAGTTGTAAGCGCTCGCATGCTATTTGATGATAAATTAATTATATCTATTAAGTAATACCTATACTTAATAATTATTTTCAGCACAAAATCCTAGAATTGAATTTAGATTTGAGATAGGTGCAAGTACGGTCAGCAACAGAAGTCGGTTAACACTGCTAGGTACTTTTTGCCATCATCTAAATTAACACGAAACGATTCGATTAACTGCTTTTTTTTCATTTAACTGTTAAGAGTCTTAAAATTTTAAGTACTTCTGTTCCAATTTGAATTATATATTTCGCTTAATAATTAAGATTGAAAAACTGCAAGTTTTAATCGACTTTTGTTGCTGACTGTACAAGTCCTCGGTGATAACACTTTGAACATAGCGTTCAGCGCTATAGTATTTTGATCTCCCGTAGCGACGCACGTTTTGCTTGTGGTCACCAAGTGTACAAACACGCTGTTTTGCGCGTGAAAACGAGTAGCATCAGCACATAAATTCACAAGCACACAAACACACACACACACTTCCGACTTCGTCATTGTCTCGGACGGTACCAAGAGCTCCTGCGCTTACACACATATTCGCAGCGTGTTTTTTCACTTGGTAAGCACAAGTAAAGCGCGTGTCGTGAAATAAAATACTGTGAACGAATTGTTACGAGCTGGGGTTCGGGATAAATAAATTTATGCCAGTTTACACCAAAAACACACTATATTTAAATAATCACAAATACAGTAATCAGAAACTTTAAACAGAATCACCTGTATCACTTGTAGTTCGCTGTCTGCCTTACACCGCTGGCAACCCTCTATTTATATGACGAGTTTAAGTTCTAGAAAGTTCGAGGACATGATTCGAGAACATTCTAGTACAGTAAGTGCGGGTTATTTTGACTCTAGGGCATAACTTTGGCCCAAATCGAGACAGATGTTTACTGTCATTAAATCCACACAAGGTTCCGCAAGTACGCGTCTATATCACCATCTAATAGTTACCGAAGGACATACGACGTTCGGTTGTGTGGTCGTGACACTTCGGGCAGTTTATACAGTTGTCTCGATTTGGGCCAAAGTTATGCCCTAGAGCCAAAGTAACCCGCCCTTACGGTACTTACGGGAATGATCTAGAATGTTCTAGAAACATCTGCCACGAATCGACGTATCGTGTAGTTCTGCTACTCGATAACAGATGGCGTTAGCGTCTACGTAATATGTATCGTGTAGATCTGCTACTCGATAATAGATGGCGTTAGCGTCTACGTAACAGAATTTATAATAACGTTCCGTTTCTGATAACCGTTTAAAGATGAAGACAGAATGATATTTTCAATACGTTCATCACATGAACGAATTAACCACTGGACCTGACATAAAATACATTATGAAAACTCGTTCAACTAAGTGGAGCATAACGCACACAAAGATTTTATTACATTATTATAAACACAGATACAAAATTCATAAGCATTCACTCTATTTCTAGTGCTTGAACGTTGTCGATAAAATGTACCTACACTGCATATTGCGCTGTGTTTCGTTGGAATCCAGGTTTCATCTCTACGAACTGCTTCTACCCACTTTCTCTTTCGAGAAGGGTCACTAGGAAATCTAAAATTTCGTGTAATTTATGTGTTAAAATAAAAGAATCGATTATTATTATATTTTTGTTGACTGTTTTTTCTTCTCAGCTCTATGGCTGGTTTTTGCAACATTTACGGACCGAAGCCAAGTAAATGCAGCGTGTGGTGTGTTAATTTGAGGATGTGTTATGATGAGGACCTATTTCATTTTCATCTATTTGCATGAACTTTCTGACAATTCGAAATGTATTTAAAATTGCAGCTTTTTGTAGGGTGATATAGAGGGTTTCTTTTAGGTTTAGTAGTTTAAGGCTATGGAGAAGATGATTTGGGATGACGCCTGTTGTGGAGAGGACTATAGGGACTACATAAACATTTTGTTGGCGCCATATTCTAGTTACTTCATCTTTGAGTTCTGCGTATTTACTAATTTTTTCAGATATTGTCTTCTGAATGTTATGTGTGTTGGGAACGGCAATATCTATTAGGTAAGTAACTTTGTTTATTTTATCCAGTAGGGTTATATCCGGTCTATTGTAGTGAATTGTCCTGTCGGTGAGAATGGCGCGGTCGTAGTAAAGTTTATGTGTGTCATTTTCTAAGATAGTTTGTGGTGTGTAATTGTAGTAAGGAGTGTATGTGTCTTGAATGAGTGAGTATTTGACTGCAATTTTTTGATGAATTACATTTGCCACCTGGTTGTGCCTGTGTGTGTAGTCTGTCTGCGTGAGAGTGGTGCAAGCTCCTGTTATGTGCTGAATTGTTTCTGGTTGAATGTGACACTTGCGACATTTATCATTTGTTACTGAAGGATCTTTGATAATAAATTTTCTATAGTTTTTAGTGTTGATAATCTGGTCCTGTATTGCAATTATAAATCCTTCAGTTTCAGGGAATAAATTGCCTATTTTAAGAAATTTATTTGAAGCTACTTTGTTCACATGAGATTGTTCTAGGTCATGAGGATGTCGGCCATGAAGTACCTTTTTCTTCCAGTCCTCAATTTTTTGTTTCTGCGGGTCATCGCTAGTAATTTGTGGAGTGTCGAGCTGTTCATTTAAGTTAAGTGGTGTGTAGTTGAAATCATTTTGAGCTATGGCTTTATGAATGTTACTAGTGCTGGATTTTGAGTAAAAAAATGTTTTTAGTCGTCAGACTTGTTTCCGCCAAAGGTGCTGGATGTCTATTAAGCCTCTCCCTCCGTTTTGTCTTTTGATAGTAAGTCTTTCTACTGCAGATTTAGGGTGTAAGTTGTTATGTTTTGTAAGAGTGGTGCGTGTGGTTCGTTCTAATTGTTCTGTGTCTGTTTTTGTCCATTTAATAACTCCGAATGAATATTTTAATATGGGGATGGCAAATGTATTTAGGGCCTTGATGAGATTTTTACTTGAAAGTTGTGTTTTACATATGGCGTTAAGTCTCCTTTTGTACTCTGCAGTAAGTGTTTCTTTAATCCTAACATGATCTAGTCCCTTTAGTTGCGTGTACCCTAAATATTTATATAAGTCTGTCGGTTCCATTGCTGTTATGGTGTCTGTGTCATTTATTATATAGCTGCCGGGTCGTATATTGCCACGTATGATATGAAGTGTTTTACATTTATCCAGACCAAAATGCATGTTTATATCTAGGCTAAACTCTGCTGTAGCTTCTACTAGTTTCTTCATATCTTTTTCGGTTTGTGCATATAGTTTAATATCGTCCATGTAAATGAGATGTGAGACTGTTGTTTGTTCTGTCGTGTGTTTGAGACAATAACCGGCCCGACAGCGCTGCAGCAGATGAGACAGAGGGTTTAGTGCGAGACAGAACCACAAGGGGCTCAGGGAATCACCTTGGTAGATACCTTTTTTGATAGCTATTTGTCGCGTTGTAATATTATTTTGATTACAATTTATTTGAAGTGTGGTTTTCCACAATGGCATAATGTTTCGTAGGAAATCTATTATTTTTGAGTTTATCCTATAAATTTCTAGTATTTGTATCAACCAGGAATGTGGAACACTGTCGAAAGCTTTTTTATAATCGATATAGGTACAATGAAGATTTCTATTCTTTGTGGTGGCATGTTTATGGATAGTAGAATCAATAATTAACTGCTCTTTGCATCCCATATGGCCCCGCCTGCATCCCTTCTGCTCCTCTGCCATTATATTGTGGTGTTCAATGTGTGAGTTAATTTTCGTTGTTATTGCTGATGTTAATATTTTATATATCGTGGGTAGGCATGTGATTGGTCTATATTGGGAAGGTTGTGGTGAATTTTTAGTTTTAGGCAGCATGTATGTTATACCTGTTGCAATGAAATCAGGTATAATTTGTTGTCCTAATATTATTTCTGTTAAGTTTTTTGCTATTGGTTTGTGGAGTGAAGTTAATTTTTTGAACCAAAAATTGTGTATTTTGTCTATACCAGGAGATTTCCAGTTATGTAATCTGCCTGTTAAGTGTGTAATATCAGCCTCTGTAATCTCAGTAAATTCCATTTCATCTATAGCCCCCCATTTTGCTTCTTCTTCTGATATCCACGTTGCTTTATCGTTATGTTGTTTTTGTTCTTCCCAAATGCTAGACCAGTATGTTTCTAGTTGCTCTTTTGTTGGTTGGTCAGGTGCGTCTGTATTATTCTCATCATTTGTGTCAGTGTCTGGTTTGTGTAGATTTCTATAAAACATTTTTTCATTAGTGGCAAATATGGCATTATCGTTTTTGCGTTGTTGTGCTTTTTTGTATCTTCTGAGCCTATGAGCTTTAAGTGATAGTTTTTGTTTTAAGGTGTCTAAGAACTCTTCAGGTTTTCTGTTGTTATTTTCGTGTCTAGTGTGCGTGACATTGCTCCTAAATATAGCCTCAACTCTCTTGATTACTTTATTTGACCTAATGTTGTTAATGTATTGTGTAAGCCTACTACAATCTGCTCTTAATTTTTCTATGTCTTTTTCTAACCTCTGTTGCCATGCTGGTTTGATATTCTGTTTTGGTCTTGTGTGTCCTGTGTGTTGCGTGATTTTAAAGTTAAGTTCCTCAGATACGACTACCGCTGTGCAATATACAAGTGTGTGTATATCTATAAGTTGTATATCATCGGCAATAAATTGATTAAGTATGTTTTCATTAAATAAGTTAACTAATCGGAAAAGATTAGGGCTATATCGGAGTTTAGGTAATTTTGGTCGAACGGCTGGGTCCATCCCAGAGTATTGTGCTAGTCTAGTTCTGAATTTATCATGTATTTCTTGAACATATATATTTGTTGTATATTGATCTGCAACAGTTAAGGTCTCAATATCATTTTCTAGAGTTAGGGTTATAAATTCGGTTTGAGTGGATGTGTGTGATGTTTGCGTGTAAGCTTGTGATTGGTTGTATGATTGAGAGTGTGTATAAGGTTGTATTTGGGTGTGCGTTTGTGCGTATGACTGTTCAGAAATTTCGGTTATGTTTTGTGATAGTGGGATAGCATTAGCGCCTGTGTTATTTTCTGCTTCTTGTAATTGTATTCGTGTTTCCTCTTTTAATTGTTCTATTATTTCATGGGATAAAAGTTTATTTCTAACTATAGCTCTTCGCTGATCTGAGATTCGTTGTTCTGAAACGGTTATCTCAGGATAATGTAAGGTAAAAAGTTCATGCAATTGTTGTCTGTAGGTGGTCATGTCGGTCTCTAATTTAGTGATATAAAAGTAAGTTCGCATGATAAATAGGTTAACTTCTTTGCTCCATCTCATGCGAACTCTTGCTTTTCCAGCCTTGGTGGACGCGGGTAAAAAGGAACTAACCTCCTGTTAGCGCGGGGAGCAATGAAAGAGCGGACTGTATCAAAATTAAGACTGGTATATTGTCGTCTAACAATACAAATAGTTCCCGAACAAAACAATACTAATTATAAACTTTAGAGAGGAGCGTCGTCCGTCGCGGCGGAGTCCGTGGAAGCGAGTGTTGAGCCGTGTCCCCCCGCTGCGCCGCGCCTCTGCTTGCCGGAGGGCGGTGGTGCGTTGATCACGCAGCTTGCTCGTGACGACCGCGCGCGAGTTGTTGGGTTCGATTCCCAACACCTCCCGCGCAACATTCAAGGTCGGAGTGGGTGGAATTGAATTTAAACTAGTGATGGGATGTGATAATGCTATGGGTGACGATGGTAAGGATGGTGATGATGGTCTAGAAGGTGTGTAAGATACTGTGCTTGGACTATATGGTTCAACAGGGGTGTTTGTCCTGTCTGTCAGTCTATTACCATCGTCAATGATTTCGGCTGTAGCATCTTTGTCGGTGGGAGCCCGCCTGTTCAACTCCTCACCGCTGACGGTTCGCATGCTGAGACACTCAGCGCCAGCTCCAAGTGCGCCCCGGCGATCGCCCCCGGGCAGCGGTCCTATACGTTTTCTTTTTGAACGTGTCTCCATGTTGAATGGGTTTCCAGAGCCACGTTAGCCACGCCAGTAATTTTTCGTTCGTGTGTCCGCCCCCCACGTGATTCGATGGTCAATCAGGACGTGTGGTTGTTTAGGGGGCTTATTATATTTATTATTATATTATTATTATATTATTATTTTTGACGACACGGTTGGCGCAGTGGTTGAGCGATTGACTGCTGCGCAGCATGTCGCGGGTTCGATTCCCGCACGGAACAAATATTTGTACGACCTACAAGTATTTGTTCCGAGTCTGGGTGTTTTTCTATCTATAATATGTATGTATTTACAAAAAAAAAAAAAAAAAAAAATTATATAAGTAGTTTATCAGCCATCTCGTTACCATAACACAAGCATTAGGTTGCTTAGCTTGGGGCTAGATGGCGTTGTGTGATATGTCCAAACATATTTATTATTATTATTATTTCTTGTCTTTGGCTTATCTCGGGACCCTGGGGTCCCGGGCCTTTGGAAGGCGTACGAGGGGCCGAAGCCAACTCGCAGAGGCCCCTTAGACAATTTCAAATGACGAGGAGGCACCAGCCGACGATTATCCCTGTATGCACTATGCAAGTGCACCCAAGGACAACCCCCGGTTGGTGCTGAACATGGAAACAAAACACATTGGGCCTATGGGTTTGGGTGGCTACATGGATTGGGTACCTTGAACTATGGAAGAACTATGTCCCCTGCCTGACCAATGTTATATAATATACACAGATAAATTGGCAGGGGGTGACTTGCACACACAATAATGAGCCCCCGGAAACGGTCGCTAGCACATAGTGACGTAGCGACAAGGGGCAACATGTCCTGAGGTGCTTGAGGAGTGGAGAGGTATTCCACGGCTCTCAGAACAATCCCAGAGCCCGGAAGATGGTCAAGATCCCTACAAGCACTTACTGGAATACTTCCTTCCTTCGAGCACGTTTGCTCTTGCGAATCTCCACTCAAGCCGGCCAATAAAGGCAAGAATGAGGTGGGAGCTCTGTTCCCGTCAGTGTTCACTCCAGCCGGCCAATAAAGGCAAGCCAGAGGTGAAGAACAAGACTTCTCCCGGGAAATAGGGTCCGTGGGGTCGCTACTGCCCAACAGCTCGCCACATGCTGCCCTGCGGGTTCACGTATCTCTCTTGGTCTGGCTCCTCACCCTAGACCTGTTTCGGCAAAGTAAACTCCACCGGCACAGACCCAGAGTTCGGAGCGCGCAAGCCCCACCACGACGTCAACGTAGAGATACGGCGGTGGGGTATTATTATTATTATTATTTATTTATTATTACAGTGTCAGTGGAATAATATTCCAAAGTATACGTGTCGTTTTGCATCCTCGTCAAATTTAAGGATGTGGTATAGACAATCATACCGAACAACTTTTTCCATGGCACCAACATCGTAATCGCGAAAAAATAATCAGCCGTCCCAAACATTTGCGTCGAGTAGGTATTGAAGTTTTCTATGGGACAGTTTAAATTTTTTCGCGATTACGATGTTGGTCCCATGGAGAAAGTTGTTCGGTTTGATGTTCTGTATCACTCCCCGAAATTTAACGAGGATGCAAAACGACACAATTTTGTATAAAATAAAAAAATATATATTTTAAGTACACATACTAATTATAATTTTTGCATTTATAATATTTTTATTTAATTATAAAAAATATTAATAATAATTTAACCAGACACGTGGCTATAGGTATAGTTCAATGTATTTTAAAACTTAGAATTAGGGTTCCTATTAACTTACTTGGCAGTTAATTTCATACAAATTCTGTTCCATTTTTGAATTTATTCGGTAAGCAGTGGCTATTCGGACATTTTGAAATAGGCCCTTAGTGTTTATTGCACTTTACATAAGTCCGTACCACTTTCTTAGATTCTGATATAATAATAACTATTATTTCTACACTTTTTACACTACACAACTCAAAAGGGTTTTGTTCGTTTTAGTCTTCGCACTATGTTTGTGTTGTCTAACAGCTGAATTGCCTCGAGAGGTTCCCAGGTCGGTGGACTCAGTGTTCATGGCCTCAGCTTTTTGAATCATGTTGGTGATGGGTTTTATTTTTAGGTCACGATAGAGGTCGTCATTTCTTACATACCTGGGCGTATTAACAATACTCCTGGTAATTTATTTTGTTTTTGAATGCTATAAAACAAGGTAAACCACGTCCGATGGCCCATCAAAGGCTTAATACCACTCAGAATGGACCGTTCCCCAGGTAGGAATTTGTTAATATGTACACAGTACGGGGAAATATAAGTAGGCCAACTAATAGACAATCTTTAGGAATTCAGGATCACGTGAATATGTTTTATGTAAAATCGATCTAGATGATCCATTGATGGAAAATTGTATAATTTAGAATACTGACAAACTCCTGTACAATTACGGACAATCTGTACAAGTAACTATAATATATTTATTAAAAAACCGGCCAATTGCGTGTCGGACAACCCACAATGAACGGTTTCGTAGTTAGGATGAATTTATCCTAAAAACAAAGTTAACATTGTAGTTGAAAACCATGTTCTCCCATACATTGATATACGTCACGGTCAATTCTCTAATTGCAAATGTAAGTTTGTAAACGCAAAAAAGTAGGTATTTTTATGTGATAAAATTGCTAATGAACAATTTTCAGATTTTTACTTTACTTGTGCTGACCTTCAAACCTTACTTCATGATTCTAGGTCAACGGTAAGTAAGTACCCTATAGGTTTTGATTTACTTGCGAGTATCAAAATATGTCGCATCAATGGCCGTATTTTTTTATTGCGTTGACTTAGAAGCTTGATTTTTTAGAACTTTAAGGGACCATATCGGCACCTTATGGTAAAGTAGCGAATATGTATTTTGTAGATTTTACAGGAGAGCAAAAAACTCTTTTTTTTGTTACTTTTGAAAGGTACCCCTATAACCGATTCTGGATTTATAAAGTTTTTCAGTAATTATATGGGAAGCGCAATACTGCCTACAGTCAGTCAGTCAGTCAGTCAATATTCACAACTTTAATTCACCTTAGAAAAAATAAATAAGTTTCTCAATAAATGTACCGGAGTGAAAATTTTTACTTCGGTACATTTATTGAGAAAATGTACCTATTTAAAATTATATTTATAGTTCAGAATCGTAGCATGCACATCTATCAACAATTCGGCAAAAAAAAAAAATTAAGAATGTAAAGCATTTTATTTAATAAACATACTTTTGTGTAAAAAGTATTGATTTGACTACCCATTTGTAATAGCGTCCTTAAGATACTGTGTCTTTTAATAAATCTCGATTAGTTTTTCCAGGCGCCATCTACTGATGTGAATATTAAATATCAACTGTCCTAAAAAAGCCTCATTGCTGTCTCTCCCATTTAATTTTTTATAAAAGTTAAAAGTAAATACTTATGTACTGGTTTTTAAAAGGTTAGTGAGTTTTGGTACATTTGGTGGTTTGTGAGAAATTAGAACTGATGACAAACATAAATGGTTTTATAAATCCGACAAGGCTGTTTAGGCATCGTTCTTTTGCCTCTCCATTGGCACGACCCAAACTAACGTTTTTGGCGCCAACAAAAACGTTACGACAACTACTAATAGATAAACTCTTTTTGTTCGTAATATTTATGAGTTCAAACAGTTATTTCGCTCGCTGATATATATTTTTAAGTAGATACCATTAACAAAATAGATTTACCTACCTTTGTGTCATTTCTGGAAAAAATGTTTTTTTCTATTTTCACCCGAGCTGATCTCAGTCGCCCAGGTACTCTATATAAATTTCAATTATTAATTTAATCCTATGTATTATTAATAATAAATTCTAGTCATTAACAAATAAATAATCGTGCAATAAATTCAGTACAGTAACCAAATATCATTAATTTAAACAAACACTGAACAACAGGAATAACTAATTAAACAATATAGGTACCTATAAATAAATAAAATAAATAAAAATCTTTTAATTCAGACCATTAATTAGTCCATTTGGGTTAGTATACAAACAACCTAACACCCTATACCTAACATTAAAAAGACCTACTTACTCAAGCAGGTATTTTATTATTTACTTATATCTTACTAGGTAAGAAATAAAGCCTAAACATTATTAAACTACTTAAATAAATTAAATATTAAAAGAAAAAATATTATGTAATGAAATAAAAATACAAACACCAGAAAAAATAATACACACAAAAGAAGCGCTCTTCCTCCCCTCTCCTACTCGTACTATGCTGTGCCCGACAGGGTCCATAATTTTGTCATTAATTTTACGCTTACCAACTGTTTTACATTATGGAATGCAATAAAGTATTGAGAATAAATAAAAAGAGAAGTCCTGATTGATTGATTGACTGACTCTTCAACGCCCAGCCCAAACCCTTGAATCTAGAACGCTGAAATTTTGCACAAAGCTTCCTTTTATAATGTAGACAAGGAATAAGGAAGGAATTTTCGGTAGTACGTTCCTGTGGGATATTTTCCGACATCCACGCGGGCGAAGCCGCTGGCAAAAGCTAGTAATAAAATAAAACATAACTAAATACATACCTTTGACGTAGAGGTACACATCTAAAAACCCAAAATTTTTCTTAAAATTTTGTATAAAATGGAACTTCTGCCACATTTTCTACGTGTTTTATGAAATGTACCATCACGGGGGACTCGGACACAGAGGCATCTTAATATTCCATCAATACAGGAATTCCACTGAGATCCAATAGCCATACAATCTTGGAAAAGTCTCTGGTATCCACCTCACTACTGAGTTAGAAGTGCTGCAAGATGCAAGGATGAAAATGGAAAAATTGAGAGAATTTTTACTTGTGGACGATCCTGGTAGTTTTAATGTCAATCAATTTGCCTAGCCTTTTGCCAACTATGTTGGCGTCGGCTTCCAGTCTAACCGGATGCAGCTGAATACCAGTTTTTTACATGGAGCGACTGCCTATCTGACCTCCACAACCTATTAACAGGGTAATATGAAACCCCTTGGTAAGACTGGTTGTCAGACTTTCGGACTTCTGACGATCCGTAACGACTGTCAAAGATCCACGAATGACAGCCGGGACCAACAGCTTAACCTGCTTTACGAGGCACGGAGGAGTCTCGTATGTAAAGATGGTCATCCATCCACGGACCGACCCCGGCAAGCGTAGCTTAACCTGATGGACCGACGTGCGGCTGTTATTACTTAGCCACGAGCTTCTCTACGCTATATAACGCTATTTAATCTATATTTTTAAAAAACATAACATCACGCTTAAACTCCCGAAAGGGTGTATCTATAATTCACCCATATTTCGCCTGATATGTTTGAATCCCTACTGAGAGATTCCTATTGGAAAAATATCGAATAACAAAAAAAAAAAAAATTTAAAAAATTGAAATGAATTGAATGAAGAGGCCAAGCGACGCAAACATGTGACGCTTTCTAGCGACTACATATTTGTACCGCTTGGCTTCGAAACTTTTGGTCCATGGGGTCCCAGTACAAAAAAAAATTTCAAGCAATTGTTTCCTCGATTAGTCGACGCCGCTGGTGACAGGAGGGCTGGCTCATTTCTCGCACAGAGGATAGCTATTGCTATTCAACGCGGAAATGCAGCCAGTGTTCTTGGCACCATGCCTCATGGACACCCACTTTTGTTAGATTTTTAAGGTTTAGTTTTAGTTTTGTATTTAATTTTACCCTACATTTATTTAAATAAAAACCCTTATTCTGTGGCTTAGTGTGGTCAAGTCAGTCAGTTACAATACAGTCAACCGTGATGTCATGCATGTCTGATTGTCAGTGTCAGTTTACAGTCACTTCTGCTAGCACTTTTGCGTGCGCTTTTGTCAGTTATTTTTGAGCTGTTTTTGAGTTATCAATTCATACATACATAACAACATTGTTGTATTGAACAGTACATAATTGAATGAATTTTTATTTAATTTAATTTAATTTCTTTTTTTTTGTTTTTTACTGTTTATTTTGTTACTTTTATATGATCCTTTTTAACTGTATTTCCTGTGCGTGTCCCAAATAAAATATTTTTCTTTCTTTCTTTCTTTCTTTCTAACACTTTGTTCGGCCCGGGAATCGAACCCAGAACCTTATGCTCAGCAGTAGCGCTTGCGACCACTAGACTAACGAGGTAGTCATTATTCAGATATTAGATATTTTTAAACCTTTTGTTTGGAAGATTTTTTTTTTGTTCCTTTTTGCACCATGGCAATCTGTCCTAGGACAATAAGCCACTGTGTTGACCAACTTCGAGTCTACTGTTTCATTTATTTATTATTATGAGAGAGCTTCCATTTGTGTGGCGTAGCTCTCATCTCCCTATGTGAATCTATAGCTGACACTAAGGATGTCACATCTCTTCAGCCTCGTATTTGGACGATGATGCATCATTATGTGTCCGTTGTTTTTTCTCGATTTATTTACAGATTCTTTAGCAGGTCACCCACCACCTATGTACTAATATCCTATGTCCTAATCCAGGTTCCAAATTTCATCCAAATCTACTCATGTGCCAAATTTCATCCAAATCCGTTCAGCCGTTTTAGCGTGAAAACGTAACAAACAAACAAACTAGCTTTCGCATTTGTAATATTAGGTAGGAAACATTTCAGTTTTTTTGTATGGTCGTCCACTGCATGGAGTGTGCATTATTTTAAATACCTATTTTATATATTTTTTAATAACACCTGAATATAAGTTGTTTTTCTAATACTAACATAATATGGATCATTGATGTCTGAAATAAATAAATTTAAATTTAATTAAAACATAGATTTTCGTAAACATCGCAACTCAAGTCAAAACAGCGTATCTACTTTATTTACCGTAACATTTCCTTTACCTAATATATTAGCCGTGTGGACGTATAACTCCATCCGGTGTATGTACACCATCCATCCATCCGTAGGCATGCCCCACCGCGTGCCATGAATTTTAAAAACAATAAACTTTAAGTCTGAAACACGGTTTTATTTTGAGGGTTCCGTATCGTAGTATAGGAAAACATTACACTATCATAGCGTTCAGGGGCAAAATGTCCAATTCTCAAAATGTCCAGCGGTGTCAAAATGTCCAAATCTTGCCAACTGTCAAAATGTCCAAATCTCAAAATGTCCAACTCCCAAAATGTCGAATCTTTGAGAATGTGGTAAATGTGTTCAATAACTCATCAAAGCGCTTTTTTAAGACTTATGAATGTTATGATGAATGACAAACAATATATACAAAATACTGAAAGAACTTCGTAAAGGTAAATATATGTTATATTAGATATATGACAAAATAGCTCATTTACCTTTACGAAGTTCTTTCAGTAGTTTGAATTTATTGTTTGCCATTCTTATGCCTTAGAAAAGCGCTTTGATGAGTTATTGAACACATTTACCACATTCTCAAAGATTGGACATTTTGGGACTTGGACATTTTCCCCCTGAACGTATCATAGATCTAAGATCATATCTTGTATCTAGTATATTTCTATCCTTGATTTATGATAGTGTAATTGCCTATGTAGTGCCACAAACTTATCTGACCCAGTGCCCACGTAGCAAGAGTAGCAATTGCTACGGGCCCCGCACACAGAGGGGCCCCATACACTCACACCCATCCCTGCCTTAAAGATTATAGGATTTTAACATTTTTTTTTAATTACCTACATAAGATAAAAAAATATTTATATATTTTTTTAATTAAGATACCACCACATATCGCTATAACAGACAACCGGCTAATGGATGGACATTGTATTCAAATTTACAGCGATAAGTAATTTTAAATTTAAACTTATAATATTTCTACACTGAGAAAAATAATTAACAATTTCAAGTAAATAAGTACCTACCTACTTTAATTACGTAAATATGCTCTTGAAACAGCATTAAGAGAATATTTACTCATATCAAACATTTATTACTTATGTAATAAATAAAAATATATAAATGCAATAAATAAAAATTACAACTTGCATCATTGTTTGCAACATTGTCCGGCCAATTCTGGAGTATGCATCTACAGTGTGGAATCCACAGTATCACGTCTATATTGACCAAATACAGGGGATACAAAATAAATTTATGAGACACATAACTTGGAGAAGGTCTAAGATATATAACTCTCAAGTTGTAATTAAACTCCCATCACTGGAAACCCGACGAACCGAGCGTGATTTAGTGTTTCTCTATAAAATTATATGTAATCAGGCGGACTCTTCGTATCTTCTTAGTAAGATATGTTTCAGGTGTCCGCGTATTAGTACTCGTAAGAAATCTCTCTTCTGCATTCCCTTTACCAGAACTAACTAACACATTTGTAAAAAGATCTTGTCGTTCTTATAACAAACTAACGGCTACTAGTGAATGTGATTGTTTGGATATTTTTCACGTTTCCCTCTCAAAATTCAAGAAGTCTGTTCGAGACGTTCTTGCAGCAAAATTATGATTTGTTTTTTTGATATTTTTAATATTATTGTTGTTCTTTTCATTTTCATTGTTTAATCATTTTGATATGTATTTTTTCCTTTTGATAGCGGCCGTTGTACCTTCTAAATTAACAAAATTTGTATTAATAATGTGTGGAAACTATTTTGGATTATGTATTGCTATTTTGTACCGTTTTCTTATATTATTGTATCTGTTTGTTTCCCAAATAAAATAAAATAAAATAAACTAAAACTTGTATTGACATTGTAGTGTTTTTTTTTGAAGTCGGTTATTATGTTTTGTAAAAAGTTTTTATTTGTATTAGATAATCGTATTTACTTTCTTTCAATGCACCTTAGAACTACGGAACCCTATTCCACATGCTTCCAAAGCACATACGTCGAGAACTAACGCTCGCATCGTGTGATAGATTATTTAAGACGGTGAGAAATTATTAGCTGTGCTGTAAACTTCACTGCCCAAGTAAATTAAAAGTAAACGTTCCATTTTGTAAATTGTTTACGTGAGGTAGAATGAAGTAGACGTTCACTTTAAAAACTTTTAAGTTTTTGAGGGGATGTAAAGACGTTCGCGGATGAGTGCTAAGGCATGCCCGTGTTCCCGCCATAAGCGGCAGAGAGGAGGACACCGTGGAGTTTTAGTGGGTTAGAGTCCCACATAACTGTACTATCTCCCCGCGGTAGTGCAGTATGCATGAGCATTTTCCCACAGTAACAAAAAAATGGGGAAGACACATGCCAATTGTTTGAATATAGCTTGTATCTGAAATCATCTGCCTAAGTCTTTTCCCAACTATTTTGGGGTCGGCTTCCAATCTGAACCAGATGCAGCTTAATACCTATATTTAACATGGAGCGACTACCTATCTGACCTCCACAACCCGGTAAGACTGATTGTCAGACTTTCGGGCGTCTGACGACCCGTAACGACTGTCAAAGATCCACGAATGACAGCTGGGACCAACGGCTTAACGTGCTTTCCGAGGCACAGAGGGGTCTCGGTATGTAAAGATGGTCACCCATCCACGCAAGCAAGCAAGCCCCGTCGTGGCAAGCTTGCTTAACCTGATCGATCGTCCCTTGTGGCCTTTATTAATTAGCCACGAGCCCCTCTTGTATCAGAAATGTTTGGTCATATTTAAGGGTACATCGGGATGGTCAGTTTGATAGACCATCAAACTAAACAACTTTCTCCTTGGCACCAACATCGTGATTGCGAAAAAATTATCAACTGTCCCATACAAAACTTATATAATACTGACGAGACCCTAATGTATTGGACGGTCATATTATCTTTTCGGGATTACGATGTTGGTCCGTCATCGAGAAAGTTGTTATTGTACACCTCTGATACATCTGTATATTCTTGCTTATGACGATTTTACATCAGTATACGCATACCAGCATTGACTGGGACGTCGTTCTACACGCTCACCGACAAACCTGTCCGAAGTCCGAACTACACACTCGCTGCTCGTTGCTCGCCAACTCGTGTCTAGTTGCTAGCTGTACTCGCTTTTCAATAATCTTCGGAGGTGGGACAAATACCTCAGCAAGGTAGCAGGGGCTGATGGCCCTAGGAGTGCCCCATGTACATTTAATTTTTAACAGACTTACGTATTTATTCCACTTTGAAAGAAGAAGATGAAGAAGAAGCTGATGCTGATGAAGTTATAATACTTCCTGTCACTATTGTTTATATACCAAGTAGTGGTATACGAATTGGTGTGGGGTTGTAAGGTACTGTGAGGGCTCGAACCTCACAGCAGGAGATTTACTGAGCCGCCGGGGTCGCGGGTAGTTCGAAAGAGATACCGTGGCCCTGGCACGGGCAACTGAAGGAACACGGGTGGGTTTTAGTCAGTAAAAATCTGACACGCCCTCCCGCTCTGCCCGGAGCGGGAGAAGTCATTTGATGATTTCCCATCCACAAAAAAAAAAAAAAAAAAAAAGGAGATTTACTGAACTACTAAATAATACGAGAGGGACTCTAGTTATATGGGGCTGATGTCCTCTGTATTTTAAGCTTCAGATCAAATATAAGTCACAATCCTCTAAATTGGTTCTACGCGGAGTCCTCACCAGAATCTATCTGTCATCCTATCAAGAAAACGAGAGTCGTTTTCTTGATAGAAGATATTCCATATTTGAATGATTGAATGTCAGCCAGTATTACAAAGCACTAATCCTTTACAGTACCATAACTAAAAAGAGAAAAAAAAAAAAAACAACTGACTTACAAAAAAAAAAACACTACAAAGTGAAACATAAGTTTCATTTTGGAAGTCTAAATTACAGACCAAAGACACCAATTTCCGAAATTAAAGTAATTTTTCATTTTGTAGTGTTTTTTTTTTTGAAGCTAGTTGTTTTTTTTGTCAATTTATTTTTTAAAGATAAATCCTCGCATCGGTTGGAACTCGAGAAAGAAAGAAAGAAGAAAGAAAAACGGCATATTCACGTGAAAGTGACGCACATACAAAAAGAAGAAGAATAAAGAAAGAAAGTCTATAGAAGGCTAGGTTTTCTGCATGTTTCAACCCACCCCATTTCTTGGATATAATCGAAGTAAAACTAAAACAAATTCGAAATCCCATATCCCTAAATCTAGATTATTCCTGTCTTCTGACGGTCAGCTTCAAAGACAAGCCGATAACAGCATGCGGGTAGTATTGTGCCTAGATTCGACCACAATGGACGGCCGATATTACGCCATCTTCGGTTTATGAAGACGTCGATGAGCGATCCTAACGCCCAACTTCGTGCTACAACGACTAAGTTTCAAGTTACCGGGTTTGTAAACATAGGGTTGAAAAGAATGCGCGGACGCGTTACAACAGTTAAGCTGAAACTGACAGTTTTCAGTTTCGCAGCCTAGAAAGGCAATCTTTATAAGAGAATGCCCGCTTAATGGCATTTGCCATAAGTAGTTATTTCTCTTAACTAGAGGAGCTCGTGGCTAAGTCATATCAGCCGCACGGGTCGATCCATCAGGTTAAGCTACGCTTGCCGGGGTTGGTCAGTGGATGCGTGGCCATCTTTACATATCGAGGACTCCTCCGTGCCTCGGAAAGCACGTTAAGCCGTTGGTCCCGGCTGTCATTTGTGGACCTTTGACAGTCGTTACGGGTCGTCAGAAGCCCGAAAGTCTGACAACCAGTCTTACCAAAGGGTATCGTATTACCCAGTTACTGGGTTGTGGAGGTCAGATAGGCAGTCGCTCCGTGTAAAATACTGGTATTTAGCTGCATCCGGTTAGACTGGAAACCGACCCCAACATAGTTGGGAAAAGGCTAGGCAGATTGATTTTTGATTAACTTTATGTACATGTCGTCTGCCAAATATTGTGACGCTGGCAAAACTATTAATTGTAATATGATTTTGTTGGCCATTCGGATACCCATATTTCAGACACCTGTAAACAGAGAACAACTCTGCTACCCGTAAAGATATTGTTGGCGTGAGTTTGTGTATGTTTATGTGGACATATGCAGGACTTTATAATTCTCCAAAGGTCTGTTATTCTTCAGTATTCTCTTAGACATTTATTATCATACCTACTACTAGCCCATAACCTAATTTATTTGAGGTCAGTGCGGCATGTCTTCTTTCATATATCTTTACCATCTATCATCCATCTATAACAACGCAATCATGCGCCAAAAGTACTCGTTCGACGCGACCGCATTAAATATCGGCCCGTAGATCCCCTGTATCAGCCACTTCGGATGGATTAACAGGGGCGTTGATGGAATACCTGTGTTTTCAACTTATTTTCTTAAAAACTTTGATTGTGTTACACAACTTCCGCTAACTTGATTAAAACTTCAAAAATAATAATAATATTATATCAGCAATTTATATATAAGTAGGTTTCACTTACTTCATTGGTTAAACAAATGAAAATGTTTTTACAGTATCGCAAATAGCATGTTCATTACTTACTAGCTAGCTGCTAGCTAACCGCCAGACGTTGTCCTGTCAAAATTTCAATTTCTTTTTTTTTTTGTTAAACCACTTCAGTAAAGAGGAGAAAAAAACAAAAAAAAATTTCAAATCGGCCCAGCCGTCCTCTAGTTTTAGCGAGATAAACGAACTGCAATTGATTTTTATATATAGAGTGACTGGTAATAAGTGACCCATACTTAAACACGTGATTGTACTCATGATAACAAACAACTTTTACTATGGGACCAAACAGGAAATCGCGAAAAAAAAAAATCAGCTGTTCCTTACATTTATGTTCGCATAACTGGTCAAAATGTAGGGAGCAGCTGACTTTTTTCGCGAATTCAGATTTGGTACCATAACATAACAAACAACTTTTACTATGGGACCAAACCTGAAATCGCAGAAAAAGAATCAGTTGCTCCCTACATTTTGACGAGTTATGCGACATGAATATATGGGGCAGCTGATTTTTTTTTCGCGATTTCAGATTTGGTCCCATAGTAAAAGTTGTTTGTTATCATGAGCACAATCATGTGTTTAAGTATCGGTCACTAATTACCAGTCACCCTATATATAGTTTTTCTGGTTTTTTGTTCGTGATACCGTTCGGGCACGGCTTAATCAAATACTAAAATATTATGTTTCTGGTGATAAAGGTAAAGGAGCTGGATTATTAAAAGAGGCTTTAATAAATATCATCTGTCGATAATGCTTTGAGATTCATCTAGGCATCAGGTATGCAATGGCAATCATTTCCACAACGGGCAGCGCGTTTTTCTCAAAAGCAGAGTGAGAAGGAGGTTGCATTAGCACTTGGAAGTGGTGAAGGGCGGGTGTTTTGGGGGACTGTTTATGTAATTTTGACGTTGAAAAAGTGCTGATTCTAAGCCTGATTTCAAATAAATGCCTTTTAAATTTTATAACACGAAAATTTTCATACTTTGCCACCTACGAGAAGAGAACATGTAGCTTTTTCCATACGTTAAACAACATACTAGGTACTCTACTCTTACAAATACTACCTAATTTCAAACACATTCCGCCATCAAAAATGAGTGTCTTGTTTTAAAATGTACCAAGACAAAGGCTGGGGTCGCTCAGATCAAATATTCAAGGGTCCTCCTGCCTGTATTTGTACATAAATTCGGATCAAAACTCCGCGAAGTGCGACACCGAGTGTCTGATACTCGTACATGTTTCATTTGTGTACGACCGTGTGAGAGGTCGCTTACTTGCAGAAAGGTACATATTTTAAAGTGTCCAACACTATTTGATCATAAAGTTTGTTTCGTTTCGTCTCGTGGGCGTTTTTAACCGACAATAAAAAGGAGGAGGTTCTCAATTCGACACGTATTTTTTTTTGTATGACCACGCATACAGTCGTCCGATTTGAAAAATTTTTGTCTTGTTCGAGAGGGTATATACCTCAAAGTTGGTCTCAAAATGTATTAACTTTGCTTGGGTAGTTTTTGAGTTAGCTTCAATAATACGTATTTTTTCCCCACTTTTATGTGGATGATGTTCTAGTTTCTTTTGCATGCAGTGGTATTAGAGTTTGTGTTGGGTAGGTACCACAACTAAAAAAATGAAAAATAAAAACTTTTTTACAAAAAAAATATACTACCGACTTCCAAAACCAACACTGCAAAGTGAAAAATAACTTTAATTTCGGAAGTCAGTGGCGAAAACGAAATATGTAAGTTTATTGTCCCTTAGATTTCTAAAAAATCAGGCTTAAAATACGGCCATTTATGCGAAATATTTTGATACTCGCTAATAAATCAAAACCTATATGGTACTTCCTGTAGACCTAGAATCATGAAATTTGGCAAGAAGCTAGGTGAAGGAAAAAGTCCGAAAATTGTGTAATTTTATCATATAACTTAAATTTTCAGTTGGAGAATTGAAAAATCTAAATAAGCAGCGAGCAACATTTTTATGAATCGAAGGAAACAATATGTTGTTAGATTTTCCACGTTAGGTTGAGGATGATATTATTTTGTACGCTTAGGCAGTTATTATTCAAAGCTGCTATCAAAATCGTACGTAGCAGAACATTTGCGCGATGGTCTAGAAGTCATTGAAGTATGTAGAGAAGACAGTTTAAATGACCTTCAAGTATGTGTGATTACTTCGTGGACGCATTCAGTCCAGACATGTGAGAGCACGAACATATTATTCTTATGTTCTAGTTCGTGGTTCTAGTAAACTGAGAACAACATGGCAGAGATGCTTTAGTGCACCACTATTGTACATGTCTGGTAACGCACAATTGGCACTTGTGCTCATATTATTTCAATAATTTCGATGTATGAGAGAACGTGTTTTTCAATTACAATGTTAAGTTTGTCCTTGCGATAAATTCATCGCAACTACGGAAGCATTCATTGTGCGTGGTCAACAGACACACGCATGCACGCTTGGCCGTTTTTGTTTGTTATTATTATCTCTTGTCAATCAGAGCACCTGCCATCTTATATCTTATCTCTTCACCACCAGTTGACTGGTAGAGAATGCTAACCCAATAAATAATGAAATAATGTTAATGAAGAACATGTTTTTCAACTACTCGTACAATGTTAAATTTCTTTTTGCGATAAATTCTTTTCAACTACGAAACGCTTCATTCTGCGTGCTCCGACACACACTTGGCCGGTTTTTTCCTCATAAAGTAAGGAACCCTAAAAAGTGTGCTGTTCAGAAGCCCAAAAAGTTTTTAGAGGACTTTCACTTTTCATTTAAATAACCGCAGTGAGGTCAACGCAAAAACTACAGTTCAAATAGATCAAACTCATTGTAAATAGCGAACTTTGAAAATATAGTTTGGTTAGTAGAAGCTGATCTTAAGGCAAGTTAGATTAAACCGGACTAAAATCTCCAGTGGGTTTAACTTTAGCTTGCCCCCATCATTGCGGTTTGTTACTACGGGAACAATTCCGGTTGGAAATCACTTATTTTAAGGGGTTCCGTACCTTAAAAGGAAAAACGGAACCCTTATAGAAGCACTTCGTTGTCCGTCTGTTTGTCGTCAGTCTGTCAAGACCCTTTTTCTCAGGAACGCGTAGAGGTATAAAATTTAAAATAATATCAACTATGTAGGTATATGGCCCCTCGGAGTTCTAAAAAAAATCAAGCTTCTAAGTCAACACTAAAAAAATACAGCCATTTATGGACATATTTTGATACTCGCAAGTAAATCAAAACCTAAAGGGTACTTCCCGTCCTCCTTGCCGGATTACCGCCATGGGATCTGGAGGCAAAAGTCCTCGCGCACGTGTGGGAGTGGCGCGAGGAGGCAAAACGCCGGGGCGTAACTCCGCTGCCGCGAGAAATCACGGTACAGCGGACAGAGCTCCGGCGGGATCTCATGGCGACATGGAGAGTGCGATTGTCGCAACCCAGCGCTGGGCACGCCACAATTGCGGCGATAAGTCCCCTCTTTGAGGAGTGGTTGGAGAGGCGCCACGGCGTCCTCACCTTCCGCCTGACGCAGGTCCTCACCGGACACGGTTGTTTCGGGAGGTTCCTGTTTCGGATAAGGCGGGAGGAAACGCCCGGGTGTCACCATTGTGTAGATCGCCCGGAGGACACGGTGGAGCATACAGTGGAGGTCTGCCCGGCTTGGGCGGAGCACCGCCGTGTTCTCACGGAGGCGATCGGCGGCGGCGATCTGTCGCGTCCAAACTTGGTCCAGGCCATGGTGCGGAGCGAGAGTGCATGGGAGGCCGTCACCTCCTTCTGCGAAGCAGTAATGCTCGCAAAGGAGGAGGCGGGACGTGAGAGGGAGAGGCAACAGCCGCGCCCTCGCGCCCCTAGCCGCCGCAGGAGACGCCCTGGGCGGTGGGAATCTATCGCCGATTCCCGGCCACCGTAGGCGCGGGCTTGCGGACGACGAGTAATGGGCAGCTCGCCGTCCGGTAAGGACCAGGCCCGGGTCGACGGCGCGTTGTGTTCCACGCGCGCCTCAAAGAGATGTCAGCAGTGACGGGGTCCAATAGGGCCGAAGCCGCCGGGGTCGCGGGTAGTTAGAAAGAGATACCGTGGCCCTGGCACGGGCAACTGAAGGAACACGGGTGGGTTTTAGTCAGTAAAAGTCTGACACTGATTTCTAGTTTTTTGACTACAATGATACTCGTAACTTTATTTTTGGGATAAATTATTTTCAACTACGGAACTCTTCATTGTGCGTAGTCCAACACGCACTTGACTGGTTTTTTAGTTTATTTAAACGAGTGATTATCTCGTCGGCCTAAGCGCAACTGTGGGGAACCTATAAAATTGACCATTGGACCAATTCTCTTCATGTTTAGAAATTGAAAAAATTACAAGCATATACAGCGTGTGCCAGAAAGAGCTCGTGGCTAAGTAATAACAGCCACACGGGTCGATCCATCAGGTTAAGCTACGCTTGCCGGGGTCGGTCCGTGGACGGGTGACCGGGTTCGTGGATGGTTACCCAGTTAATGGGTTGTGAAGGTTAGATAGGCAGTCGCTCCATGTTAAATACTGGTATTCAGCTGCATCCGGTTAGACTGGAAGCCGACCCCAACATAGTTGGGAAAAGGCTAGGCAGATTGACAGCGTGTGCCAGAAAGGTGTGGTCGGGTGTGGTACAGAACATTAAAATGAACAATTTTCTTCATGAGACCAACATCGTAATCGCGAAAAAATAATCAGCTGTCCCATACATTAGGGTCGAATATTTTTTTTTAGTTTGAGAAAGTTATTCTGTTCGATGGTCCGTACGATACCCTTAAATATGACTACATCTTTCTCATACTTGTTGTAGTTTGAGCTGCAGACCTTCTTATTGCTGTATTGTCAGGTTAAACGAGGAGCTCGTGGCTAAGTAATTTCAGCAGCACGGGTCGATCCATCACGTTAAGCTACGCTTGTCAGGGTTGGTCAGGTCAGGTCTCCGTGGATGGGTGACCATCTTTACATACCGAGACTCCTCCGTGCCTCGGAAAGCACGTTAAGCCGTTGGTCCCGGCTGTCATTCTTGGATCATTGACAGTCGTTACGGGTCGTCAGAAGCCCGAAAGTCTGACAACTAGTCTTACCAAGGGGTATCGTATTATCTAGTTACTGAGTTGTGGAGGTCAGATAGGCAGTCGCTCCATGTAAAATAGTGGTATTCAGCTGCATCCGGTTAGACTGGAAGCCGACCCCAACATAGTTGGGAAAAGGCTAGGCAAATTGTCACTCCCTGTGAGATAGGTACTGATGATGATGGTCAGTAGCATTTTATTAGACTTTGGCTGGAAACAGAGCGAGAGAGAGATGGAGAGAGCAAGATAGAGCCTTTTTTGATAGGCTCGCGTTTGTTCACTATCTTGCCTGATGGTAAGCAGGACTTGGAAACGGTACCGACAGAACAGGTTCTGTATCGGTTCTTGCGATTTCGGTACCTGGGTACCGGTTCCAGACGGGTTCCGGTACTCCACCTTACAAGTTCCGGTGCCAAATTCCGGTACCCAACAAGCATTGCAATAAATTACCAGCGTTGTCTCATCGCGCTTCTCTTTCTTTTCTCTACAGTCCGACACTGAGTGCGATTTAGGTCGTGTAGTCCTCAAATTAAACATCTAACGGTACCCATTAGTTTAATTGGACAAAATATTACCAATATAGCAGCGCGATTAAAAGTTTTTTTAACCCACTTCAATAAAAGAGGTTTTGTATTCGACCCGTATGTATGTATGTATGTTTGTATGTCCGCGATTTCCTTAAAAACAAATGAACCAATTTTGATGATTCTTTCACTAACATGATCTGCATACTTTCAAAAAGGTTTTAGTGGATAATAAATTATGTAATTATTCTTATGTACGAAGTTATATGCATAAATGTACTGTGTCTCCGGCATATCTAAGCCGATTTTTGATGATTCTTCTTTTCGTTCGTCTTGGGCTTACTTATATAATTGTATATTCAACTAAAAATGGAAAAATAAATTTACTTTAAAAAAAGTAAAAACCAACTTCAAAAACCAAAAACGAATAAAATAACTTTCATAAAAAACTTAACATCTTCTGAAGTCGGTGTCTTCAATTCTTCAATGCACCTTAGCTTGGCACCGACTTCAGAGAAGCTGTTAAGTTTTGTATGAAAGTTATTTTATTCGTTTTTGGTTTTTGAAGTCGGTTTTAACTTTTTTTAAAGTAAATTTTTTGTTCAAGATTCGAGTATAAATCGAGTTCCAAGAGTAACGTTCAGTTTGTAGTACAAAGTTTACGCTCAAAGGTCGATGTTTATCTTTACAGCAAATAAAACGGACTAAGTTCCCCGGAGGACTCTTATAGTTCACTGCGAACTAGAACCTTTTGTTGAAGCACGCGTTTCTCCCGTGAGAGTAGAGAATATACAGGATGAAATTGAATTTAAGGGTCATTGTACTCATCATTATGAACAACTTTTACTATGGGCCAAAACTTGAAATCGGGATAAAATCTGCTGTTCCCTACATTTTCACGAGTTATGCCAATATAAATGTAGCGAACAATTGATTTTAGGGTTTCGTACCAAAATAGTAAAAAGGAACCCCTAGGGTGTGACTCAGTCTGTCTGTCTGTAAGAGCTGGATATCTCAAGTACTAATGCTATCAACTTGAAATTTGGAACAGGTTTAATGACGTTTGCCCAACTATTTTGCAAATAAGAAAGCAATAAAAATATACATGTTTTTTTATTGCAACAGGTAGGTAATGAAAGGGGGTCTTAATAAATCGAAGTGGGGCTACTAGGGCATGTGTGGTATACTTGTTATTTTTATTGCAATAGGTACTGAAAGGGGGTCTTAAAAAATCGAAGTGGGGCTACTAGGGCATGAGGGGTATATGAAAGAGAGCAGTTTGCACATTCTCAATAATTTTTTTCTTTCTTTTAGACAACACAGTTTTCGACTTTTGATGAATAATGTTAAAAAAAATACCGTTCCCCCTTATCTCCGAAGTTTGCATAGAGAAAAATCTGAAATTATGCGATAGAAATTTATGTATAAATTACAGGAAAAATAAAACGATGTCTTTAAATAGCACAGTTTTTCTGAAATCATTAACAAAAATCACACTAATATTATAAAGGCGAAAGTGTGCGTATGTGTGTGTGTGTATGTTTGTTACTTCTTCATGCTCAAACGGCTGGACCGATTTTGATGAAATTTGGTGTGGAAGTAGTTGCCACCTTGGATTAACCCATAGGCTACTTTATACCCCGAAAAAAATTAGTGTTCCCGTGGGATGAGCAAGGAATTCAAATATACCTACTTGCTACTCTTTAAATTCAGACGGCTCGACCGATTTTGATGAAATTTGGTGTGGAAGTAGCTGACACCCTGGATTAACACACAAGTCATTTTATATCCCGAAAAAATGTAGTGTTCCCGTGGGATGAGTAAGGAATCCAAATATTATATTTGCTACTCATACAAACTCAAACGGCTCGACCGATTTTGATGAAATTTGGTGTGGAAGTAGCAGACACCCTGTATACAAACAGCACACATAGGCTAATTTACATCCTGAAAAAATGTAGTGTTCCCGTGGAATGAGCAATTTTTTTGCGAATACTTTTTTCACCGATTAAATAATACACGTTATAGTGTATCTCATAAACCGAAGGTAACACCACGGGACGCAGCTAGTTACATATAAATGATGGTACGGAACTCTTCCGACTCGCTCTTGACTGGTTTTTTTTTTCGCGATTTCAGGTTTGCTCTCATAGTGAATGTTGTTCATAATGATGAATATCCCTTAAAAGAACGCAGATGAATTCAATTACACCCTGTAGAATATCATGCGCTACTTATCTTTCTTATAAATACGTAAGTATAAGTTAATATAAATATCTGCAGGATAACGTGCTCTCTGTGGGCTTTGCACATAATATTTACTTAGTCGACTTACGCACGGACGTAAAACTATCGCGGCGATTTTGTTTCGCGCTGATTTTCAACGCTATGCTTAGCGCCGAGAGTTGAAAATTCAACAGTGTGTTTTTTCGACGCTCTAGAATGCACTGTGTTGTTGTCAAGTTGGATTCTCAATGCTCGGCTCAACAGCGAGAGTTGAAAATCCAGTGCGCGATAAAATCCCGCCACGATATTATTACGTCCGTGCGTACGTCGGCTTAGTGTGAGACTTTATTCATAATCTATGGGTAATATTATATTAAAATTGTGCTGGTCACAAAAGCTATAGGATAACTGTTATATTCTCGATTCAAAAGTAGTGTCACTTCTTATTTAAAATTTGCAATGGAGAAGAATAGGCTAAAATCAAAATGATTACTTACAGAAGAAAAAAAAAGGTTTTTCCTATTATGAATAAGACACAGCCAACTAGCTTAATTAGCCGTTTAATTTACAGCCACGGACTAGAAAAAAAGAAGGACTCCGCGCCACGCATATCGAAAGTGTAGCAAAGTAAGTATGCCGGGACCGTTTGTAGAAACACGCCTCACGCACACATTTACATGATAGTATGCCGACCGGCCGCCATTACGTGACACGCGCGTCGTCTTTATCAAATCACGCACACATATCGGTACGGTGCTTCACTTTCGATGCGCGTGGCGCGGAGTCCTTCTTTTTTTTTCTAGTCCGTGTTTACAGCCTTAGCCTTTGCAAGTAGAGCTCGCCGGCCGCTACCGCGGCACCGCTAGCTCGCTCGCTCGGCTCGCTCTTGGTTGCTCACAGTTTGACTCTAACCTGTGATTGACTATTATTCACGTCGGTTAGTTAAATTTTTTGAATTTTAAATTTGAATAAACCCAAAACCCCCGGGGGAGGGTGGGTGGGGGGGTTTGGTGGCGGGTGGAGTTTAGTTGCGAACCCCATAGGTTCACAACTAGTGATGATGTTTTTTTATGTTTATATTTATATGATATAAGCTTATATACCTATTATATAAAGGATTTTTCCTTATGCACACATGGGGTGCAGTGGACACAAGGAGAAGTAAAAACTTTTTCCATATAAAACAAATAGAAAAACAAATTACGGATATGCACAGGAAGTCAGGAAGTCATACGTACTTAGTCGTAAAATCTGAATTTATTAATTACACTTGAGATTAACAAAATGGCAAAGATAAGAAACAATTTATATTTTCGTTACAGCAACGTTTAAATTCCTTTGTAGGTAATATTATCTACTTGCCCTTATCAGTTGATAAGGCTAACCAAAAACAGAATTATAAGTGGTTAGATATGACATGGTTCTGAGCGGCAATTCACACATTTTTAAGAATGTCCGCATCTCAGTCTCAATCTCTCAAAAATACCTTTATTTTTCCTACATTTTTGACAAGTTTTTGACATTGAATGTCACTGAGATGAGATCGCGACTAGATGTTGCAAATTAATAATAGTACACACAGAAAGTTACCAAGTTACCACAAACTGTCACATTTTCTCATACAATTTTGAACTTAAACTTCAACAGTTCAAGGTTTAAAATCATTTGGAGAAATTTGACAGTTTGGTATAACCTGATGTATCCATAAAAACCTTCAACAGATAGACAGCTGTCGGTTACCAGCGATAGTGGCGTCATCTATAATATTATAATTTCACCACTTATAATATGATGAATGAGTATTGTGTTGATGACTTTATAACAACGGAACGATAAAACTATTAATAGGTAATTACGATGGCTATTATCAGGTGCAGACAATGTAACCAAAGAATTTATCTTTTCCTTGATTTGCTATAACTATTATAGAATAATTGCAAAGTTATTTTTGTTTAAGAATTGAAGGTAAAGTGTCGTGATGGCCCAGTGATCGAGGCCTCGCCTCTCATGCACGAGGTTCTGGGTTCAAATCCAAGCAAGTAGGTACCAATGTGACTTTTTCAATTTATATGTATTTTCTGAGTTTATCTTGGACATTACTGACATCGGTGAAGGAAAACATCGTGAAGAAATCTGGAGTTATAGTTAATAAAGTTTGAAATCGCCAACCAGTCTTGAGTGAGCGTGGTGATCAATGCCCGTGCCTTTTCTGTATGATAACAGGCATTTGCCCTGCATGTCTCTGCGTGGGACACTAATATTATATTAACTCTTTTATTATTATTATAGCCTTAATTTATTCCTTAATTAAAATAAACATAACAATCATAATCACATCATCAGGATCGGACACCATGGACTATATTGCCAACGCAGTGCTGGCAGATTTTCCCGCCACGGCTCCATTAACGACATCATCAAACAGACGCTTGCCACCATCAATGTTCCTTCTCTATTAGAACCTTTAGGGATGGTTTGTGATGATGGCAGGCGTCCGGACGGCCTGACGTTGATCCCCTGGGAGCGGGGAAGGGCTCTTGTTTGGGACGCTACATGTGTCGACACGTTAGCCCCTTCCCATCTCAGCGGTTCGGAGCCGCGGCGGAAGCCGCCGAAGAGCCCAAGCGACGCAAATATGTGACGCTTTCTAGCGACTACATATTTGTACCGCTTGGCTTCGAAACTTTTGGTCCATGGGGTCCCAGTACAAAAAAATTTTTCAAGCAATTGTTTCCTCGATTAGTCGACGCCGCTGGTGACAGGAGGGCTGGCTCATTTCTCGCACAGAGGATAGCTGTTGCTATTCAACGCGGAAATGCAGCCAGTGTTCTTGGCACCATGCCTCATGGACACCTACTTTTGTTAGATTTTTAAGGTTTAGTTTTAGTTTTGTATTTAATTTTACTCTACATTTATTTAAATAAATACTCGACCTTTTTATCATAAGTACAATAAATATTTCATTCAACACACTGCAAAAAACAATAAAAATAATTCATAACAATAATAATTAAGAGATCGATATTCTATTCATAATTAATACAATTTATTTTTTTCACTATAATTCATTAATAATATAAAATAATTGAAGTTAATCACCACAAATAACCTTATGCGTTTATTATCTACTAACAACATAAATTTTGAAGTCTTCTAACACAGGCATAGTTTGCTTATAATGAGGCTCCAAGCAGTCAGCCCTGTTTTATAATCTGAAGCATAAATAAACACTATTTTATTTTTAGTTATTAGGGTTCCGTACCTCAAAAGGATAAAACGGAACCCTTATAGGATCACTCGTGTGTCTGTCTGTCTGTCCGTCTGTCACAGCCAATTTGCTCCGAATCTAATGGACCGATTAAGTTGAAATTTGGTACACATATGAATTTCTGTGATCCACACACGGACAGGTAAAGTAAATAAATGAATTTCGAATATGGGGGTCACTTTTGGGTGGCAAATAAGAAAATTAAAAAAAAAAGTTTTGCAAACTATACCGTGTTACATATCAAATGAAAGGACTTACTATTAGGGTCTCAAATATATTTTTTTTATAATTTTAAAATAAATTGTTTTAAAGTTGTTTAAGAAAATAGATGAAAATTGACCATTCCCCCCCCCCCCCCCCCCCTTATTCCCCCCTTTAAACTACTGAGCCTAAAACTTTGAAAAATATACCGAAAATAAATCTTTATCTGTAGCTTACAGGAAAACCTATAAGAAGTCTGTGGTCTTAAAATAACATGGTAAATTTCTCAATATTGTGAGTACAACCTTACATTTACAGTTGGAATGTACGGAAGAACATGTTTTTCAACTACAATGTTAAGTTTGTTCTTGGAATAATTCATCCCAACTACGGAACCTTTCATTGTGCGTGGTCCGACACGCACTTGGCCGGTTTTTATAGTTTATAAAATAGTAAAGATTATCTTCATTATTTTCGTGCCTTCTCTGTATGAGAAGAGTTCTTTGCCCTGCATTGGGACACTAATAGGCTGGTTTTCATTGTAGATACTTTTAGAATTTAATTTATTTATATTTATCAGTTTACGTACACACATAATAACATACAAGAAGAGGACTTAGGCTCTTTTCTAATCGTATAAAGTGATGTGTCGCGAACTGTCTCACCGTTTCATGAGTCATTATGACGTCATTTGAGTCCCGGTACGTAACAGTTGTTTACTCTTTTCTGCTTGTCAAAGTTCAAAAAAGTTTCCTTTTACTTAAATAAAACGACCGTGTCACTAACTCACTAGTGTTAAAAAGAATACCGTTGTTTGAGAACGTGTTTTGTGTGAAAGAAAAACATTAGGTACCTACCAAACAACTATAAAATAAAAAATCTCCTACAAAAGTAACGCCGTACCCATCTTTTGCTCTTCTTTCTTTTGTGGTCACAATCCTCAACAGTATTTTTTTTTATTTATCTGTTTTACAAAAAGTGTACTTTTAGCCAACAGTAGTAAGATTTAAGTAGTAGTAAGAAAGGTTTATTAGTGCGTAAAAATAAATTAAAAGTAAAATATATTTATATTAGGTGCAAGTAGATGGTTCGGTATTAGAATATTAGGTAGCGACCCGCCCGATCCAGGTTGATCAAACCTGTGTTTCAGGCCATAACTTTATATTTTCAAATTAAATTGCATGGGACTGTAAAATTTAAATTAAAAACCTTTTTTACAAAAAAATACAACCGACTTCCAAAAACAACTACAAAGTGAAAAATAACTTTAATTTCGGAAGTCGGTGTCTAGTTAAATGTATTTTCGTTTTTTGCCACTGACTTCCGAAATTAAAGTTATTTTTCACTTTGTAGTTGTTTTTGGAAGTCGGTTGTATTTTTTGTAAAAAAGTTTTTATTTTTCACTTTTTAGTTGTGGAACCTACCCCACACAAATTCTAATACCACTACCTGCAAAACAACCTAGAACATCATCCATATAAAAGTGGGGCAAAAATACGTGTTATTGAAGCTAACTCAAAAACTACCAAAGCAAAGACAAAAACAATCCAAATCGGTCCAGCCATCTTCGAGTAATCGGGTTCCGACGAATTGACGGCGCGAAACCGGTTACCATGGATTCAGTACATGATATTTTTTTCGATGTAAAAAAAAACCGGCCGGAAGGGTTCCGTATTTCAAAAGAATTTATTCCCAAAAATAAACTTAATAATTGTAATCCCAAAAAAAAAAAAAAAATTGTACCTTTTCTGTACTTGTGCTGTAAAACTTTGCTTCTTGCCAAATTTCATTGTTTTAGGTCAACGGAAAGTACCCTATAGGTTTTGATTTTTTTAGAACTCCAAGGGACCATAGACCTACATATTTTACATTAATTTCATTTTGATACCACATCGCGTTCCTGATTAAAAGGGTCTTGACAGACTGACAGACAGACAGACGGACAACGAAGTGATCCTATAAGGGTTCCGTTTTTTCCATTTGAGGTACGGAACCCTAAATATAATCTATTAACAACTAAAATTAAGAAACGATGAAAAAAAATACCGTCTTGCCACCTCTATGACATTCAAAGTCTGCCTGCCGATATTCGGAAAGGAAATTGATAAGGCACAATCATCGGCTGTAGACGTTCTGCAGTGTCCGAGTGTGGTGTTATGTGACTGTGTTGTGCCTAAAATGTGTTTGGATGTGTAGCCATGCCTATTATTAAAGGTACGTTTGTTTTTTTTTTGTTATTTTTAAACGTGGAGAAGCAGGCGCATAGGCGAGATGTATTTTTTAAAACTATCTTCTTTTTTTCGTAAATAGTTTGTTATTTACACAAGGACACCATGTCGTCACCTAAATCGTGTTTGTAACATTTTTTATCCTTGTCGGCTATACAAATATTATAATTAAGTCTGAACGTGGATGGGTGACTATTTTTACATACCAAGATCCCTCCGTGCCTCGGAAAGCAGCCATTGGCCCGGATCATTCGTGGATCTTTGACAGTTGTCAAAGGGAGAGAGTTTGAGAGTTGTTTTTGTTTGTTGTTGTTTGTTTGTTGTTGTTTGTCAGTTGTCGTTGTTTGTTGTTGGTGTTGTGTGGTTGTTGTTTGTTGTTGTTGTTGTTGTCGTGGGTCGTCAGATGCCCGAAAGTCTGACAACCAGTCTTACCAAGGGGTATCGTGTTACCTAGTAACTGGGTTGTGGAGGTCAGATAGGGTGTCGCTCCATGTAAATTACTGGTATTCAGCTGCAGCCGGTTAGACTGGAAGCCAACCCCAACATAGTTGGGAAAAGTCTTTCATTGTATTGTATTTTATTAGTGGACTAGCTTCTGCTCGCGACTTCGTCCGCGTGGTCTTGTACTCCCAACCCGTTGCTTCGTTTTTGCTTAGTGTTCTTTGTTACTTTTTTTCTATTTGCTCGGCTCCTAAGGGTCCTAGCGTGATGTTAAATAGCCTATAGCCTTCCTCAAGAATTGGGGTAAGTATCAAATGCAAAAATATTTTTTCAAATCCGACTGGGAGTTCTAGAGATTAGCGCCTTCAATCAAACAAAAGAAACAACTTCTTCAGGTCTGGAGATACATAGTATATATTACGTACATTTCAACTGCTCTGCCCCTGAATCACCTCTTGTTACACTTCTGTAAATAAACTATAGGATCTCACAGTTTGCTATGAGTTCAGGAATCTGTTTGACCCTTCAGTTAGTACTTTAGAGTACCTATCTACTTACAGTTAGTAACTTATCACACTAATATTATAAAGGCGAATGTTTGTGAGTGTGTGTGGGGGTGTGTTTGTATGTTTGTTACTTCTTCACGCTCAAACGGCTAAACCGATTTGGATGAATAATAGAATATATTTATTGTAAAACATGAGTATACATCTTAATAATATGTGCAAGGTCTTAAAACTAACAATAAATAAAATTACATAATAGGTTGGGGAAAAAGTTCCTTCGCATTTTTAAAGAAAATTCAAAACATTTTTTAATATACTTTATTTACATTTATCTAAAGTATGTAGGTACCATTTTGTTCGATAACTTTTTGCCATCTTGTAGGTAGGGACATGATCCCATTGCTATAGAAATTTTGGGATTTCTGATCAAAATACCACGACAAGTGGTTTTGGCAGTCCTCTCGTGATGTTAACCTGACACTGCCTAAATAATTCTGAAGAGACCGAAACAGGTGGAAATCTGAAGGTGCAAGGTCAAGACTATACGGCGGATGCATTAACACCTCCCAGCCAAACTCTCTTAATTTTTGCTGAGTGGCTAAAGATGTGTGAGGTCTAGCGTTATCATGATGAAAAACCACACCCCTTCTGTTGATTAATTCCGGCCGCTTTCTCTCAACTTCTTGCTTTAATCTCATCAGTTGTTCGCAGTAGAGTTTAGAATCGATGGTCCTGCCTGGTGGTAACAGCTCATAATGAATTATGCCCTTCCAATCCCACCACACACACAGCATCACCTTGTTGCGAGTTAACCCGGGTTTCGCCACAGTCTGTGAAGCCTGACCGGCCTTTGACCACGACCTTTTTCGCACGTTCTTGTCGTACGTGATCCACTTTTCATCACCAGTTATCAGCTTCTTCAAAAATGGTTCAGTTTCATTACGTCGTAATAAAGAATCACAAATGAGTACACGGTTCATTATGTTTCTTTCAGTGAGCTCGTGAATATCGAGCTTTTTTGTGTACCCAGTTTATTTAAAATGCACCAAAACTAGTTTGTGGTCAATTCCCAGTTCTTCAGCTACGTCGTAACTACTGATATGCCGATCTTGCTCCACTTTTTCAAAAATGGCATTCATTTTATCCGTAATAGGGCGACCAGAGCGACGTGCATCTTTGACATCAAAATTTCCGGATTGAAAACGCTTAAACCAGATTTGTGCTACTCTCACAGATACTGCACTGGGTCCATAAACAACGCAAATTTTTTTCGCGGCTTGCGTTGCTTTTTTACCTTTTTGTAGTAAAATTTTAAAATGTATCGAATTTATTCATTAGATTCACTCATCTTGACAGTACGAAAAACAAATAAAAATCACACATTTTCCTAATTTGAATTTGGAATTATGTTCTTTAAAATTTAAACTTTCAATGATACCAAAACCAGCCAGATACATATAGTATAGCCAAAGAGATTTTATTTTAAGTTCATACATACTATAATGCGAAAAGACTTTTTCCCCAACCTAATATGTAGCTTACTACTTTTTATCCCAGTCTACGCAGGTGAAACCGAAGAGCGCAGCTAGTAAAACTACAATTATCACTTCCCTCCATATTTTGTAGAACTTATGAATATAAACCTAACAGTGGGTTGGTCTTCATTAGTTTCTTTTTTAACTACATTAAGTCAATCAATCTGCCTAGCCTTTTCCCAACTATGTTGGGGTCGGCTTCCAGTCTAACCGGATGCAGCTGAATACCAGTATTTTACATGGAGCGACTGCCTATCTGACCTCCACAATCCAGTGACTGGGTAATACGATACCCCTTGGTAAGACTGGTTGTCAGACTTTCGGGCTTCTGACGACCCGTAACGACTATCAAAGTTCCACGAATGACAGCCGGGACCAACGGCTTAACGTGCTTTCCGAGGCACGGAGGAGTCTCGGTATGTAAAGATGGTCACCCATCCACGGACCGACCCCGGCAAGCGTAGCTTAACCTGATGGATCGACCCGTGCGGCTGTTATTACTTAGCCACGAGCTCCTCTTTTAACTACATTAAGTATTAGAAAATAAATAGATGATCTGATAAGTATTTCTATCCTGTCGATGAAACAAATAAAAACGAGCGTAAGGCTATGATGAGTTAGATCTGACATCACACCTATCAATCTGTCACTGTCACACACACACTCGGAAGTGACTTTTGTCCCTTTTCACGAAATCACTCCCAAAGATTGCAAGAAAACGAGAGGAAAGATATTACACATCAAAAACACTGTCATAGGTTTTATTAGGTGCAATATTTTTAACTATTTTTGTGTGTGTTATTTCTGTAAAAATATTCGAGGAGCTCGTGGCTAAGTAATAACTGCCGTACGGGTCGATCCATCAGGTTAAGCTACGCTTGCCGGGGTTGGTCAGTGGATGGGTGACCATCTTTACATACCGAGACTCCTCCGTGCCTCGGAAAGCACGTTAAGCCGTTGGTCCCGGCTGTCATTCGTGGATCTTTGACAGTCGTTACGGGTCGTCAGAAGCCCGAAAGTCTGACAGCCAGTCTTACCAAAGGGGTATCGTATTACCCAGTTACTGGGTTGTGGAGGTCAGATAGGCAGTCGCTCCATGTAAAATAATGGTATTCAGCTGCATCCGGTTAGTCTGGAAGCCGACCCCAACATAGTTGGGAAAAGGCTAGGCAGATTGATTTCTGTAAAAATATTCATAGGTGTTCATAATATTAAATAATAATATAGTAACCGTTTATTTGGAATAAAAAATAATACCTACACCTGGTACATACATGAGAGTTTCAAAATAATTGAGAAATTGGCGGGAAATGACCGGAAAAGTAAGCCTGGTGGCTCTTTGTACTCACACGTTTTTCTTGCCGTGAAAAACTACGGTTTATTCGCCTTGTGTAGGCACGGTCGTCACTCGTCAGTTTTTTTAGGGTTCCGTACCAAAATGGCAAAAAGGAACCCTTATGGTGCGACTCAGTCTGTCTGTCTATCTGTCGGTCACAGCTGGATATCTCAAGACCAACTAATGCTATCAACTTGAAATTTGGAGCAGTTTTAGATGACGTTTGCCCAACTATTTTGCAAAGAAGAAAGAAATACAAGTAAACATATATAATATAATAGGTTGGGGAAAAAGTTTCTTCGCATTTTTTAAGAAAATTCAAAACATTTTTTAATATACATTATTTACATTTATCTAAAGTATGTAGGTATCATTTTGTTCGATAACTTTTTGCCATCTTGTAGGTAGGGACATGATCCCATTGCTATAGAAATTTTGGGACTTCTGATCAAAATACCGCGACAAGTGGTTTTGGCAGTCCTCTCGTGATGTTAACCTGACACTGCCTAAAGAATCTGAATGGACCGAAACAAGTGGAAATCTAAAGGTGCAAGGTCAGGACTATACGGCGGATGCATTAACACCTCCCAGCCAAACTCTCTTAATTTTTGCTGAGTGGCTAAAGATGTGTGAGGTCTAGCGTTATCATGATGAAAAACCACACCCCTTCTGTTAATTAATTCCGGTCGCTTTCTCTCAACTTCTTGCTTTAATCTCATCAGTTGTTCGCAGTAGAGTTCAGAATCGATGGTCCTGCCTGGTGGTAACAGCTCATAATGAATAATGCCCTTCCAATCCCACCACACACACAGCATCACCTTGTTGCGAGTTAAACCGGGTTTCGCCACAGTCTGTGAAGCCTGACCGGCCTTTGACCACGACCTTTTTCACACGTTCTTGTCGTGCGTGATCCACTTTTCATCACCAGTTAGTAGCTTCTTCAAAAATGGTTCGGTTTCATTACGTCGTAATAAAGAATCACAAATGAGTACACGGTTCATTAGGTTTCTTTCAGTGAGCTCGTGAGGTACCCAAATATCGAGCTTTTTTGTGTACCCAGTTTTTTTCAAATGCGCCAAAACTGTTTTGTGGTCAATTCCCAGTTCTTCAGCTACGTTGTAACTACTGATATGCCGATCTTGCTCCACTTTTTCAAAAATGGCATCCATTTTATCCGTAATAGGGCGACCAGAGAGTCGTGCATCTTTGGCATAAAAATTTCCGGATTGAAAACGCTTAAACCAAATTTGTGCTACGCTCACAGACACTGGACTGGGTCCATAAACATCGCAAATTTTTTTCGCGGCTTGCGTTGCAATTTTACCTTTTTTGTAGTAAACTTTTAAAATGTATCGAATTTCTTCATTAGATTCACTCATCTTGACAGTACGAAAAACAAATGAAAATCACACTTTTTCCTAATTTGAATTTGGAATTATGTTCTTTAAAATTTAAACTTTCAATGATACCAAAACCAGCCAGATATAATAGGTTGGGGAAAAAGTTTCTTCGCATTTTTTAAGGAAATTCAAAACATTTTTTAATATACATTTTTAACATTTATCTAAAGTATGTAGGTACCATTTTGTTCGATATCTTTTTGCCATCTTGTAGGTAGGGACATGATCCCATTGCTATACAAATTTTTGGACTTCTGATCAAAATACCGCGACAAGTGGTTTTGGCAGTCCTCTCGTGCTGTTAACCTGACACTGCCTAAAGAATTCTGAAGAGACCGAAACAGGTGGAAACCTGAAGGTGCAAGGTCTGGACTATACGGCGGATGCATTAACACCTCCCAGCCAAACTCTCTTAATTTTTGCTGAGTGGCTAAAGATGTGTGAGGTTCTAGCGTTATCATGATGAAAAACCACACCCCTTCTGTTGATTAATTCCGACCGCTTTCTCTCAACTTCTTGCTTTAACCTCATCAGTTGTTCGCAGTAGAGTTCAGAATCGATGGTCCTGCCTGGTGGTAACAGCTCATAATGAATAATGCCCTTCCAATCCCACCAAACACACAGCATCAGCTTGTTGCGAGTTAACCCGGGTTTCGCCACAGTTTGTAAAGCCTGACCGGCCTTTGACCACGACCTTTTTCGCACGTTCTTGTCGTACGTGATCCACTTTTCATCACCAGTTATCAGCTTCTTCAAAAATGGTTCGGTTTCATTACGTCGTAATAAAACACCACAAATGAGTTCACGGTTCATTAGGTTTCTTTCAGTGAGCTCGTGAGGTACCCAAATGTCGAGCTTTTTTGTGTACCCAGTTTTTTCAAATGCGTCAAAACTGTTTTGTGGTCAATTCCCAGTTCTTCAGCTATGTCGTAACTACTGATATGCCGATCTTGCTCCACTTTTTCAAAAATGGCATCCATTTTATCCGTAATAGGGCGACCGGAGCGACGTGCATCTTTGACATCAAAATTTCCGGATTGAAAACGCTTAAACCAAATTTGCGCTACTCTCACAGACACTGCACTGGGTCCATAAACATCGCAAATTTTTTTCGCGGCTTGCGTTGCATTTTTACCTTTTTTGTAGTAAAATTTTAAAATGTATCGAATTTTTTCATTAGATTCACTCATCTTGACAGTACGAAAAACAAATGAAAATCACACATTTTCCTAATTTGAATTTGGAATTATGTTCTTTAAAATTTAAACTTTCAATGATACCAAAACCAGTCAGATACAAATAGTATAGCCAAAGAGATTTTATTTTAAGTTCATACATACTATAATGCGAAAAGACTTTTTCCCCAACCTAATAAATAGTATAGACAAAGATATTTTATTTTAAGTTCATACATACTATAATGCGAAAAGACTTTTTCCCCAACCTAATATGTCGGATCCGGTCAATAGTACGGACGCGTAACGAATCGCAAACGCGCCACTGGCGACACCACGCCTACAGCGCGCTTATACAGAGTCGTGATGTTTTAACCTCATGGCGAGAAGAACAGTCTAGTGTTGGATCGCATCGGAGCAACATCGGGGTTACTACGCCACGGAACTATATTCGATTCGTTGTGCTTAGTGATTGTGTTAGATTGTGATTTTAAACACCGTGTATCGCACCCAGTGTGTTTTCATTGCACGAAACCCATCTTCTGCCCACATGTCTGTCAAAATGTAACTGAGTAAATCATGAACTTTCCGACATATATTTATTTAAAGGGTTTTCTAAGCAGTTAATCTAAAACCCATACGATGTAGGTAACCCTTTTGAATGGCTTTAAAGGACCATTTTGGTTATCCATTGAAAGGATTTTCGATAGGGTTTTTCTAAGTAGTTAAACAAAAACCCATATGACATGGGTAACCCTTTTGAACGGCTTAAATTAAGCTTTTTAAAAGGATTAAGCTTCAACTTTCTTAAAAACGATAACAGAGTAACATTCCGACTCTTTTTGATCTTTCGTTGCAAATAGCTGGTAACCCGAACAAAACCCTTATATTAATTATAGGTTATCTTAATGAAGGGTAACCCTTTTACTGGGTTACAAGCCTAAAACCCATTCAAGGAGTAACACATGATAAAAGTAACTTCATAAACGGCTTACCCCTTCGAAAGACTTAAGTCTTAACCGGGGTTGTAGGTACAGTCCCTGGTTGACAGACACGTTTTTTCTACGGCGCGGTATAAACGCCGTACCGTGAAGAAACCGTGCCGTGTACAAAGGGCTTATTGATAAGAGGTTTTATCTACATTAGCGGTTTACACAACATATTTTTTTAGAACCATGACTAAACGTAGTTTCTTAGAGAATGGCATTTATAATGGCTTATCTGTGTTATACATAATATTATGATAAATTTTAACCTAAAAGATTAGCTACTATTTATGTACCACGAAGGGAATCCATCAGGTTTAGCTACGCTTGCCGTGGTCGGTCCGTGGATAGGTGACCATCTTTACATACCGAGACTCCTCCGTGTCTCGGAAAGCACGTTAAGCCGTTGGTTCCGGCTATCATTCGTGGATCTTTGACAGTCGTTACGGGTCGTCAGAAGCCCGAATAAGTCTGACAACCAGTCTTACCCAAGTTAATGGGTTGTGGAGGTCAGATAGGCAGTCGCTCCATGTAAATTACTGGTATTCAGCTGCTGGAAGCCCCAACATAGTTGGGAAAAGGCTAGGCAGATTGATTGAACAATAAATGGGTCCCTATAATCACCACGCTTGACAAACACGTAGGTGATAACAGTTCCTATATCAACGTTGTTTGGCAGATGATTGTATTTCACTAGTATAATGAAGTGATGACCCAAGCAGGCACTTTATTTTGTGTAAATTATTTAATTACTTTCTCAAAACTATAAAGGAAAACATCGTGAGGAAACCGGCATGACCTAGAACCAAATATTCGAAGACGTCATGTGACATCCGCCAACCCGCACTGGGCCCATTCCCTCTCCCAGAGAAGAGGCCTGCGTCCCAGCAGTGGGAACATAGGCTGATTATAATGTTCATATTACTCGTTCTAAGAAAATAATTATAATAATAATGGGTCCCGAGATATGTCAAATAATTTTTAAAATAATAATAACTCTTGTTCTTCACCTCTGGCTTGCCTTTATTGGCCGGCTGGAGTGAACACTGACGGGAACAGAGCTCCCACCTCATTCTTGCCTTTATTGGCCGGCTTGAGTAGAGATTCGCAAGAGCAAACGTGCTCGGAGGAAGGAAGTATTCCAGTAAGTGCTTGTAGGGATCTTGACCATCTTCCGGGCTCTGGGATTGTTCTGAGAGCCGTGGAATCCCTCTCCACTCCTCAAGCACCTCAGGACATGTTGCCCCTTGTCGCTACGTCACTATGTGCTAGCGACCGTTTCCGGGGGCCCATTATTGAGTGTGCAAGTCACCCCCTGCCAATTTATCTGTGTATATTATACAGGGTGTTTGGTAGATGGGTGCAAAGACAGAAGGGGGTGATATCTTAGACCATTTAGAACTTATTAAGCTAAACTTGTCTTAGACGAAGTCTGTTCCTTGTATTTTTTTTTATAATTCTAAGGTTTTTAACAATAATACCCATTTTTTTTTCAATAAATGGTTAATAGTGTCCAGTTAAAGCTGGTATGTTATTATTTTTTATTTATTTTTTATTTATGTAATGTGTGATTACTCAAACAAAATTATTCCCAAGCATCTGTGTCATCAGAGAAACATTCTACGTAATATTAGATGATCAAACGAACTTCCTGAAGTGAAGTTCGATCATTATTATATGAGTCGCTTCATTCGAAGATATAATTTATTCACTAAGTAGTCCCTTTATCCTACAGGCAACATCGCACGATTTCAGAGGGTAACTCGATATATTTTTTTTTTTTCTACCTACAGTACGGTTCATAGGCATGTCTTCTCTGTCAATGTTCATTCTTTTTAGAGATTCGTTATGAACAAAACTTTCGGGGTTAAAATTACTGAAATTTATGAAATGTGATTTTATCATGGGAGAGGAGGGAATTTATATCTTCGAATGAAGCGACTCATATAATAATGATCGAACTTCACTTCAGGAAGTTCGTTTGATCATCTATTATATATTCGTTGCTTCATTCTTCAGATATAATTTATTCACTAAGTAGATTTTCAGAGAAACAAGTTTTGTTCAAGTAATGCATCTTTTTATTTTATTCATGAAAACGAAACGTATTATGAATCACAGCTGAACTTAACTCTTATTATTATAATTGTTGTAAATAGCAATAAAAATTTGCTTAATTTAATCAAATCACTTTAGGGAACACAACTGCGTTTGCGAAATCATCATCGCTTAGAATTGGTCGGTCATAAAATCGGGCAAAAGCTAAAGACGTGCTGGTCCAACCAGCTGTCTTTCTAATCGTGTCCACACTGAGTCCGGAGACGCGGGCGGCCGACGTGGCGGCATGTCGCGTGCTGTGTGCACTGAATATACTCACGTCCACGCCGCATTCTGACAGCACGTGCTTAATCCATCGACTGATCGATTGAGCTGTGTCCGCTTTGTGTGGTTTCTTATAAGTTAGTAAGAGATTTCCTACATTCGTTGTCCTCATATTTTTTGTTACAAAAATATAATCTTTGAGGACTGAAGCAGGACATATATTAATATTGTCTCGAAAGAATGGTAGAAACAATACCGGTTGATCTCGTCCGGGAGCAGAAGTCTTAATAATATCTGTTATGGCTATCTTAACTCCGCTTGAAGTAATTGATATATTATCTAATTTAATCAATGAAAATGTTTGTACCCTATGGGCTGTGCAGAGTGCTAATAAAATGACTAATTTTTTAGTAATTTTTTCGATACTTAATTCTAAATTAGGGTACCAATTGGACACATGATTGAGCACCAATTGAGGGTCCCAAGTAGAAGTATACTTGGGCTTATTGGGCTTAAGTTTGTAAGCTCCTTTCAATAATCGTTTTATACAATTATCGGAACCTACATTAAAGTTTAGAATCAACGACAACGCGGAGCGGTGGCTGTTAAGGGAGCCAAGTGAACAACCCTTATTAAATTGCTCCGTTAAAAAGGAAAGAACAGATGTTTTTGAACCACTAAAAACGTCAATGTTATGCAAAGAACAATACTGCCACCAAAGTTTTAATGTGACATTATATTGTTTGATAGTATTGTCAGCTAGCGAAGCCATCATTAGATTTAATGAGTCGAGCGGGGTCCCGCGGCGAGTGAATGCCGTCCGCAAAGCCTCGCGACACCCAGGGTAAGTTTGGTGTGCAGTGGATGGTGCTCCCTGAAACGAGATTGAAGAAGAAATTTGCTAGGGCTTAGATAAAGTATATGTGAGTCAAGTAAACTTTGTAGAAGTGGGTACCATGGCTGCGAAGGCCAATGGGGAAAAACTAAAATTCCCTCAGCATCATCTTCAATAACCTTTCGTAAACATTTTTAAATTAAGGAAAAAGGCGGGAAAGCGTAAAAGTATTTGGACTGCCAGTTCAGAGTAAAAGCGTCTACGGCGTAAGCATCTGGTTCTTGTTTCCATGAAACAAACGAGTCACATTTGGCATTGTCGCGAGAAGCAAAGAGGTCAATATCAGGACAACCAAAGTGTCTTTTAATAATTCGGTAAGCGTGATCTGATAACTCCCACTCTGTATCAGGGTTAATCTTTCTAGATTCTTCGTCAGCATAATTATCTTTCGTATTCACGTAAGATGCGAACAACCAAATATTACGCTTCTCGCACCATTGCCAAATGTGTCTTGTCAGATCGTTTAGATGCGGGAACTGAATTCCGCCTAGGCGATTTATGTAACTAATTGCTGTAGTATTGTCTACCCTCAACAATATTGCACAATTAGAGTCATTACTGGCAAAACTTTTTAATCCTAGAAATACAGCCAGAAGTTCTAGGTAATTTATATGGTGTCTCGTTTCTACGGCTTTCCATTTGCCATGGGCTTTTGCGCCACTACAGACAGCGCCCCAACCTGTTCTAGAAGCGTCTGAATATATTTCTTTTTTATAACTTGGATTTCTAATAGGACACATGGCTGTGAAAATATGATCACGCCACCATTCAAGGTCTTCTAGAACCGTTTCGGGAATATTAATCTTGTGTTCATAATTATTATTATGTTGTTGTAATGCCAGGAATTTCTGACGTTCCAACAATTTCGTATAGAGAAACCCATATCGAACTGCTGGACAAGCTGCGACCAGAACACCTATTAATTGCGCAAACTCTCGAATTGTACATTTTGGCAATCTCGAGAACTTTTTAACTAACTGTTTAATGCTATTACATTTATCAGTAGGTAACGATAAGGACATAATATGTGTATTATATACGAATCCTAGAAATTTGCATATTTTAGATGGTTTTAGTGAACTTTTATCATAATTAACTACAAAACCTAAACATTCTAGAAGTTTTAGGGTTTCACGTACATTACTAACACATTCTTCGTAATTATTACCAATACATAATACATCATCTAAATATATTACTGATTTGTGTCCTTGTTTTCTAAGGTAGGCTATAACCTCCTTCATGATTTTTGTGAACACTCTTGGTGCGACAGATAGGCCATACGGTATGGCAGTGAACTGGTATGTATATGAATTCCTAGAATTAGGGGCCTGAAAATTAAACCGTAAGTATTTTCGATCGGAATCGGATATAGGAACTAATAAGTAGGCCTCTTTGAGATCAATTGTTGCTAAGAATCCGTCTTGAGGGATTAATTTAGCTGCCGTCCTATAATCCTCCATTTTAAAATGTGTATTCGTAATAAATTTATTTAATGATTTCAAATTTAGAATAAACCGCTTGCCTCCATTAGTTTTAGGTGCCAAGAATATTTTTGAAATATACTGGTCATGAGTTGGGGTACAACGTGTTATAGCCCCTAGTTCTAATAATTTATTAATTGCTACATGCATATCTCGAGCCTCATCGGAAGTAAATTTACAGACTGGTACGATAGGCTGAGTCACTGGAGAACCAAAGGGAATTGTAAAACCATGTTCTATCCATGATAGCACAATTGCGTTATTTGTTATGTAAGACCAACAACTGAGGAAGAATCGTATTCTTCCTGCATGTACCTTGGTTATTTCTGTTGTTGCGCACGGGTCTTCGATGCGTAGGAGCTCTTCGCTTGCGCTTGAGGCTGCGATGGATATGACCGGCGTGGCGTCACTGGTGGTCTCCTCTGACCTCCCCGCCCCCCCCTGTTCGACGGGTAACGAGGAGGTCCTGACCAGTTTCCCTGGTTGGCAGGATGAGTGATTGACGGTTGAGGAATATTCTTCTGATTTGCCATTGTTTTTCTTATCTGAGTTCCTTGCTTTTCAATGGCTTTACTGGCTTTTATTTTTTCGGACAACGAATTGCCATATAGGGTATCATCACGTTCTGAGTCTTGAATGACATAAAGAAAGTTCTTATCCAGACTCGGGGTAATTAATTTCATTCTGTCTTTAGTCAAGCAGTGGTGCAAATCAGATAGCAAGCGACAACCATCGCTTAAATGTTTCAAGGCCAGAACTTTATTATTGGTTTTGAGCAAGGTATCCATTGCTTTGTTTATTGCTGCGGTACCATTTCCGAGCTGTAGTTGAAAACCGACCAATTTTTTGTCTCGTCCTCTGACTATGTCTGATACGGCGGCTGAAATCTCAGCGTTCAACTTCGGAGCTTGCAATAATTTGCAATTAGCGGGTATAAGATGCTCTTTTATGAGCCTATTTTTATCCTCATTGGCTAACCCTTTCTTCAACAGGGGAGTCCATAAACTGGCTAAGCTATCATGGACATCTTCCCCGAAGTCTGGCGTACACGAAGTGGAAGACCCCAACGCAGACAATAGCTCTGGATCCAAATTTACTTCTGCGGTTGTCTCAGCTGGCGGGGCAGCCTCATCCCCCACGAGGTCTGGTATATCCTGCAGGGCAGGGGTTGCCACCGCTTTGCCTTCTTCACATGAAAGGATTGGCGGACCATCTTGTGGTTCACGGAGCTCGACATCGTTCGTATCTATAAAACATTACCATAATATAGCGAGCGAATATGGAGGTAGGTATGTAATGTGTTTTGCGTTAGTATTGTCTCGCGGACAATAATTCGTAGTTAATGTGCATATCTATTCAAGATTACACATATTTTCTACACGGGTTGTCATGCGAACATGACTCATAATTAGCTCGCAGCTAATTATGTTATCGCAATTGACTCGCAGTCAATCCCGATTTTCACTTTAGTTAAATTGAAGTAAACACTTGTGGCACTTAGTAATAATGTTCAACAAACCTGCTATGTTTTCGTCCTCAGATGAATCGAACGGTCGTCGTATTCGACGCCGGTATTTCTCCTTGTTCTTTTCCTTTTCTTCTAATTTCCTAATCTTGTGCTTGTATCTCTCCAATTTCTCCTGTGCACTACGTTTCGGCATATTTTTTAGGCGTGTGCGCTCGTTGCCGCGCACGAAAAAGGAATGAACATTGACAGAGAAGACATGCCTATGAACCGTACTGTAGGTAGAAAAAAAAAAAAATATATCGAGTTACCCTCTGAAATCGTGCGATGTTGCCTGTAGGATAAAGGGACTACTTAGTGAATAAATTATATCTGAAGAATGAAGCGACGAATATATAATCAAGTTTAAGAAACTTTTAAAAATCAAGAAAATGTTTTGTTTACGGCATAATAAAAAAATAAGAAAAATATCCTGAGTTGTTCAAATCTTTTTAAAAACATGCTTGGTTATTGCCCTTTCTTTTGAGGTACTATTTACGCAGATGTCTCATCAACTCTTGGAATTAGGATGTAGAAAGCAAATTGAGGTCGAATATTTAATTTTTAAACAGACCAAAATAATGTACCAAGAAAGATATCCGAATCGCAGATTACCTAATGTCAGAGTGTTTTACAACACATTTCGTCGGCTTTCTGATGTTGGAATCCATCACGCGGAATCTGGACTCAACCCGGGAAGACATCACGCAAGTATCGAGGAAGACATTATTGCAGCTTTTGATGCAGATCCTACTACGAGCGTCAGAGTAGTAGCTCGAAACCTCAACATTTCGGTATGGAAGGTGTGGAATACGATGCATTGAGAAAACAAATATCCTTTCCACGGCACGGGTGTACAAGGTTTGGAAAATGAAGATCCCCCACGAAGGATTCAGTTCTGTCGCTTTTTGTTAAATAGTGACATTGAAGATGCATGGTTTTTAAAATCCATATTGTGGACCGATGAGTCAAAATTTTCGAAAGAAGGAATTACCAATTTTCATAATCTTCATCGATGGACCGACAAGGAGAGCAATCCACACTGGAAGAAGCAAGTGTCGTTCCAAAGGAAATTTTCAGTTAACGTGTGGGCAGGAGTAATCGGCCGAACGTTGATTGGTCCCCACTTCCTACCAGATAATTTAAATGGAGAAAATTACCTGGAATTCCTCCAAAACTATCTCCCAGAGCTTCTGGACGAGACCGAAATACCAATATTGGCAATGAGAAGACCACTGATTTTTCAACAAGATGGTTTTCAAGCACATTGGACCCTAAACGTGAGAGAACATTTAAATAATTGTTTTCCAGAGAGCTGGATTGGCAGAGACGGGCCCATCCCTTGGCCACCTCGATCACCCGATTTAACTCCTGTGGATTTTTTCGTTTGGGGACGGGCCAAGGAGCTCGTCTACACGCACGTTGAAATTTCAACTAGAGAAGAATTAATAGAAAGAATCCAAACGGCTTTTCAAGTCATGAAGCAGGAGATGAAATTAAAAATCACGACTACAGAAGTGAGAAGACGGGCACGTGCTTGTATAAGAAACCGCGGTCAACATTTTGAACATGAACAATAAATTAATTTAACAAAAATGTTGTTTTATTGATCTGTTCGAAAATAACAATTTTCATACTCAATTTGCTTTGTACATCCTAATTCCAAGAGTTGATGAGACATCTGCGTAAAAAGTACCTCAAAAGAAAGGTCACTAACCAAGCATGTTTTCAAAAAGGTTTGAACAACTGAGGCTATTTTTTTTATTTTTTTATTATGCCGTAAACAAAACATTTTCTTGATTTTTAAAAGTTTCTTAAACTTGAATATTACGTAGAATGTTTCTCTGATGACACAGATGCTTGGGAATAATTTTGTTTGAGTAATCACACATTACATAAATAAAAAATAAAAAAAAATAATAACATAACAGCTTTTACTGGACACTATTAACGATTAATTGAAAAAAAATGGGTATTATTGTTAAAAACCTTAGAATTATAAAAAAAAATACAAGGAACAGACTTCGTCTAAGACAAGTTTAGCTTAATAAGTTCTAAATGGTCTAAGATATCACCACCTTCAGGCTTTGCACCCATCTACCAAACACCCTGTATAACATTGGTCAGGCAGGGGACATAGTTCTTCCATAGTTCAAAGTACCCAATCCATGCAGCCACCCAAACCCATAGGCCCAATGTGTTTTGTTTCCATGTTCTGCAATAGTCCTGCACCAACCGGGGGTTGTCCTTGGGTGCACTTACATAGTGCATACAGGGATAATCGTCGGCTGGTGCCTCCTCGTCATTTAAAATTGTCTAAGGGGCCTCTGCGAGTTGGCTTCGGCCCCTCGTACGCCTTCCAAAGGTCCGGGACCCCAGGGTCCCGAGATATTTAAAATAATGATAAAATTTATTGCATAAACAAAAATCACATTGCACTAGTTAACTCAGCGTAACAACCGTTTGCGCCGAGTACGCAGCCGCCAACCTACATAATAATGTGCAACTTAGCAATTATATCAATTACATGTTATTCTATATTATTGTTTGTGATGTTAGTTTTTAGATCAGCCTGCAGCTTAACACACTGTTTTTCCGTAATTAAAATAATTGTCATAAATAAAGTTTTTTTTTTCAAATAAATTCCCGATCGCCAAAACATAACTCACTGCATACATTCAGTTGACATCATTCAAAAGTTTAACATATGAGTACAATACAATAAACACACACACTCCCTCTCACACACACACACACACACATACGCACACACACGAACACACACACACATACATACACACACACACACACACTCTACACACACACACACACACTATCCCTTAAACTAGGTCTGACATGTATCTTAAGAGATAGGGTTCAGCCATTGTGTAGGACTAAATTATATTTATTAAAAAAGACAAGTGAAGCCAGCGACGATGTGGTACTTAAAAACTTACAAAAATAGAAATATAAGAAAAAAAAAAAAAATACTAAAAGTACGGAGGTATGAATCGGTTGCGTATCTTTGGGTTCTATGATAATAAGTCTTCATTTTGTTCAAGTGTTTTTTAAGGTCGTTTTCAAGACAATTGCAGTCAGATTACCGTAATACCTATGTAATTCTATTGTTAGATAAGATTACAAGTCTTAGTTTCTTGCCCGTTCTTCTCCATAGGGATCTACTACGCTTTGTAATGGGCAACTAGCTTCATCTTTCTGACTGACCGACCCATTGACAATTCAAAAGTGCCTGTAATTGGTTTATTTGAAATAAATGCTTTGAGTTTGAGTTTGAGTTTAGGTAATACATGCTAGCCACGGGGAGTTCCTATGGACTACCGACAAAGTTACTAAGAAAATAACGCTTCGTAATTATTTCCTCGATACTGTAGTGTTCTATGGCCAACGGTTGTTGGGTTCAACTAAAGAGAAAGGTCGTGAGTTCAGATCCCACGTGTTATACTATTTAGGAATTTTGAACCCACTTCTTGCAATAGCATTGTTCTCCCTAAGGTAGATTTCCTCCGGATTGGTCTAGTTTCGGAAATCAGACAAATCCAGGGGAAATCTAACTTAGAAACATGTATTGATGATTTTTATGGTTAAAATTATGTAAATATATATTTGTTATTGTCGCGACTCATATTTTGATTAAGATGCAACCTTACACTGACCTGCAAATTGCAAAACACGCAAGAAAATTTTATTTTTCGCGAGCTACATTAGCGCATTGTTATGTTTTACTCTTAGGAGAATTGTACTTACCTAATAATATTATTTTTGATTGAAATAAAGTATCTTAAACGGTAGGTACTACACTAAAGTGTGAACACATAATGGCAACTAACATTGACAATGTTTAACAAAATAACATTGGCTTAAGGCCAATGATCTGATGAAGAACGGGCGGTGTCAATGGAGGCCGGTCATATCTTAGCTGCCACGGCTTATTGTAATTTAATTTAAATTTTTGTTTTTTTTTTTTATAAATATTTTTATTACGGTCGCTTTGAATGTTTTGCATCGTTCTCACATGTACCTATAATGTGAGAACGACCAACCCTCCGTGTTACCAATATTTTGTAACCATATTTTGATTTATTAGAGTGTCCGTGGAGTTTCTTGCCCGTTCTTCTCCATAGGGACCTACTACGCTTTGGAATAGGCAACTAGCTTCATCTTTCTGACTTACCGACCCCTTGACAATTCAAAACTGCCTGTAATTGGTTTATTTGAAATAAATGCTTAGAGTTTGAGTTTGAGAAGTGTTTTGGAAATAATAAATTATAATATCATGAAATTTATATAAACAAAATTTGTATCCAAATAAGACAACATCTTATACATTACTATTTTTTAATTAGTACAAAAAAATGCGGCTCTATCCGTACTCGTTACTGATCATATTTGTGTAGTCAAAAGTAAAAAAAAGAAATCCCAAAATTGACCACGAAAATTTGAAAATACTTAACAGTTGCTACTAGAAAATACTACGCGCAGTGCTTTTCCATGATTAATGAATACTACTATTTAGCCTGTACAATATTTCCATAAACTGAGTGACATTTTGGGATATAGACAAACGCTACTAAATTTGCTGTTTATGAATATTATTTATTGAGATTTTACATAATATAATAACAAGACCTTCTCTAATAAGCCCTTTAAGTATTTGTACTAATTAAAAATTAGTGGTGTATAACAGGTTTACAAATATCCCATTCATTGGAAGGGGAAGATTCCATTATCTTTTCATACACAGATTTAAAAAAACAATATTCTCGTGTCATCACAATTCGTCATCTTTTGACCTTCAAATAGTTTGCCGACGCTCTTAGCACGAGCAGAATCTGTTTAGTTTATATTACCAGTATATATAGTGCCGTCACGCGATATTCGTTATAGTGAGCTGGCCTAATTTGTATTAAAAAAACAAGACATTCAAGAAATATGTGAGAGAGATAGGTAGTGGTTTGTGGCAAGTGACTTTATTTATAAAAAGTAAACCAAAAGTAAAATAAAATACTAAGTTGTGGCGTCAATGTGTACGGTAAAAGTAAAAAATAAAAGTAAAATAATGTGTGTGTCTGTGATGATAATTATGTGAAGTTTCTCCTAAATTAACCGGATAGTGTCGACATTGTTCTTTAGGAAATTTCGGAAACGTGAATAAGCAATTTTGTTTTGTTTGTATTTGATAGTGTATTGTTTTGGCGTGTCATCATCTGCCTAGCCTTTTCCCAACTATGTTGAAGTCGGCTTCCAGTCTAACCGGATGCAGCTGAATACCAGTATTTTACATGGAGCGACTGCCTATCTGACCTCCACAATCCAGTAACTGGGTCCCTTTGGTAAAGACAGGTTGTCACACTTTCGGGCTTCAGACGAGCCGTAACGACTGTCAAAGATCCACGAATGACAGCCGGGACCAACAGCTTAATGTGCTTTCCGAGGCACGGAGGAATCTCGGTTTGTAAAGATGCTCATCCATCTACTGACCAAACCCGGCAAGCGTAGCTTAACCTGATGGATCGATCCGTGCGGCTGTTATTACTTAGCCACGAGCTCCTCAACATGTCAACATTGTTAGGAAATTTCGGAAACATGAATATGCAATTTTATTTTGTTTATTTCCATTGGATAGTGTATTGTTTTAACGTTTCGCATATTGATGTGATGAACCGTCTAGAAAGATGTCTCGGTCTCGAGTCGATATTGTTTCAATACTTTCGAATAATTATCACACTCTGATTATTTATCGGATTCTTATCAATAGTTTTGAAACAATTCCGGATTTTTAGTGTAGTTACTTTTAGTTTTACTTATATAGTATATAGTGCCAGCTTCTGCCCGTGGCTTCGTCCGCGTCTTTCTTGCTACCCCGACCCACCCCGTCGCATCGACTTCTTTTCTTTTTGCTCGGCACATAAAGGTCTGAGCGTCCTGTTATATAGCTTATAGCCTTCCTCAAGAATCTGACTATCAAATGCAAAAATATTTTTTTGATCTGTAGTAGTTCAGAGATTAGCGCGTTCAAACAAACAAACAAACTCTTCAGATTTATTATTATTAGTATAGATATGCTGTTGGTTGTCTATCTCTGCACCTCATTTCATTAAAATCTGTTCAGCCGTTTAAGGTTATGATTTTATGAATGAAGTAACAAACATTTTCACAAGCATTTATACTATGCTATAATTTGGTCTTTTTGTTAATAATATTTAGATATCTGCCTCGGAAAGCACGTTAAGCCGTTAGGCCCGGCTGTCATTCGTTTATTTTTGACATTCGTTACGGGTCGTCAGAAGCCCAAATGTCAGATCGTATGAGCCAGTAACTTAGTTGTGAAGGTTATATCGGTAGTCGCTCCATGTAAAATACTGGTATTTAGCTTCATCCGGTTAGTCTGGAAGCTGACCCTAACAAAGTTGGGAAAATGCTAGTCAGCTCTATCTAGCATGGGGTCGCAGCATTATGCTGAGCGATGGCTGTTTTGCATGGATGTGACGCATTATTTTCCCCCAACTTGTTTATTTAATTACTTTATTTTGTGTTTTCTTTGCGTTATGTTTACCACAAATAAACGTATTTTCTTTCTTCTTTCTTTCTTTCTATTGAGATGTCACTGCCACTATCTCTGCATCCAATTAAAATCTTTTCAACCGTATATGGTTATAAATTAGTAACAAACATTTAGGTATACCTACTATGTTATGATGATTCTCTTTGATAAGCGTTGAAAAGCGTTTAAACCAAAATCGCACGGTGCGTTCATTAGCAGTCCCCTCTCCAAACGCAACATTGATCATTGATCATTGGAACATGGCTGTTTCTGCCGCGTTAGTTCCGCGTCGGAACTCGTATTCAAAAATAACTCGAATTTTCGAAGTATCCATCTTTCTTGTCTAAGCTGAATAAAAAAAAAAAAACAACTGAAAGTCGATAATCGAATGTTGCACATTTTTTAAAAGAAGAACTTCATATTTGAAAAAAGTTTCACTCAAAAATCTCAAACCATGAAGGTTCTATGTCAATTCGAAGTTCCTAATACAATAAACGGCAATTTCATACTTTAACCCCTATTATTATGTATAATTTGGATATAACTGTTAGTATAAGTATCGTACATAGAAAAGGATTCCATGCTTACTATCTTATCTGTCAATGTAAATATTGAATGTCATGATCCATTCGCAAGTACATCGACCTAATTCACCCAAAGATTATTGTATTTATATATATTAATGTAACTGATAGTTATATTTAGTCAGTAATGTAAGTTATCCAAATAAGTAGGTAATAGATACCTATGTAATAAGTACATTTATTAACCGACGAAAAAAAAGGAGGAGGTTCTCAATTCGACACGTATATTTGTTTTTTTTTCTCATGTATGACCACGCATAACTTTTTACAGAGAAGTCCGATTTGAAAAAGGTTTGCTTTATTCGAGAGATACATCAAAGTTGGTCCCATATAAAATTTATTAATATTGCTTTAGTAGTTTTTAAGTTAGCTTCAATAATACGTATTTTTTCCCTACTTTTATGTAGTGTTAGAATTTGTGTAGGGTAGGTACCACAACTAAAAAGTGAAAAATAAAAACTTTTTTACAAAAAAATACAACCGATTTCCAAAAACAACACTATACAAAGTGAAAAATAACTTTAATTTCGGAAGTCGGTGGCAAAAAAAACTTTTACAAAAAAATACAACCGTCTTTCAACAACAACACTGCAAAGTAAAAAATAACTTTAATTTCGGAAGTCGGTGTCTGGTTAAATGTATTTTCGTTTTTTGCCACCGACTTCCGAAATTAAAGTTATTTTTTACTTTGTAGTGCTGTTTTTGAAAGTCGGTTGTATTTTTTTGTAAAAAAGTTTTTATTTTTCACTTTTCAGCTGTGATACCTACCCCACACAAATTCGAATACCACTACCTGCAAAAGAAATTAGAACATCATCCACATATAGGTACTAAGTGGGAAAAATACGTATTATTGGACCTAACTCAAAAACAACACAAGCAAAGTTAATTTATAGGGGTGGGACCAACTTCGAGGTATACCCTCCCGAATAAAACAAGAATCTTTCAAATCTGACAACTCTGTAAAAAGTTATGCGTGGTCATACACAAAAAAAAGGTACTGTCGACTTAAGAACCGCCTCAATTTTTTTTCGTCGGTTAAAAACCGGTGGCTGCTGCTGCTACACAACGGCTGCAGTGACAGCTGTCATGAAAATAAAGACAGACTACGGTGAAAAAATGCTCTGGAGGAAAACATACCAACTTACATTCATAAACAACACCGATACATCATTTGCCGGTAAATTGCAGACGTTTTGTGGCGGTCACCGCTCTTCTAGGATTTTTAAATGACTGAATCAATTTTCAATTGCAAATCGAATAACTCAATTTCATAGAAAAAAAAAATCGAATCAATGTAGACACTACCCGGTTAATACCCGGTTAATACCTGGATACTACCCGGTTAATTCCCGCAACACCACCAAAACGCAAAATGCCCGACGTAATGGACTGGAGAGTGGACAGTAAAAGCTGTAAAAAAATAGCTTCATTATTCTCTGAAGGCAAGTATAACGCTAACTCATAGAGGCAGAAGTGTGAGAGCTGTAATATATGGACATCTTCACATATGCATACGAGTACTCATATTATACCTTTGAGGCAGAATTTTGGGTTTTCTTATGATTTTATTTTCTTTTGTTTTTTACCCGACTGCAGCGAGGCTCAAAAGGAGGGTATTGTTTTTATTTCGTTCGTGCTTGAAAAATAAACTTTTACCTTTTTTTTCGGTTCCTAGAATTTCGGTCAGTAATTAATAAATGGCTGTCAAATTTATTGATAGCTGTCGAGATTGTGATTGATTAACTTTATTAATGTTTCACGAGTACATTGTTCTGCCAAGTGCCAATCAATCTTTAGGTAAAAAACTAAAAAATATAAAAAAAAAACGATTCAATGGTAGATACTTTTATAAAATGTAGTCTATTCTATTAAAATGTAGTCTATTCTATTTATGAGAAAATTAAGATAATGATAACCACTTTTATGCAATCACAATCATCGCAATTTTTTGGTAAAGATCGTTTTTCATTTGTATTCCATGAAAAAAATGGTTGGTCATACATTTAGCCAAAATCTTTTTTTTTTCTTTCTTTCTAAGAAATGTATGTTAATAAAATAAAATTGTGTTTTTCGTAGATCTATATTCCGGGTAACATCGAACTCCGAGTCCAATAGGTTCGGAACCTTAAGAGCCTATGAATACTACGGTTTTGTATACGCTGTCATTTCACGGAACGCGCGTAGACAAAACGCCATCTGCATGCCCAAAATAAGAAGATACCTATCATAACATTACGCCTATATTCCCCGAAGAGTGGGTTAGGCAGAGTTGCACCTATAGTACACCCACATTTCACCCATGTAATAGGAGGCGAGCCTATTGCCATCAACCGGGCACAAATCTAGACTCCAGGCTGCTACTGAGAAGTTCCTGATGGACCCAATAACACTTTGCCTAACCTGGGAATTGAACCCAGGACAGCACAGCAGTAGCGTTTGTGACCACTAGACCAACCAAGAATATAAAAATAAGAAGATGATTCTATTACACCAATGATGATAACATAGCCTTTCCTTCACAGATATAGAGCGAGGTCAAGAGGATGAGGCTACTCATCCACTCCTCAATCCTAATGAGATGGGCGACCTCCGAATCAGGTTGCCAAGACCGAGGCATCTGGGACTTTCCGGAAACCAGTACGTAACATAATTTATTTATTGATATAGGTATAAAACACTTTATAAAAAGAATACAGAAAGAAGAGCACCTTTTTTTTCTTTTTGTAGAAATCTGTAGTTTGTTGTTTTGTACATCTGCTCTTGTGTATCATACAAGAATCTTGTGTGTGAAATAAATATTACTATCCCCCCTTATCTCCGAAACTACTAAGCCTAAAATTTAAAAAAAAAAAAAATACAGAAAATAGTTCTTTACCTGAAGATTACAGGAGAACCTATTAGAAGTCTGTGGTCTTAAAATAACATGGTCAATCTCTCAATATTGTGAATACAAACTTACAGTTACAGTTGGACTGTATGGGAGAACATGTTTTTCAACTATTGTAGTTGAAAAACATGTTCTCCCATACATTCCAAGTTAAGTTTATTCTTGGTATTAATTCATCCCAACTACGGAATCCTTCATTGTGCGTGGTCCAACACGCAATTGCCCGGTTTTTTTTCGTAGATTTTATATCATTTCGGGATTAACTCATTATTGCGACGATTTATATCATGTGACTGTTTCTCAGTAACGGTAAGAAATAACTAAGCCAGAAAGATTTTCAGTTTATGTGTGTTGGGCCAACAATTTTTATTGGAAAGCGACGTACCTAATATGCAAGACTAAAAAAAAAATAAGTGTACCCATTGTTCTTTGACTTGTATTGTTGCTATTTTATGCTTAATGTTTGTATATGTTGCTTCTTTTTGTGTACCTACTGTGCAAATATTTCGACACAAATGTATTTTTGTTATGAAATAGATAAATTGAACTTGAACTGATTTTGCTTGACTTTGCTATATGTTTCGATACCTTTTAAGAGAGAAAGAAGTTTTTGGTGCTCTTTCGGGCCAAGAACTTTGGTTACCCAGGTACTCTCCGTAAGATCATCAGAAAGGCGTTGCCGGCCTGTCTTGAAGAGCTGGTCGAATGATAAAATCCACTTGTGGGTGCGCGTATAATAAGATTTGAATTTCAATATTTTTAAAAGATTTATTATTTTTTTTCAAAATTTCTGTTTTTATTGTTATATAAAATGAAAAGTTTACATCAAATTTGTAGTATTTATTGATACTTAGACAATTTTTTCAGACTAAGCTTTTAAAAAAAAAGACCCGGTATGCCATAGCTTCTACTCTGTTCACTTACCCTTACTTAATAATACTTACCCTATTTTTTTCAAGACAGTAAAAAAAGTCATCCAGTATGGATATAGGAACTTAATCGTAGGTGGTGAAACAGCTAGCAACTTATAGCTAACTTAAATACAATTAAAATTATATTGCATACCTACTAGATATATCACACCGTTCATTATCTAACACATAAACTCTTTCTAACATATACCTATTTAATTTAAAATAGTAACATTATTTCCTTCGCAGTGCCTCCGAACGTCCACCGCTAACCAAGTTGAAGATGCCAGACCTCCAGACTCCCTCATCAGTAGGTTCCACGGTAAACAGCACCCCGGTCCTGGAGTCAGGAGCCATGATGTCCAAACCCTGGAGACGGGGAGACAGGCGACTGCAGAGGCTGAACACTGAACTGCTGGAGGCTATTGAGACACATGATCTTGAGGAGGTGGAAAGGTGAGCGTTGTTTTTTTATGTTACAGTCAAATGTAAATTTTGATGGCATTTTATATTGTAATGTAATCACACTACTCGTATCACACTAATATTAAAAAACTTTTTTTACAAAAGAAAAATACAACCGACTTCCAAAAACAACACTACAAAGTGAAAAATAACTTTAATTTCGGAAGTCGGTGTCTGGTTAAATGTATTTTCATTTTTTGCCACCGACTTACGAAATTAAAGTTATTTTTCATTTTGTAGTGTGGTTTTTGGAAGTAGGTTGTATTTTTTTGTAAAAAAAGTTTTTATTTTTCACTTTTTAGTTGTGGTACCTACCCCACACAAATTTTAATACCACTAAGTACCTGCAAAAGAAACTAGAACATCATCCGTATAAGTGGGGTAAAAATACGTATTATTGAAGCTAACTTAAAAACTACCCAAGTAAACTTAATCAATTTTAAATGAGACCAACTTTAACCCTCTCGAATAAAACAATTTTTTTTTTAAATCAGACGACTGTAAAAAGTTATACGTGGTCATACATAAAAAAATAAAATAAAAATATGTGTCGAATTGAGAACCTCCTTTTTTTCGTCGGTTAATAAAGGCGAAAGTTTGTGAGTGTGTGTTTGTATGTTTGTTACTTCTTCACGCTCAAACGGCGGGGCCGATTTGGATGAAATTTGGTATGTAGATAGCTTATACTCTGGATTAACACATAAGCTACTTTTTATCGCGGTCTTCGCAGGTGAAACCGCAGGGCGCAGCTAGTTATAACATAAGGGTCATTTAATGTTACGATAAAATTACATAACAATATAACGTGCCTTCAAAATTATCACACAGCACCACACACGTACGGGCAGCAACAGAAGTCGGTTAACACTGCTACTTTTTGACATTGTCTAAATTAACACAAAATGATTCGATAAACTGCATTTTTTTCGTTTAACTGTTTGTTTATGAGTTGATGTTCTTAAAATTTTAAGTACTTCTGTTCCGATTTGAATTAAATATTTTGCTTAATAATTAAGTTTAAAAAACTGCAAGTGTTAATCAACTTTTGTTGCTGACTGTACGTGTCACACCACACAAATCACTCATCACCACACATATAATATTTGTGTGGTGATGGGTGATTTGTGTGTGTGTACAGTGATATTATCACACAGACCGTCAGTGGTGCATCGTGGTCGCGCCATACCCACTTATTCGATAACAATTCGAACTCACGATTTAAATTGTTTTATCAAACGTGACCAATTTGTGATCAATTAATTAGACACTCCGATGGCCTGTATAACACCTAAGTTTGAATTATCTAAGATACTACGACTGTGTAGTAGCTAACTAATGATGTCTACGTCTCACCAAACTCCAGGTAATTGCGTTCAAACATGGCGGACTTGTCATTATTGAACGTCATCTAATAACACTAATTATTACGGTAGGTAGGTCAGTGCGTATAATGTATGTCGTAGTTGCAGACTTCCGATTTTTATCTCGCTCGCACGATACTGCGGACTGAGTGAGAGCGAGACTGAGTGCGGTGCTGGGCGCCCATAGTTTAGGTAATTGCTTTCTACGGTGAAAATGATGGCAATTTGAAAAAAATAAAAAACAAAGGGTACGTATCAAAATCCCGAATTTTAAAAGACCGAATTTTAAAATACCAATGGACGAAATCCCGAAAATTGAAACGCCGAATGGTTGTTTGGTCGAAAGTTTAAAATCCCGAAAGTTCATTTGCCCGAAAGTTTAAAATCCCGAAATTGTCAAAAAATTGAATTGTCAAATTGTTGAAATTCTGTGTAAAGGGTTTAAAGTAACCTTACCAAATCTAACCTCGGGGTGCCCTTCGCTCGCTCTTGTCTCCTATGTTGACGAAACCCCGCTTCGCGGGGCTCTGTATAAAGGGTTTAAAGTAACCTAACCAAACATAACCTCGGGGTGCCCATCTATGAGTAATCGCGGGAACTACGTCGCCGCTCTTTGGGATTTCATCCATCGGTATTTCGTCCATTCGGGATTTCATCCATTCGGGATTTCGTGTTTCGATATAACGACTATCGACATTTAAAATTTTCGGTATTTTGAATTTCGGTATTATGGACGTCGGTCGGTCAATCATGGGTATTATGAACTTTCGGGATTTTGATACGTACCCAAAACAAAAGATCTGCTTTATAGTTAGTTCAGTGAGTATGCAATGTTTCATGATTTAATTTGAAATATTTTTTGAATACCAGCGGTTTATTGTTCGGTTTCGATAACTTCGGAATTGTTTTCTATCGAAAAAAAATTATTTGATCGTGTTTTCATTAATCCTAAACTTTACCATATATTTATTTCAAAATTAATGCTGCAGTATTTTCGACATAACGGAGGATCATGCTAAGCCAGTTGACGTTAGTATAAGGCTCTTAAGAATTGGGCTATCAAATTCAAAAAGATTTTTTCAAATTCGACTGGCAGTTCCAGAGATTAGCGTGTACAAACAAACAAACAAAAAAACAAATTCTTCAGCTTCATTACTAGTTAGTATACTTAATTATTTAAATTTACTGTTACTGACTTCCAAAAATGATGATCACAAATCCCAATACTTTAACAGTTCTCTGCCTACCCCAGGTTATTGAACGCCGGCGCCAGTCCCAATGCAACATGTCGCCTGAGCTTCGTATCCGCCTGCCACAACGCTGCCCTCATAGGAGGAGACGCCTTGAGCCTGCTCATCAAGTTCGGAGCAGAGAAGCTGAGGATCGATAAACTTGGCAGGACTCCGCTACACTTGGCAGCTTGGGCAGGGAATGCGAGACAGGTTGCTGTGCTGTTGGACTTTCCTGAAGGTAGGTAATTTGAACCGATAGCATTTATTACGGTACAGTCGACCACACGTCGATGGTAACAAAACCAGTATATAAGCTGGCCTCTTTAGCCTGATTTTCACCGTGCGTTTAATTGGTTGCATCTTATATATAAAATTCTCGTATCACACAATGTTCGTTCCCGTACTCCTCCGAAACGGCTTGACCGATTCTCATGAAATTTTGTGATCATATTGAGTAGATCTGAGAATCGGCTAACATCTATTTTTAATACCGCTACTTTTTATCCCGGTCTACGCGGGTGAAACCGCGGGGCGCAGCTAGTCTTATATATAAAATTCTCGTGTCACAATGTTCGTTCCCGTACTCCTCCGAAACAGCTTGACCGATTCTCATGAAATTTTGTGAGCATATTGAGTAGGTCTGAGAATCGGCTAACATCTATTTTTCATACCGCTACTTTTTATCCCGGTCTACGCGCGTGAAACCGCGGGGCGCAGCTAGTATTATATTACATTTCAAGCAGCAATAAAAGTTTGGACAATGCAAGTCATTTGTAGCTTAAGGGAGATGCGCCAGAGTAGCCCGTGAATTTCAAATTTTCAAGTTTTTGAAAATCATGACATTTGAGGCCATTTCTAGCTTAGAGGGTTGAATACAACCCTCTAAGAATTATAATAATTAGAATCATCAATAGATGATCCTAATTATTATAGTTCTGTAAATTAATACATATATGTTACGATCGCGAATCATATTTGAACCAGAACATTCTAATTTTCCTGTAGCGATTCCGTATGGGGAAATTATTAATCGCACATCAGAAAAATATTAAATGGGTAGTAGTTAAATGCACATCAAAAATTACCAACTTTTCCCAACAGAATACGTACATCAAAAATACTGTTTGCACATCAAAATTTGCACGTATAATAATCATTATTAAACATCAATTTTTGTCCAAAGTTACAACAAAAATATTAATTACATATATCAAAAATAATAACTCAATCAATCTGCCTAGCCTTTTCCCAACTATGTTGGGGTCGGCTTCCAGTCTAACCGGTTGCAGCTGAATACCATTATTTTACATGGAGCGACTGCCTATCTGACCTCCACAACCCAGTAACTGGGTAATACGATACCCCTTGGTAAGACTGGTTGTCAGACTTTCGGGCTTCTGACGACCCGTAACGACTGTCAAAGATCCACGAATGACAGCCGGGACCAACGGCTTAACGTGCTTTCCGAGGCACGGAGGAGTCTCGGTATGTAAAGATGGTCACCCATCCACTGACCAACCCCGGCAAGCGTAGCTTAACCTGATGGATCGACCCGTGCGGCTGTTATTGCTTAGCCACGAGCTCTGTTCATCAAAAATAATAAATGCGCATCTAGATATTATTTCACTACTAGTTAACTAACTGAATATCAAAAATTGTACAAATAATAATTATTGGGCACCCCGAGGTTAAGTTTGGTTAGGTTCCTTTAAACCCTGCAGACAGAAATAGAAGCCCCGCGCAGCGGGGCTCCGTCAACCTGACGTTAAGTTTAATTTATTTAAACGTGCAAATTTTGATGTGCAAACAGTATTTTTGTTGTACGTATTCTGTTGGGAAAAGTTGGTAATTTTTGATATGCGTTTAAATACTACCCTTCCGTATGTCACGGTATCGTTTGTTACTTCAGGTTGTAGGAGGAAGGCGCCGGTGTCTGTCACACAGTTAATACTAGCACAGACATCGTCGTTTACTGTATCTTTGAAATACTCAAAACTTTGTACATTGTGTTTTTGTTTAGGATAGATGAGTTGTACCCACATTTGTTAATAAAAAAATATTTATTTTATTTTATATTTTGATCAACATACAACCTTATACTGACCTGCAAATTGCAAAAAACTTCAGAAAAATTTGAAATTCGCGGGCTACCTTAACGCATCCCCATTGATTGTAGGTATGCTACAGACAAAACACTTGAAACGTGTAAATGTTAACTTTATTCTATTAAAACTCCGTAATAAGCTAGGCCAGTTCAAAGCGTTACCGACACACAGTCACCTGTCGAAGCGTTTGTCCACAGTTTTACTCGCATTCTGCCATCACTATTTTCCATTAGTCATTGAGAAATACAACACAATTTTCGATAAACATTATGATATTTATTACGATCTAAATAAGCAGGCATAAATATATTTATAATGTAGAAATTAAATAAACCTGCAATTTTAACGAATCAATTCCGAAAATACTTTGACAAAAACTATTCGAAACATTTTTCTCTTCTTACCAAGACTGGTTCAGTCTGGACAGAATTTATTTCTTTTGTTTTCTCATGACTACAACGAGGTGGAACTCTTCATCAGGCGCCACCACCGCTTCAGTCTTTTTGGAGACCAACCGTAAGACTCTTAGCTCGTCAGTTACATCCTGAAATAATATCAAAATGCTTCATTATTCTAAACAGCTATTCTGCTCTATCATCAGTTTAGACTAGACGCCGACCGCAACATAGTTGGGAATAGGCTAGGCAGATGATGGCTACTAGATGCACTTGTGATTGCTGAGCATGGAGTCTTTTCGAGCTCCTGGCATAAAATGTTACTCGGTTCCTATTCCATTAGAAAATTCTTATAAGCAGACTTAAGGACGCTGTTACAAATGAGTAGTCAAATCATTACCTTTTTACACAAAACTATGTTTATTAAATACAATGCTTTACATTCTTAAAATGTTTTTTGGCCAAATTGTTGATAGATGTGCATGGTACGATTCTGAACTATAAATATAATTTTAGATAGGTACAGTTTCTCAATAAATGTACCAAAATAAAAATTTTCACTCCGTTACCTACATTTATTGGGAAAATGTACCTATTACATATATATATTATATTATTGTTGTTGTTGTTATGTGTGTAAACATAAGTTGTATAAATGTTTTATTAAAGAGTTTAGCAATGTTAAATAATGTGGACGTGTTATATAGCAAATGTTAATGTGTACATAACCTATAGAGGAGCTCGTGGCTAAGTGATAACAGCCGCACGGGTCGATCCAACACGTCAAGCAACGCTTGCCGGGGTTGGTCAGTGGGTGGGTGACCATCTTTATTTCCGAGACTCCTCCGTGCCTCGGAAAGCACGTTAAGCCGTTGGTCCCGGCTGTCATTCGTGGATCTTTGACAGTCGATACGGGTCGTCAGAAGCCCGTAAGTCTGACAACCAGTCTTACCAAGGGGTATCATATTACCCAGTTACTGGGTTGTGGTGGACAGATAGGCAGTCGCTTCATATAAAATACTGGTATTCAGCTGCATCCGGTTTGGCTGGAAGCCGACCCCAACATAGTTGGAAAAAGGCTAGGCAGATTGATGTGTACATAAACTAATCTGGAAACACCCTTACTTACAATTTCCTTGAGTGCATTAGATGCGCTAGCTGAGAGGTTTCTCATGTGGTTTGAGTAGGTGGCCGCCGTCAAGCTGTCCAGGGTTGTGGTCTCAGGAAAACCTGTAAACAGAGTTAAATTATTTACTTTTAGGGTGCCGTACCTCAAATGGAAAAAACGGAACCCTTATAGAAAAAAATCAAGCTTTTAAGTCAACACAATAAAAAGAAAAGCCCATTTATGCGACATATTTTGATACTCGCAAGTAAATCAAAACCTATATGGTACTTTCCGTTGACCTGGAATCATGAAATTTGGCAAGAAGAAAGGTGTTACAGCACAAGTAAAGGAAAATTAATTTTTAATTTTATCACGGTCGTGTATATTTTTTTTTGGGATTACAATGTTAAGTTTCATTTTGGGATAAATTCTTTTCAACTACGGAACCCTTTATTGTGTGTGGTCCAATGCGCACTTGGCCGGTTTTTGTTTAAATAACCGACGAAAATTTCAACGTCGGGGGTCCAGATTCGTGCACTGAAACCATGGTAAACAGCACAGTCTATACAATCATACAGTCGTCCGTCGAGAGCCCGAGCAGCTTACGTAGTTCGCCAAACTTCGTAAGCAGCTCGGGCTTCGTCGGACGACTGTATGATGTAGACTGTGGTAACAGGTTGCGCGTCAATGTTCCTACCTGCCCTGCCTTACTACTTACAGGTTCTGGAACCTTTACGTATACAGATCCGATGCCAACTTTATAATGTCCTCATACCTTCGCAATTAACTATAATGGTTCCAACGACACTTCCATTTTCGTTGATGCGTACCATCGTATCGGTGGCACCAGGGCCCTGCAAAGAAAAAGTTTTCTTCTGTAAAAGGCACAGAGGCTAGAGTAATTTTATTTCAGCTTTGTGTCGGATTGATATGCAGCGGCGAAAGGTGCAAGTTTATGTGTGTATGACAATTTTCTATCGGTCGATGTAGCGACACTCGGGGAGGTATAATTCCATCGGTGGAAGTCTCTCAACAGAAATGAAATGATGATGATGTGTGTAATGTGAAAAGTTCTGCATTCTTCGCTGACACTTCAGCATCAGCTGTCATGCATAAGCCGAAGATTACTCAGTTAGTTTTAGAATCCCCAGTTTCGGGTAAAGTTGTCAAAAGTAAAACTCACCATAAAATTGCTGGCAATCTCCATGGTTGCTGTGAAATTATAAATTATCGAGTTTTCTTCCAATATTGATTTCTTCTTGAAAGACAGAAAATTATTTTAAAAAAAATTGTCAACATAACAAAACACAGTAAATTATTGACAAATTGTCGTTTGACAGAACAATGTTCTTTTTCTAGAGTTTTTTTAAAGCAAATTATTGGTTTTGTGGCCAGGATTAATCTTTGATTATTAAAGTTGAGATGGAATTATTGCTGTTATAACATTATTTACTCGTACTAGGCTTTGTATTTCGGACTTAGTCACATTCTTTGTTTATCACTTTTACGAATTAGTTTACACTCGCCTTCTTGTTTTCACTGGGTCTCATTGCCATTCCAAAACCATGTCATTTTAGGTATCACTAATATAGTACCTAACACGAATACTTAGTACTGCATTGCAGGTCCATTTCTTCATTCAATTCAACTTATTTCAAAATCCATACTAATATTTTTGTGTAGGTAATTAATTTCATTACCACTGCTCTCAAAACACTGAAGGAAAACATCGTGAGGAAACCGACATGTCCTAGAATCAAAAATTCGAAGACATGTGACATCTACCAAGCCGCACTGGGCCCGCGTGGTAGATTACAGCCCATCTCCCTCTCGAAGAGAGGAGGCCTGTGTCCCAGCAGTGGGAACATTATAGGGTGATTATGCTATTATGCTAACTCTGTCAGTGTGTTTCCTTTTCACGCCTTAACGGCTTATCAGATTTAGATGAAATTTGGCATATAGGTAGGTAGACCATGACCAAAAAACAAAATAACAAAATGATACAATAGCAAAATATGATCGATTTTATCGCAGTAGTAGGTACGTTTCGTGGGATAATTTTCGACCTCCACGCGAGCAAAAACTAGTTTAATTGTAAAAGTTTTGTCTTTTATCTTCCAGACATCCAAGAGAGGGTAGGCACAGGCAGCATGTCCTCAGAAACAGAGGAGGACGTGAGGAAGCTGTGTCCCCTCATTAAAGAGATGACGAACGTGCGCTGTGACCTGGGGGAGGTCGACATGTCGCTACCGAAACCCTGGAAGGACAATATTGATCACAACTGTCGGGATATTCGAGGGAGTGTGAGTAAAATTTTTGTTTTTAGAAGGGTTTACTTAATCTAAAACCAGAGATATTGAGATATCTTATCAACTATGCCGAAATAAGCCGAAAGCGCCAGAGTAGCCCACGAAATTCAAATTTTCTTATCTTTTTTGCAATTTGCAGGTCAGTGTCAGGTTGTATGTTGATCTGAATATGATTCGCGATCGTAACAAATCTGTATTTATTGAATTATAATCATAAAAATCATCAATAAAACTCTCTAATTCCATATTACCCTATTGAATGATCTTGATGTTTGAGGATTAATACTAACTTAAGGAGTTGTATTAGGTACTGATTCTAATGATTACAATTATGTAAATCATACTTTAATCAACATACACACTGAGCTGCAACTGTACGTTATTGTTGTTTTCCTCGGGAACAGTACTTTTTTCGGGTTGAAAATATATAAGGTCCTATAAAAATATCTGCCTCGGCTTCAATGGGAGATAGTATTGTGTATATAGATTACAATAGTGAAGAAATTTTATACCGGAATCAATTTGTGAAAATAAAGTAATTAAATAAATATTTACTTTATTCCGCATAACATAACGTGGTTCACAAACTACTCTTTCTAACTGTTCTGTGAATGAGCACTAATTAGTACGGGATGGTTTCATACAAATCAATCAATTTAAACTATACGCACATTTTTTTGTATGAAAAAAAAATGATATAAGATCAATAATTTATCTTCACAATTGTAATCTTTAATACTGGTGCCGATTCTGTTGTGCACAAACTAAACTTAATTTAGGCTATTGCTAACTTTTTCTCTCTATTATGACAAGAAAGGGACGGAAGTAAATTAGAGCTGTCAAATTAGTTACAACTATTTTTTCCATAGACATTTAGACGACACATAAAAACATGTCAACTAAAAAACACGGTGAAGCGCAAGGCGGGAACTAGTTTGACATCTCCAACTTAGTTCATAGCTATAGCTGTCCTTTTCTCGCGCTGCCTGTTAGTAAAAGATAGCGATTCTCTAATTTTAGTTTTGTGCGTTCACAAGAGAATCGGCACCAGTGTCTCCCATTGCAGCCGTGGCAGATATTTTTATAGCACCATGTATACCCTATGTCCGTTTCTGTACACTTGACAACGTAGGTACGAGTATAATAATGCAAAATTTCAGGATGATCGGTACAGTGGTTTATCCGTGAAAGGTAACACGAACTTACTTTCGCATTTACAATATGTATTAGTTACGGTGGTTGGAAAGAGTATAATATTAAAACAAAGAGTTTTTGTTTTTTAGTTTAGGTGTAAGTAGTAATAAACTTACTCTAATCTTGTGAATAACATCGGATCCGGTATCCAAACTAAAACTAACTGAGTTAACTAAGAAGTAGAACATGTAATTTAGAGAGTAGTTAGGAACACTCAGAAGATTGCAGGCTCTATTAGATTGTGATGGCTAAGTTTTAATCATGTTTGCTTTCGAGACTTGTGATTTTTAGATCAGAATCCACACTTTGGGACTGTTCTGTAGAATATCTATTGAAAACACTTATCAATAATACATGTCTTAATCCGCAAAGGGTTAGGTGGAGGTGTACTTATGGTGTACCCACATTTCGCCAATTATGTTTAAGTCCTAGCCTATCGCCATCAATCGGGCACAAATCTAGACTCCGGGCTGCTGAGGAATTCTTAACAGAAAAACTCAAAAACACTTTGCCCGACCTGAGAATCCAACCCATAACCTCATGCTCAGCAGTAGCGACGAGGCAGAATCGAGGCAGAGGCGACATCGATTGAAAAGGTCCCGAAGATAGGGATTAGTTAGTTGATAAAGGATTGATGAAGTTTGAATGGTACACAGCATACCATAAGCATAATCAGCCTATAATGTTTCCACTGCTATGACACAGGCTTCCTCTCTGTGAGAGGGACTGGGCCGTAAACCACCACGCAGGGACAGTGCGTGTTGGTGGATATCACATGTTTCGAGGACCATGCCGGTTTCCTCACGATGTTTTCCTTCACCGTTTAAGGCGCTATGACCCTACAGAGACTGTGCTTACTAGTATTTTGAATCCACGGGAGATATAAAAAACAGTGTTATAAAATTCTGAAAAGAAAATGATCTATAGATATCTTATTTAAGAATCTGGCGGACATGCAATCGCTTTTAATAAAAAATTACACGATTATATTAAATTTGCCGGATCGAAAAAATCCCAAAGTTACCAACACTGATGTTTTTTTCTTATTTTTTATATAAATGAAAAGATAGTCAATCTCAAATGCACTCGCGAGCCTACTTCAGTAAGTAAAACAACTAGTAGGTAAGTCAGGGCCGTTACCTCTGGGCCATTACTGCTCTCTAATAGTAACTACCAACAAATAACAAATCAAACAAATCTTAGCCTTAAGGCGAAAGCGCCAGGGTATCCCGCGCAATTCAAATTTGCCTGCGTTTTTTTTGCAATTAGCAAGATCAAAAGGTTAACTGACATAGCTTTCAAAGTAAGCAAACTGAAGTGGCAGTGGGCTGGCCATGTTTGTCGAAGGACCGATGGCCGGTGGAGCAGACGAGTCCTAGAGTGGAGACCGCGTATCGGTAAGCGTAGTGTGGGACGCCCCCCAGCTAGATGGACCGATGACCTGAAGAAAGTGGCTGGGGCAGACTGGATGCGGAAGGCGGAGGACAGGGTGTTGTGGCGCAACCTTGGAGAGGTCTATGTCCAGCAGTGGACTGCGATTGGCTGAGTTGATTGAAGATCAAAAGGTTGATTAAGTATGTGTAAGCCTTAATCCAATTCCTATTATTCCTGAATGACCTAAAACTGACAGAAATACGTTGAAAACGTGTGACTGAAGCTGGCATGGCCACCATCAGGGATTTTAATTTTGATAACACAAAAACTTGGTCGCTTCATTAGCGACTAATTACAAACAAAAACTTAGTCGCTTAACGTCGCAACTTTACGCCAACTCACAGATTTAGTTGGGTCTTAGTTTAGAAGATATACGAGTAATGAATTCAATTTTTAAGTATACTCCAAGAGCTAGATCGAAGAGTTTACGATAAAATCTTTGATCAAGCTCTTGGTCTATACTTAAAACCCAGCTAAATCTGTGACTTGGCGAGAAATTGCGACTAATTAGCGACTAAATATGGGAGAAAACAGATCTTCGCTAGGTGGCTTAGTATAAATGTGGCCAAGCTGTGGAGATACTCTCCATATCTATGAGTCCTTATAACTTTTGAACTAGTGACCGACAAATTCTGATATTTGGCGGCAAATTTCGACTAATTAGCGACGAATTTTTTGTGTTATCAAAATTAAAATCCCTGATGGTGGTTATGCCAGTGTCAGTCACACGTTGAACACTAATATTTTCGGGCACACTGTGGTTGAGTGACACACGTTTCATCGATAAACTATGCATCACACGCACTGGTGAATAATTTCGACGCACGTTGCATTGAATAGGTATAGAAGCACAATTTGCTGATGGCTTTATTCGTCAAATTAATTTTGGTTGAAGGTTAATTAGTAATTTACTTTCTCAAAACCTTATCAAACACACACTCATTTGATTAATCTGATAATAAAATATTAGTCTTCTGTAATTCTCTTTTAATTTTATTTATAATCCCTTTTGTCTGCCCCGACTTTCGGTTTCGGTTCTCGGTTCACTCGTGCAAAGCGATGGCGAAGTAGATCGGACGGTTAAGCACAGGATTAACACTGGATGGATGAAATGGCGGCAGGTCACGGAAACAATCTGCGACTCCCGCATTCCCCTTAAACTTAAGAGGAAGATATATAAAACAATGGTTAGACTTGCTGTCTTGCATGGATCAGAATGTTGGGCCACAAAAGGGATGAATGAAAAGCAATTGCATGCAGCTGAGTTGAGAATGCTAAGAGGGATGTATGGTGTTACACGGAATAAGAAATGAGTACATAAGAGGAAGTTTGAAAGTGGCACCGGTGACTGAAAAGTTGTGCGGAAATCGGTTGTCATGGTATGGGCATGTGATGCGGAGGAATGACGGAAATGTCGTAAGGAAAGCTTTTAGTATGAATGTCGATGGCTATAAGAGCAGGGGAAGACCAAAGAAACGATGGGTGGACTGTGTGAAAGATGACATGGCTAGAAAGGGGGTGACTAGCGAGATGGCGACTAATAGAGAAGTATGTTGCGCCGACCCCAAATACGAGTAGATTGGGATAAGGGCAGGAGAATGATGATTTTAATCAGTAATTTACTTTCTCAAAATTACATAAATAGTGAATACTGGTATAATTTTGGTATGTACATTACATTACATAAATCTAAGATGCGGAAGAGTGGAGTGTTCACAGGAAGGACACTTCTATCACTAGTTATGTAGTACAAGTCTTGATAAAGAAAATAAACTATATCCGTCTTATTACAAAACGCGATCTAAATTTATTACTGGGATTATTACTAGGTTTAAACCATGACTAAATAAAACGGTATTATAAAATGAAGTTTATCACTAGTTCATGAACTATCCATGGTACTAAAGTTAAACCACAGAGACCCCTAGTTTATCTATTGGACTAACTGCGGTACTAATTTATTTGAGGTTAGCGTTGTGGTCAGTTGTCGTTGTTGTGTGTCTTTTTATTTACAAATTATTAAAAATGGACATAAATATGATTGACTTGATGAATTTGGAATATTTGGATAATAATATGATGGAGACGCCTCGGCGATCTTACAGACAACGTTATCGTGTGAATCCATTTGAATTGAGTGACGAAGATTTTAGATACAAGTATAGGTTCACAAATCCGTATATTCTTCCACTCTTTTGTTTTCTGCATGTTTACAGATGTTTTCGTGGACTTATTTTCTATAATATGTGCTGATTGAGTAATAAGTTGACGTAATATATCCTATAATAATAAGACCATCGCGTTAAGTAGTCGAAATAAGATGATACATAGCATTGCTTACCTAATAATAATTTAAAATCCATGTTTTACTAACTTTTTCTTCAGAACTCCAGATTTCACCCCGTCTTTTCTTTTGTTGTTCCATTTTAAATTAGGTAATGTAGCTCACAATTTAACCAGATACAACAACTCACGAACAAACCACATAACAGTAACAGTAGTACTAAAACAATTAATAAAAATAAGAAGTGCATTCAGGTATTTATTATTAGGTATAGGACGCAACAAAAACATTCGTCTGAACTCTCAAGTTACGCGCGCCGCCCGCAGTATTTAAATCACGCTATAGGTGTTAAAAAATATGACAACTTGTTTATAAAAAGCGCGTCAAAAGTACAAGTTGTGCTTGTTCAATATAGTGTAACTTATACAATTGATGATCTATTTTTGTATTGATAAATAATTATTTAAGCATTTCATGTGATACTATTATATCAATATTTAGAGAAACAGAACGTTGCTTCAAATAAATACTGTACGAACGAATGAAAGAATGCCATTTTTGTTTCTTATCTGTGGATATTTCAAAAGCATGGACCTTCATTGGTACTAACTGATCCTCGGATGGTCTTCGTTTTGTAATCGGAACACATTTTGGTCCTGGTACTAACTTTAATACCGTAACAATCCTAGACCTTTTAGTCTTGGTTTAAACCAGTACTTAAGCATTTTTTTTTGTAATAAGACGGTCTGTGTGTTTGCTATTTTGCTACCTTTACGTACATTCATACATCTAGGACTTTTCTGAAGAACATCACCATTATGGTCACTAGTCTTTAGGTAAATAAGATTTTATAATGAAGGATTCCTGTCACCGTCAGTTTCTTGACTTCCAATTCCACAGTAGGTTAATTAGTCGTTCATTCGTTCCACCTATTTCTAAGGGAACCAAGTTTTTATTTTCGTAAGTTAAAGGTTTGACCATATTGGCGACACACGTGGAGGCATCAGCGTGTGCGGTTTACTACGATACGAATCTGTCGAAGTGTTTATGCTGGAATGATGATTTAAAATGTAAATGAGTTTATTTTGCACTGGGATATTCCAGATTTAAAGCCCGTTAAGGCTGCCTCAGACTAGCGCGACGCGACTCGAGTAGAATAATTTCTATGAAAACTTCATGGAAATTGTTCTATCAGAATCGCGTCGCACAGTCACGTCGCGCCTGTCTGCAAGAACTTTTAGCCTCAATCAAGGCCTTAGTCTTAATAAACCTTCCTAGCCTTTTCCCAACTATGTTGGGGTCGGCTTCCAGTCTAACCGGATGCAGCTGAATACCAGCATTTTACATGGAGCGACTGCATCTGACCTTCACAACACAGTAACTGGATAATACGATACCCCTTGGTTAGACTGGTTGTCAGACTTTCGGGCTTCTGACGACCCGTAACGACTGTCAAAGATCCACGAGTGACAGCCGGGACCAACGGCTTAACGTGCTTTCCGAGGCACGGAGGGGTCTTGGTATGTAAAGATGGTTACCCATCCACGGACCAACCCCGGCAAGTGTAGCTTAACCTGATGGATCGACCCGTGCGGCTGATATTATTTAGCCACGAGCTCCTCTTATGTGTAGGTTTAGGTATTTATTTCGATCTTCATAATTACATAAGACAGTCCCCACAAAACGCCCGTCGACAAACTGTTGCAGTTTGGCAGGTTTGTAAAGTGTTTGGTCCAAATAAATAATTTATTTATTTATTATTATTAACTTCCCTAGTGCTTTAGCTGGGAAGAAGTGGCGCAACAAATCCCCCAGCAGCACAGCTGTCTGTTCAGTTAGAAAAACTTGATTCTGTGTAGTATGCAAAATACATTACGCAACAGAAAACATTAAATTATATTATTTGTCAAATAAAATAAACAATTTTAAGAACTCGTATAACCTGTAAGTAAGTAAGCTAATTCTGGAGAAAGAACATATACATTGATACAGACGGCTTTGTGGGCGGTCCGCGGCGGTCCGTGACAGAAGTTGTGTCCTCACCACACCGCGGCGCCACCGCTGCCCGAGTGGCGATGCCGTCCTCTATGCATATCACCCTCATTATGTACATTCCAGCCGTCGAGACAATGAGTTCTTGACCCTGTCAGTTTCATACTAACGAATATGTGTTTTCCTCCTGAATTTTGATCCTTATTACTACTAGAAATTGTCCAACTGACAGGTGTCGGGAACGCAATCTATACCTAACGCAACTATACATATATTATTACTAGCTGCGCCACGCGGTTGCACCGCCGTAAACCGGGATAAAAAGTAGCCTAACTATATGTTAATCCAGGGTGTCGGCTACTTCCATACCAAATTTTCTCAAAATTGGTCCAGCCTTTGAGCGTGAAGAAGTAACAAACGTACAAACACACACACACACACACTCTCAAACTTTCGCCTTTATAATATTCATAATATCCATGATGACGAAAAAGATTGATCAAAATGCGATGAAAATGTAACACTAATCAATAAACAAATGACTACTTTTGGAAAAAAAATCCATGTTTTTAAAATAAAATTAATTTGAAATTAGAATTTTTAGCCCAAACAAAAATTATTTTCATATGAAATGGCCAGTACTGCAGAACGGCAATTTCATAGGTAAAGACCTAATATTAGTGTGATGTGTGATGCCAAGTGGACACTTATAGGAACGGTCTGACACGCTGAATTGGATAGACCCTTGTCGATATTGACAGTGATCACTTCAAGATTATTTGGTAGCCCACACCCTTTTTTTTGGTCGATTACAACAATTTTTTCCGCTACCACTTAACCCACTCAGTTCCAACCCTCACAGTAAAATAATTTCGTATTAAGCCAGGCTGCGGCCACAGGCTAGTTACCGCCGACATGTTTGATGAATGGCGCCGGAACGTGCCTCAATGTCTCGGATACGAGCCCCGGCTAATGAAACCACGGATGTTACGGAATACGAATACCCGGATCTTCAGACGAAGATTGAGTTAGTTCTGTGTTGATTTGAATGGGAGAGAAAAATGTGGAGGGATGGAAGTGTGTTTAGGTTGTCATTTAAAAAAAGGGAATAGCGCCTTTCGTGTCCTTTTAGGGTTAGAAGCAATTAATAATAAACTAAATAAGCAATTCTAAATGAAATAGAATTGAAAATTGCGTGTTTGTGTCACTAACCGAACTGGGAATACAGACGACACATACGATTTTTTTAATGATAGTCATCGGTGAGCACTTTTCACGTGTCCCACATACAGACGCGACGCGACGCGCTACGGTGTGACGCTTTCTGGTAGAAAAAAAATCATGAAATTTTCATGAAAACTGATCTACTACAGTCGCGTCGCGATTGTCTGCGGAAGTCGTTACTTTTCAATCCTAAAGCTAGGCGTTAACACACAACATAGGAAACCATTTAAACTTACAAACCTTCCATTCTCAACTTACAACCCAGATGCCGCTCTTCCAACCCGGCTGGACTCCGCTCCACGTTGCCAGCTCGTGCGCTCGGAAGCACTGCACCCGTCTGCTGCTAGCAGCTGGAGCCGACCCTAACATCACGGACGTGGAGGGACGGACACCGCTGGATGTTGCCGGCTATGCGTACTACTATGAACAAGATGTCAATGATAAGCAGTAAGTATTTTAGATCTATGTTATAGATTTAATACCCCTTGGCCGCGAGCTACATGCTCAAGCGATACGGGTCTTGCGACAGCGACTGTGGGGAAAACAAATGAAAGAAGTGTTTAGAGTATGCCACGAGTCACCGCGACGAGAGTTGCGGAGCGTCAGACGAAAACAAATGACGCGTGCGCGTGTCGCTGATGCAAGTCGCGTCGCAAGTTGCAACGCTAGAGGCCTTGAACGGGGCCATAGAACAATGCCGAGTTAGTAAGATTGACTTATAGCAGTAGAAAGTTATAACCGTTTTTGCAATAGCAAAATATTGAAATAGTCATGTTTAAAAAAGAATTCTATGTTCCATCAGTCATTTACTTAGACAGGACTTTCAAACCAAGGATAGCAACCTAACTGTATTCACCAAGGTCCTTTTAAGACGAAACCTTCTCAGAAAATAATACTCCTCAACCCGTCTTACCCCCATTACAGCAGCTATCCAAATACCTAGCAACGAGCCACTCTAGATCTTAAATTAAATCCTAATTAGACATTCGCTTTGCAATTAGAACATTATTCCAGCTTTAGTAGAATTTCTTAAGCTAAGGCCACACTGTCGTCACAAAGCATCGCGATATGACAAATAGTACGGCTACCGTAGCAAAATATTGAGCAGCGTCCCAGTTAAGGCACCGCTCCCTAACCTGCGTATACTTACTATCTTAGCTTCACTTTGTATGAGAATGTAGGCGGGATCTTCCTCTGCAACCCACGGCCACGCTACGCACGAAACAAATGCAGGAAAACAAATGAATCGTGGCAAATCTCTCAGTGCAGATCCTGCGTAGCAGTGGACGGTCGATTGAGGCGAATCCCGCGCGGGATGCGGGACGAAATTCTCTCGCGTTGATTGTGTCGAACTAAATTATAAGGTGGATGGAGTTGTTAAAACTGGCTCGAATAGTCGCCGACACGTGCAGTTGAGTCCCACATACCACGCGGGAATGACTTCAGTGTGGCCAGAGTATTATGTACGGGTAGTGGGTTAAGAAAGAATTACACAACCGGTAATGTGCTTTGTAACCAGCAAAAATAGTTGAAGCTTCGGTATACTTACATTGATTCGTGAAGACGGACGCAAGTGTGGCCCCAGCATTAGAACATCTAGTTCAGTGTTAAATGTAGTGTAAAATCTCCTATGAACATAGAACATTGTAATTATACTAAAAGTACTAAGATATTGTTCAAGAAAGATGAATGGTGCTCTAGGGAAATCGCGGTTTTAAGAATTTTTTATTATAATTTGGGATATGAAGTAAAAAATAAAGTAGGGAAAAAGTCAAAATGGCGGCTTTGTTTGGTGAAAGTAAATTCCCGTGTGTGTGAACCTAAATGTCCCTAAAACGGTAATTGATTTTAGGTAGGTAAATATATGAAAATGTTGGAATAATTTGGATACTTAATGGAAAGTTATTAGGTAATTACAGTTTCATGAAAACGATTTTTTTTCCATTTGTAGGGTAAGGTTTGTAATAAACTTCCTAAATTAGAGCAAAATTCTAGACCAAGTCATTAAACAAACGTTACTTGAAATTATATTTTAGTAAAGTAGTACAGGATAAGTTGTTCTTTAGCTCTGGTGAATCCCGCGCGATATGCAGAACAAAAGTTGTTCGCGCTGATTATATCGACTAACTTTTATTGGAGGTGTTCAAACTCTTAACCATTGCAACATTTGACTCGCGCAGTCGCGTTTCTCGTCCCGCATTGTAAAGCATCATTCATTTCTTTCTCATTCTTATTCATCTCATTCTCATCCATTCATCATTCAGACAGACTGCTCTCTTCATTAAATTATTGAAAATATACTCCCAACAATACAAATAATCTCTTTCCAGCCTAGTAGAAGTTATAAAAATGCTGCTCAAAGCTGGTGGTAATTTCAACACGATGAAGAGCAATAACCTGAACAACATGGACACCCCACTTCATACTGCGGTAGAGATCGAAAGCTTGGAGGCTATACAAGAGCTGCTGGATGCAGGAGCAGTTGTGACCTGTTTGAACAAAGCGGGGCAGACGCCGCTGCATGTGTGTGTGAAGAAGAATTTGGAAGAACACTTGCAGGTGAGATTTATATGATTAGTTGAATTTAATTGAATAATTATGGGAATAAATATAGGATGTGAAGTTCCCGTATCCATTAACTTATTTTTCTCCTAATTTTATTAATTACGTCGCGTAGGTATGAACTTGTATAAATGGTTATTGAACAGAAGTTGTAGAGACTGATTTAAATAATTGTAGCTATTAACTATTTTGAGTAACTTAAATTTTCGATTCGCTCCTATAAACTGTTGATAAGGTATTGTAATTTATAAAAAAATATAAGTAATGAAAAAAAATCACTGCAAAAATAAATGAAAAATTCTCTGGATTGGTACCAACTTTATAAATTAATACACAGTTGTAAAACAACATCGAGATCGGGTCTTATCGCGATATTCCTACCCGACCCGTTCTCGATGTTGTTTTATAATGTGTACAAATCGCGAAAGTTTAAAAAGTTTAATACACAGTTTTGTTCAAAACCGTGTCCCTTTTTTAAGTTGGTATCTCATCTCAGCCGAACTTTCTGGATTAAACTTGAAGTATTTGCTACAAAACATTAATTTGACTTTCAAAGAATTCCAATAAGAGACTTCTTCCAAGCAATAAAATTCATAAAAATCAATTCTTTAAAAGTAGGAACCAATTTTTGTAGAAACCAAATGTTTCTTACAGCTTTTAGCAAACTACGACTATATGAACGCGAACCCACTGCTAGCTATAGTAGATGTGAAGGACAAGGAAGGTCATTCAGTTCTGCAGGCGGCTGTTGAAGCTGCCTGGGTTCCAGGCGTCTGTATCGCCTTAGAAGCAGGAGCTGATGTTACTTCTAAGGTAATTCATCAGTTTTTTGCCACCGAAATATTCTAATATTCTTGCAATACAATGAAAACTGTTCAATGCCAACTTTTTTCTGAGTAAGTATTTTTTAATCTGGGTGTACCTACAGGCTAAACAGGACAGGACTATTTTTGGTTCCTAATTTTGTAATATTTGTAAGATGCCACTTACTGTGGCAGCCGGGCCAGGAGGACAAATTGATACCTATTTTATAATGTTGTAACCCTATAAAAAATGTGTGCACAAATTAATATAAATATATAGATTTTGTGACGAATAATATTGCATTGCAGGCTAACGACGGAGAGACTCCAATACACTCGGCAGCCGCACTAGGAAACCTGGACGTACTCAATGAAATCCTCAGCGTCGCCAAACAAAGAGATGCACTAGACTATCAAAATGAAGAAGGAGAAACAGCTTTATTCAAAGCTATTATACACGGTCACGTAAACTGTGTGAGACAAATCCTCAATGAAGGAGCTAATTTGAAAATAACTCTCCCAGGAGAAGTAAATATATTTCACGTAGCAGCTGACTATGGACATCTTGAAGTTCTAAGAGTACTATTAGAATTTAATGAAGCAGTAACTGATGCTTTTATCAACACTTTAACAGCAGCAGATAGAAGAGGCTTCGGTCCAGTACATTTTGCAGTCTACAACAACCACCCAGCTTGCGTAGAATTACTCCTGTCAAAAAGGGCAGATATTAGACTAAGAACAACTTGCAGTCCTCACAAATCTTCAACTCCATTGCATTTAGCTGCCGTCAAGAATACCGTAGATATAGCAAAAATTATCCTCAAATTCGACAAAACTACTGTACATGAAGTGAATAGTATGGGATGGTTCCCACTGCACGCCGCAAGCCATCATGGTAGTAGAGATGTTATAACCCTGTTGTTACGCGAAGGAGCGGATCTTTCAGGATACACAGATGGACCAAAGAAATTCAGAAGAACAGCTATAGATATGATTATAAACAATCTATCAAAACCTACAGAGTTTATAGAAGATGTTTTTGATTCCTACATATCTAGTAACGGGCAAGACTTACAGGATCATAACTGTGAAGTGACTGTAGATTATGGAATCTTGATGCCAACAGTCTGTGAGATGGAACAAATGAAAGTCATTGAAGCTCTTCTGAAGACTGGAAACAGATACGGACAGAGAAAATTACTCGTCCATCCATTAGTAGAGAGTTTTCTGTTCTTAAAATGGAAGGCATTGTTACCATTTTTCTACACTATCATAGGTTTATATGCAGTTTTCCTGTCATCATTGACTATCTTCATTGTGTCAGTGTTCTTTTTTCGAGATACGAAAGAAACAACGCCTGAATGGTTGAATCCTGAAATCTGGAGTTATGTAGTTTATGCCACGATAGCGTTGATACTTTTGCAGGTTAGTAATTAATATCACCAACCCATCTTTCATTTCATTAGAGAAGTAATTCAACATTATTGAGCGCAATTATTGCACTGGTAGAAATTAAGTACTTTCAAACCCAAAGGATCAACAATTTTACGGCCTAGAAACGAATTTTAGGCATTATTATCAAAGAAATATGTCCCATGTGTTATTAAATTTCTTTTTCCATCATCCTATTGCTATCAAAAGCTGGACATAGGTCTCTCGAATTACACGCTTTTTAACTCAATCTTTTTTTACTACAGGAACTCCTCTACATGAACGTTAAAAGCAGTAGATACTTTTTACAACTTGAGACCTGGGTGAAGTTTGGATCCCTAGGCTTCGCAGTCATTCTGCCATATACGGTGGTCGTGGTAAACTTGAATGATGATGAGTGGCCTCGACACGTGGCCACAGTGGCCTTGCTACTGTCCTGGCTGGAGATGATGTTCCTACTGTCCAGGTTTCCGAACTGGGGATACTATGTACTGATGTTTGGAAAGGTAGCGTCTAATGTTGTAAAGGTGAGTCTAGAGTTTCTTTGAAGGCAATAAATTGGTTAGGTTTCTGTATTTTATTACTCAGAGCAATTTTATGTATTGTAAATAATCCTTCCGAGATTGGGTAGGAAACTGATGTATATACTTAATAAAATTACTGTAGCTCCGGCTTTGTTTTGTCTTTCGCCGGAATATAATAGTTTGCCTGTATATTTTATTTAAGATCTAGTGTTTCTTTTACAAGTTCAGCATAATCATTGCAAAATGTTTTAAGTATTATTATTTTGTTACAGATCCTTCTAACTTTCATGTTCCTGGTTATTGGATTCTCTCTGAGCTTCATGATACAGTTCCGTTCACAAATGCCCTTCGACGGTCCCTGGGCTGCCCTCGTTAAGACTATAGTCATGATGACGTCAGAGTTCGATTACGTTTCTCTTTTCGATGAAGAGCATTCCAAAGAACTGGCTACCTCCCTCATCATAGTCAGGATCATCTTTCTTATTTTCCTCATTTTAGCAGCTATAGTACTTATGAACTTACTAGTCGGTGTTGCGGTCAACGACATTAACGATTTAGAAGTGCTTGGTAACATTAGAAGATTAGTCAAACAAGTAGAATTCTTAGGAACTTTAGATACTTTAGTTTATAACAGACTTTTTAACGCAATATTACCGAAGAGAATGAATACAAGTTTGAAAAATAAACGCAATGTAGTTAGCGTGATGTGTCTAAGACCTGGGAAACCTCGGTGGAAGCACTCGAGATCTCTCCCATCAAGGATTAAAGATGCTATTTTCACCAAAGCTCAGGCACAAAAGAAACAAATCGAAGATGAAATGGGTCTCCAAGCTTTCAAAACAAAACTCAACGAGATGCATGACGCAATAATGAGTATCAACAAGAAGAAAGAAGAACAAGCGGAGCAAAAGATACCGGAATGTCCGATAATACCTATAATTGAGTTACCTACTAAACCTAGGAAGAATAATAATTTCGATGAAGTGGCAACTACATTACATGAATTAGATGATGCTGTTATAGATATGAAGAATCAGAATCAAGAATATGTAGAAGAATCGAAGTCAGCGATGGAAACGCTGAATGTTAAGATAGATCAGGTTTCTGTAGAACTTGAAATGATTAAGCAGTTTTTGAGCAGATTAGAGAGTAAGCTAAGTGGATAATGATTGTGAATTGTTTTTAATAAAGTGCTATAGATTTACATGATTGGAATTTGCTTCTTTTATGCAACGTATTCGAAGATGCCGTTGCAATGCAAGATTTTTTAACCGACTTTTCAAAAAAAAGAGGAGGTTATCAATTCGTCACGTATGCGATTTGATTACCGATTTATGCTCGTCCGTCACAATGCATTATGGTGAACTGGAGGTGATGGTGACTTCACCATCAGCTCCAGTTCTCCTGGTTCTTACTAGGAGAACTCCTCAACAATTAACGTCCCTGCATCGGGAAAAGAAATATTTTGTAAAAGATGATGAACAGTTAACATTATGCTATTGTAACTTAGATAAATTACAAAGTGACCCACTAAAAAGTGAAAAAAAAAAAATTACTTACAAAAAAAAAAAAAATTACTTACAAAAAAAAAACAACCGACTTCCAAAAAAAACTGCAAAGCGAAAAAAGTTATTTTTCGCTTTGCAGTTTTTTTGGAAGTCGGTTGTTTTTTTTTTTGTCAATACATTGAGATTACCCCTTGGTAAGACTGGTTGTCAGACTTTCGGGCTTCTGACGACCCGTAACGACTATCAAAGATCCACGAATTACAACCGGAAACAACGGCTTAACGTGCTTTTTGAGGCACGGAGGAGTCTCGGTATGTAAAGATGGTCACCCATCCACGGACCAACCCCGGCAAGCGTAGCTTAACTGCTGATGGATCGACCTGTGCGGCTGTTATTACTTATCCATGAGCTCCTCAAATACTACACAAAATCTTATCGGAATAAATTATCTAAATGATGGTGAACATCGCATCAAAGTCCGTTGCGTAGTTTAGAAGAACAACGCGGCCACACAGACAGACACGGAAAAAGGCTTTAGTTTATATTATGAAATACAACGTGTCGTTTTGCATCCTCGTCAAATTTAAGGGTGTGCTATAGACCATCAAACCGAACAACTTTTTCCATGGTACCAACATCGTAATCTCGAAAAAATAATCAGTAGGTATTGAAGTTTTCTAAGGGACAGTTGAAAATTTTTTCGCGATTACGATGTTGGTCCCATGGAGAAAGTTGTTCGGTTTGATGTTCTGTATCACACGCTGAAATTTGACGAGGATGCAAAACGACACGTTGTATAAATAAAAGATTGGTAGAAATGATTGCTATATCCGTAGCTACGGAGAAAAAAGTAACAGCTGTGTACATAACCTACATTTCTGCCCATATAAATCTTTGTTCCTGCCCCAATAATGCGTAGTACTCGTAACAAGTAATATCACGTTCCTAACAGAGAAATAACTTCACATTAATATGGACTTGCACAACACTAAATACTCAGCAACAAGAATCAAAATGATTTACTCCAAGCCCAGTTGCTAAACAAACCAATATTACATGACCTCCGACATTCCTTGCAACCTCCCTTACGAGTATATCTTACACAATATATTAAGGAGCTAAGGAGTTTGTTTGTTTTTTTGTTCGAACGCGCTAATTTCTGGAATTACCAGTCGAATTTGAAAAATTGTTTTTGCATTCGATAGCCCAATCAATCTGCCTAGCCTTTTCCCAACTATGTTGGAGTCGGCTTCCAGTCTAACCGGATGTAGCTAAATACCAGTATTTTACATGGAGCGACTGCCTATCTGACCTCCACAACCCAGTAACTGGGTAATACGATACCCTTTGGTAAGACCGGTTGTCAGACTTTCGGGCTTTCGATAGCCCAATTCTTATTTATTTATTGCTTTGCTTACAACTAATGAGTACAGAACCCCGTTGGGGCGCGGCAAGATAACTTAAGACTAGAATACTGTGTCTGTAACATTATTAATTAGAACATTATTAAATAAAAATTTTACATTAAGTCTAGAATTTTAATTTATTATTAAATATTTATATTATAGGCTAATTGTTCAATAGTCAGATAATTTTTATCAGAGGAATGAATATGGCGGTTTGACAGCTCAATAGAAAATATGTCAAACTGTCACATTTATTCTTCAGGTAATAGTTATCAATTTATTGAACAATCAGCCCTAAATTGTATTGTATTATATTATAATTATATTCTGTTATTATTACATTTAAAGTATTTTAGAGGCATGAGGAACAGGGTGTAAAGTTCACTCATCCTCCCTTTTCAACCTTCAACCGTCGTGTTTCAACATCAACCGTCGGGACGTTGTATATATGCTAGTTGCGCGGTAAACTCTTATTGCGCGATGCAGGATTGCGTGACGTCAGTGTGACGCGTAGTAACGTAGTTCGTATGTGGCGATGTAGATGCCGCCACAGTATCATTATAATCTGTAATCTATTATTATCTAGTAGGTACCTAATATCACATAATCTTTGAGAAACAATTTCACATTTCAATTTCAGAAATAAAGGCTATTTAATTAACATCACGCTAAGATCCTTAGGAAACGACCGAAAAGAAAAAAAGTCACAAAGAACGCATAGTGCGGTCGGGCGAGTGAGTTTTATCAAAATGTGTCTAACATTTTAGTATATTGTGTACCTTACGACTTCCACGCGAACGTATTCGCAGGCATAATGCTTATTTTCTTATACCAGGAGAGGAGGGTAAAAGGTCTAGTTATGAAAGACATGAGGTGCGACGCCAGCAGAATAGTGATACATGGTTCTGTTGGCATCAGAGGAAAAATATGGCTTATTTTGATACTGGGCTCTGATTGGCTATTGTTGGTTTGTGAAAGGATTTTGCTTTATTGAAAGGTATCTGGTTGATTTTTACCTAGTCAAAACATCTGTATGGCAATATAATCTTGAAGATCCGTTTAGAAAAATAACTTTCTTGAGCCGGGTCTCCTGCGCGTGTCATTTTGAAATTTTACACAAAAAACCTTAAACATATTCATTTGTGATTAGATAAGCTGTCTGCTGCAGAAGACAGCTTTCTTTGTTTTGGATGTTTTTGTGTAAAGTTTCGAAAAGACATGCGCAGGAGAGCCGGCTCTATGTGACACGGCGTGAAATAAACATTTTATGTTGCAAAATTGAATGCATTCAATTTTTAGCCAACTAAAAAAAGGAGAAGGTTCTCAATCGACTGTGTAGGTAGGTATGTTTTTTAGCCGACTACGGCAAAGCCAAAAGGAAGGATAATGATTTTAGCAGTCTATGTATGTATGTATTTACGTGTTTTCCACCGTAGCGCCTAAACTACTGAACCGATTTTAATGAATGAGGTGTATCAATAAATTCGGAATATTGGTCCGGGTGACATAGGCTATATAAATTCTCCATAAATTTAATATGGTGGACTTTACACGTAAATTTCTGACATCGAAAAAAATTAAATTGAGATAATAATGACATGTCTGGTATCAAAAGAAAGGTCTTGACGAGCACATTACAAATATGTATATATGTCATATTGTTTAAGTAAATAAATATGTTTAAATTGTGAAAAATAAGAAAAAGTGGAGGTAATAGGTTACAGACCGACTGCGGCGAGCCTGATTTTTCAGTAGTCGGCTTTTAGTTTTTGAACTTACTTTTTATTTCTGGTTTATGTATGTTGCCTCAATTCTCCGGGATTTCTAAATCAAGTTGGATGATGAATTTTCTACCCATTTGAAAGGGCGTATGATGAAGTCCTGCATTAATTTGACGACATTCTTAGATAGAGTACATTCGTTTAGTAGTTCAATTACCAGGTCGGGCTAAGTGGAATTAGATTTAACCAACAGGGATTTCTCAATAGCAGCCCGGATTCTGAATTTGTGCCTGTTTGCTGGAAATAGGCTCGTCCCTATTACCTACATGGTTAAACACAACTGGCCGAATGTGAATGAACTAAAGGTACACTTCTGCCCAAACCTTCGAGGAAATGCAGACGTAGGTACTTTTATTTAAAATTAATACGTGGTATTAATCATCATAGACGTTTGAAATAAAATCAATCACAACAAAACTACCACTTGACATTTGAAAATAAAGTGGACCTAACTAATTAATTATAATTAGGTAAGCATACAACATCAGTTTTAGTATGTCGAAACCCGAAACACGTGTCTAGTATATTTTGTAAAGAATCTATATACAAAATTTCAAAACTGTATCATGATAAATCACAAAGTTATAAGCTTGTTATATTACCTGGTTGTCCGTACAAAAACATGATCACCACGCGGCGCCCGCTGTGCGCCCGTGCCTAGTGCCGCTATGACCTGCCATGACTTGTGTCCGTCGCTCGGTGTCCATATTGTAACCTTTTTTAAAGATTTTTGGGGCAAAATATAACACGGTATAAAAATTATTGGAATCAATTCAGTTATTTATTCAGAACAAACTATATTCAGGTTTCGCATATACTAAAAATAATGTTGTTTAATATATAGAATCCGCTGGATGTAGGAAGCACCGTACCGGTCGTAGTGGCGGTGCTTGGGGAGGCCTATATTTCCAGTAATGGACGTCTTTCGGCTGAAATAGTGATGATGATGAAGTATTATTTGATTAGTGAATGAAGTGATCGCCACTAATGGTTCTCTATTGAGCACCGTAATGGAACTGTTGTGTTTGTAATATTAAGGTTTACTTAAGACTTTTACTGACTAAAACCCATCTGTGTTCCTTCAGTTGCCTGTGCCAGGGCCACGGTATCTCTTTCGAACAACCCGCGACCCCGGCGGCAGGTCTATGTCCTACGGTGTCATTTTCAGCGAGAGATGGTTTATCGTGTAATTTGCTAAAGATTCGGTAAGTAACGATACCTGTAAGTAGTACAATAACGTTCAAAGGTTCAAAGGTTATTTTCGGAAAAAAACGAACTTTGCCGAATGAAATAAGACTGGTCCAATAAGGGAGTGACGGAGTTAGTGTGTCAATCTATATAATAGTACTTAGTCCATGGCTATGAATAAATTTTTACCCGACTACGGCAAAGCCAAAAGGAAGGGTTATGATTTTAGCAGTCTATGTACCTATATATGTAAGTATGTATATAAGTATGTATTGACGTGTGTTCCACCGTAGCGCCTAAATTACTGAACCGATTTTAATGAATGAGATATTAATAGATTTGTAATAATGGTCCGGGTGACATAGGCTATATAAATTCTCCCTAAATTTAATATGGTGGACTTTACACGTAAATTTCTGGCCACAGAAAAAAAATTATTGAGATAATAATAACATGTTTGGTATCAAAAGAAAGTTCTTGACGAGCACGTTACAAATATGTATATATGTCATATTTTTTAAGTAAATAAATATATTTAAATTGTTAAAAATAAGTAAAAGTGGAGGTAAATAATATTAATTTAATTGGTTACAGACCGACCGCGGCGAGCGTGATTTTTCAGTTGTCGGGTTTTTGTTTTTGAACTTACTTTTTATTATTGTTCGATAGCATTGATATATTAAAGGAAGATATGGTACGCGCTAACATCGCAATCACTAAACACAGAACTCAGCATAGGACTACATCCACTGAAACTCGCACATCTGTAATCAAAGTTGCAAACCTACAGTTACCGATAGACAAAGACAGAGATAGGACCCGGCGCTGTCGTGCAAGTAAAATCGCGTCAGCCACCGAATGTTTACATGAATGACATCGCATGTCTATCTCGCTCTCACAAACATAGCGAAGCAAACATTAAATATTATTATAATTTTCAACAAATTAACATTTTTGGTTGCACTTACGAGTGAAAAGTAATCCCGTGGAACGTGTTTTTGGTTTTTGAAAGGCATTGTTGATGCTTATTAAGACGATTATGGCAATATTACTTAACGTGCTACACATGTTCTACACATACGCCAGTTCGGTTGTGAATAAGATCAATTGTGTGCGTTTAACACAATTTATGCGGTCCACGTCGTGGTGCGTGAACCATATCTTCCTAATTTATACATCAATGTTCGATAGACATAGTTTATTCGCTATACGGTTTTTCCGAAGATAAAAAATGGAACTTTTGAACGTTGTCGTACTTGTATGCAAGTAGCTTGCGTGCCATTGTGCCATATAGGCCCCGTTTGCGGCCGCTGGGGCGATGCGACTTGCGACTCAATTTAATGTGTCAAGCGACACGCGCTAATTCACGTCGCTGAGACTCGTGGCGCTCGCTAAACAACTTCTTTCATTTGTTTTGTCCGCAGTAGATGTCGGAAGACCCCTGTCGCTTGTTTGAGCGTGTAACTCGTGCCCAAGGGGTAACAATTTCTGATTGGTGAATGTCACAATGGAATGCTAGCTACTTGAACAGGCTCTTCAGGCACCCACTGTGTGACGATCCTGGCCTATCTTTACTTTTGCGTCCTATAAATGTGACCCGCCCAGTCCAAGTTTAAAAATAAGTACCTACTTATTTACTTGGACCCGCTAGTCATATATACAAACCATACCACAATCATCATTGGAACAGTTTTTAGCAATGAATGGTTTATAGAATACGGTTTAAATAAATATGTATAAATTAACAATGAGCCAATTCAGTGATTGTGATGTAGAGTTATAATTAGTTAAGTAAATAAACATTTGTGTAGTAAAGAAAATATTGGAAAATTCGACATTTGTGCCACGAGACACTTTTGAAATAAAACTTTTTTACAAATAAATACAACCGACTTCCAAAAACAACACTACAAAGTGAAAAATAACTTTAATTTCGGAAGTCGGTGTCTGATAAATGTATTTTCGTTTTTGCCACCGACTTCCGAAATTAAAGTTATTTTTCACTTTGTAGTGTTGTTTTTGGAAGTCGGTTGTATTTTTTTGTAAAAAAGTTTTTATTTTTCACTTTTTAGTGGTTCACATGTGCTTACCCCTTCACAGCGTACTGGCGTGATGTTATGTTATGAACTGGTGTAAACAATAAACAGACATGAGATTTCAGCAATCCCAGTCCATTTGCTATCATTTATTGAGGAGTTCCGTTGCCTATCTCAGAAGTTCTTCATCAGATCTTCACCAAATTGAAATGGGACCATTCCAAGAAAGTACTCTTCCAAAAACTATCCAAATCGCTTCAAGTGTGCCTATAAAATTGAAAGAGTTCTCTCTATTTCTCCAGGATCCCATAATCAGATCATCCTGACTTGATGATCATGGGACCACCTGGGAAGTATACCCTTTCAAAAAAAAAAAAAAAAAATCCAAATCGGTCCAGCCATCTTCGAGTAATCGGGGAACATACATAAAAAAAAAAAAAATAAAAAAAAGGTTCCGACGAATTGATAACCTCCTCCTTTTTGAAGTCTGTTAAAAATCGGTACCTAGGTACCTATTATGTGTCAAGAGTGACTTATAATAGGTACCTACTTAGGTCCCTTATCACATTGATACGTCTATCAATCCACATAGTTCGCATTCCCCTGAACTCAGTATCTCAATAAACGAATAAAAAACTTTTACCATATTTAGGTACTATAATAAAATGTGACTCGCGCACAATATGGAAAGAAAGATGTACTTTCATTAGACCATTCATGAAGATCTAATAAAAGGTATCTCGGGCAATATGGAGCTTGTAATGAGCTTTTCTTTCTGATTTACCGGCAAATATACGGGATATTATTGCCCACTGACTGTGGTTGAACTATTTCTTGTAGTTAGTCGCAGGTACTGAGCTACGAATAGGGTTTCTACGGAATAGTGATTTAAGCATGGAAAAAATGTAATAATTCGTAAATAGCTGATTTGTTGATCTAGTGTAGGTAGCTTGGAGGTATGTGTCTACCACCCACCACCAACCACCACCACCACCACCACCACCACCACCACCACCACCACCACCACCACCACCACCACCACCACCACCACCACCACCACCACCCACCTAACCACCCACCCACCACCAACCACCACCACCACCACCACCCATCTAATCACCCACCCACCACCAACCACCACCACCACCACTCACCGAACCACCCACCCACCACCAACCACCACCACCACCACCACCACCTAGGTGGTGTGGTAACCACCTAGGAGCTAAGGAAGAGAGGCTAAAGAGCTACAGAGCTCTAAATGTGAGTAATTAAGCATGATTCAGGTATTTCATCAATTAATTAACTTTCATTATTTCTGTGCCTTGGAAACACCATCTTTTAGGACTATCACCGTCCACTTTAAGGTGGATCCGCTGTGGCAGCCCGCGAAATTCAAATTTTCTCGAGTTTTTTGCAATTTGCAGGTCAGCGTATGGTTGTATCTTGTTCAAAATGTGATTCGCGACAGTAAAAAAAAACCGGCCAAGTGTGTGTCGGAACACGCACGATGAAGGGTTGTAAAGAATTTATCCCAAAAACAAACTTAATAATGGATCCCAGAAAAAATATGTCATAAATCTACAATTTAATAATTTTCGGACTTTTTCCTTTATTTGTGCTAGGAGACCTTGCTTCTTGCCAAATTTCATTATTCTAGGTCAACGGGAAGTACCCTATAGGTTTTGATTTACTTGCGACAGTTGCAAGGATCAAAATGTATCGCAAAATGGCCGTATTTTTTTATTACGTTGACTTAGAAGCTTGATTTTTATCATAAAAAATATTTATTTATTTTGGGAACTTTAAGGTTCCATTAAGTGTGCTCCTTCAATTAAAGGAGACCACAGCTTGCACATATAACTAGGTCTAAACGGGATAAAATAAAAATATAAAATAAAAAAAAAATAAAAATTACATGTCAAGATTGATCAATGATCATTCATGAATATTACAAACAAAAAAAAGAACAATTAAATTAACATGTCAAAATTGAGCATTCTTATTAAAAATGTTTAGTGGTGGCGGTGGGTAAATTGTTTTTACATTTTGATATGGGGAGGGTTATGTCCAGGTTACAACGCTTCGACAATTCATTGTATTGCCTACAGAGTCTCGCGAGAGCGGCGAAATGTCCCAGATTAGTGATACTGAGACGTAAAATAAATTGTAGTTACTTTTCCGCGGCAGATGAGCTGGCTCATTTGTATGCAGTTTGTCTAGTAGTTCGCTGCAGTTTATGACTCCATAGAAATCCTTGTGCAGTAGTATTAAGTCTGCCGTTTTCCGTTTGTCTGCAAGTAGGACCGTTTTGTAGTGCCATAATCTGTCTTTGTAGCGGATAACTTTTTTAGCTAAACGATCTTTGTAACATAGATGATATAAGAAGCGTTTTTGGACACTTTTCAGTTGTTTAATGTATAATGTCGTAGTGAGGGTTCCAAACCTGGCTCCAATATTCGAGTATAGGCCGAACCAGTGTGTTAAATACCCCTTCGATGATATGTTTGTCAAATTTAAGTTGTTTGTCTAGTGTGACTCCCAAGTCGCGTATTTCCTCTACTTGTTGTAACGTGCTTTCCGAGGCACGAAGGAGTCTCGGTGTGTAAAGATGGTCACCCATCCCGGGCCAACCCCGGCAAGCGTAGCTTAACCTGATGGATCGACCCGTGCGGCTTATATTACTTAGCCACGAGCTCCGCTTTCACCATGTACGAGTTCCATATGCACGTAGTGGCTACCACATGGTGGGTGGTGTTATCGGTTTTTCTGGCGAAATATTGAATAGTGAATCGTTCTGTCGGCGAGCCGGTCGTCGTTGAACCGTTATATCGGTGAAACAATGAAAAGTGAATCGTTCTGTCGTCGAACCGTTCATCGGAGAAACGAATGTCGAAGAACTGTTTCAGAATCGCAATTTCTCAGTAGTAGTTTCTGTATTTGTACTCGGTTGATGGCAATATTACGCTTTTCCCCTATTAATATTATTATTAGGGACTTAAAACATAACTTGCGAACATAATAGGTATTTAGGTTAATTATTGTAATTGGTGTATAACCGTTTTAATTAACTATAAATAAATAAATGTTATAATGTGGGTATACTGTACAGGGTGACCGGGAGCAGAGGGACGGCACTCTGAAAACGATGCCGTTAAAAGACGTATACTAAAAGATGAATTATTAATAGTGTATGTTTCATAAAAATAGGCTTGACAGGTTTTACGTGATTCTCAGTTTTTATCCGCGTTAGAAATAACTTTACAAATAATTCCACTGTATGATAAACGTAATCTAAAATATTCACATATTAAGTTAAAAAAAAAACTTTAATATAACAATATTTTTCCAAATTATTAACACTACTCGTTTAGACGTCATCTTCTTTTTAATATCATTAAGGACACGCTAGTCGGTCATTCTTCCATGCAAACGTAGTACTCGTCTGTTTGACGGTGTACGTTAAAAACTAAAAATTATTTCAGTTTAAAATCTCGTCGCCCTATATGCCCTGTATGGAAGCAAAATCGAAAAAAAAAATATTCGTTTGGAAGTTATGAGCATCGAAACTTCCATATTTCAACACTAATTTGAATGCATCTTCGGGCGTAAATAAATAGCTCCGGAGTATGAAAATGGCAAAATTGTTACCGTGCAGAGAGATAATTTATTAAAAAATTCAGATAACTTTAATTTGAATAAATACATCCCGTAGTTTTTTCATAATATCTATGAAAATATTTTACTATTTATCATTTTATTATTTCACTAAATACATAAAAACTAAATAAATTAATACTAAGTAAATAAACACTAAATAAACAAATAAAGTACTAACCAAATAGCACGCCACCAAGGAGTTCGAGCCGCCGTCTAATGCAAACTTAAAAGTCGTTAATAGTCGTCTATGGATCGACCCGTGCAACTGTTATTACTTAACCACAAGCTCCTCGTTTAGTGTAGCTATCCATCAGAGAAATATTTATTCTAATCGAATCTGCACTTTCAGAGATAACCTCCTACAAAGATACAAACAATTTTATTGCTTTGTTATAAGAGTAAGTTATTATTTGTGGGCAGAAACGAAATTTGTATAGCGCCTGTAACCACCGGACAGTAAAATATAACCTTAAAAATTAGAGTAGGTAGTCAACTAGCCACTTGTGCGCCCGCGGGAAGTTTGTTCCCCAACAATAGATTGTCCATGGAACTTTGTTCCCATGGACAATCTACTGTTGGGTTTTAACGTTGTTCCACCACTATTAAGTAGTAATATCCAATTCCATGCATTTACTGTGATAGATTATCTGTGTCCGAACCTTTTGAGATACGAGAACACTCACTGAACTAGTCTATGACATTAAAAAAATATTATTTTCGCTGTCATAAAATCTAAAGTAAGCAATAACAAGTTTTTGTCTCAACTTCGGAAGCTTGTAAATAATGAATATTGTACTGTGGTAAGTGGTTTTATTTATGTTTCACGTTAAGAGTTAACACAGCATGCATTTTAAACCATTAAAAATATAGGTCATCGCTTGTTTTTTCTTTGTAGAAAATCTAGAAATCTGAAACTAACTGTGTTTGCTCTTTACATACCTATTTTTGTGAATTTTATACGATCATACATTCAAACGAAACATACACTACAATAGAGTCCAGTTCTCTGGCATCCATTAAAACATTCGAGCCTTACAAAATTCCAAGAATCTTCGTCGTTTCGGCATTGTTTGTAAACACGTGCGAAGTGCGGGCTGACGTCATGGTGCGCGTACGCATGACTGTACTACCGACTGTTTTTTGTGTAGAGCCGCTTTCGTACGAGTGGCTAGTAGTTTCATTTCTGCCATATAAAGGGATAAATAAAAAAGAGTACCTACGACAAAATGAAACTTGCCACTGTAAGCACTCACAAAGGCTAAAAATACTGCATTTCAAAAACCCTCGCTTTATAAACGTCACATTCAAAAACCTGCTTTGTGAAACTCCTGAATTAAAACACAGTTTAAATTAATTCCATTGCAGTTAAAAACATTATAAAAAACATATTTCCCTCACAAATTACGAGTTTCATAGACAACCCGCTCGTTACCAGCAGTTTAACAATTTTACAAACTGAAAAAAACTTGTGGAAACTTGTTCTATGAAAGTAAACGAAGCAAAAGGATTACGTAAGGATCGTAGGAGGTGGCGTTTTGTAGTTCCTGCCTACCCCCATGGGAAGAAGGTGTGAGTTTATGTAGGTATGGTAAAAAAACAGGCTTGCGTGTTTAGTATAATAGTTTTAGGATGCTGCTGGGGCTGCCTCGCTTCTGTAGCGCGTCAGGAATGTTTGCAAAGGCTAGAACTGATTGTCTTAAAACCAATTGTTTTAAAACAATCAGTTCTAGCCTCTCTACACAAACGTATAGGAGTGTACGCACGAACGAACAAAACATGGTGAACACGAATACTGTGTCTATCGGAGTCAGCCAGCTCGCTGTCAGCTCGCCGTCCGGTAAGGACCAGGCCCGGGTCGACGGCGCGTTGTGTTCCACGCGCGCCTCAAAGAGATGTCAGCAGTGACGGGGTCAATTGGGCCGATGCCGCCGGGGTCGCGGGTAGTTCGAAAGAGATACCGTGGCCCTGGCACGGGCAACTGAAGGATCACGGGTGGGTTTTAGTCAGTAAAAGTCTGACACGCCCTCCCGCTCTACCCAGAGCGGGTGAAGTCATTTGATGATTTCCAATCCACAAAAAAAAAAAAAAAAAAAGCCAGCTCGCTGTACCTTCAGACCCGGCAGGCACACATTTCACAAGACATGCTGTATTTTTACCTTATATTATACCTTACCATTACGAATACGTTACCATATTACAAATGGTTGACTGATGTGTGAATGTGTGTGTAGGCCTGTAGGTACAGAGGCCACCCCAATCTGTCAAATTTTCCCAATTGAATATGAACCTTATTCCTTTGTGGTAAAGTTGAAAATCTATCAAAGAAATTTGACACATTGGAGTAGCTTGATGTGCTGACCTCTGTATAGCGAGCTGGCTGACTCCAATAGACACAGTTTTTTGTTAGCAAGAATCTGTCCGCCTTTTTTTATACGTCTGTGCTTAAAGCCTCCCTGATGCTACGAGTGCGCGACAGTGCCAGCCACAGAACAGATAAATATCTTTTCTGTGGTGCCAGCAGTATCATAAACACCATTATACAACGTGTCCTGCATCCTCGTCAAATTTAAGGGTGTGGTATAGACCATCAAACCGAACAACTTTCTCCATGGCACCAACATCGTAATCGCGAAAAAATAATTAGCCGTCCCATACATTTGCGTCGATTAGGTAAGTATTGAAGTTTTCCATGGGATAGTTGAATGTTTTTTCGTGAATACGTTGTTTTTAATTTTAGATAAGTTTTACTAACATAGTTTTAATTCATTACTAACAAATTTATGCATTTTTTTTGGATCTGAAATAAATACTTAAAATATTTTTTTTTTTTATATTTTTAAATGTTCTTATATTCTAATTTTAAAAATTAATTTATATGATATATTAATGAAATAAAGGAAATAATAATTAAGGTTCCTTCAAACAGGTGCGACACAAAGGCACCGCGTGTCGCGTGACGAGCGGTGCCATTGTGTCGCGCGAATTTCGTGTCGCGAGTCGCGGCTGTTTGAAAGAGCCTTTATGGGTTCGGACCAACAAAACCACTAATTGTTTACATTATTTTTATTATGCCTCAGGATGGATGAAATGGCGACAGGTTACAGGAACAACTTGCGACCCACGGATGCCCCTCAAGTTGAAGGGGAAAATTTACAAGTCCGTGATAAGGCCTGTCGTACTTTATGGATCGGAATGCTGGGCAGTGAAGAAGACGGATGAAAAAAAATTGCATGCAGCGAAGATGTGAATGTTGAGATGGATGTGTGGAGTGACGAGAATGGATAAAGTGAGAAATGAATATACAGGGTGTCCCGTAAATAATGGATCAAACGTAACGGGTAGGTAGCTTACCTAATTTCCAACAACTAATTTGAATATTAAAAAAAAAACCGTTACAGTAACCAGGATATTAATTTTTTTTCGAATTTTACGATTTTGTCTTCCAGAATTAAGCTTTTTTAATGCTGTCGCTGCAAATGATGACATTTTTAGGTATGATTTTTATTTAACATTTCTGAATAGCTTACTAATGTTATAAGATACCATTTTTTTTGAATACCGTTTTATTTGCCTTAGAAAAAAAATCTTGAGTTGAAAAGTTTTTTCTTTACGATGTTAGGACCAAAATTGAAAAAATTCTCCTGTAAAAAAAATGTATGACACCGAAGACCACCATTATTTTAAAAACTTGTACATTTAATAAGGTTTGCAAATTGGTATAAAACTTACGTCTAGTCCTTATCGTTACAAAGATATTGCTATGAATGTGATGAAGAAGACAGAAAATAAATTAAATTGGTACTATTCCATTTTTTCCTTTTCGTAATGGCTTATGCTTGAATGCTTGTAATCGAAGCAGGTAGTTAAGCGGATAGCATAATTCCGACCCGATGACGTCATCTGTCCGGAATTTGGGACCGCTACCTGTGGCGGAGTTGCACCTCAGTCAGTGTGAAAGGGATAGATAGCGCCGCTTTTTGGTAAATCGGTTAAATCGGTATGAAGTTGCGCAGGTTCTTTTGTTCTTTCCTGCGCCCTTCACTCGTACAGGCTTCATTGTTGCTTGATTTTATTAGTTTAGTTGTAACTAGTCTCTCTTCGAGTTGCTACGTCAGACAACTTTCGCTCCCGGTCAGTGGCTCGGTGTTTTCTTCTGTAAAATTTGACTTGTGCTGTGTTTTTGGACTTTGCTTTGCCTATCGATTTGGAACTCTTTGCGTATTGGACAAACGACTTGGCGATCCTACGGACTCCGAAAACATTCGTTTGTGTGTGCTTGTACGTGTGTGCAGTAGCGCTGAAACCTTATTCAGCCCAATGCCTCGTTATGAGTACACGCCACGGCAGTACGCCGAAATGCATTTTATCTACGGAGAAGCAAGAGGTAATGCCAGGGCGGCTGCAAGATTGTACCGTGAAAGATACCCGAACCTGGTTCGTTATCCCGATTATCGCGTCTTTATTAGAGTGCATAACGCGCTTCTTGAGGGAAGAATTCTTGGCACCGGAGTTGGTGGTACCCGTGAAGGACGACCGCGACAAGTTAATGACGAAGTCATTCTTCGAGAAATCGAGGAAGATCCGTCAGTCTCCGTTCGCGTCATAGCGCGACGCGTAGGAATTTCTAGATCGACGGTGCATCGAGTGCTACAACGGTGCCGATTGCACCCATATCACGTGCAACGTGTTCAAACGCTGACGTCGCGTGATTACCAGCCAAGAATAGAATTTTGCCAAAGGATGCTTAGAATGATTCGGGCGGACCCGCAGTTTTTTAACAAGATTTTATGGAGTGACGAGCCTTCATGCCGCCGAGATGGATATTTAAATTTGCATAATTTGCACAGTTGGCAGCTGATAAACCCATATTTGATGCGAGAGGACAGGAGCCAACATCAATTTAAAATAAATTTATGGGCGGGAATAATCAATGGGCAACTACCAGCTACTCTAAACGCCGAATATTATCTCCATTTTTTAAGGAATGAGTTGCCAAGGTTATTAGAAAACGTTCCAGAAGACGTACGGCAAGCAATGTGGTTGCAAAATGATGGGTGCCCCGCTCACTATGCGACGGCAGTAAGGGCGCACCTTGATGAAAGTTTTCCGGACAGATGGATCGGCCGATTAGGACCAATTTTGTGGCCTCCGCGATCTCCGGATTTAAATCCCCTAGATTTTTTTTACTGGGGATGTTTAAAAGACAGGGTCTACAAGAATCCAATAACGTCGGAAGAAGAATTACGACAGCGCATCCAATCTGCTGTATCAGAAATAAACCAAAGCCGTTTTGTCCGTCGGATAAGAGCTTCCTTTATTAGGAGATGCAGACTTTGCATTCTTGTAGAGGGAAGGCAATTCGAACATTTATTGTAAAAACCAAATAAAACGATTTATTTGAACTAACTGTTTTTTTTAGTACGGCCTCCTAATTCTTTTCATACGCCTCAATAATTCAATGAACATTGCCTCTGAAATACTACAGTTACACATTTTAAAGAAAAAGTTTAAATATACACACTTTTTTATTTTTTTTATTAACGTTGATTTGGAGCACCTCTCAGATTCATAGCAATTATCTTTGTAACGACAAGGACTAGAATGTACAACTTCATACCAATTTACCAAAAATACAAAAGCAGCGCTATCTATCCCCTTCACGCTGACTGAGGTGCAACTCCGCCACAGGTAGCGGTCCCAAATTCCGGACAGATGACGTCATCGGGTCGGAATATGCTAGCCGCTTAACTACCTGCTTCGATTACAAGCATTCAAGCATAAGCCATTACGAAAATGAAAAAATGGAATAGTACCAATTTAATTTATTTTCTGTCTTCATCACATTCATAGCAATATCTTTGTAACGATAAAGACTAGACGTAAGTTTTACACCAATTTGCAAACCTTATTAAATGTACAAGTTTTTAAAATAATGGTGGTTTTCGGTGTCATACATTTTTTTTACAGGAGAATTTTTTCAATTTTGGTCCTAACATCGTAAAGAAAAAACTTTTCAACTCAAGATTTTTTTTCTAAGGCAAATAAAACGGTATTCAAAAAAATGGTATCTTATAACATTAGTAAGCTATTCAGAAATGTTAAATAAAAATCATACCTAAAAATGTCATCATTTGCAGCGACAGCATTAAAAAAGCTTAATTCTGGAAGACAAAATCGTAAAATTCGAAAAAAAATTAATATCCTGGTTACTGTAACGGTTTTTTTTTTAATATTCAAATTAGTTGTTGGAAATTAGGTAAGCTACCTACCCGTTACGTTTGATCCATTATTTACGGGACACCCTGTATAAGAGGAAGTTTGAAAGTGGCGCCAGTGACAGAAAAGTTGAAAGGAAATCGTTTGTCTTGGTATGGGCATGTAATGAGGAGAGACGAAACGCATGTGACTAAAAGAGTGGTGAATATACATGTTGATGGATGGAGAGGCAGAGGAAGGCCAAAGAAAAGATGGATGGATTGTGTGAGGAATGATATGAAAGAGAAGGGAGTGAATGATAGCGTGACGGTTGACAGGGGAGAATGGAAGAAGAAAACGTGTTGCGCCGACCCCAAGTAATATGGGATAAGGGCAGGAAGATGATGATGATTTTTATTATGCCTACCTCCTCGGTCTAGTAGTCTCAAGCGGTCTAGTGGTTACTGCTGAGCATGAGGTCCTGGGTTCGATTCCCAGGTCGGGCAAAGTGTTTTTCTATCTGGAATTTCTCAGTAGCAGCCCGGAGTCTGGACTTGTGCCCGGTTGATGGCGATAGGTTTGTGAAACGTGTGTGTTCATAGATACAGCTATGCCTAACCCTTGGCGTGATAATGTTATTTTTTTTTAACGTCATGTAACAAATTAGCTGTGAAATTTTCAACAGTCTACGTCTACCGCTAAAAGATATTGTATGGGTAGCTTAATGGATGACCACTCATCGTGCGTCATTCTTTTTTTTTTTTTTTTTTTTGTGTATAAAATTGTATTGGGTGTTGTTTATGGACTTATGGTCTGAAATAAATGTATTATTATTATTATTAATGATAGACGGACAGACAGACAGCGTGAGCCTATACTCCATCGGCTTAGGTAATTAAATAAAGGTAAGTAAACAAAAAAAAACCACGTGTCTGGTTAACCGAGTAAACGTAATACCTGTCACTTCAGTCGTCATGCTACGACACAGTTGTACTCTTCAATTGAGCAACGTTATACAACGAATTATAAAGTTGCTAAATTGAAGAGTATACAACTGTGTCGTAGCATGACGGCTGAAGTGACAGATATTACGTTTAGTCGGTTAACCAGACACGTGGTTTTTTTTTGTTTACTTACCTTTATTTAATTACCTAAGCCGATGGAGTAAAGTTATCTCGTTAGGTTCCGTTGGCACTCTTTTTGTACGGAACCCAAACAAAGGTAAAGTAAAAACTGCTGTACATAAAACTTGATTTAGTGCAGTTTTAATAAATGAGTGTGCGTTTAATTCGAGCAAAGTTGAGGGAATACAAATACACTCTGTATTAATACAAGTGTTACACTTATTTATGTTACTGCCTAAAAGCAAATTAATTTTGGTTTGGGTGTTTTTGTGTGGTGTAAGTTACAAGACCCGAACCCAAAAAACTAGATAAAACTTTTATTGTCTCGTTAGTGTCCTTCTAAGCGTTAACTGTTGCGCATGATTGGTTGATTAAAGAACACGAATCATAACTGGGCCCTATACCACAAAACTTTACAAGTCTATAATAGGGATGTTTCCTGGGTAAAAAAAAATCTATTTAACCCATCATAAATAAAAAAAATAGATACGTAATTTTTTGCTTTATTATATTATTAAAAAAATTACTTAATAAAACGCATTAAAGTTGGGAAGTGGGGCCTCGCTACGTCATAATATAACAAACTACATATAAAATCTAGCAATGAGTGACGTCATGCCACATTTTAACTCAATGTATCGCCGTAATCTTTTGATTACGTAAAAAAAGAAAAAATACGTGTCTAATATTTTTTAATAATCTACATGAAGGACAAAACAAAAGTCAGCCTCTCTATTCTAACAATTTGCGTAACACAGACATTGCAAATATGTTAACTGTAGACTCGTCAATACAATTTACATTTGTGTAAAGTTTTTCTGTTATAACTTTTTCATTGATCCTCCGCTCCTATATTGGTCGTAGCCTGATGTTATATAACACTTTGGTCCACAAACCTACCTCTTTCCTTACAAACTACTTGCATGGGACTAAGTGCGAATGGGTCTAAGTGCGAATGGGACCCAGTGCGAATGGGACCAAGTGCGAATGGGACCAAGTGCGAATGGGACCAAGTGCGAATGGGACCAAGTGCGAATGGGACGAAGTGCGAATAATCCCTGTAATATTTCCAAATTTTTACATAGTGATTGTAATTTATAGCAGCTAGACAAATAAAGGTACTGCTATTGCTATATCTATCTATTGCAAGTTTTCTCGTTCTTGGTCGTAATACATTTAGCGTTCCCAAGCGACCCGTGCCGCTTGCTTATATGTCTGTTTAATGAGCAGACTGTGTTAGCAGAGTATATATCAATCTGTATTTATGAAAAAAAAAATGAAACCTAGAACATGGTTGAGCTAGATGGTGCTGATCCACGCGTCATGTTCGTGAACTGCCTGGCTTCTTTTTAATCTTATATTTTGTTTTTTTTTTTTTTTTACATTGTTCTCACATGAAGAAGCAACAATAATAATGCCCCCAGGATGTTGTAATACTTATTTTGATTAAAAGAGCGTCCGTGGAGTTTCTTACCCGTTCTTCTCCATAGAGATCTACGTTTTGGAATTGGGCAACTAGCTCTTCAACTTTCCAAAAGTGCCTGTAATTGGTTTAATTGAAATAAATGCTTTGAGTTTAAGTTTGAAACCTATTCGCTTAACACGTTGAGCGTCATGTGTATCCTTCCAGAAACACAAAGTACCACCTTCAGAGGCCGCGTGATTCCTTTGGGAAACGCAGGCTGTGTGGCAGTGCTTTATTCGGAGGCCAGTGTGCCTGCCAGGAAACATTTTAATACATTTTACTATGAATTCTAATACCTCTGGCATCCAAGGTTCTTTTAGTCTATGTGGGTTGTGGGTTTTTTGTATGACTTTTTGATCAAAAGTTATGTCTGTAAATAAAACAACAAAGTGCAATATGTGCCGCCATGCAACGTCCAAAAAATGAAAAACACGGTTTTTAGGCTTGGCGCTCAACGAAAGCCACAACTACATCACACAAAAATGTCGTTAACCGCTTCATACCGTGACTTGCCACCAAAACAACACTGAATTTTAATCAAACCCATACGAATTTACAAATGGCTGCCGTAATCGCTTACGGTTTTATTATATTTTTTACAGCTTTCGGATTGATTCGCGATTATATACATATAATTCATGAAAGGGACTGTTAATAAAATTAGGGTTGAAATAAAATGAACGGATGCTTTTTTGTGTGGTCCAGACAATGGGCCCAAAGGTCTGTTTTGAGCAAGACTGCTAAATGTGATGTCTAAAATTTATTCCATAAATAATCTGTTAAGTTCTCATTTAAATTATTACTATCAGCGAATGACGAGTGTACCTCACTCATAAATATTGATAGATACCTAAGTCAACAATCAATCAATCTGCCTAGCCTTTTCCCAATAAGTTGCGGTCGGCTTCCAGTCTTACCGGATGCAGCTGAATACCAGTATTTTACATGGAGCAACTATCTGACCTCCATAACCCAGTTACTGGGTAATACGATACCCCTTGGTAAGACTGGTTGTCAGACTTTCGGGCTTCTGACGACCCGTAACGACTGTCAAAGATCCACGAATGACAGCTAGGACCAACGGCTTAATGTACTTTCTGAGGCATGGAGGAGTCTCGATATGTAAAGATGGTCACTTATCCACGGACAACCCCGGCAAGCATAGCTTAGCATAGCGTGGCAGTCCTAACATCATTCTGCACTCGATAGCCGCCCGGGCAGATAGCTCGCTTGTGTGGGCGTTGACCGATCGAACCAAATCAGTTTTAGTTATTAAGTACTACCATAGGCTAAATAATATTGTTACTAACACAGTGGGCCTTTGTTGTTTGAATTAATAAATGATTATATTATTATAGCTTAACCTGATGGATCGACCTGTGCGGCTGTTATTACTATAACCTATAAGTCAACACATAGGTTTAAAAGTCACTTACATAGTTTTAAGTGACTATTTTATGTGAACGAAATACTGATTCTCTAGTAAAATAATTAGAAAAAAAAAGTAAGAAAAAATTTGTATATTCTGCACAAATAAAACGCACATACGGCGGCGGCGGCGGCGTTTATTATGGTTCTTGTGGCAAAATAAAAGTGAAGTCAAGCTGAGCTTGCCGCGATCAGTCTCTGGATAGATGGATGACTTTACAAGTTGAGATTCAACGATTGATAATTACGTGGAAATCAGTATCACTATAGTATAGTTAAAATCTCCCTGCAGACTCGGTCATAAATCATTCGAGTGTTTCGCTCTCTTTCCCACTCACGGGCCTTATGGGCAGGCCACACCCACACGTAGTCCTGTGCATTACTGCAGTCGATGAGTGATATCGATAATTTTATATATTTATAAATGGGTGATAGAAATAAATACACATTTTTTTTATTTTATAACCAAATTTACTACAAAGCTTATTAAATATATAAACAAAAGAACGTATATATAAAAATAGAAAATTAAAATTCTTCGTCTGAGTCATCGTCATCATCATCCACATGAATGATGAACTCTTCGCATAAATGTGCTTTTCTTAAGTTTCATTTGTTAAAAATGTATGGATGTATGTCTGAAATAACGATATATTATTATTAAGACTTTCTTGCAGCAATTCTGCATGTTCCACACATTTTCGCCAATTTTCAATGGAGACCTTATACACAGTAAATAAATATACAGTAGGTTATCTAAGGCCGCCCGCCGAGTTATTAGCTTACTCTTGCGTTGATACCCAGGGTTGTCACTTTTACTTTTAGTTAATATTTTCGAACAAGCAGCACTTGATCTAAATTTATAAAATAAAAAGCATATTATGATTGAATATTTTACCAATTTAAGCCACTGTAAGCGTCTGAAACAATTAAACAAATTGGTCAAGTGAAATAAATAGAGAGTTCCATACGTATTTTCGCGAATATGTAAAAAAATATTTATCACCTATTATTTTTCTTTCATGATACCTTACTTTAATATCTAACTATCTGATGACGTAGGATTTTGTGTAGATTCACCTAATAATGTATTACAAATTTGAACTTGAAGGTAGCGTGATGGACTATTTCCCAGGTTTCCCAGTTTTGTATACAAAATGAAACCATATCTAACAAAAATAACTGTTGCATTTAGTATAATACACATCACCTTACAATAATAAACAAAAAGAACAGACCTCTTAACCACAGTAAATATATACAGTAAAACATCTTCATACAAACGTGCCGCTCTCGGTTTGAATGTGTGCGTGCGCGCCGCGCGCCGTGTCGGCACGCGATTTCACGCACACGCTAGCATAATATATGGGGGAATAAGGTGGCGGCAGTGCGGGCTGTGCAGCGCGACTGTGAGCACGCGCGTACGCTACATGACCGCTTGCGTTCGTCAACTCTCGCCGGCGCGGGCGGCGGACACTTGTCGTAAATTACGAGTATCATGACTTCAAAAAGGGGAAAAAAATATTGTAGTGTTTTCGGGTGCCTCAATAATGATTTCGCAAACCCGGACTTATCATTCTTCATACTTCCTACTCAACCAGAAATGTAAGTACCTACTTATACTTAAATATTATTAGAAAATATGGTATTGTATTGTTTATTTCACAGTTTATTTGCTTTATTAAGAGCGTAGCCGAGTCGCATTTTTCTGAATACTATGTTTAGAGCTAAAGTTTATTTTAAGAAGTCTAGTTTTACTATAGAATAGAGGATTGAGTACGAAACATCGTTTAGGTAAACATATTTTTCGCGTAGGTATAGTTGTAATAAGGGCAATTTCACAATAATTAATATTGCAAATTAATTACTTTTGAAATTATTATTTTTTCTATTGTCTGATGTGTTGTTCAATCCAAATATGGTTCCGGTAGTCTGACGATCGACTTATATACTTGTGTGTACATCGCATTTTTTTGGCCGGCGTTCGGGTCGGCCACTTGACACTTGTTTTTGTTTCGCTTATCGTATGAAAAAAATGTGTTAAGAGGTCTGTTCTTTTTGTTTATTATTGTAAGGTGATGTGTATTATACTAAATGCAACAGTTATTTTTGTTAGATATGGTTTCGAAAAGGACCACGTCAACATTAAAATTGGCCGGTCAATTTACGATCAACTGAATGATGTAGAATTTAAGATGCCCTGTCCATGCTTTCCCAAAAGCTTTTTACAAAAACTTTACATAAGAATGAGAATTTACTTTACATTAACAAATAATAATAAAGCGTTCCGGACGTGCAGAAACAGGAGAAAAATTTTCTCGGTATCAAATTTGTAACTTAGTATAATAAATGTTATGTGAATAAAAGCTTTTTATTTTTACTAAATTTATAAATTGGTAAAATATTCAATCATAATATGCTTTTTATTTTATAAATTTAGATCAAGTGCTGCTTGTTCGAAAATATTAACTAAAAGTAAAAGTGACAACCCTGGGTATCAACGCAAGAGTAAGCTAATAACTCGGCGGGCGGCCTTAGATAACCTACTGTATATTTATTTACTGTGTCTTAACAAATTTTTTTCATTCGATAAGCGAAACAAAAACAAGTGTCAAGTGGCCGACCCGAACGCCGGCCAAAATAATGCGATGTACACACAAGTATATAAGTCGATCGTCAGACTACCGGAACCATATTTGGATTGAAAAACACATCAGACAATAGAAAAAATAATAATTTCAAAAGTAATTAATTTGCAATATTAATTATTGTGAAATTGCCCTTATTACAACTATACCTACGCGAAAAATATGTTTACCTAAACGATGTTTCATACTCAATCCTCTATTTTATAGTAAAACTAGACTTCTTAAAATAAACTTTAGCTCTAAACATAGTATTCAGAAAAATGCGACTCGGCTACGCTCTTAATAAAGCAAATAAACTGTGAAATAAACAATACAATACCATATTTTCTAATAATATTTAAGTATAAGTAGGTACTTACATTTCTGGTTGAGTAGGAAGTATGAAGAATGATAAGTCCGGGTTTGCGAAATCATTATTGAGGCACCCGAAAACACTACAATATTTTTTTCCCCTTTTTGAAGTCATGATACTCGTAATTTACGACAAGTGTCCGCCGCCCGCGCCGGCGAGAGTTGACGAACGCAAGCGGTCATGTAGCGTACGCGCGTGCTCACAGTCGCGCTGCACAGCCCGCACTGCCGTCACCTTATTCCCCCATATTATGCTAGCGTGTGCGTGAAATCGCGTGCCGACATGGCGCGCGGCGCTCACGCACACATTCAAACCGAGAGCGGCACGTTTGTATGAAGATGTTTTACTGTATATATTTACTGTGCCTTATAACCTTAATGATTCTGTTATCGATAATGGCCTTGAGCGCGCGCAACTAGCGCACATCCCTACTCCGATTATGATTTATGACCAAGTCTGCAGCGAGATTTTAACTATACTATAACCAAACCTACCTTTTTGAAGGCCACTCCTCGATAAGATCTCCGTTACAAATACACAGAAAGTACACTATGTAGGTAATTATTCGGACACTGCGGAAGGAAAAACATGTTTCTACTCTAACGTTAGGTACGTAGAATCTTTTATTCCTACTAACACCACAGAATAATACAGATGGGACACTCCGCAAAATCATTTAAATAAAAAGCGACTCTTGCTACGACAAAATAAAGTTTTTTTTTAATGTGAATACTAATTTGAACTACTATTTTTAATTTTGAATTGTATTATATTTTATGTGTTCATAAGTTTTTTATTTAAGTTAATTAACTTAAATAAAAAACTTAAACGTTTTTACGTTGTTGTGAATGCTGTGTGTAATAGGCATACATACCAGTAATTTTATTATCTTATTGCTCTGTATTATTTTATCAGTATGTACTGCTGTTGGTGTACCTAATAAATAAATTAAAAAAAAAAGTGCAATTCAGGTCGCACAACATTACCTACAGTTATATTCACCTATAAGTTGCCTCTCGTTAGTTAGTTAGAACTGACATCTCGCAGTTGACCACTGAGGGTCGAGACTGCCTAACCGAGCGTTTCTTGTGGGTGCTTTAAGCGAACTTAAAGCCTCCGGCCAGGCTTAAAACTAAGGTAAAATATTAGACGACTGAACGTCGCTAATAATAGAGCAGCCAGAAGGGGCAGGCTGGATCATGATAGGGGGGTTAAGTACAACAGGCTCGGCTGTGCCCCCAGCAGGCACAGCTTTACCGAGTAGGGGATAGGGGGGGGGGGGCGGTTACGATTGCGACAACGGCGACAAGGTCGGAATGTATTCCTGGGTGGTTTGCGTTTGTAAACCGTACTGGTGGCCTTGCTACTCTCCTGAAGGAGGGTTATGGGGTCATCAGGGTCAGTGAGACTTTGCCTCTCGTCCTATCGCGTAACTCTTATACCTTCTGACTCGTAAACCCCCGTTCCCACGGGCGTAATAAAATCGCGGCGGGATTTTATAGCGCACTGGATTTTCAACTCTCGTTGTTGAGCCGAGCGTTGAGAATCCAACTTAACAATAACAGAGTACATTCTAGCGCGTCGAAAAACACACTGTTGGATTTTTCACTCTCGGCGCTAAGCAGAGCGTTGAAAATCCAGTGCGCTATAAAATCCCGCCGCGATTTTATTACGCCCGGCGAACGGGGGTTTAGGGTTGTCTTCTTTTACGACGCGGCGCGGCGCGTGAGTGAGTGTCGAACTAACGTGCGAGCCGGCCGGTGCGCGGCAGCCCACAGTAAATTGACCCAGTGAGATGAGCCCGCCGCGTACTTGTAGCTTCATACCTAAACTGCGGAGTGTCCTATCTGCATTAATCTGTGCTAACAGTTCAAATTGTTCCATGTAGCCACAAGCCTCTCAATGCATCGAGAAGTGAATGTGCCATTAATGAATTCGTTTAATTAAAGGATTGCATGGCATTAACGGGAAATCCATTAACTTTATCAATAAGATTATACGGCTTATCATTGAATGCTTAATTGAGTAGTGTCGTTTATATTTCATTATGTACGTCCATTGCCCTGTAGACTAAATAATTAATTTAGGTTGTATCCGAGCTTATAATTTTCGTCCACAGTTCAGATAATTTATGGAATCAGGCGTTACTTTGCGAATATTCATGACACTAAAATGTTATATTTTCTGTAAATTGGTTCAAAAAATACTTTTACTCGTCAAAATTAAGTTATGTTTTAAAACTAGATGAGGTCGGCGTTTACTACTCTGACAAGAAAAGCCGAAAGAAACTCAGAGGTCAGTCTCTTTTAAACTCCAGACATAATCTTGGTCTGGTCATATGAGGACCATGCAGATGGTCTATTGAGGAAAGAACCATACATTTTTGTGTGGACCTGTCCAGTCAGTGCACGCATTTGTCAGTAATCATGTAACTCAACTCAGAAAAAGACAAATAAAAAAGAAAGGACAAATTGAGTAAGCCGCATAAATTACCTTCTCAAACTGCCAGATTATCATTAAAACTAACAGAAAAAAAATTACCCATATTGAATGTGAGGACTGTAATAGTCCTCTGACGATTTAAATCTTTGCCGCTGTCATCATTTAGATGACAGCCGTCACCGCGGCCGTTAAGTGCCACCGGTCTTCTAGGAAATCGTAGTATACAACAGTTGACCTTGTCAATAATTCCACAAGCAATGACGTCATTGGTTACGATCGAGAGCCAAAACAACCTACATATAAAAGCCATCACATATTCTACACTTTCCTACAATACTTGGTAATAACCCGGTCCGTGATGTAGGTCAGGGTACTGTCAAATTCATTAGATGCATGGTCGCAGCGATGCAGGCAGATGGAATGGTAAGCAGTCTTCCGGGGCCCATCAAACATTCACTGGTCCAACTGTCGTCGGGCTGACAAAGTTAGGTACATTTTTACCAATTCTTTAGACGCCTGAAATATTCTGTTGCACTGAAATTTAACTTGCACAGTAGATATCAAATTGCTTTCCAGAATTGTCTTACTGCGTGGCGTGACCTCTTCTCAAACAGAGAGGGAGGGAATAAATTATTTCAATAAATAAATGTTCATTTATAATTTTATTTTTTTCATCCTCTCTCATTATGAACGTATACCTATAGGTACTTATGTCACGAAGTTCACATTGTGATTAAACTTATACTTTTAACTGTATTCACTAACTTGACAGTTGGAGGGATACCAGTTTCTGACTAAGTCTTTTATTTGTTGTAGTGAGATGAAAAAAAGGATGAACGAAATGAGTTTTCAAAAAAAAATCACGCCACTAGTTGGTGCCTCTTTGACAAGAGGTCTTCTATTTCGACAATGAATATAAAATATACTAGCTGCGCCCCGCGGTTTCACCCGCGTAGACCGGGATAAAAAGTAGTGGTATGAAAAATAGATGTTAGCCGATTCTCAGACCTACTCAATATGCTCACAAAATTTCATGAGAATCGGTCAAGCCGTTTCGGAGGAGTACGGGAACGAACATTGTGACACGAGAATTTTATATATAAGAAGATGATGATGCTAATCATTCGTTTCATTGGTTCGTTCATCATTCAGTCACGACTAAAGAAAATATAGACGCTTTCACACTTTTGACAGGTGCCCGGACCTGACGTCTCAGTGCTGACAACTAGTGAACGTCATTTCAGAAAACCCTCATTGAATGAACCTTACAATCTACTTACTATGTACAGTTTTCATTGAATTTCATAAGCTAAACATGCTTTATTTTTTGCTTTGAAGTGTCAACTTATTTTTTTTTTTTTAATAATCATACCTTTTATTATTAGAAACAAAACAGAGTTACCATTGCACACACCTAAATAAAAATAAAAAAAACACATACGTAGATATTTCTGTTTCACTAGATCAGGGTGTCACTAAAGTGTTCCTGCTCCATCTTCACATTGAAAGGCCCTGACATGTTTTCGCGTGCCTCATACTCATTGAAACTGCTCTTATAACTGAGATTTGTATTTTCACTTTCAGCCAGTACACTATTTGAGAATATGCGTTTCCCATTTCTCATTAAACTTTGATGCAGTTTATATTCAGTTCCTATGGCTCCATCGCATGAAATGACTGACGGGGTGAATGAGGCTCTTAGGCCTTCAGCTGCTCGGTCGTATTTTGAGTGTTTCTCTCGGCTATGTCTCTGTACTGTTCTTTGTCTGTCAAAGTAAACTGTTCACTTAGTAAATACGATTAAAAATCCAATCGAATAAAATACCTATGTACATTATTGAGTATTAAAAATGCAAGTAACATCATTTATTTCTTTATTTTAACATAAAACGGCCAGGCCAGTTACATTAGACACAAATTAGACACAAACGCATTAAGTAAGTATCCTTATTAGTATTATGTATTATATCAGAACATCAGCAGGTATTAGCTGTTAGTAGGGCAAACTAGGGCGCGTCCTCCCGGTAAGCCCGAACGACGGAACTGATACCGGTTCCGTTAGTACGGTCCGACCTGCTCCCGATACCGGAAAGAACCGATATCGATGTGGCTATAGCCACGTAAGTCATAGCAATGAAGTTTTTTTTTAGTATAATAACTGCTGCTCGTGGCTAAGTAATAACAGCCGCACGGGTCGATCCATCAGGTTAAGCTACGTTTGCCGGGGTTGGTCCGTGGATGGGTGACCCTCTTTACATACCGAGACACCTCCGTGCCTCGGAATGCACGTTAAGCCGTTGGTCCCGGCTGTCATTCGTGGATCGTTGACAGTCGTTACGGCTCGTCAGAAGCCCAAAAGTCTGACAACCAATCTTACCAAGGGGTATCGTATTACCCAGTCACTGGGTTGTGGAGGTCAGATAGGCAGTCGCTCCATATAAAATCCTGGTATTCTGCTGCATCCAGTTAGACTGGAAGCCGACCCCAACATGGGTGGTAAAAGACTAGGCAGATTGATTGAACTGCTGCCCTTCAAAGTAATCCTCTTCCTTTTAAATATTATTAAGATCTTGTAAAACACACGTCAAAATCTGCCTAGCCTTTTCCCAACTAAGTTGGGATCGGCTTCCAGTCTAACTGGATGTAGCTGAATACCAGTATGGTTAAAATCTTATTGATTGTAATATAATGTCGGAAATACGTTAGTCACTCGTTTCACTAATCGGAACGCCAGCGCCACCAAGCGGCGCTCGACCGGAGTTAAGTTCAGTTTTGTCAGTGGCTGTCGAGCAGAGAAACTGTTGCGCTTTCCGTATAGTTGTGAATCATACTAGCAATTCACACACTAAGTAGGTACTTAGTGTGTGAATTGCTAGTATGATTGATCGTAAATAATAATTTGATTGGAACTGCAAACGGTTCTTCTATTGCGCAATATCCAACACAACCCATAGTACGCCCACACTTAAAGTATGGCTGATTTTAGCGAGAGAGACGTACCTACTCCGTCATCAGATGTGGGATACGTGCTTGTTCAGGCGCAAAGTGAAAACGCTCACAGTGACCGTTGGCGTACCATGTTTGAACAACAAAATGCAAACATGCGAGCGCTTATTGAAGCCCTGCAAGTGCCTGAGACAATCGTGTGGATCTGCCTGAATTTGACCCTGACAAAGCGGACTTTTTTTTTTTTTTTATTATTATTCAAAACAGTTTACACACATTAGTTACAACTTTAAACATACCACACAAACTATCGCGGGTTTAACAGCGGTATACGGATGCGCAATCATGGTGCGCGACAGCTGATTTGTGCTTTGCTGAAAATACACTGCAAGGTGGTAAACTTGTTGTGGCCATCAGTAAGGTGCTCAAAGGAACAGCTTCAACGTTGTGGAATATTGACATGACACTGACAGTTCTTAATTGTGTGATGGATGTGCTTATCGCGTTCACTTTCATGAAGTTCATAAATTAGGCCAAAATCACATCACTTCTGTATCGACAAAGCACTTAAATCTTAACTTACCTAATCAGTTACGAGCGTGTTAATGTCAAAAAGACCACAACACAATTTACTCTTTTGGCCATTTGAACATGCCTGAACGAAGCTCAAACATTTTCGGCAATAGTGATGTGTAATTCGTCGACGAATTCGAAGCTGAAACGTGCTGCGGTCGGATTGTTCAGAACTGTCTTTGAGTTTAATGTATGAATACAGAGAAAGGCGAAATCACTCTACAATCTAGGTTGGACTGGTTTAAGAATATTTGGGGTTTTATGTAGTTAATTTAATTTTAGTAGTAGCTTAGCAATTTTTGATAGTTAGACCGTAAAAGGTTTTGGTCTTTGTTCCATTATGGGCAAATGCATATCGCGTAAGTATTTAGAAAAATTGCCCACAACCTACGTATTTTCGATTTCAGAATAATTTACGTCCACTTTTCCTGACGATGTTTTACTTCATCGTAACTCAAAGGTCAATTAATTTTGACAAATTTCACACCGCTTGTGGTCCAGGTTTGTGGAATCTACAGCGCTGGATTCAGAATGATTTCCTTTAAAACTTTTGTGTCTTGATTTTCTTATCTTTTCTTATTTTCTTATTTTATTTTTCTTTTCTTATCATGATTCAATTAAATAAAATGAGGAAAATGTAGTCAGGAATGTTTTGTGTATGAATGTGGATGACGATGGATGAACTGTGTGAAAGATTATATGGCTAGAAAGGGAGTGACTACCGAGATGACGACTAATAGAGAAGTATGGAAGAAAAAGACATGTTGCGCCGGCGCCAAATAAATTGGGATAACGGCAGGAGAATGATGATGAACATACCATGGCCCAGTTTTAACACGGGTTGTGATAATTAGCCCGAAAGGACTTTCAAAACTAGGTCAAATTCTGGCAACCTGGGACAAACGGCAGCCCAACCAAATAATTTTTAAACAATTCTGATCAAATCCCTTGAATTTGTGCCCGGCAATAGGCTGTCAGACTCTTACTGACTAAAACCACCCCGGTGTTCTCTCGTACACCTGCGCTGGGGGTTGTGGGTACGAGTGTGACTTTCGCTGCCCCGGACTGGTGATGGTCCGCGCTATGCGGGCCACGTCCCATAGGGGGGAGTGAGGTGTTGAACTCCCCCGTTACGTCTTAGAGAGGCGCGCGTGGAACACTACGCGCCACCATTTCGGGTCCTGTGGAATGGGGGCGATGGATGTAATTAAGTCCGCCGTCCTGACCTAACCTAACCTAACCCTTTGAGGATTACAGGCATAATTTAAGTGATCAAATCCTTAACTTTATCTAGACCAGTCAAAAACAAATATAAATCAGACATAATACAGACCTATCGCCAACGTCTTCACATATGATATATGAGAAGCTCGGGATGACCGAAACCTATAAATCGACTCATTGTCTCAAATGATAGGACAATGCTACTTATCATGCAAATGTATAGGGTATCGTGGTGTTTGAGTTATAGGTAATACAGTAACTTATTTGGGTGAGGAAATGCTACTTGAGTTATAGCGTTGGGTATGAAGTATGATTGGTGGTTGGGTTGGTGGTTGGCATACTTTTTTGATGTAAAAGACTGCCTATGGAGTTGCTTGCCTGTTCTTCTCCATAGGAACCTACTACGCTTTGAAATGGGTAACTAGCTTCGTCTTGCTGAATATTTTTTTTCCATAGTGCCTGAAAATATGATTTAATTTAAATAAATGTGGGATTAGCTCAATTTTACTTCAATAAAACTGTTGAATGCTTCTTAATTTATAAGCCGATTATTTTATAAGCCGACCTCAACTATGTTGGGGTCGGCTTCCAGTCTAACCGGATGCAGCTGAATACCAGTATTTTACATGGAGCGACTGCCTCTCTAACCTCCACAACCCAGTATAATAATAATACTACGATAATACGGGTAATACGATACTCCTTGGTAAGACTGGTTGTCAGACTTTCGGGCTTTTGACGACCCGTAACGACTGTCAAAGATCCACGAATGACAGCCGGGACCAACGGCTTAACGTGCTTTCCGAGGCAAGGAGGAGTCTAGGTATGTAAAGATGGTCACCCATCCACTGACCAACCCTGGCAAGCGTAGCTTAACCTGATGGATCGACCCGTGCGTCTTCGCCGCTAACGTCTTCCACTTTTACCTGCCTCATCCCGTTCCGTTCCTACTGAGTTACAACGTTGGATACATTGTAACTCTTAAAATGTCGATTGCACACCATGTGTGCAGATAACAATAAAATTTCTATTGTGTCTGCTAATTTGCGCGCGACAAGAAACATTAATTCACTATCTCTTTCACTCCTTGACTATTTCATCTTATTTCATACATTCATTTCTGTCACTCGTTTATTCTTCACATCTGTAATTCATCAACTACACGATTCGTTTCACTATCCTGCCCTGTCATAATGTTCCGTTCCTACGTAAATGCTTCGAACATTTTGTGGGTCATAGCAGCAAATTCAATCAAAACTAACTTAGCTTGTAGCAGTCCACTGCTGGAAAAATATCCCTCCTAAGCTGCGCCACAACGCCTGGCCCACTTGCTGCTGCATCCAGTCTGTCCCAGCCACTTGAAAATGCTAAAAGAATGCGCTAAGTTTCAAGCAAGTTTTATTTCACAACCAGTTCTTGTGTTTTGATTAGTTTAACTTATAGAAATGCTATGAATAAAATGAAATGTTTTGTTGTTGTACTTCTCAGTCAATCTCGAGGATCTAAGTAATAACAGCCGCACGGGTCGATCCATCAGCTTAAGCTACGTTTGCCGGGGTTGGTCCGTGGATAAGTGACCATCTTTACATATCGAGACTCCTCAGGCTAGGCAGATTGAATTTTTTCAGTCAATCAATCTTTCTAGCCTTTTTCGGGTTCGGCTTCTAGTCGAACCGAATGCGGCTGAATACCAGTATTTTTCGTGTTTATAGAGTTTTTTCAATCTGGAATTTCTCAGGAGCAGCCCGATGTCTGGATTTCTGCCCGGTTGATGACAATAGGCGCGCCCCCTGTTACATGGGACTTAAACATAACTGGCGAAATGTGGGTGTACTTTAAGGTACACCTCTGCTCAGTCCTTCCGGGAAACAAGGCGTGATTTTATACAGTATGGAACTGGCTCCATGTGAAAGAATTTAATCTACTAGCAATACTAGTCCACAGAAGTATAGCAAAATTAAATGTTAAATTAAAAACCATAAATTAAAAAAGTTAATTTTTCAAACAAAATAAATATCAAAATAAATTCAGTAAAAGTAATCACTCTGTTTGGACAACCGAGCTGGCCACCTGCGGTGCACCACAGTGCCCATTCCATTGTTCACCAAACAGGGATTTTTTGTTTGCACACATGTTCAAGGATTCAAGTTCATTGACTCATAGACCTAGTGATCGAATCTACAGAGTGTTCAAATTTACTCAAAATTAAAACTCTACTTTTTGATCTAATTACTGGACCGATTTTGTTATTTTTTTGTATATCGTCAGCAAAGGTGATATCAAGTATGTGGTTGGATTTATTGCATATATGTGAGCTCCATACTGTATGTTTCGCCCAGTTAACCATATAAGAATTTTTTGGAAAGGATAATGACATAAATTCAAATCGGTGCTACAGGACCAACAAAACGTCATTACCAACACAGTACGCAGATAAATACAACACTGCGACATTATATATACATGACAAAGCTCCGAGATAATACATCAACATGCAGCCATAAACTTGGGGTTTGAATGAAGGCCCTCGTAAAAGTGCTATCGGCAACCCTTCGGCAGGAAGACGAGGCATTCTGGATATTATTGCGTCACAGGATGGGATGGCACCGGGGTTTTTTGTATGGTTTTGTGATAAAACATGCAGCTTAACTGTACAGCATAATATGTACCGAAAGGTGTGGTCATATTTAAAAGTTTGTGGTACAGACTATCAAACTGAACAACTTTCTCCATGGGATCAACATCATAATCGCGAAATAATAATCAACCGCCCCATACATTTGGGTCGAATAGGTATTGATTCTTTGTATGGAAACTGCACGCGTAGCACGATCACCACAGAAACCGATTTTGTCGACGGAAGAAAACACAAAATGACAAATTATAGTAAGATTTCTATTGATAACTTTCAAGCGGAAACGTCATTTTTGTCTACTCTTCCGTCGACAGAATGTTCTCGTGCGCCTGCTGATTATTTTTTCGCGATGACGATGCTGGTGTTGTTCCCAACATCGTAATCGCGAGAAAATAATCAAACGTCCCATACCTAACAGAGTGCACCGTTCACAAAAAAATTCATATCGCCATTATAATGGATTGGTCATCTTAGTGGTTATGCCTTTAAAATTACCATCTGATCTAATCTGTTGATTTGGTATTTTTTTTTATTTTTGGTATTTTTTTTTTGGTTTTCATCCGCCTACTAAATAAAAAAATAAACTGATAAATAGGCCAACAAGTAATTGGAGTTGTTCTCAATATGCTTGGAAACCTTTCAACCTATTCACTTTTAATTGGAGTTGTCTATAACTCATTCAACTGATTAAATGAGTTATAGAGAACTCCTCAATAACATTCAATCAGGTAAAATAATGAATTTCCCTAGAACTTATAAACAAAGTCTTCTGTCTTTCTCGTTGGTATGTGTCTCAAGATCTACCGCTGAGCATGAGGGCCTGGATTCGATTCCCATGTCAATGTTTTTGGGGTTTCTTCTTACTTTGAGGAAATGAGACTATAATTTACTTCTTTTGGTCTAGCTCTAATTCGCCAAGTGTAAGGAACCTCGTTGTTTCAACCACAACACCACTGGAATGTATTTCATCAAGATATTTCTCAGTAGCAGCTGGAGTCTGGATTTGTGCCCTGAGTAAAGGCTTGTCTCCTATTACATGGAACTTGAACATAATTGGCGGAACGTGGATGAACTATAAGTACACCCAGAGTACACCCATGCATAAACCTATATGTAAACCAGGCATGATTTTAGGCATGTGACGGCGCGGCGTGCCTAAGTGTGCGTCCACAGTGAATGCGCGGTGACTACAGTAGGCGCGCGATCTGAGTGCAGTTCTGAGGAATGCGCTAGTGATTTGACCTAATTAGCGACAATGAACGGAGTTCGATATTTTTCTTTGACACCTTAAAAGTGGACGTTCAAACTGCTTGTATCTGTTAGTATTTTAACACATTTTATTTACTAGCTGCGCCCCGCGGTGTTACCCGCGGTTTATGAGATACACTAAAACGTGTATTATTTAATCGGTGAGAAAAGTATTCACAAAAAAATTGCTCATCCCACGGGAACACTAAATTTTTTCAGGATGTAAAGTAGCCTATGTGTGCTATGTGTACACAGGATGTCTGCTATTTCCACACCAAATTATATCAAAATCGGTCGAGCCGTTTGAGTTTGAAAGCAAACTCAAACGACCGATTACTTTTACTTTTTTTTTACTCTTTAGTAACAAATATATTTGAATTCCTTGCTCATCCCACGGGAGCACTACATTTTTTCGGAATAAAAAGTAGCCTATGTGTTAATTCAGGGTATAAGCTGTCTACATACCGAATTTCATCCAAATCGGTCCCGCCGTTTGAGCGTGAAGAAGTAACAAACATACACACACACACACTCACAAACTTTCGCCTTTATAATATTAGTGTGATAGTGTGAAGTGTGATAGTGTGATTATTTATTTGTTTTTTTTTTATTTATTTATTTATTTATTTACATAACACAATTATTATTACAGGTCTTAAATTAACCTAATTCAATAGTTAGTTCTAGTAAGTACTTATATCTAACGTAGGTAATAACAACTTCAACAACTTATTTCTAATATTATCCAATATCTATCGAACAGTCAGTATTATAATTTTGGGAAGTAATACAATATGCAGCTCGTGTAAATTCACTCAGTGTGCAGCTAAATAGATCGACCTGGTGTGATATCGCGTTGAGCGCCCGCAAAGCGCGTGTTGGATTATTAACGATTGTTCATATTTATGGAGAATAATTAAGTAATTGAATAGTTTATTGATAATCTTATTACGAACATCAGTGTCACTCTGTCAGAATGACAGATGACAGTGACGTTCGGAAACGTTCCATTTCAATAACATTTGAATAAACTTTATTAAACGTAAATTAATGTTTTATATGTAGAAATGTATTTGCATTTCTTTGATTGATATTTCATAGACAGATGTATTTTATATTAATTGCTTATATTGTGACTTAAAAGACTCGTATTACCAACAACGATTGTAGAGTTGTCGCACAATAGGCAATGATGGTGGCTACTGATAATCAAGTTTAGACTTTATTATAATAACAATACTGTAAATGAATAAGTAATAATTAATATGATACTAATAATGTTTCTCATGATTTTACATTGCAATTTCTATGTACCAAGTTATTTCTAAATAACTTGTAACAATAGTCACGACCTGTGATTGGCAGAAATAAATCATGACCCTTGATTGGTTGAAACTAACATCGTATCAGATCTTACTTCTAGATTATAAATACACAATAACTGTATTCCTAAATGATCCCTTAATGTTTTAAAACAGTCTCGCAATATATGATTTGTTAAGTAATACCTATTTTAGAAGTTATTTGGCAATTATGTATAACCATCTGTGATTGGTCTAAAATGGCGCCAAGAGGTGGGAATAGTTTGTACCTAGTAGGTAGGTACCAGTAATATTTAAAAACTATAAAAGACGGGACTACCCCGAATTAGGGGGACTCGTTATGCTAGCTGTCGTACGGTAAAGACCCTCTGGTGTCTGCCGTAAATATAAAGCTGCTAAGGAGGTCCTATCATCCAAGTCTTTTGGTTACAACTGTTAAACGGTACAGACAGACCATGAGTGGTGTCCCATGTCCGTAATTATTAAGTTGCTAAAAGTTATAATACGTCATTGGCTAAGCCAATGTAAAACACCACGCTGCATAGCAGAAGTTCTGTGTATAATGGATTCTCTTGGATCTTGTGAAAGATCTAACTACAATGTTCATGTAAGTTGATTGATAATATTATATCTTGATTATTGTTGATAACTATGTTGTTCTGTTTGTGTTATAATACGACTAATATTGCTCATGATATTGTGCAATTCCTATCTATTGTTATAGTTGCTAACTTTGAGAAAAATGATCTATGATGATCTGATCTATATTTATAAGGTAATGTGATACCTAATTAAGACTGATCCTAATGTAAAAATGTATGGATAAAATACTAAAGTTCCCGTGGAGTTTCTTGTCCGTTCTTCTCCATGGTTATCTAGTTTTGCGAACGGACAAATAGCTTTCTTAGATAAATAATTATTGACAAGCCTAATTGAAATAATAAATACCTAGTCTTGTCTTTCTGTGCTTTTCTTCATGAAACCCTTTCCTCACACACCATGTTCATAACTAGTTTCATACACAGTAAATAACTAATAATCATCTTGACATAGGTACAAAGCTTTTAATTAAGTGGATATATATATACCTATAAGGTTAGTGTACAATCCACTTTCTAACACGCGCGTGAGGGGCGCCTGCTGCAGCAAGTTGGTCCGCGCCACCGGCACACGCAGCAGCGGCGTCCGCCGCCGGCGCAACACATACTCATCCGGCACACACAACCTGACTATCCCTAGAACGACAGGATTGTGTATCCCACCACGCATAACTTTAAATACATAAGTGGCGAGAGCTACCTCCCTTCTCACCTCAAGTTTAAAATAGCCAATAGTACCTTTTTTTTGTTTTAAACTTTTATTATTGTGATTTTAATTAAGTTGGTGATCTTCCTCTGCTAGTCACAATAAATACTTTTTCTTTCTTTCGTTCTTTCTCTATTTTTCGAAATAAAAAGTAGCTTATGTGTTTATCCAGAGGGCCAGCTACTTCCACACCAAATTACATCAAAATCGGTCGAGGCGTTTGAGTTTGAAAGAGTTGCAAATATATTTGAATTTCTTGCTCATCCCACGGGAGCACTATATTTTTTCGGGATAAAAAGTAGCCTATGTGTTAATCCAGGGTATAAGCTGTCTACATACCCAATTTCATCCAAATCGGTCCAGCCGATTGAGCGTGAAGAAGTAACAAACATACACACACACACACACACACTCACAAACTTTCGCCTTTATAATATTAGTGTGATTATATTTGCGCTAGATATTTTTGTTACAAGCTATGGCATAAAAAAAGAAAATATGCATAATATTCCCTATTTTAAGAAAACTGTGGGAAAGCTTAATCAAACAAGTTTATTATTGTAAACTATCATCACTGTCATCGCCGACCTCAATGACAAATCGGTCTACGGTATCTTCCATTAATCCATCCCTTTGAGTAAAACGCTATCGATAAGCGCGCGAGCGAGAGACATCAAGGTCAGCACAGCACTAAACTACAGGCGGCCGCGGCGAGGTGTCGACGGGCGGGGGGAGTTGCACCCGCCCCGCTCCTCATACCCCGACTGCACCCAGATCGCGCGCCTACAATAGGTGCGTGCGGTGGCCTCAGTGACGAGCGAGCTGTTGTAGCGATTATGACGTATTTCAGGTGTTGCAAACCACGGGCGAGGATTTGGTATTTTTAGATAGCTCGTGTCAACATTTGACAACATCCTGAGTAAAATATCACCTAAAATCACCAGAGAAGATTTAAACTTTATTTTATTTTGCTCCAGGTTTTGCTCCACAATTTTCTTGTTATTGTGCGGTTACTGTGGTGTGGATGTTTACTGCGCCATAATATCTGGTTTAGATTGAATCGCATTTATAAATACTACAGTATTTACCGCCATTTTACAAAAAAAAAAATGTTTGCAGACTCTCTTACGGACAAAACTGATACCTGGTTTGATACCTCTGTCACCCGCGCATTAAGTCGCTTGCTGACTAGGCCCGTAGTGTGGCCATAACGCGCGGATAGGAACGTTTGAAAACTACGCGCGCTATCTCGCTCGAGCCCGTCGCGCTAGGCGCCCGCCTTAGTCACTACACTATGGACGCAAACGGCGGTTTCATATTATGTTTGATATTTCGCGCCCGTCGTCGCCACCGCGCTAGGCGTGTGGATGCACACTAAAGGTTTTACGACGCTATACTTACAGAGTTGATTTTAGAACGATTTTGACAGCTGTCAACTTGACGTAACCCCGGGTGCTGAAGCGGCGCGGCGGCCCGCCAAAATGGAGAATAGGAACAAAGATCTGGGAGATAGATCGATAACGTACACCCACCGTATGCAGGCCCTTTACTTTTGTGTAAATTATTTCATCACCACTGCTCTCAAAACTGTGAAAGAAAACATTGTGAGGAAACCGGCATGTCCTAGAACAAAAATTCGAAGACATGTGATATCTACCAACCCGCACTGGGCCCGCGTAGTAGATTACGGCCCGCTCCCTCTCACACAGAGGAGTCATAAAATATTATTATTGTTATTGAATTCCCATATTTTACAAGCGTACAAATAATCCATAACTTTCATTAATATTCCCTCTTCATCAGAAGCGCAAATATAACATTCCCTCACTTCGCAATAGCCATAAAATGTTATGACCAACAGGAATAAGTTTCTATGATAATATTCGATTGTTGTTGGTCCCTTTTTATTATGTGTTTGTTGTAAAGACCCTCACTGACGGTCGAATCTTACCGTTTCGTCACCGAATCGATGAACACCGATTCAAGCATAAAATAACATTACGTCTATATTCTCCGAAGGGTTAAGCAGAGTTGTCCCTGCCTGCATTTCGCCAGATATGCTTAAGCCCCATGTAATAGGGGGCGAGCCTATTGCCATCAACCGGGAACAAATCCAGACTCCGGGCGGCTACTGAGAAATTTCAGATAGAAAAATCTAAAAACATTGCCCGACCTGGGATTCGAACCCAGGACTTTATGCTTAGCTGTAGCGCTGCGACCACTAGACCGACGAGGCAGTCCACAAAAATAAACAAAATAAAATGGAGGACTGAGGGCCCGAATTTTATCAAGGTCATAACTTTCAAACAACAAGAAGTGGTGACCTGTTCTTGCTTTCACAAATTTTCTCAATTTATTTAGGATCATATAGGATTAGTAGTAGTAGTAGTAGTATCTTTATTCATAACAACATAATTGTGTCGAACAGATAGATAATTATAAATATGTCCTTAAAACTAGATTAATTTAAATTCTAATATAAAATTAATGATTTCAAACAGTAGCTGTCAGTTAATGGTTTCATTTTATTTGCGTTATAAACTTTTACGTCTATGAGAATTGAGGGCCCATTTTGAACGAAGATATACTCGTATCAAGAAGGACAGTGTTTTGCGATAATATCTTGTTTTCACAAATTTTGTTTGGTATTAGCTTAGATTTTGGCATAAAGACTTTTTCTGTAGTGTCCATAGTTTATCAGGTACAGGTGGGCCCTCAATCCTCTAGGTGAGAACTGAGGGCCCAACTTTACAGTCCATATCTCGCAAAGTTGACTTTCACAAAATCTGATCCCAACTTTCACAATTCTTTGGGAATGTTCACTAAATCCTAAGCATATTTTCAAAGAGTTTTAATAAAGTGGCCCTCACACCACACGCAAATACCGATTCATCATTATTATAGTACTATAAGTAACTTCATTAATCACTAGCTTCTGTCCGCGATTTCGTTCGCGTCAAATTTCTTGTTCCCCGAACCACCACGTCACAACGCATCGCCTATCCGCGCTATTACTTCGTTTTAGCGTTCTTTCTGACTTTTTTCTGTTTCTTCGGCTCCTAAGGTCATAGCGTGATGTTAAATAGCCTAGCCTTTCTCAAAAAATGGGCTATCAAATTCAATGCAAAAATTTTTCAAATCTGACTGGTGGTTCCAGAGATTACTTAGCGCGTTCAAACAAACAAAATAACAAACTCTTCAGCTTTATTATTAGTATAGATTAACTTACCTGGAAGTCTTTAAATAGACTCCGGACCCAGGCTGTCCGAAGCAAAGAAAACCTGCTCAGGTTTACAGATGACTCCATCCTGGAGCGTAAATGTGGTGCTGTTCCGCAAAACCTGTGGTACTTAATATCGTGTCTAGCGTGTCCTGTTGTCAGCACGGTAAAGGAACTGATGAACGCTACTGAAGGTGCCAAAATCGTAGTCAGATTCTGGGCTATCTAGCTTGGCATCGGCACGCTAAGAAGAAGATTAGGTACCTAATTATAGTCTAAACAACCCATAAGTTACATACATATGGTAACTCCGTCTAAGAGCGGTTGGGATTATTTTGCTGTCGTTATTATCGAGCAAGCAATCCCTTTACTGCACCTGTCATTATTGGTCCTTGCATCACCCTAATGCCGCGTTCTCACGCCCCGTCGAGGCTTTAGGGAAAATGCCTAGGTAAAAAAAAGAAATTCTACTTTGCCTGTCAGTCAGATAATAAAAAAATATTAGACACGTATTTTTTGCTTTATCATATTAATAAAAAATTACTTAGATAAAATGCAAGTTGGGGAATGGGGCTGTATACTGGCTATTTTTATTACTATTATGCTTTATGGATTGTTTTCTGAAATAAATGTTTTATTATTATTATTTATTATAAATATTTAGCATAGAAGCCGTGTTCCCGGTGCGCGCCGGCAAAAAATGTTCGGGGGCGTGAGAAGGGAAGTAGCGCGGGGGAGCCTGGCGCGGGAGTGGATACAGGTACGAGCATACAAGATATAAATAAAACACAAACTCTTCTATGATCGTATTTATTACTACTCATGTTCAGTGCACACTTATAAACAAATAATCATAATTTATAGCGACTGAAACGGTGTTGTTACGATAGAACAAAATTTAATGGAACAATTTTATTAATAGCGCAGCTCTCTAATGATTCTCTTAACCATGATAATACCAAGTTTTGTTGCATAAGGGCCCGTTCATACTTACCACAACCACAACACATCGCAGCAACAAAATGTGGGCAAGTGTGTGTTACGTGTGAATAGTGTCGCTGCAACTTCTCGCAGTTACTTTGTAAGGCCTCTCTCTGCCTCGAATTTTGCGGGCAGCGGGGCGGCAGCGGCGGCGGCGCGGGAGCGGCAGGATTTTATGCGTAAAAACAAATGGACCGGACCTGGAAAACAGCGGCGCGATAACGGTTCGGGACAATGCGAGACGCGCCGCCACCGCCGCCGTCCCGCCGCCCGCGAAATTCGAGGCAGAGGCCTAATTGCGTTGTCGCTAGTGTTTGCAGACAGATCGTTGTGTTGTGTGTCGCTAGTGCGCGGTGTCGGTGGTGGTTGCGTTGAAGTGGTCAGTATCGCCCACACGGTTGATTTTGACGGTCAAATGTGTGAATTAACTATTCATTTTCATACAAATTAGCGCCCGTCCACGTGTTCCCGTTGTGGTGTGATAAAGAGTTTTGATGATTTCGGTCACTGTACCTATTATTATTCTAGAAACCTATTAAACTGTCAGAGCGAGCTAGAGTGGACATATCGATACCACAAATTGAACAAAAAAATCATTAATTGATGCAATTCTATCATGAACACACTGTTCCAGCCACCAGTAGGTAAACCTAAACAACCACAAAATAACAATAATTGAATCGCTTAAATGAAAACAAGCATTGCATTGCATTTAATGGAAGACTTAATTAAAACTATTAATTTTTAACTATATTAGTAAAATTATACATATCATACAAGGTGTATTAAAATTATTTAAAATATTTGAAAAACATATTTTGAAGTGTTATATTTTTTAAATATTAATTTGTCAAGCCTTTTGTTTCATTTAATAATGTCGTGATAATGTAAGATACAATAATTAATAAGAACGATTAGATTTTACTATTTGCTTTTCTTTTAATTAACTTTTTTATTTTTTTACACCTTGTATTTATAATAATATAATAATTGGGTTTAAATAATCCTACAGACTACAAAATATAACCAAACTCGAACATAATTATAATGTGATAATGATGAAGTATTTTTTTTTTTCAATATAAATCAGCGAATCAAGACAAGACATCATTCAGCAATTTTTATAATTATTTCATGTCGGAATTTGGAGAATCAAAATTCGAAATAATAACATAATAATTATGTTATATTGATACTTATAGAAAAAGTTGATTTAAATAAATATAAAATTGAATCAATTTTATAATACTGTAGAATTTGCGTCTGTGAATTTGTTTTTTGGTGTGGTCCCATTTAAGGGTACCAACAAACTGAACAAACGTCTCCATGGGACCAACATTGTAATCCCGAAAAAATAATCAGCCGCCACATACTTAACGTTACAGTTTGATGGGCACACACTTAAATTTGACCATACCTTTCTGATAGGTTTAGGTGTATAATAATATATTTATTTATGAACAGAATTCCTAATTCAAACATGAAATAAAATACTCTCAGCCGAGATCACGTTCAAACTTGTGAATTTATCTAACTACCTAATATATCACAAAACACAGACGAGATTTTCAAGCGATTAAACATCATAATTATTTACATTAATTTATAATACTTCATTGTTATTTCATTATTTACTTAGGATTTAAGCTTAGGTACATTAAGTTAAAACTTAATTTTATAATTGTTTGACACTCATTTAAAATATTAATTTTACAAATATTATTTTTAAATATTTGAAAATGACATTTCTACGTGATGATTTTCATCATTATTGAATTTGATAACTTGTAGTTTCCCCAAAAATTAGTAATGTCGATTCGTAATTCAAATTGCACTTAGCAGAAAGTTTAAACACTAATAATTATTTATAAATAAGTATAAAAAGTAAGACACAATACGGGTGATGAAGCAAAGCCGGTTCGAACTTCGCGCAGAAGGCTGCGCAGTAATATGTTTTAGAAACCAAATGGTGACATGAGGCAAGTGTGAGCGAGAGAACATGCGCGAAAGTTCGGAGAGCCTATGTTCACACCGGCCATGATATCGGTCATATTGAGTACGTCCTACTACTTTTTGTGGGAAATTCGTGTGGCGACAACATTCGTTTCGCTGTTCGTGCGCCATTTTCAAATATTTCGTTTCGCAACTTATTTTAATCGTTACAATTTGAACTACACGTGGACGTTGCCTTTATCGTTCGTTTGATTAACTTTACAATCGTTACTCTGCGTCCTAATAGAAAGCGATAGTCACGCGAATACGCGATCGTCGCGCGAATACGCGATCCTGGCGCGAATACGCGATCATCGCGCGAATACGTGATTGTTGTGTTTCATACTTTTTGTTCGGAAAACCGCGCTTCTGTCGGCGCGACCACGCGTTCTGTTTCACCGAACAAAAAGTGAAAAAAAAACGCGACGATAGCTTTTTATTAGGATGTGGCCTATCTTATTTAATTACATTAGAATATTTTAGAATTATTTTCTACCATTTAACATTTACGTTTAAAGTTCCGCTATATGTCAAAAAAGTTTCATCGACATTTTTTTACAATGATTCCGAAGCAAATATTTAATAATAAGGAACTTTTATTACATTACACATTAAATTTTTAATAGGTACTTATTTATTTAAATATTTCGAACTTGCTATTGGTAAAAACACGTGCTTTTAAATGATTTTATTGTGTGCCTGACGATATTTTATTTTATTTTAATACTGTAATCTGACAAAAGAATTTTCAAATCATGTGCACTGTGCTGTGAATCAGTTTCTCTATTATTCGATACTGTGATATTAATTATTATTAAAATATAAATATTATTATGATTTTGAGTCGGTTGTATTTCAAATTATGTTCACTGTCAAATAATTAATTATCTCAATTCCATTTTATTGAACCAGTTCATAATTTAAAACATACAGCATGTTTTTATTTTGATCGTTATCAGATTTTGTCAACGGAATTATGTCATCCACAATTTGCCACATGTTATGACCACCAGCAGATTAGATCAAAATGAGTAGTCATTCTTCATTCATTTTATCCTTGTTTGTGTAATCCTCTCTGGTATGATTTATTGGGACATTTCGCGGCTTTCAAGTAATTTATTTGACACTTTTAGATACTTACGCATGAAGCTGAATTGCAGTGACAGGTGTGAGAATTTATGGTAAAAATGTGTGTAGGGCTGTGTGTGTGCATTGAGTTTTTGTGTATATTGAATTTATTTTACAATTATAGTAGACAACAATTATAATTTGAATTATAACCGACATTTAAAGTTTTTAAAACATTTTATATTCTGAAATATAGATTAATTATATTATCTTCGTCTGCTAAAATTTGGCTTACCGCTATATATAGTGATATATTCTCAATATATATACAATATTCCCCTAAAAGGCATAGGATAATAAATACACAGTGGTCCGTTAATTATTATCTAAAAGCCCTACTTTTATGGGGTTTTTCTAAAATAGTTACGCTGATCAAAAAATGTTTAGCACTTATAGCTCGGCTCGGCGCGGGCGATTTATTATAGCGCATTGGATTTTTAACTCAAGTATTGAGCTGAGCATTGAGTATCCAACATAGAGCATCCCAGCGCGTCAAAAAAACACACTGTTGGACTTTCAACTCTCGGCGCTAAGTAATGGGTTGAAAATTCAGTGCGCGAAAAAAAATCGCCGTAGTCATTAATTTCACGAGATTTATTATTAGTATTTGTAATTCAATCAACTCTAGTATTTATAACTAGCATAATACTTTTTTTGATCAGTTAAATAGGCCCGCCTAGAATGAAATTATTTTAGGGAATGAAAAAAAAACTTTGCGGGGTATTTTTTTTTTTTGCTAATTTCTTGACATTGAAGAATAATAAACATAGTGCCTCGTATTTGAGGTCTAGAATTTGATTTCCAGGTTGTGCAAAAGTGCATTAATATTATTATTTTTATGTAATTCCTGAAATGTTATTTTATATCAGCTTTGTTGATAATTTTTCTTGTCCCGACTGAAAAGTTTCATCAATTCATATTAATTTTCCTAATGATTTTCATTTTCCTTTCCTTCCTTTCATTTTGTCCTAAAATAAAAACAGTATTTATTTATTCCTATAATTTAATTATAATTACATACATGAAGAACAAAACAAAACACAACTGCTTATTAGTTTAATAAAACATAGGTAATTTCGCAGAACCCAGAAATGTTGTTCTATTTTTTAAATAATCCTTTTCTTGTCATTCATTCCAAGTACACCACAAATAATTGTCTATGATCACTCTACAGCATGATTATTTACTAAATAGCATTTCATCCTGGCATCGACAATATTTTTTTCTTTTACTTAAAATTATGGCACTATACCTACAGGGTGGCAGGGACATCGACGAGCAGCCTATTACCATGGATTCAGTACATGATTCCGGACCCACCGGCGTTGAAATTTGCAGTAGTTTATAAAAAAAAATTGCGGTTTCTTTTTTTTTTCATGACTGACGAAAATTTTCAACGCAGGGGGGTACAGAATCGTGTACCTAAGTACATAAATCCATGGTATCAAGTTGTGCGTCGATGTCCCTGCTTCCTTGTATAAAAGTAATCACACCCTTGTGTCCTTGCACAGTGAGCAGAGTTACATAATCGAGGATCAAAATATTACGTTATTTATAAACTTTATTTAGATTACTTAAGTAAAATTTCAAGTTCGGTGCTCACTGTTATAAGCTGCCGTGACACAATATAAAATATATATACTTAAAAAGAAGAGCAGGTGTCAGACACTTAAAAGTAATTATTATTACTTGACAATTATTTGACATAATATATGCGAGTAAAAATGAGGAGTGAGGAAAATGTAGTGAGGAAAGTTTTGAGTATGAATTTCGATGGCTATAAGAGTAGGGGAAGACCAAAGAAACGATGGATGGATTGTGTGAAAGATGACATGGCTAGAAAGGGGGTGACTACCGAGATGACGAATAATAGAGAAGTATGGAAAAATAGGACATGTTGCGCCGACCCCAAATAGATTGGGATAAGGGCAGGAGAATGATATGCGAGTAAAATATCCATGAAAATAGTCAACTTTTTGTATGGAAACAAAGTGTGTGTAAAACATCACCATGTATACATGGCAGGCACGTGTCGATCTTTCTTCAATATTTTTTGATGATTTTTATTTTCGTGATTATTTTAACTTCCCAAGTGTCTTTTCTTGGTATTGAACAGATACAAAAAACTTTGAATACTTCGACCCTCGATTGAGTATTTAGCTTACATTCCATTATTACATCATCTCATTTATATGAAAGAACACTTATACAATATAATTTTATAGATATTACAATGATACAATAAATATATATTTCTCATAAAGCAGGTACGAATTAACATTTACCTTAAATTATACTAAAATTAATTCGATTTATTGATTCGACTAGATACAGACTAGGTTATCATTTGACTAGATATTTATAATTATGCTAGGTTGATATTGACACCCACGCCAGCCACGAACTCGTCTCTTATAAGTGGTAGAAGGGCTGTGTGCCTGTAACAAGAAAATAAACATTTCAAAAACATTTTACTCCCAAAAACTTTATAACAAACTGCGTAAAAATCCCCTTTTTTAAATTATTGAATAAAAACAAAATTGGGACAGCCTGTATATAAAACAGTTGGATCAGTTTCAATGATATAGAAAGTTACATTAAAAATATAACAAAATTATAAAGAATCATGCTGTATCTGCTCCGCTACCTGGCCTCGCAATAATCAGAGGAACAAGAATTTTAATGAAATGTTGTCGCACTTAACGTACGTAACGTCACCAGAGGATAGGAGGGGCGCGCGATGACAGCTGATTCTAACGACTACTGGGCAAGCAGTTGACCACGCACCATCCTCGAAGCCAGACCTCCAATTCAGTGCAAGTGTAATCGGTATTAACCGGAAATAATGTTGGTAAAACATTATTTCTAGACATTTAATTATTATTTAAATATTCCAGTGCTATTTGATTATTTTTAAAAAGAATATATTATCTAGCAATTAAAAGAAGTAACACTAATTGACCTAATTTTATGATAGTTTAGCTAATATTGTAGCTATCTTTTGATTAATAAACGCTTCTTATGATTTATAGACTGTATTTTAAAAAAACAATAGAATCTTGATTTTATAGTCTTAGGCCCACTTGTACTACAAATCACTAAATGCATTTAGCGCTAATGAATTTGAAACATCGTTCTATTTCTGTCAATTGTTTGAAAATGACAGAGACAGAATGATGTTTTAAATAATGTACTTTTAGCGACAAAGCGCTGTGACACGGTGCTCCAGCCGCGTACTGAACTGAAGCAGCCCAGGCGCACTGTATGAAGCTACAAGTGAAGCGGCGGGCTCGACTTGTCGGGCTAATTCAGTGTGGGCTGCTGCGCACCGGCCGGCTCGCACGTTAGTTCGATACTCACTCACGCGCCGCGTCGTAAAAGAAGACAACCCTAACGAGTCAGAAGATTTAATTATGGGTTACGCGATAGAAAGAGAGGCAACTTCTAGGTGAATATAACTGTACGTTATTATATTAATTAAGAGCCAAACCAACCATTAAGACCTCAAATGACTTAGCATGATCCTCCATTGAGTCGAAAATACTGCAGCATTAATTTTGAAACAAATATATGATAAAGTTGAGGATTAATGTTGAGTACTATGTTTGTGTTTGACGAAAACACGATTCCATAAAATTTTCTCTAAACCGAACAATAAACCGCTGGTATTAAAAACAATACTTCAAATTAGATCATGAAACTTTGCATACTAACTGAACTACACACACACACACACATACACACACACACAGGGTACAGGGTTTTTATTTTTTCAAATTACCATTATTTTCACCAGTAACGCTGCACGGCCTGAATTGCACTTTATTGTGTCGTAGCAAGAGTCGCTATTTATTTAAATGATTTTACGGAAATCTTGGTGAATCTTCTGTAAATGTACTATTATGTATTTCGTGATTGAAGTAGGCTTGTGAGGGGTTGCCTCGCGCATTTGGTAGGTACCTATATAGTCATAATTTTATCAAGACAAACTCAGCGAATTGTGTTAAACAATCTTACTACCTTTTTAACCGACTTCAAAAAGGAGGAGGTTCTTAATTCGTCGGAACCTTTTTTTTTTATTTTTTTTTTTATGTATGTTCCCCGATTACTCGAAGATGGCTGGACCGATTTGGTTTTTTTTTGTTGTATTCGAGAGGGTATACATCACAGTTGGTCCCATATAAAATTGATTAACTTTGCTTTGGTAGTTTTTGAGTTAGCTTCAATAATATGTAGTTTTTCCCCACTTTTATATAGATGATGTTCTAGTTTGTTTTGCAAGTAGAGGTACCTATTAGAATTTGTGTGGGGTAGGAACCACAACTAAAAAGTGAAAAATAAAAACTTTTTTACAAAAAAATACAACCGACTTCCAAAAACAACACTACAATGTGAAAAATAACTTTAATTTCGGAAGTCGGTGGCAAAAAACGAAAATACATTTAACTAGACACCGACTTCCGAAATTAAAGTTATTTTTCACATTGTAGTGTTGTTTTTGGAAGTCGGTTGTATTTTTTTGTAAAAAAGATTTTCATTTATATAAAAAATAAGAAAGAAACATTCTGTTTTGTAGTTATGAGATTGCTTAAACATTACGAAAAGGGGTAACTTTGGGTTTTTTCGTGATTTACGAAATCAGATCAAAAGCAAAAAACAAAATAAAATTTAAATTTCGCGGGCTATCATTACGGATCCACCTTAAGTAAATCTTCCATATCAAGTAAAACTCGGTTTCTACAAAATATTAAGCACATGATAAAAATGCAGGATGTTGAAAAAAAAAGCTGCTCATACATTTATGTTCGCATAACTCGACAAAATGCAAGCAACAGCAGATTTTTTTTTCATTTTTCAGAGTTTCACTTCACTTCTATTAAAGTATGTCTTTCGTACCTATAACCTAACATCCTGTGTTTATCGTCCTTTATTCAAGTTGAACATAGAATCCAAAACATTCGCCCTGCAAGTATTTGCCTTTCACACAATTCAGTACCCGCTGTCCTGCGGCCAGTCCATCAAAATCGGGAAATTTTCCAATTGGTTGACAAATCCGACTTCGATTCGTCGGTCAAAGAGAGTTATAGAGAAAACAACGAATCTGTGTATGGACAAAAGCTAGCAAGAGTAGATTATTTTGTCGTTTCATTGTTTAGGGGAAGCACAAATCCTTTTCCGTATTCAGATAAAATATGTAAAATGAAAACATTGTTTATAACTTGACTGGGACAGGACTCAAACTGCGAACAGTAGGGATGTCACGTACTGCCAGCGTTCAGTCTGGTCGATCGTAGTTGAGCCGCGAGTCGCATGGTGGGGCACGTATGTTATGTTTGTTGCCAACTTTGTTATGTGGTAGGGCTGTCAATAGTGTTTATTGTACGTACTGCCTTATTATTCAAAATTCGATGAGCGATTTGTGAATTAAGTTATGGAGCTGTAGGAAATTACTTCACTATTAAAAACTGTTTATAATGATTTCTATTACTTAGCGTAAATGTGTGAATGTTTTGTTGATCAGGATGCTGCAGATATTCTGTTAAATTCTTTTTATTTTTATGTTCTCAAATTAATCAATCTGCCTAGCCTTTTCTCAACTATGTTGGGGTCGGCTTCCAGTCTAACAGGATGCAGCTGAATACCCGTATTTTACATGGTGCGACTGCCTATCTGACCTCCACAACCCAGTGACTGGGTAATACGATACCCCTTGGTAAGACCGGTTGTTAGACTTCCGGGCTTCTGACGACCCGTAACGACTGTCAAAGATTCAAAAATTAAAATCAAATCAAAATCATTTATTTGCGTAAATAAGGTACAGAGGGATCTTAAAGATAGGTATATGATTCTCTTATTCTGCCATTAATGTCGGCGTGCAATTTTTACATAATTATTGAATGTCAAGAAAATTATATATATTTATTTTGAATTAATTTTTTTAAAATTAAATTATATATTATTTTGAATCATGCATGCAGTTAGTAAATTGTATTAAATCGATTCTTATTTCTTATTTGACTCACGCATGACAGCAAGGACTAACGGCTTATGGTGCTTTCCGAAGCACGGAGGAGTCTTGGTATGTACCTTGGACCTACCCCGGCAAGCGTTGCTTAACCTGGTGGAACGACCCGTGCAGCTGTTATTACTTAGCCACGAGCTCCTCCTCCTTTTTATGTTCTCATAATATACATATAAAGATGTAAGTGTACTACTGATTAAATAAATAAATAATAATAATAAGTACCTAAATGAAATCCTTGAAATGTCGGTAAACCGAGAACAACGTTTTTTTTCGACTTTGTACTTTGTATTCAACAATTGAGCGTCATGTTTAAATACTCTGTAAAGTGAATGGTGAATAAACAGCATGTTTTAGATTCTTAGTAATACCATTATGCAGCTTCGGGTATCTACTATGATGGCAGGAACAGATTTCTATTTCTTTATTTTCCACTGACAAACATTTTCTTCTTCGTAGAAGCCCTGACTACCTTATGCATACAGAGGAAAACAAAACCAGTTTACCAATACACCGGTATCAACTCCCAATTGTGTACTTGGTAATTTTGGCGCTATTTGGAGAACCGGTAATACCAGCCAGCTAGGATTGGAACTCGAAATTATATCAGTCGGTCTCATCATCTGCCTAGCTGGATGCCGCTGAATACCAGTATTTTACATGGAGCGACTATCGAGTACACTACCGAGTAATTGGACGTTACCGTCGCGCACTCGCTGGTCGTTGCTCGAAAACTAGTTTTTAGGGTTCCATATCTCAAAAGGACAAAACGGAACCCTTTTAAGATCGATTCGTTGTCTATGTATCTGTCTGTCAGTCTGTCAAGACAATTTTTCTCAGGAAAGTGTAGAGGTATCAAGTTGAAATTGATATCAAATATCTACTACGGTCCCTTGGAACTCTAAAAAATCAAGCTTCTAAGTCAACGCAATAAATCAAAACCTATAGGGTACTTCCCGTTAACCTACAACCATGAAATTTGGCAAGAAGCAAGGTCTCACAGCAGTTGTTTTTGGGATATATTCATCCTAACTACGGAACCCTTCATTGTGTGTGGTCCGACACGCAATTAGCCGGTTTTTAGTTGCTAGCTCTAATCGCTTCTTGTTAAGCACCTACGATCGGACAGGTGCCTTATTGCAAGATCTTACTTATTTCCTGATACAGTTGGCAATCGGCAACGCAATCAAACCATCCGTTTGATTCTAAAATCAGTATAACTTTATCTTACAACATTGTGAAAGGCATTTTACACAAAGCATGGAAACTCTAAATGTGCACTTTACCAGACCAACCAGAAGATACTTATCTCTTCATCATCATTCTCCTGCCCTTATCCCAATCTATTTGTGGTCGGCGCAACATGTCCTTTTTTTTCATACTTGTCTATTAGTCGTCATCTCGGTAGTCACCCCCTTTCTAGCCTTGTCATCGTTCACACAGACCATCCATCGTTTCTTTGGTCTTCCCCTACTCCTAAAGCCATCGACATCAAAACTTTCCTCACGACATTTTCCTCACTCCTCCGCATCGCATGCTCATACCATGACAACCGATTTCCGCACAACTTTTCACTCACCGGTGTCACTTTCAAACTTCTTTAAGAAACTTATCTCTTATCATACTATTTTTTTTTTACTAGCCTGCGTTGTATCTCTCCTGGACAAAAGGTTTCCTTCCACTCCTTCCATCTTTGGCGAGCCCGTGTGTCCTCTTTCCAGTTAACTAAACCTATCCAGCTCGTCCCGCCATCTCCTACGTGGTCTGGCGCGACGCCACCTCACAGTCTCAGGGCACCAGTTCTGTGCTCTTTGAACCCACCGTTTGTCCGCCATGCGGCAGACATGTCCTGGCCAGCCCCATTTAAGTCCGGCAGCCTTTTGAGCCACATTAGCTATCTTTGTTTTGGTTCGCAGTATTATGTTTTGAACAAAGTATAGTGTTTCGATCAGTTATCTAATAAAATACTCACATAATCTACATCCCTTTTTGGAAGAGGCTCATGTCCAGCAGTGGACTGGGATACGCAGAGAAGTATGTCAGCTGCGGTCTACATAGAAAGGTTTAAAACTGTTAATTTCTCACAAACCATGCCTGATAAAAAGCCACTCTGAAAACGGTAGCAGCCCTAGCTCATAGGGTTGGGTTTAATACTCACTCATGGGGAGCGGGCCACGCGGGTGCGTGTTTGTGTGTGGCGGCCCTAGCGCGCGCAAGCAGGGTCATCACAGCGCGCTTAGTCGGCGACATTGCGGCTCGAGCACCGCCGAGCAGAGGACGCTTGCGCGCTGTGCTCGCAGCCCCCGGCCCCGGACCAGCCGCACCTGACACATAAAACGTCTACAGTCCTTTCACAGTTGTTTTACCTCTGGTTTTGCATCACTGTCAAAATCTCAGTGACCTTTATCATCGTTACAATAAGGTTGCTATTGGGTTGCTGCCATTAATTCACAAGTCTGTCAAAATCACAGTGATCTTTATCATCATCATCTGCCTAGCCTTTACCCAACTATGTTGGGGACGGCTTCCAGTCTAACTGGATGCAGCTGAATACCAGTATTTCACATGGAGCGACTGACTATCTAGGGAGCAGCGGTGGCTCAGAGGTAACGGCCCCCACTTATGAGGTGTAGGTCATAGGGTCGAACCAAGGAAGGCACTTTACTTTCGTGTAAATAATTTCATCACCACTGCTCTTGAAACGGTGAAGCCAAACATCGTGAGGATACCAGCATGTTCAAGAACCAAAAATTCGAAGATATGTGGCATCTACCAACCCGCACTGGGTCCACGTGGTAGATTACAGCCCACTCCTTCTCGAAGAGAGGAGGCCTCAGCAATGGAAACATAAAAGGCTGATTATGACTGCCAATCTTGATATGACTGACCTTTGTTATCGTTAGGATAAGGTTGCTTTTGGGTTGCTGCTGCCAGAGGTGAAATAACTGTGAAAGGCCTGTACATGCGTTCTGTTGAAGGGTTCGGTTGGTTCTTCACGAAAGTGGCAACCCTGGTTAATGTGGGGCCTAGACACGGTCACTTTTTGTTTTTGAATTTGTTTTTGAAATTGAATTTGTTCAACGCACAAATTCAATTTTTGGTCCAAATTTTTGGTGACAAAATCCTGAGTGTTTGAAATTGTAAAAAGTGCCCTTGTCTTCAGGGGCTGGGAGCATACTATATCATCTGCCTAGCCTTTTCCTAACTATGTTGGGGTCGGCTTCCAGTCAAACCAGATGCAGCTAAATACCAGTATATTCTATAAAAGGGTAAAGAGCAAGATGAGCATACTATAGGAAACATTAAGTCATGGGGCTATATTATACCTTCAATAAAGATCAAATGTCACTCTCTCTTCTTTTGTCCCTCGTGAACTTAAAAGCCACAATTTTAGAAGACCTAGGTATAACCTTTACGCATACAGTATACAGGGTGTCCAGTAAATAGCACGACATACTGTATATATGTATAAGGTAGGCAAAGGGGAGGGACACTGCCAATTTATCCCGCTAGGAGTCGCATCGTCGCTGGTGTTGTTTACCTATTAAACACCATATTTTTTTTATTGTGAGAGCGCGTTTACTTTTTAATATACTTGAAAACCTTCAACAGATAGACAGCTGACAGTTACCAGCGATAATGACGTCATCTATTAGCTTTGCCTTTTCCTTCTCCTTTAAGGACGTAATCCAAGTCGATGGCTTCACACTACCATTAGCCAATCACATGCGGTGATGTGACGTCATGTTACATGAGATTCAATTGCCTGTCCTGACTAGCCTGTGGCTGAATAATCTTGTGATTGTTTAACTGGTTTGGTTGAATTACGGTCATTTGAAATTAGTTGTACATGGTTACTTGTCTTTTTTGATCACATTGGTAGGTTTTAATTTTATTGAATTAAAAAAAAACTATGCCTGGCGAGCTGCTGTCACAAACGAACTAAAAGATTATTTGTTTAAAATATTCCAGATTTTTCTCGGTTTATGAGTGCGATCAGTGGTAGTTGTTTTTTAATAACCGTCAAGGAATTGAATGTAAAACCACATAATGAGTCCATCACTTTCTAAAATAACCACGAAAAGATTAGGTATAGCTAATTAAACACTAACGACCAGGACGACGACGACTCACCTAAATAACCAGACCGAAAAATACAAAAGCAGCCATCTAAAGTTTTGTATACAAAGTTTCAATTTAACTAAAACCTCACATCACAACAAACAATTAAGTCAACTGTACTAATAAAATGCAACTGAGCATTGGTCTTAAAACACGACTAAATGACGTCTAGACGAATCGCTCAACTTTGCTCAGTTTACGATGCTCGTTTGTTTATCCCACGTTACAAACGTTGAGCGTTTTGTAAAAAATAAAAATACATCTATGGGGCGTGTTTAAAAACGCTTCATCATGCCAGCACTTGTATGAGTGTTGTGATAAAGAAGGCTTTGAGAAGACAGTTTGTATGTATGAACGTGTCTTCGTACAAACAGAACGCATTTCCTTCTTCGCCTCAACACAGCTCAGTGTTGTTACAGAAGCATAGTATTCCTCGTAAAAAGAAATATCGCGAGAAGACCCGTTCTCAATTTGTTTATAATGTGTACAAATCGCGAAAGTTTAAAAAGTTTAATTATAAAAAAGATGTTTTAAAGTGTTATACATTTACGGTCATAGTTTGAGGAGCTCGCGGCTAAGTAATAACAGCCGCACGGATCGAACCATCACGTTAAACTACGCTTGCCGAGGTTGGTTCGTGGTTGAGTGACCATCTTTAGATACCGAGATTCTTCAGTGCTTCGGAAAGCACGTCAAGCCGTTGGTCCCGGCTGTAATTCGTGGATATTTGACAATCGTTACGGGTTGTCAGAAACCTGAAAGTCTGATAACCAGGCTTAGCACGGGGTATCGTATCTACCCAGTAACTGGGTTGTGGAGGTCAGATAGGCAGTCGCTCCATGTAAAATACTGCATATTCAGCTGCATCCGGTTAGACTGAAAAACCAACCCCAACATAGTTGGGAAAAGGCTAAGCAGATTGAGTTAAACCGAAAAGCCTTCTTTCAGTCATCACCTTATCGTCAGCGCTCCACAGAGCGTTGACATTTTGGGCGTTGACAGTACGTATGTAGTTGGAACTTACAATTTGTATGTCCAAAAGCTTCTCCCGTACATGTGTTGCCATAAAAAGCATACTAACATTTTTGTGGGGTTTTATACAAGTTTGTAATTTAAGTCGTGGTTTTTGTGTCAAATAGTGCAATAAGGGTCATAATTAAGGAGCAACAAGACTGCGACGATTGACGTTGATACTTGATGTCATCGACCAGTCCAGTGTGGTGCATGGTAGCCGAATTTGACTGATTCCATTCGGCGTCTATCGATGGTGTGAAATTCACTACAGTAATAATATATTATATTATACGAAAACTTAATATGCCGATTGATTTTTCAATTTTGATTTATAAGTCTCAGCTGTAACTCCAAAAAACTTAATATACAAAATAAATGAGTCTTGCCTTCGATGTTTAAAAGATCTATTAATTTAACTGCTGTGCAATCATCAACACAAAGACTTTCAAAAACAATTTTTTTTAATGTCCCAAAATCTCAAAACAAACGCTTGTGACTTGTACCAAACTTAAATGCTTCAAAATGTCGTTTTAACTTTACAATATTCAACGGTATACTTTGAAATGGCTTCCAATTAAGGATCCGTGGTCTCAGACGTTTCAATTAAAGCATTGTCATTGTTCTGAACGGGCTCCAACAATTACCTTGGTTTTTAGATTTTTTTAAATACTATCGAGCTTTGTTGCGGCTATCTTTGTAGTTTTCGAAGTAAGCTTAATTGGTTTTCGGAAATGATTTTGAGCTTAGATTTGGTTCTGTGCTTCTTTTGACTCACGTGATGGCAAAGGAATTTGAACGAACGTGGAGCGTGTGCTGGTAAAAAATACAGAGATATTTTCATGAATAGATTTTTTCGGGACTATTCTGTTTGGAGTAGATACTTTTGTTTAACCTACTCTTTCTAATTTGTAACATAAACATTTGCGTACCTTATTAACAGGAATTAATTTTTAACCGACTTCAAAAAAGGAGGAGGTTCTCAATTCGGTTGTATTTTTTTTTTAATGTTTGTTACCTCAGAACTCCTTCCTTTAGAAACCGATTTGAAACATTATTTTTTTATTTGATAGGATATATTCTTCCTGATTGGTCCCATATAAATTTGGTCAAATTCTGATGAGTGGTTTTTGAGTTAGCTTCAATAATACGTATTTTTTCCACTTAGTGTATGTTGATGATGTTATAATAACTTTCTGTCATTGTTGTTTACATTGCAAATACGTATATAAGTCGTATACCTAACACACACACAGTAACTAAAAAATAAAAACTTTTTTACAAAAAAATAACAATTAATCTCAAATTACTGCTCCATTTTAAATACTTCGACATTTCTAAATATCAATCTGAATAAACAATTTGAATATAAATTTCAATTTAATAGTTTGTATTGTTATTCTGTTTATTCCATTAGTAACACAGACTGTTAGGTTTCAAAGCAAAGCTGTTTTAAATTGTAGTCAAGGAAGGTCTTAAAATTTCTCTTAAGAATGGAAATTCTGGAATAATATTTCTGATTTAATAATACCTTCTAAGATTTTTAGACGAAGATTTATTCAAATCCTTCAAAGTATTACTAACAGTACTTAAAACGGTGAAAATGCTATGCCGAATTAGTTTTGCTTTTAATCAAAACTTTGGCCAATTTAGGACAAGATTTACAGTTCAATTGTGTTTAGTTCGCGAATTAGCAACTGTATCAAATCGTAAATCGAAAGTATGTTAATAATTGCTTCGAAAGGACAATTTTTTTTACGTGAAACAATAATTTGAAGTTTGATACTAAGGACCTATTGTAATTAATGGTTTTTCATTCCTTATGAAGCTGTCAGTTGTAGTGTTGGGGTTTCATTTGTAAGTAAAGAACCAATTCATACTGTGGCGGCATCTACATCGCCACATGCGAACTACGCATCACTATGACGTCACGCAAAATCCTGCATCGCACAATCAGAGTTTACCGCGCGACTAGCAATCATCATAGCAAATAGCAGTTGCCCGCCAGACACGACACCCATCTGGTCGGAGGATCCTCCCTTTTCTATGGAGGAGGAGTGAACTTTACACCCTGTTTCTCATGCCTTTATAATTCCGTGCCCAATTTCTACATATGGCATTTTAAGCTTAAGTACTGCTGGTTTTGGCGATGTTCCAATATCCAATAATAAATTTAAGCGTCATGTTTGTTAAGCTTAATTTTGAAAGCTTTAATCGACACACCTAATTCTGTAGGCGTAATTCTGTGCTTATTCGAAAATCAAAATCAAACTCAGGCCTAAATTTTTTTCTTAACAAGTTTGAGCTTAGTCTGGGAGCTAAATAAAGTACGACGTACCGACCTTGCGTCGCGAGCGCGTGGACCGCGGCCGGCTTTACGCCTCGCAGCGCAGGGTGGGCGTGCAGTACGCCCCCCAGCACTGGGCTGCTGAGTCCCAAGATGTCGCCGCCACCTGGTTAGTTACGTTAGCGAGCTTAGTTATGGTCCTTTAAGTTGTAGAGGTTAAAAAGTTAATGTGTTAAATTTTGATAATTTTTGCCGCGAAGATAGCTTTAATAAATTGCTTGCAATAATTTTATAGGATATAACTAGGGCGGATAATAAAGCTTAGGCTTAGTTTAGCAACTCAATCAGGTACTCGTAAATGAATTTCACGGGGCGTATTTTAGCAAAAAATTTTGCCACGTTCGCGGCATCACTTCACTTTGTTTGCCTACATGTAATTAATCGCTAACAAAGAGCTAATTTTGCTAAGATGCTGGAACTATAATGTCCTCTAATCTTATCTATATTTCATACTAAAACTTTATCCTAATTAATACTAACTTCTTATTTTAAAGCTTACAAAAAACTTTAAACAATAGCCACGAAACAAGTTCTTTCTTTTTTACCGTAAAAGTTTCAGTAAAATATTGGAAACCCCTTTAAAGCTTTACTGTGTTCAAATACACACGATATTTTCCGTGCTTAGTTCTAGAGCGCTGCTTTGTGCTTAGTTTTTGAACTGTACGTTGCAACTAATGATCAACAGTTGAACGTTTGTTCGGAATTGTTTAAAAGTTAATAGACCGTTATTTTCTAAGGGTGGCTATACACATGTTAGGGTCGGGATGATTCGGCTCAGCCGGGCACCAAAATGTGTAGATAGGTATATCTATGTTCGGGAAAAAGGCACTCGCATTAAATCGAATTGTGCCGAGCCGACCCAACATGATTAAGCAAGAGATTCGGAATGAAGTTGAGACGGGCTTGTGGCTATTTAATAACAGCCGCACGGGTGATCGATCAGGTTAAGCTACGTTTGCTGCGGTTGAGACATGGATGGGTTAACATCTTTACATACCGAGACTCCTCCGTGCCTCGGAAAGCACGTTAAGCCGATGGTCCCGGCTGTCATTCGTGGATCGTTGGCAGTCATTACGGGTCGTCAGAAGCCCGAAAGTCTGATAAGCAGTCTTACCAAAGGGTGTCGTATTTCCCAGTAAGTAGGTTGTGAAAAGGCTAGGCAGATGATGATGATGATGCGGAACGCAGTTTACCAGTCGGAACGAGTCGAATGAAAGCCGAATAAATGTTGTGTAGTAATTGTTTCGCGTCGCCTTTGTTGTTCAACAACTAGGAATGTGCCAACTCGACCATGACGTGTGTTAGTGTGTAGTAACCCTTACAATACTGCCAGGTTCTGTAGACTGCTGAGAAAGCGGGTAGTTTTCAGTTTGCATAAAATAAAGATGCTGTGAAAATTCGCACAGAGTTGTTACAATTTGAAGCTTGCAGAACTTTTGTTGAATGGTTAACTTTAAAGTTGGATTTTAATAACTCTTGTAAAGGCTTATATTTTGTTCAGAAGTCATTTCGGGAGTTTAAAGGTATTGATAGATTCACTGAACTTTAACAAAATAATAGGTGTAGAATTGGTGTGTACGATTAATTTTCGCTCCCCCGAACATCCACCAAATGCCACTAATGCTTAAATTCATCTCTCTCACAACGCCACAAGTTTATCAAATCAAATCAAAACTCTAATCCAAACATTTTTAATTCAATAAAGTTCATATAAAATTTAAAGATTACAAATTACAAATTATTCGTTAATTATAAATTATTAGATACTAACGACCCGGCCTTGCTTCGCACGGTTTTTGAGACTTGACAAAACTGAAGGTTTCTATATTATATATAAGTTATATATTAATGTATGACACATATACATCTTCCGGAATAAATTCTCTAAATGATAGTAAAAACCGCATCAAAATCTGTTGCGTAGTTTAGAAGAACAACGCGGCTACACAGAGAGATACGAAAAACTACTTTATTTTATAATAATTAAAGAAGAATTATTTTAGCAGGAATATTAGTTGCCATGTATGAAGAAATGATGTTTACCTCGTATATGGCCCTCAATATTCCATTGTCAGATTTATGGATTCATAAAAGAGGCCTGCGTCTTTCTCATGACTGCGTAAAAGTCACCTACTTACCCTTGCTTTCTGCAAACATGCCAGACGCACTACACCGTCAAGCCAGACCCAGTACGCATCTGAATGCGTTGTTCTAATGAACACGTAACGTGTTGTAAGCACGATGCGTGTATTTGTATTCCAGTATAAGCTGACCTCGCATTGTATAGGATTGCTTTATAGTGAGAGGTCAGTGTAAACTGGAAATGTATAGCTTGATGTGTAGCCGTGTGTACATACGTATAAATACACGCATCGTGCGTACGTACCATAGGGCACAGGTGTAAAGATTTATACGTATCCGATAATCCCAGTGGGTTGGTTGTTTAAATTCAAATATATTTAAACTAAAACTTTCAATGAAAAATTATTTTAATTAGTTAGTTTTTCCTTTCAGGAATATGAAATACGAATAATGGTCGTAGGTACTAAATTAGAAATCATAATATTCATCACAATTAAATACCAAAATTTTTCGTTAGGCCCCGATGCAAATAAACTAGCACGCTACTACTGTACCTACAGACTCACACAGAAACATGAAAAAATATTAATATAAAAAAGTTCGACAATCAGCCTCTCTATAAGCACATTAAGGCGAGTAGTGCCGCCAACTAACGCCACCATTGAGGAAAAAATAAATAAGTCTGGAGTTAGGGTTTTGAAATTTCCTATGCTCACATTTTTAGTCAGATGAAGTAGAATTTTTTTCCCCTCATTTAATTCTATCTCATTTGACTAAAAATGTTAGCATAGGAAATTTCAAAATGTTCCATATCTCCTGACTTATTATTTTTTCTCAATGGTGGCGCTAGTTGGCAGCAATACTCGCCTTAAAGCACAGATTGGGACGAGCCGCGCCGCAACGCAACGCATTGAAAAAATCTTCCTTTATACTACATTTTCTATGAACCAATGCACACTGTAGGCAGGTTGCACTGCACTTTTTTAACCAACGAAAAAAAAAGGAGGAGACTCGATGCGTATAAACCAATTTTTTTTTTATATATGACGACGCCTAACTTTTTACAGCGTAGTCCGATTTGAACGATTCTTGTTTTATTCGGGAGGGTATTCTTTGTCCCATGTAAAATTTACTAACTTTGTGCTTGGGTAGTATTTGAGTAAGCTTCAATAATACCTACGTATTTTTCCCTTTTAGTCTATGTGAATGATGGCACTAATTGCTTCCTATTCTTGTAACTGTAATTTACCCACATAGCAGGTAGCAGTATTCAAATTTGTGCGGGGTAGGTACCACAACAAAAAAGAGAAAAATAAAAACTTATTTCCAAAAAAAAAAATAACCAATGAATCTGCCTAACCTTTTCCCAACTATGTTGGGGTCGGCTTCCAGTCTAACCGGATGCAGCTGAATACCAGTATTTTACATGGAGCGACTGCCTATCTGACCTCCACAACCCAGTAACTGGGTAATACGATACCCCTTGGTAAGACTGGTTGTCAGACTTTCAGGCTTCTGACAACCCGTAACGACTGTCAAAGATCCACGGATGACAGCCGGGACCAACGGCTTAACGTGCTTTCCGAGGCACGGAGGAGCCTTGGTATGTAAAGATGGTCACCCATCCACGGACCAACCCCGGCAAGCGTAGCTTAACCTGACGGATCGACCCGTGTGGCTGGCCTGTGTGTACTTAGCCACGAGCTCCTAAAAAAATATAACCGACTTCCATAAAACGAGAATACAAAACCAAAGACACCGACTTCCGAAATTAAAGTCATTTTTCACTTTGTGGTTTTTTTTTTTGGAAAAAAAAGTTTTTGCGGCTCTAATGTGTGCTTTACTTACCAAGTATCGAGTTCTGTGTGAGCAGGTGGTGTGTGGGAGGCTGCTGCAGCACACCCCCTCCGACCAGGACCCCATGTCCTGTGTGACCTGCTGCCAGCTGTGAACAGATAGAATATGGTATGTTAGGTCTCGAGTCATCAGCTCTAAACACTACTTCAACCGACATCGTGCAATGAAGTCCTATGACTAGGCGTAGGCACTCATATTCTTTTAACATTTATTTGGTTCGATCAGCTAAGTTACGAGATATGACACTTGAATTTTGATAAGTGTGAAGATCAGTGACAAAAATTTAAAAGAGTATGCTCAGATGGTTTAGTCATGTTGAGAGGATGAATGAAAGGCGACTAACAAAAGGTAAAAAGGCAGATGTGAGTGGAAACGCCGGGAGAGGACGCCTTAGATAAGATAAGATAAGATATATTTATTTGTCAAAAACACGTGTAGGTTTACAATCAGTTGGAATGATTACAAAAAAAAGAAGTTTCAGCATGTTTTGCCTAGAAAGGCGTACAAATTGAGTGATAATATAATTCCAAGTACATACAAAAAAATATAAAGTAGTTTAAGTTAATAAAATAATAATAACAATTAATGTCTAAAGATCATCATTCAAATAGTCGTCAACACTATAGTAACATTTATTTATTAAAAGTTTCTTCATGCTTTTACTAAAACTATTAATATTCAAATCTTTGTATGCCTTTGGTACCTTATTGTAAAGTTTTGGGGCCATACAGAATACACTCTTACGCATGAGAGCTTTTTTAGCACCGTGTACACGAAGTCTCCGATTATCACGTTGACTTCTTTCGGAACCATCTGAAGACCTCGGAAACAATTGAGGATTTTTTTTAACAAACAATACCGCTTCTAATATATACAAAGAAGGAAGTGAGAGAATTTGATGTTTTATAAAATATGGTTTGCAACTGTCTGTAATTTTAAGACCGAACATAGCTCTTATGCATCGTTTTTGCATTCTAAATATAACATCTTTATGTGTCGAGTTTCCCCAGAAAATAATGCCGTATCTAAGGATCGATGCAACAAGTCCGTGATAGGCAGTAATCAATGTATCCCTATTTACGATTGGGGCGAGTTTGTACAATGCGTAGGAAGAACTACTAATTTTCTTACTGATTTCTTCAATGTGATCCTTCCAATCAAGTTTTTTATCAATGGTTAGTCCAAGGAATTTGGAATTATCTACTCTGCATATGGTGTGATTTTTATATCTTAAGTTAATGTCATTTCTTACTGGTATTCTTTGACTAAAATGCAAGATTTGGGTTTTCTTTAAATTAATTTTTAGGTTATTATTGTCTAACCAGTAAATTATAGAAGCTAGAGCATTATTAATGTCAAGTTCATAAGTGTCAATTTTCTTACATGCTATTGCGACTGTGCTATCATCTGCAAAAAGAGTCATAGGATGCTCAATCGATTTCGGAAAGTCATTTATATATATGATAAATAATAATGGTCCCAGAACGCTTCCCTGGGGTACACCGAATTTCACTATACGTTCTTGAGAAAAATATGTAGTCGCTGTTTTGTTACGATCTATTCTTGAGATTGCTGTGATTTGCTTTCTATTGGATATATAGGATTCAATTAATTTAAGAACATTGCCTCTAACTCCATATTTGTCAAGTTTATTAATTAAAATAGTGTGGTCAACGTAGTCAAATGCTTGTGTCATATCGCATAGCACAGCGCAAATGGGAGTCCTTTCATCCATCCGTAACATTACAGTGTGTAGAAAATCATAGACCGCCATATTGATTGTCTTATTTTGTCTGAAACCTTTTTGCTCACTACAAAGAATATTATTATTTTCCATATACGTATATAATTGTTTGTAAATGTACTTTTCAAAAATCTTCGACATTATTGGTATCAGCGCAATTGGTCTATAATTTACAATTAGGTCTTTGTTTCCTTTCTTAAATAGTGGTTTTACTATTGATGTTTTCATACCATCAGGAAAGGTACCCGCACTGATACTTAAATTCACAATGTGACTTAAGTGGCCGCATATTATATCACCGACAGATTTAATTATTTTGGTAGAGACACCGTCATAACCCACGCTGTTAGTATTTTTGAGTTGTTTTATAATGTTTAAAATATCACACGGTAAACTTGGGGCCATGAACATTGATTTTTGTCTGTTCAAAATGCCAGATGTGACGTTTTTTCCCGACTTTTGGACTTTCGACTTTAGGAAGACATTATAGTGACCTTATTGGTGATGTTCTTCAGAAAGGTCAGGTGCGTAGTACTCACAACCGGCGTGCATGTATGGCAATAAAAGTAGGCATACACACACTCAAAGACACCCACACACATACGCACACCATTAATCACTTGCAATTGTACCACGTTGACAACCTTTACTGTGAGATGTAATGGGGGATCCTGGAGTTCTAAAATACAGGCCTAGGCTAGTCTAAACTAAGACTCCAGATCTTCCACAAATTACAAATTGTATAAATATCTGTCAACTTAATGTCTATAGTATATTAGGAAATATAGGAATGTAATTTGTGGAGATAAATAAACATTTTTTTTTTCATACGAGATAAAAGGAGTATGTAAGGACCGTAACAGGTGGATTCTGTAGTTTCTGCCTACCCCCATGGAAGAAAGCATGAGTTTATTATAATATGTATGTATGCAGATACTTATCGATGCATTTAGAATCTAAATAGTTTATTGTTGAACTTCATTAAACGTTGAACTGTTTTCAATTTGACTGTATGGAAGGAGCCCTTAGATAAAAGCGTTTCAAAAACACGAGTCCTATAGTCTTGGCTATAAGGGTGAGTACAAAATGAATAAAGTCAGAATTTTAATTAAAAACAGAAAACTAATTAAACGAAAAACCCTGAATTTACTTCTAGTTTTGTCTGGACAGATTTGACGCTCGTAAAAAGTAACCAAAAAGGTTTTATACCGCCAAAATCCGATTTCACTGGGACAGGAAGTCATCCAATATAGCTCTGTAGCTCTGCTCTCTATGACGTGCATTGCAATGAACAAATGCTCGTCTCTGTTGAATTTCAGGACGTGACAATATTTCAGTAGCCAAAAAGTTCACCGAAAAAAAAAAGAACGAAAAAAATAATATTTTTTGCTTTCCAAAATCTGCAAAAGGAAGGACTAGTGGTGTAGCCCTAGCACGAAGCACGACGTAAATTTGGACGATTTTTGAATCGAAAACACAACTATACTAAGTACGATTAGGCTCGCTTGCACCACAAATTAGTAAATAAATACGTTTAGCGCTAAACTTTTTTAAACATCATTGTGTCTCTGTCATCTTCAAACAATTGACGGAAAACAGCATAATCAGCCTGTAATGTTCCCACTGCTGGGGCACAGGCCTCCTCTCTTCGCGAAGGAGTGGGCTGTAATCAACCACGCGGGCGGTTGGTAGATGTCACATGAATTTTTAAAGGACATGCCGGTGTCCTCACGATGTTTTCTTGCACCGTTTTGAGAGCTGTGCTGATGAAATTATTTACACAAAGTAAAGCGCCTGGCTGGGTTCGAACCTACGCAATACAACTCGTAAGTCGGGGCCGTTACCACTGGGCCACCACTGATCAAACAGAACGATGTTCTAAATAGGTTTAGCGCTAAACTTATTTAAACTATCATACCTACCGTCTCTGTCAACTTCAAATAAATGAATGAAATAGCGCGATGTTTTAAACTCGCTTAGCGTTAAATGTATTTATTTCTTTGTCGTGCTAGTGGGCCTTAGATATAAATAAATAAACCGTAGATATAAATAAAGTTTTAAAACTAATTAAATGTGAAACAATTATTTTCAATTTTAAAATCGCGCGGAGAAAACGTAATGTTCGAGTTAGTCCCACGGCGCTATTGAAGCGTAAATTCCGTTCGATTCGCTTGTTTCCTTTTACTTTGCGGTCCGTGACTAATTAATCAGTTTTGGTCAAAGGAAGGTATGGCTCTTTTTAGATTACGAATTTGGGAGGTAGTTCTTTTTACAGAAAACATAAAATGATTTTTGTAAATACTCTATATGTCAGCTAAGATACACATTTGGCAACTAGACAATGATAATAAAGACGTGATGTTTGAAGAAGGGTCCAATGAGGATAATGATAGATGGGATTTTATACACGGTCCAAAACATTTTCATTATACTTTTATCAAAGAGTTGGTCTCAACGAAGGGCTACGCGATTGCTACGCCGTAGCCCCCGCGTAGCATAAGCTACGAGTAAGTTGTAGCTCCGTAGCCAAACGAGATCTACACCTTTTGTGAAATATGCGAGTTGAGTTGTATGAGAACTGTTGAATTTAACTTAAACAAATACATACTTCATTTGAGAAATAGATTTTTCAACTTAAACATAACTTCAAGTTATTTCGATCGGTTCGGTAACCATTATTCTTTTAATACTCAGGTGGGGGGGCCCACGACTCATAAAGTCCCATAAACCAATGTTTTTTTAGGGTTCCGTACCCGAAGAGTTTTAAACGGAACCCTATTATGCCTCCGCTATCCGTCTGTCTTTCTGTCAGCGGGCTATATCTCATGGATCGGGTAGACAGTTGAAATTTTCACAGATTCTGTTTGCCGTATAACAAAAAATATAAAAAATAATGATGTTTTAAATACGGTTAGCGCTTAATATATTTACGGCGAGTAGTGCCGCCAACTAGCGCCACCATTGAGATAAAAATCATAAGTCTGGAGATATGGAACATTTTTGATATTCCTATGCTCCCATTTTTAGTGAAATGAGGTAGAATTTTTTTGACCTCACCTAACCTACATCATCTGACTAAAAATGTAAGCATGCGAAATTTCTAAATTTTCCATATCTCCAGGCTTATGATTTTTTTTCTCAATGGTGGCGCTAGTTGGTAGCAGTACTCGCCTTAAAACTTTGAGCAGCGGTGGCCTAGTGGTAACGGCCCCGACTTACGTGTTGTAGGTCATGGGTTCGAACCCAGGCGGGTGCTTTCTGTATATAATTTCATCACCACTGCTCTCAAAACGGTAAAGGAAAACATCGTGAGGAAACCGGCATGTCCTAGGACCAAAAATTCGAAGACATGTGACATCTACCAACCCACACTCGGCCCGCGTGGTGGAATACAGCCCACTCCCTGTCACTGAGAGGAGGCCTGTGTCCCAGCAGTGAGAACATTATAGGCTGATTATGCTATAAGTACTTGATACGGTCGTGAATCATATTTTTTATCAATACACAATAAATACTGACTTTCAATTTGCAGAAACGTAAGAAAATTTGATTTTCGCGGTCTACTTTTTTTCACCTTAAGGCGAAGTATTAACCATAAAAGTTACTCTCATATTGCTTAGCACCAACTTTTAACGAAGCAAACTTCTAATGACAATATTTCGAGAAAACAAAGTTATTTTGTTTATTATATGTAGTATTGAATCAAGTGATAGTAGATACTATAACTTTGTTGGCAAGAGATTTAGCAGCGCCGGAGAACTTTGTGAGTTAGTACTATTTCTCTTGTTGGTCGATAAACTAAGGAGTATTAAAGGCTGTGTGAGGGGAGCAAGGTATTCAAATTTAGACCAAACAGCTTTACTTGCAATTGCAGAATTTATTAGGTACTACAAGAGCCCTTTAGCACCAACAGCAGCGGGGCAATTGCATCGTGCGGTCCATGGCCGTTGTGGGCACGTTCCCTGAGGCTGCGACCGGCCCGCCGGTTGAACGCGTTCCAGAGGGTCATGGCCATCCGGCTAGTCCGGGGATACCACACGGTTTCCGGTGAGGCAACGAGCCTCCTTGCCGGATTGCCGCCATGGGATCTGGAGGCAAAAGTCCTCGCGCACACGTGGGAGTGGCGTGAGGAGGCAAAACGCCGGAGCTTAACTCCGCTGCCGCGACAAATCACGGTACAGCGGACAGAGTTCCGGCGGAATCTCATGGCAACATGGAGAGTGCCATTGTCGCAGCGTTGGACATGCCACAGTTGCGGTGATAAGTCCCCTCTTTGAGGAGTGGTTGGAGAGGCGCCACGGCGTCCTCACCTTCCGCCTGACGCAGGTCCTCACCGGACACGGTTGTTTCGGGAGATTCTTGTTTCGAAAGAGGCAGGGGGAAATGCCCGGGTGTCACGAGTGGATCGCCCGGAGGACGCGGTGGAGCGTACAGTGGAGGTCTGCCCGGGGCTTGGGCGGAGCACCGCCGTGTACTCGCGGAGGTAATCGGCTACGGCGATCTCTCGCGTCCGAACTTGGTCCAGCGAGAGTGCATGGGAGGCCGTCACCTCCTTCTGCGAAGCAGTAATGCTCGCGAAGGAGGAGGCTGAATGCATGAGAGAGAGGCAACCTCACGCCCTTAGTCACCGCAGGAGACGCCCTGGGCGGCCCCCTTATTCCAATCCACCGTAAGCGCGGGCTTGCGCACGGCGAGCAATGGGTAGCTCGCCGTGCGGTAAGGACTAGGCCCGGGTCGACGGCGCGTTGTATTCCACGCGCGCCTTAAAGAGATTTCAGCAATGATGCGGTCTGATAGGGCCGTGCCGCCGGGGTCACGGGTTGTTCGAAAGAGATACCGTGGCCCTGGCACAGGCAACAGGAACACGGGTGGGTTTTAGTCAGTAAAAGTTTGACACGCCCTCCCGCTCCGCTCGGAGCGGGAGAAGTCATTTGATGATTTCCCATCCACAAAAAAAAGGGGGCAATAGCATAACACAGTATCAATAGGAATCGGTTTCATTTTGACAGTTCAACAACATTCATCGCGTTATCGTTTACGTTGTCGAGCAGACAAATTTTTCGAACACAAATGAAGCAACGGATTAGAAATTTGCTTCAAAATGATTCAGATTCTGATTGATAGCGTGTTACACAATTAGGGTGCTGGTTAAGAGAAGATGCCTACTTTTTTATTTATGATTTTTTAAAATTTTAATGATTATTATTAACAAGGTATCCTCACCTGATGATGAGCAGCAGACAAATGATCAGGTGCTGGGGTTGGCGCTGGTGGTGAGAAGTCGCGAGCGTTGGCGCCGTGGTTGATGGTGATACCACCAGGCAGGGCAGCCGGCGCTGGTGACGGCGGCACCCCTGAGAGCTGGTGATGGAGAAGAAGACAGAGTCAATATAAGATAACATCACGCCTATGATATTTTCCAGTGGGCAGTTTTGTGTAAGTACCAAGTAATATTGCCATAAGTCGGGCTGTATCCAGTCGTCGGGCTGGTCCTGAGAAAGGTTATTAAGAATGTTTCTTTAGGGCAACGATAAACGACTGTTTATTATTGAAAGAATTTGGCAGCTATTTTCCTTTTATACAATTTTCGTGGTCCGCAATGACAATTGTAAGAGGCAGTGGGCCGTAATCTACCACGCGGGCCTAGTGCGTGTTGGTAGATGTCACATGTCTTCGAATTTTTGTTCTAGCACATGCCGGTTTCCTCACGGTATTTTCTTTCACGTTTTGAGTGGTGATGAAATTATATACGCAAAGTAAAGCGCCTGCCTGGGTTTGAACCTACGATCTTACAACTCGTAAGACGACTCGTAAGCTTAATATCTTCGATAATTTTTAATTATTTAATTGATTTTGATTGATTTTTTTTTTAATTTTATACTCTTTCTTGACTATTTTGAGTAGGAGTACTACTGCTTTTCGCTATTCCTCATAGTTTTGAATTTGGCCATCCACGCCCACTTGAAAAATTCATTCATTCAAAATTTTCATTAAAATGTACTCGTAACAGCTATACTCTGGCGATGATTTAATATAGGCGTCAAAAAGATTCCTACACAAAATGCCTGAAATGTTTTGAAAAGTAATTGTACTCCAAAAACGTCTCTATAGGCCCTTAACTAACGGATAATAAACTTACGCCTATTATAAACGGATCACAGATGTGACTACTATTAACATATTCTACCACCCGTATATCAAAATTCACTGAACGAGACGCAACCTTCCGACATTTACGAATCAAATCAAATTTTTACATAACTTCATACGTCTCTATATAATTTTTCATCCGGCTATGAATGCCCTAATAACGAAACGGACCCTTATCCGTCAATAGGGAGGGTCCAATCTACGGCCTATTGTGTTCCGGACGTACTGTTACAAATTTGATTTGAACACGGGTGTCTGTATGGATACGTTTCGCTCCATAAAATAGTTTCAGAATGGAGTACGGTGTTGTGTTATTTAGTTTTGTCATTTCTGTGTCAGTGTTTTGAATATCGTTTGATTTCAGGGATTAGTCTACCAATACTATACTATCAAACAGACTAAACTTACCTTCATTTCTTAAAAGAGGCGCGTTAAAACTTAGGTTTAGGTAAATCTGGTTAACTGAAGTTAAAAACTTGTAGGTCAAAATTACCAGTAGGGGAACTATGTTGTAGGTCTAAATTACCAGTAGGTGAACTATGTTGTAGGTCAAAATTACCAGTAGGGGAACTATGTTGTAGGTCTAAATTACCAGTAGGTGAACTATGTTGTAGGTCAAAATTACCAGTAGGGGAACTATGTTGTAGGTCTAAATTACCAGTAGGTGAACTATGTTGTAGGTCAAAATTACCAGTAAAGGAACAGGGGAACTATGTTGGGGGTCGGCTTTCACTCTAACCGGATGCAGCTGAATACCAGTATTTTACATGGAGCGACTGCCTATCTGACCTCCACAAGCAAGTTACTGGGTAATACGATACCCCTTGGTAAGACTAGTTGTCAGAATTTCGGGCTTCTGACGACCGTAATGACTGTCAAAGGTCCACGAATGACAGGCGTACCAACGGCTTAACGTGCTTTCCGAGGCACGGAGGGTTCTTGGTATGTAAAGATGGTCACCTATCCACAGACCAACCGCGACAAGCTTAGCTTAACCTGATCGATCGATCCGAGCGGCTGTTACTTAGGCACAAGCAGACCAGTTAAGGTACTTGAAGAAAATTGTTACATAAAGTACAAGAGACTAATTACGTGTAAAATCATGCATTCCATCAGGCCAAACTGACGCAGGTTCGTTCAGTTTGTCCTCTCCATACATTATGTAGTAAGCTTTAAGGCGCGGTATTAGCTCAATATTCACAAAAATTGGTTTCTTGGACTGTCGAGTATGACGTAACGCAATGAAACTATCCGACGTTAAGGGTGTTAAGGAAAATTTTAACCGAATACCTAGTAAAAAATAGTTTGATAATCCCAATCAAAAATTTGGAAGTTGCTCCACAAAAATGAACTTTGGCGTCGAACATCTCTGTATTTTCAGCGACAACGACATTCTTTTTTTTAAGAATTTAATAGAATTAGCATTTTTTTTTAAACTTTAACCCGGCAATTATTAATTTATTGTGTAATATTCTGAATAATCTAAAGAAAACCCGAAAAATAAATGCACATTCGCAGCTTAGTTACATCTCGGCAACGCAAATATTATTTTCAATTTCCAACCTTGTTTCAAGCCAGCTAACAATAGATTACGCGGTTGTGTGCCGTTTAAAATCGTAGTCAGTCCACGCCTTAAGTAACATTTTGTCTAACACCAATCTTCCATTAATCAACGAACATTGTTTATGAAACAAGACTGGAACAGTGAAGTATAGTGTAGTAAATACGTATACAATTTGTGTGATAAGTTATTCTGATTGAAACCAGGATGTTTTCGTGATTATTCATCTTATCGGGATTAAGTACTCGGAAGTGTTAATTATGTATTTATCTATTATCTATACTACATATTATAAGAAGGTAAAATTTATTTGTACGTAGGGGAATCAGAAATCTCTAGAACTACCAGTCGGATTTGAAAAATTGATTTTGCATTTGATAGTGCAATTCTTGAAGAAGGGCTATACAAACATCACGTTATAACCTTTAGGAGCCGAGCAAAAAGAAAAAAAAAGCGGTAAACGAAGTAATAGCATGGGCTGGCGATGCGATTCGACGCGGTGGGTCGGGGAAACAAGAAATTTCACGCGAAAGAAGTCGTAAGATGAAGCTTGTTTATACATAAAATTAATCTATTAGATCAGCTTTGTGGCACTACATTCGTGTGCTTTTTTATGATGACTGGCTTGTCAACATATATTTCTTAGTGTCAATTTTTTTTTTAATCTATATCCTTTTACATATGACGCGCACTGTCAGCTCCACAGATAACTATATATCAGTCAGTCAGCTTTTCAAACTGTGTCTCTACTATTTTCTATCGTCAAATGGGCATTTTACACGAGGCCAATAGCCAAGACAACAAGCAAAAATTTGAAATGTTCTATTTCACTGGCCTGGCTTGATTATTGTCTGGAGGGCAGTTGATTTTCTCTATTTAGACGATCCATTTTTATTGGCTTATTGTTTGGCTTACTGGATTGTCTCAGCTATTGGCCTCGTGTAAAAGGCACATTAATTTTAAATAGTGATTCTCTCAATCTTATGTCATTATCTTATAAATACTCGCGGAGGTTGTATAGAAATGTCAAGCAGGCAGTCTCTACAGGAGCTATATGATGAAGTAAAAGTTGTTTTTAAAAATCTGACATTTTGGACCCTCGAGGAACATGACTATTTTCATAATTATACCTTCTTTTTTTATTAGCCTGCGCTGTCCCACACCCCTGGGCAAAGGCCTCCCTCCACTCCTTCCACCGTTGGCGAGCCCACACGTCCTCCTTCTAGTTTTAGTGGAATCTGTTCAGTTCTACGTGGCCTGCCGCGCCCCGCCTCACTGTCTCAGGGCACCAGTTCTGTGCTATCTGGGCCCAGAGTTTGTTTGCATGTGGCAGACATGTTCCAATCCCAATTAAGTCGGGCAGCCTTTTGAGCCACGACAGCTATCTTTGTATTGGAGCGCAGTATTATGTTTCGAACACGATCCGTTAATTTAAACACCTAGTATACTGCGCTTCATTGCTCGTTGGCAGACCTTGAGTCAGGTTATCTGGATGTATGCGGTGATCTCCTTCTGTGAAACCGTCATTTCGCGGAAGGAGGCTGCGGAAAGGGAGAGGGAGATCGAGACGACTCTCCCGACCCGCAGAAGGCAGCCCGGGCGTCGGCGGAGGGCGGACAACGCCCTCTTCCAGCCCCCGTAAACAGGTCCGGAGGGACGGTGGACTCGGGGACGTCCGCCGGCCCCCATCCAGCTGGACCCGAGGCGGCGGCGCGTAGTGTTCCGCGCGCGCCCCTATTGGACGTTGCGGGGGGAGTCCTGCACCTCACTCCCCTCGCAGGCCTGAGGAGGCCCGCAAATGCGGGCCGACACTAGCCGAGGATCGTGGAAGGCGCCCAAGTTCCCATGATCCCCGGTCCAGGTGTGGGAAGGGAACACCGGGGTGGTTTTTAGTCAGTAAGAGTCTGACAGACCCCTCCGCTCACCCCAGGGCGGGGGACATCCATGAGGATTTTCCACCCCGGCAACAAAAAAAAAAAAAAATGTTCGTCAAAGACCAAGTCAGGATAAATCAAATGAAGTTTATACCAATAAAAAAAAAAGGATTTCTTAAAGAAGATACAACAACCTTCTCTTTTCATAGGTACTCACTCTCTGTTTGTGTGTAGGGTCTCTGAGAGGGAGGGCCTCTTCGCTGCCACTCCGGGAGGACTCGGGAGGAGAAAGCCGACGCTGCTCACTCTGGGAGGACAGGATCTGCATTTCCAGCATCTGTTCCTGTCTGATGTCGTCGTTGTAGTCCTGGAAAGAGCAGATAAAGTTAGATATACATTTGATAAGCTTCATGTATTTTTTTGGACAGATTTAATTAAATTCGTGTTTTGTGAAACACAAAAACAGCAAACTATTTCTGTGTTTCAAAAAGTTTTTTGTTTTTAGGAAATCTATAGAGGTGGAGAACCAGCCGTGTGATTTGTAAGACCTCATTCTAAGCTTCAAATCTGAATCCGCTGTGAGTTTCTTGATTGGCATTCTAAAAACTCGGTTGATAATTCGAATTTACACTAGCGCTACCCTTGCGAATGTGTCAGCGAGTTGAACTAAATTGACCGTAAGATTTTGACAGATAAAGTATGAGATGACGTAAGAAGTGGCATTCAGTGAGGTCACTTCTACGCTCACTTCGCAATCGAACCCGATTCAAAGTGTCGAATAAAAAGCATCTATTTTACGAGTGAGAGTGAATAGCGATGTGAGATGCGAGTTGATGTTCGAAGTTTACAGAATCGACGTACAGGTATTGTGTTGTGTCGCAACTTACGAGAAATCTATGTCCACAGTGGACTGCAATCAATCTGCTTAGCCTTTTCCCAACTATGTTGGAGTTAGCTTCCAGTCTAACCGGATGCAGCTGAATACCAGTATTTTACATGGAGCGATTGCCTATCTGACCTCCACAACCCAGTAACTGGGTAATATGATACCCCTTGGTAAGACTAGTTGTCAGACTTTTGAGCTTCTAATGTAAAGACTGTCAAAGATCTACGAATGACAGCGGGGACCAACGGCTTAACTTGCTTTCCGAGTCACGGAGGGGTCTCGATATGTAATGGATGGTCACACATCCATGAGCCGACCGCGGTAAGCGTAGCTAAAGCTTCGAAAAACCCTGCGGCTGTTTGCATTTAGCCAGGACAGGACAGGCTGAATTGATGAGCATATCGTTTGCCGTATTGAAAAATGATTTAAGCTGTCACAATCTCAACTATTTAGCAGTGATTTTGAAAGCCATGCCGTATTAATTATTTATCCTAACTAATATTATAAATGCTAAAGTGAGTTTATTTGTTTTTACGCTTTAATACTAAAACGGCTGAACAAATTTGGAAGAAATTTGACTTATGTGTAGATCATGACCTGGGTTAGGACACATAATACTTTTTAACCCAATAGTACGTTCCCGTGGGATAATTTACGACATCCACGGGCGAAGCCGCTGGCAAAAGTTAGTTTTTCTATAAAGCAGATGGAAACTATGAGAAAATCGTTTACTGAACACAACTTTGTTGCACTATACTAATATTCTTTACAGTCGACGTTGATCGATGGTGTCGATATAATTTCAATCGCAATTTCGATGTCTACAGTTACAATTATACAAGTTAGTCCTTCTTGCAAAATGTTTTGGGCTTCAATTAAAGCAATTACAGGTAATTCTGAATTGTCAAAAAGTCGGTCGAAACTAGTTGCCCATTCCAAAACGTAGATCTATATGAAAAAGAACAAGGACTAAAACAATGTTCAGACTAAAAAAAACCGGCCAAGTGCGTGTCGGACCACACACAATGAAGGGTTCCGTAATTGGGATGAATTTATCCCAAGAAAAACTTAACAGTGTAGTTAACCATGTTATTTTAAGACTGTAGCAGCTGGCATTAACATCCGCGCGCAGCGTGCGCGGCCATACAACTAACGCTGCGAGTATTATTTTTATAGTATATTATCTATGGCTGCGAGACGCGACCCGCAGTATTTATATTGCGTACAAAAACGACCCGCTCGTCCGTGATTGGTCAATAATAATATTGCTCATAGACACCTGTAACTAGGTTAACAAATGAAATGGTAAAGAAAAACTAGTCTGTCAATATAAGTCATTCAATCCGAAAATTGTTTAATTTTATCTCAACTGGTAAAAGACCACAGACTTCTTATAGGTTTTCCTGTAATCTACAGGTAATGATCTATTTCCTGTATTTTATTCAAAATTTTAAGCTCAGTAGTTTCGGAGATACGGGGGGGGGGGGGGGAATGACCAATTTTCGTCTATTTTCTTAAATAACTTTAAAACAATTTATTTTAAATTATAAAAAAAAACATATTTGATATCCTCATGACAAGCCCTTTCATTTGATATATCACACGGTATAGTTTACAAAACTTTTTTTTAATTTCCTTATTTGCCCCCCAAAAGTGATCCCCATATTCAAAATTCATTTATTTACTTTATCCGTCCATGTTTGGGTCACAGAAATTCATATGTGTACCAAATTTCAACTAAATCGATCCATTAGATTCGGAGCAAATTGGCTGTGACAGACAAACAGACACACGAGTGATCCTATAAGGGTTCCGTTTTTTTCCTAATGAGATACGGAACCCTAAAAACCACCCGCATAAAAACAATTGTCTCCCAACCAAAGCAGACAAAGGTCCTCCCACCAAATACATTTATTATAAACATAAACAAAGTCCCTCTATTCATTTTCGGCTATTTGCACAACAACACTGTTATAAATTCTGCCTTAATCGCTTCTTGTTCAGACTTTTTGGTCGTTACGAATATTCTACAAACGTAGACGTCACCCGATAAGGAATACTTGGACTTATTTATTGCCTTGACTTCAAGAATAATTTAAGAAAAGAGAAAGTTCTGTTGTTGGTTATTTAGTACTTATATATGGATTAGTAACAAGTACCCATGTAACATACATATTTTTTAGAAGAAAAACACAACGTAACCCTTTGGGAAAAAGGCGTCATGTTAAGGCGATGCCAAAATAATTTGGGAGCTTTTTCGTAACCATTTATTTCACTATTACAGCATGTATGGATTTAATTTTTGTATTTAAGTTTATTGACTATTTAGTTAATACTGAAGGAAAACGCAATTGGGTTAAATTTTCTCAATAGAATTTAATTCCAAAAACACCTCTACTTTTTTTCAATATATTTTTCTGACATTCTTTAATCCTAAGTACAGATAATGCAATCTACGAAGCCGCGCCCCTTTATAGTATTTGTGTGCAAGCTCCGCCAATGTTTGTTATCGGTACACACTATCATCATCATCATGTCGTCCACACCGTATCCGGCGATGGCGACTCCTATATGTTTATAATCTGGGTCTTTATTCCGGTGAGCTCTGATGTGGCTAGCAAAACCGAACTTCGTCTTAAAGACTCGGTTGCAAGAAGCACAGTACAGCTGGCCAGCTGAGTTGGTAGTGTAAGTGTAGGAGGGTTTTGGCTTCGTCTTCCGTACTTGGCGTTTTGCGTCAAGTTCTCCTAGACGCCTGGTTTCAAAACTTTCCACGCTCTTATGAACAGTTTGTCGCCATTCCGGTCTAAGTTGTGCGCGACCCTCCCAGCTTTCAGTTGGTATATTACAAGCCACGAGATTTCGTTTGATCACGTCTTTATAGCGTAGATATTGGCCGCCTTGCTTTCGCTTTCCGTTTGACAGTTCGTTAGGTACACACTATAGTTAGTACACGGTAATTAGTGTGTACCGATAACACTCAAACATTGGCGGGAGCTTGCACACACACACAGACAGCTTTGCTTCTGTTTCGCTAGTCGTACAACAGAGAAGTCATGTTGGAACTATGCGGTTTCGCTGTTATGGTTTCGCTGCGGAGATGTAATACCCGCCTTATGGGTAGGTACACCATGTTTGGATCAGCACATTCTATTCGGCAGTATTAAAATTTCTCGATCAAACTCAAAATTATGAAATAACTGTCTTTGAATCCGTATTTTAGTATTTTGCCACCGACTTCCAAAATTAAAGTTATTTCATAATTTTTTGTTAATTTCTTTTTGAAGTCATTTTAATTTTTTTAAATTACTTTTTTACAAAAAAATAAATTACTTTTGTTATAAATATTGTGGACTAGAACTCGACCAAGGTTTTGAGATGACACCACACCCGAAGCTCGTATCAATAAGGCAAGCCGTCCACTTACATGTATTAGTCCATATCTTGAAAACTACTAAACCGATTCTGATAAAACTTGCACCGTTCCCTAAGTTGAAGTAATTGTAAGCCAATAAAAAAATAATGGGCACGATCCAATTAACAGTTTCACAGAAATGCGTGGATAAACATACAACACCTATAAAAAATTGTATATTTGTTTGGAATAGATTATCATATATGAATATACTTTAGTTCCAATTATATAACATATATAAAATACATGTCGTATTGATAACCGCCTTTTGTTTTGAAGTCAGTTAAAAAAGCCTACCCGAAGCATTTGCTACACAAATTCGGCTTTCATTTGGCTCGTGCCGATCGGAAAACTCGTTCGGCATCTATCGTCGCTGAATAATGTTAGGTCAGCTCGGCACAATTCGAGCTAAGCCAAGCTTTTTCCCGAACATATAATATATTTACTTTTGCCCGGTTTTTTACCCGATTATAGTGAAACCAAACATATGGCTGTTTGTATCTCACATGCCGTATATTTTACGGGGTATGTGTTTCAGTGCTATGTATAACTTCGTGATAGTTTATATCGTTGAACAATTTGAACCAATTTCATGCAGTGAGCTGTCATTTGAATTGCGAGCGAATGACGTCACGATAAATCCAATATGGCGTATGATGGCATGATTGTGTTTGTTTACTGACAGGTATTTATTTTTATTAATATTCTGTTATTCAGTTTGCCACGCACCTGCGTGGATGACCGGCCCTCCTTTATTTATTTATAACCAACTTATTCACAAATTGCACCACACATACAAATCTCTGATAATCTGATACTTGTTTCTTCCTACCTGTTATTTTTAACCTTGCACATATGATCTATAGGTAATACTCATATTTTACAATAAATATTCTAAATACATTCTATTCTATTCTTAGGGCCCATTAAGTTCATTTTACTTGGTAGATACTTTCATACAAATTCTGTTCCAGTTTTGAATTTATTCGGTAAGTATAATGGCTATTCGGACATCGTCAAATAGACCCTGAGTGTCTTATGATAATGTTATTCGACAGTGGATAAGTTTCGGTTAAATTATCAGCTTATAATTTCTTACAAATTTAATTCTACTTTTGAATTTATCTGGTAGAAAGTGTCCTGTGATGATGCATCAAATCATTTTGTAATGTTTTACTTCCATCAATCTCCGTAGCCGTATCCCAACCATAACTGGATCAGCTTCCAGTCTAACCGGATGCAGCTGAATACTAGTATTTTACCCCCTGGTAAGGTTGTCAGACTTTCGGGCTTCTGACGCCCCGTAACGACTGTCAAATATCTAAGAATGGCAGCTGGGACCAACGGCTTACTTACTTATCATTTTATTACACACACACACACACATAAACTCATCAACTCTCATAATTACACTCACAGACATCAAACACAAATATTTTTTTGCATTTTTACTTTATTTTTGTAATTTTAATCACTACATATTTTATGTGTTTTACCTTCTTCTGTACCCAATGAAAGCTACTCGTATTTTGACCGATATGTGTTACCAAATAGCAATAACTTTGGCTGTTAACTTCTACTGATACTCCTCTTAAATGCTGTTAGATTGGAAATAGAACCCATGGCTGAACGCTGACCCCCAAAATACAGGTCCAGGCCTAGTTTGGGGGTTAGGATCTGATTGTTACAATACATTAGTGTGCTATTATTTTAACTTGATTGCAACATGTATTTCCTAGTGTCAAATAATTTTTTTATTTTTTTATTTTTTTTATTTGATTCTTAGGGCCTGTTTCACCCCTACGATTAAGTTCCTATTAACTTACTTGACAGGAAATTTCATACAAATTCAGTTACATTTTTTAATGTATTCGATGAGTAGTGACTATTCGGACATCGTGATATAGGACAATAGCCTTTAGTATTCCCATTTCCAATATTAACTATACAGGTCATCACATCTGTAAAACGTTCTCTGATTTGAACGAACGTTTACGGCGACTAAGCTATAAAACCTTATATTATACTCCTGTATGTAATGCACCGTTTTACGGGCTATCTCCTATCTTTTGATGGATTTCTGCATCCCGTCTTATGTTGGTACTTGTGTGGGTGTTGGAGAATTGATAAGTACTTGTTTAAGCAAGGAAGTGGGTGCTTATTTTGAATAGAAGAGCTAAATAAACGTGGATGAAAAGATGGATGTTTTATTGTTAATACCGCACTTAGTTCTCATAGCACTGTTGTATCTTCTTTTGTGAAGGTCTTATGTTTGTTTTCTGGAATTTCTCAGTAGCAGCCCGGAGTCCGGATTTGTGCCCGGTTGATGACAATAGGCGTGCCCCTTATTACATGGGACTTAGACATAACTGACGAAATGTGGGTGTACTATAAGTACACCTCTGCCTCACCCTTCCCTTTAATCCAAAGGGATGATGTTATGTTATTAAGTTGTAGTGCTTATGACTTTGAAAAAAATATGAGCAAATAAATTATACTCTTTCGCTTGAGAACTATAATTTGAATGTTTCAATATACCTCAAAGAAGGTATCACGAGCAATGGTGGCCCAGTGATAACGGCTGCGACTTACGAGTTGTAGGTCGTAGGTTCAAACCCCGGCAGGCGCTTTACTATGTGTAAATTATTTCATTAGCACTGCTCTTAAACGGTGAAGGAATACATCGTGAGGAAACCGGCATGTCCTAGAACCAAAAATTCGAAGACATGTGACATCTACCAACCCGCACTGGGCCCGCGTGGTGGATTACGGTCCGCTCCCTCTCACCGAGAGGAGGCCTGTGTCCCAGCAGTGGGAACGTTATAGGCTGATTATACTATGTAGTTGTACCTCTTCAAAATCTATGTAATTTCAATTTCCAAATAATGTAGCTTTTACGAGCACCTGACGTTGGAGGACTTTACGACATTTTCATAACATTTGATGGCGCCATCAACGACATTAATGTTAAATTGATTTTAAAATTTATACCCATTTTATAGGAGACTAGTTTCAGAGCTAAGCCACGAAACTACCGCACTCTCTCTCTTTTTCCACTTAGATATGGCGCACACTATGCGACATCCGACTGTGACAGCTTGCAACGACGACACTAGGCGTCGAGTTGGAATGACTTGACGCACGATGCTCGCGCGCGCGCATACACGATGACAGTCGCATGCGACAGGTCCGAGATCAGCATCAGTCTTGCTGCGAGCGCTGAGGAAGATGCACATGTGTTTGTATTGCGAATCTCAATATGGATACGTTCGATGTCGATGTTTTCAAGGCAGACGAAACGAGTCGAATAATCAAAGGAAACTATCATTTCCTTCACGACTTCTGTCGTAATGACTACTCACAGACGCAAATGACAGCCGCAGCGATAAGACGCAGATGCAAACGACAACTTTGGGTCTTGTTGCAGAGACTGGACGCGGCGTCGTGAGATGAACAGTTTACGCTGGTACTAAACAAATATCAACTTTACCCTAGTGTAAATAAAGTTAATTTTGTTTTTGCCGCACGATGCACTCTTTTGAAGCGCAGAGCAAGTCCGTATGAGCATTAATTTCGTGCTCTCGGGTAAGAGTCGTCGTAGAGGCAGCTTCAGAAATATATTTTTGGAGAAGTTCTACAGATGTCTGTATGAGCGTCGACATGTCGGCCTCTTATAAGAGGCTATCTCATCGAACGTGATCTAAACTATGTATATGTAACCGGCCAAACCCGATTTCAGGCCAAACTATTTTGTCCTAGGCCAAACCGGTTGATCCTACGTGTGTCACGATATACTAGTTTAAGGCAACACAATCTGGTTTGGCCTAAATAGTTTAAGCTTTAGGTTTGGCCTAGGCTGAACTGATTGAATCGTTGCTTGTGACAAAATAAAAACATGCTAAACTAAGTAAATTAATGGTTATGTCACAGCCAACTAGTTTAATTAGCTTTTGAGGTGTACGAAACCCTAAAAACTGCCACAGAACCAAGTTAGCTAACCCCAACTCCACGTGGTACTTGCCCCGAGAGTGTTTTTAGAGCCAAAGGCGCGAAGGGAGGTCAGCTACCGCCCGCTGTAATAAGATGCTTGCGCCTTATCACACAAGGGCGAAGAGGCTGTACTTTCCATAGCGCCGGAAAAGATCCAATTCTCAACGTGTTGATAAGTTTTTTTATTCATAGTGCCCCGTTTCGTATCCTCTGATCATCAGTTTAGCCTAGGCCAAACTAGATCGTCCTAGGCTAAACTAATATATCCTGACTCGCGTAGGATAAACCGGTTTGGCCTAGGATAAACTAGTTTGTCCTGAAATCGGGTTTGGCCGGAAACATATACATACTTTAGATCTCATTTATAATCTTTCGCCAGTAGTGTTTAAGTCCTAAATAGGGGGCGAGCCTATTGCCATCAAAACTACTACTACTACTACTACTGAGACATTCCAGATGGAAAACCGAAAAACATTTTGCCCGACCCGAGAATCGAACTCAGGAGGACTTCGCGTTATTAAGGTACAAAATGTCTACAAGCAAAGCCCTTTGCAATTATGGCATTTAAGGAATCTGTTTTTAGCAAACAACCATCTAGGTATAGTCATCATAAATTCAAAGTTAATATCTGCAAAAAATACGCTGACACTAAAATGTAAGAAAATACGCAGACAGCGCCGGCTGTCACACTAGTACCTATTAAATATCAATACGCACGCACGGTACGCGGCGTATTAAAATTCTCGAGTTAATATCTCAACGGCGTTTCGCTGCCTCTCTGAATATGCCAAAAGCATTGGTGGCGTGATCATTTATGTAGTGTGCGCGTATTGGTATGTGGAGCTGAAAATATGTATGTCGAAATTGGACTCGGGTTGCGAAGTATTTTTTTTTTTCCTTTTTTTATTTGCTTAGGTTTGTTTAATTTTTCAATGTTGGAGTGAAAGTATAGTTCTTTACTTTTGACTCAGGAAATGATAAATGATACCATATATTTATAAATTGATTCAAAAAAAACTTTTACACGTCAAAAATTACTTACGTTTTAAAACTAGATGAGGCACTGAGATAAAGACTACGTATAGAGAGGACATCCAAAACAAAAACAGTGTCACAACAGGATGACAGCCGGGAGGGCGTGCGCTGCAGCGCTTAAACATTAGGTGTCGTCTCACCAAACTATAAAACATGCATCGCTAGACCGCTTAAAACGTATAGTGCGAGTGACTAAATGAGTTGCTGCCGGCCGGCATCAAAACATGGCGCAAAAATCTGGTTTGCGGTGTCGGTGTAGGGCCTACACTATTCCCCATACCTCTTAAGAGGTCCTCGGTGAATACGTAGTTCATACTATGAAAAGCAAACATATTCTTAAGATAGTGTGTATTTATTCCGAATGGGTTGCAGAATATCAAACTTCCCAAATATACATTATATAAGAACACTGATTTCAACATGAAATCAATCAACCTGCCTAGCCTTTTCCCAAATATGTTGGGGTCGGCTTCCAGTCAAACCAGATGCAGCTGAATACCAGTATTTTACCTCAACAACCCATTAACTGGGTAAAACGATACCCCTTGGTAAGACTGGTTGTCAGACTTTCGGGCTTCTGACGACCCGTAACGACTGTCAAAGATCCATGAATGACAGCCGGGACCAACCGCTTAACGTGCTTTCCGAGGCACGGAGGAGTCTCGGTATGTAAAGATGGTCACCCATCCACGGACCGACCCCGGCAAGCGTAGCTTAACCTAATGGATCGACCCGTGCGGCTGTTATTACTGAATTAAACAGTAATTATATAGTTCATTAAAATATTAATATATATTAATATAAAATTAATAATATATATTAATATAGTATATTAAAATATGAGACAAATAAGTTTTTCATAGAAATTTGCAATTCCTCATATCTCGTCTTTAAAATCAGTGTCCTTTAAAAATATTTATTTGGTAAACTAGATATTCTGTAATCCAATCGGAATAAATATACACTACCTTAAGAATATGTTTGATTTACAAATTATTTTGGTATTTCGTTTGTGCAAAATACGCAATATGCTCCGGGAGCCTCTTAACACTGTAATTTGAAAATTTTGTGAAGACCGATGATTTTTAAAAGAGTAACCGTGCAGTTTTTTTGCCTGTTCTTCTCCATGGGAAACGACCAATTGGAACTGTGCACTTAGATTCTGACGTTTCAAGGGCCCATGTACGTTTATGTGAAATAAAATATTTTAAATTAGAATTTGAAAACTTACCGGTACTAAGAATCTCCTCAACTCAGCCAGCGCGTATGCAATCCTGGCATGCGCCTCAGCTGGCGTGGCGAACGCGCTGATCTCGACGTGCAACTCGTCTGATAGGTGTGCGAACTTCGGGTCCCCTGAAACGCGCAGTTCTTCCTCCTGAGGGCAAGAGATTGTGTTAAATTGGTAGTTCGTGTTTGGTTGGTACATGAGATATGAGGTGATAATATAGGGTAATTTTAAATGAAAATCATTAGAAATGACTTCTGTGACAGCGGTGTTTTTTTAATACACCGTTTAGTCCGTTTTCTTTTCGATTTTTGAATTGATGTATAATTCAAAAATCGAAAAGAAAACGGACTGTAGTCACTGATATATGACTTTTGAACTGGGTAGGGACAGACATTTGCCTAGCCTTTTCCCAACTTAGTTGGGGTCGGCTTCCAGTCTAACCGGATGCAGCTGAATACCAGTAAACATGGAGCATCTGCCTATCTGACCCCCACAACCCAGTCACCGGGTAACACGATACCCCTTGGTAAGACTGGTTGTCAGACTTTTGGGCTTCCGACGACCCGTAACGACTGTCAAAGATCTACAAATGACATCCTAGACCAACAGCGAAACGTGCTTTCTGAGGAAAAGAGGGGTATCGATATGTATGGTATGGATGGTCACCCATCAACGAGCCGACCATGGCAAGCGTAGCTTAATCTTCGATCGACCCGTGTGGCTGTTATCATTTAGCCACGAGCCCCTCAAGCTCCAAGTAAGGACAGACATAAAACACAAAAAAGTTTGATGAGAGTCCTCCAGATTGCCCGTCAACCAGTAGTCACACTAATCACAAATTAAAAAAAAGCGAAAATAAGCACACTAATATTATAAAGGCGAACGTTTGTGAGTGTGTGTGTGTGTGTGTGTGTGTGTGTGTGTGTGTGTGTATGTTTGTTACTTCTTCACGCTCAAACGGCTTGACCGATTTGGATGAAATTTAGTAGGTATGTAGACAGCTTATACCCTGGATTAACACATGGGTTACTTTTTATCCCGAAAAAATGTAGTGTTCCCCTGGGATGAGCAAAGAATTCAAATATAATTGCTACTCTTTCAAGCTCAAATGGCTCAAACGATTTTGATGAAATTTGGTGAGGAAGTAGCTGAAACCCAGGATTAACACATAGGCCACTTTATATCCCGAAAAAATGTAGTGTTCCCGTGGGATGAGCAAGGAATTCAAATATATTTGCTACTTCTCAAAAGAAAAACCGGAACCCTTATAGGATCACTTCGTTGTCCGTCTGTCTGTCTGTCAGTCTGTTAAGACCCTTTTTTCCAGGAACGCGTGGAGGTATCAGATTGAAATTAATATCATATACTTATGATATTAATTTATCGTATATCGTATATTAATTTATCGTCTATGGTCTCTTGGAGTCCTAAAAAACTCAAGCTTCTAAGTCAACGCAATAAAAACATACGGCCATTTATGCGACATATTTTGATACTCGCAAGTAAATCAAAACCTATAGGGTACTTCCCCTTGACCTAGAATTATGAAATTTGGCAGGAAGCAAGGTCTCATATCACTAATAGGGATCCATTGTTAAGTTTGTTTTTGCGATATATTCTTTTCAACTACGGAACCCTTAATTGTGCGTGTTCCGAGAAGCACTTGGCCGGTTTTTTTTTAATTTACCTTCTGTCGATCCTTCATTGATCCTCGTCCTAGAACTGCCATCTTGCACATCGTGTCTTCTTGTAATCTCTTCAACGAGTTGCCTTTGGGACCTAGCAGCTTGCCCACGAAGTTGAACTGTAACAAGGACAACATTAAAATTAGTTATGTATCGTATATTAAAGGAGGAGTTGGTAAACTTTTTAAACTTTCGCGATTTGTACACATTATATAACAACATTGAGAACGGGTCTTCTCGCGATATTCCTTTTTACAACGTAAACAGACCAGGTACGACAGGTATCGCGAGAAGACCCGTTCTCAATGATATTTTATAATGAGGCGTTGGTAGTTTTGAAAAGTATTGTCAGCATTTAGATAATTTTGAGCCATATACGTTGTCTTAGACGAAGTATGTTGTTTTTTTTTTTTGTGATAAGTTAAGCTCTGTAAAACGTCAAACTTCAAACGTCCCGTCAAACGTCATTGAACACCATAGATTCATGTCAATGTGTGCTCGAATGTCAACCGAACCCCATAGTTTCACAACTACTGTAAGCCCGCGGTCGCCATTGGATGATGGTATTTTACGTTTTTAAATATCGCTGAGTAATAACAGCCGCACGGGTCGATCCGTCACGTTAAGCTACGCTTGCCGGGGTTGGTCCGTGGATGGGTGACCAACTTTACATACCGAGACTCCTCCGTACCCCGGAAAGCACGTTAAGCCGTTGGTCCCGGCTGTCATTCGTGGATCGTTGGCAGTCGTTACGGGTCGTTAGAAGCCCGAAAGTCTGACAACCACTCTTACCAAGTGGTATCGTATTACCCAGTTACTGGGTTGTGGAGGTCAGATAGGCAGTCGTTCCATGTAAAATATTGGTATTCATCTGCATCCGGTTAGACTGGAAGCCGACCCCAACATAGTTCGGAAAAGGCTAGGCAGATTGAAAATTGATTGTTGTTTTAGCCGTAATAGAAATACACAATCTGTGAAAATTTCAACTGTCTATCTATTACGGTTCACGAGATACAGGCTTGTGACAGACAGACGGATGGACGAACGGACGGACAGACGGCGGAGGCTTAGTAATAGGGTTCCGTTTGGTACTCTTCGGGTACGGAACCCTAAAAAAGCTACGAATTACCACGAATTGAATTCTTCGTACTAATTTATTCTGTCTTGCTGTTTGTTCAAACAATCTTCTCCACTTCACTAATTTCTTAGTTTTTTTTTTGCTAACGTAGAAATACAGACACGGAAAACTTCTCTGTATTATATTTCTTGAAATAACAGCTGAAAGCTGGAACTTTTCAAGTCTGTCTTGTGTTTAGCTTTGATATTTATACTTTTACTCCTGCGGTGATATCTTGGAGTTTTTACTGAGAATTCTCATCTACTGCTGTTAATGTATACTCAATGAATTAAAAAAAAAAATTAAGCGAAAACTGTCTGTGAACATGAATAAAAAAAAAATATTGTTTAAGAATTAAGCATTACAATATTCATATAACACTAGCCTCCACACTAGGATTCCGTGTCGTGGAGACTCGTCTCCTTCGTCTAAAAAGTTTAGGTACATAATGAGTAGGTAAACACATCATCAATCGATAGGATTTCCAAGGCGACAATAATCAAATTTTCTGGACTGTGGCTAAAAACTATACTAGTTGACTCTGTAATAATATACAGCAAAAGGAACTTCGTTCTAACCGCGTCTTTTGTTATTCTTAGATTTTTATCTGACATCGTCTATTTTCTAGAATATTCTACGGTTAACAGTGGATATTTATCAGTAAAAGGAACCAAGGGAATATTTGTCTGGTTCTTTTTTCTATTTGAGAGAATTTTTGACTGTTGGCACAATGAATCGCAAACGCTCTCGAGAAATGTTTAGAATAGCGACATGGATGGACCTGACTTTACGAATAAGTTTTTTTTTAAAGAGTTATTTTTTATATTTTGAACTGACATTTATTTGGGCTTTATTGCCAGTTTTTCGGTTGGTTTAGGTACAATAGAATTTTTAACCGACTTCAAAAAGGAGGAGGTTCTCAATTCGTCGGAACCTTTTTTTTTTATGTATGTTCCCCGATTACTCGAACATGGCTGGACCGATTTGGATTTTTTTTGTTTTATTCGAGAGGGTTGTCATCACAGTTGGTCCCACATAAAATTGATTAACTTTGCTTCGGTAGTTTTTGAGTTAGCTACAATAATACGTATTTTTTCCTCACTTTTATATGGATGATGTTCTAGTTTGTTTTGCAGGTAGTGGTATTAGAATTTGTGTGGGGTAGGTACACAACTAAAAAACTTTTTTACAAAAAAATACAACCGACCTCCAAAAACAACACTACAAAGTGAAAAATAACTTTAATTTCGGAAGTCGGTGGCAAAAACGAAAATACATTTAACTAGACACCAACTTTCGAAATTAAAGTTATTTTTCACTTTGTAGTGTTGTTTTTGGAGGTCGGTTGTATTTTTTTGTAAAAAAGTTTTTATTTTTCACTTTTTAGTTGTGTACCTACCCCACACAAATTCTAATACCACTACCTGCAAAACAAACTAGAACATCATCCATATAAAATTGAGGAAAAAATACGTAACTATTGAATATTGTTGAAATTATTATTGGGTAGGCCTATACCCAATATTGAAGGTTATAAATAAAATAATCACGAACATTCTGGTACAGGCAGTTCTATACGCTGCTGTATTGCTTTAAAAAATGACGATGACTTTCGCTCTCGCTACTGTCACTACCACCGAGCTTAGCCAAATGCCTATACAATTCCCACCCCACATTAATGCTTACCACATTTTATGCAAGTAAACAATTTTGATTTGATTTTATTTCCTTAGTCCCCCACTACAAATCCATTCCAGCATATGTACCGACATTCTCTACAAATGCAAGACAGATTCGGTTACCTCATTTACCATCGGGAGGGTACAAATGTAGACCATTTATTTCGTACTCTAAATAATTTATTATGCATCTCTCAGGCTAGGAGGAACCTGTGAGCTGCACCGTATAATTACTAAAAGGCATGAAATACAAGATGGAAGCAAAATGTATATTGATGAGTTACTAGAATATGCTGTGTGGGGAAAATAGATGATAATATCTGGTAGACGGGATTGAAGCATTATTTAAGGGAGGAATAACTAGTATACTTTGGTGAGATAAATACAAAGAGATTAAAGATACTATAAAGAGGCTATGAACAGAAATGTCATACAAAAACTGTTATCCCATGTCTCAGTTGCGCCATATAGCATAATATAGTAAAATCACATAATAGCCAAGTTTGACCTGAATACCTGATACACTTTTACCGACACCAATCTTTGATTTAGCAACGTCAGATAGTTTGACGTATCTTAGAAAATGATTTAATTTATCTTAATACTCGGTAAATTATAAAGAAGTAACGAAAATAAACCTCAGTGGAATCGAGTCATTTTATCAATACGAGGTTTGCAATACCACAATGCATACCATGCATGCATGCGGCATATTTTCTTCGAAAATAAATTTCTTCGAAAATAAATTTCTTTTGGTGGACACGAATGTGACTTGACATGCAAGCGTACCACACAAGACTGAGCGACTTTTGTCCACTAGGACATATGTATCGGATTACAATTTTGTTCGCTATGTCCCGTCTATTGTTAAGTAATATTTAATGTCTTTGGATAGAAGATGTCTAGAATACTGCACAGATGCAGAATTTGCGAGAAATGCAATTGTTTGCGAGTAGGTTCTGTAAAGGTTTCATACGATGGGCAACCTTATGTAATGCTGGCTGACATTCGATTATTCAAGCAAGTGTCGAACTATATTTTTTGTAGGTTTAGCATTTTGTTCAGAAGAAAAGTCATTCGAGGTACGATAGGGGTAAGCAGTGCGCGTTTACTTTAAGATAAAGCTGATAGTCGAAAAATATACGCTGTAATAGCTCCATCATCTTTAATTTAGCTCGTTAATATTGCTACGTCCCTGTATTCAACGTCTCTACAGTACCTAAACAAAGTAAGATTACTGGTTGAAAACCTGGTAATGAGGCATTTAAATTTATTGAATTTTTTTAATGTTTAGGTTTTTTGTGACATTTATCAGCCCTCGTAAAGAACCCAGCAAGCAACGTTGGTGATAAAACCTACTTTCCTGCAACCAAACATTTAAGTCGCGGACATTCTTACATGATTTGAAAAATTATCTACTACACATTCTCCAAAATCTTTAAATGACGCTGTTATATGAATTTAAATAAATTTTATTCTCTAACGACGAATACCGTCTCCATTCAAATCTTATTCCCTAGCAGCAGTGCGGAACGTCGTCACTAATTGTCGGTCAGGCAACAGTATACACACAGCTCCCCACTACAGTTTGCACCACTGGCTGATCGATCAATTAGTTGTTCACAACTCTTCTAGTTTGTGACCCTAATTGGATAGGACCTTAGCGTGTCTAGTAATTGGTTTCTGAAAGCCTGACCAGTTTTGCTGTCAAATCTCGTGTGAGATGTTGTGATTGGCTGACCGAAATTGCCACAGACAATTAAATTAACTGTCAAAATCAATTACTTGCTGTTAGTTGAATGTAACAACACCGGCTAATCAGTTAGAAGTTAATAGGTTAATATTATCTGCGCATTCAATAGTGAAATGGGGGTTGAAATTATTACTGTAATCACCAAACTTGGCCAACAGGTTTATTTAGGTTTATTTAACTGCATAATTGCTTAAACCACAGACATAGAGAATGTATGTGGATGTTTTTGGAGTTTCTTGCCCGTTCTTCTCCATAGAGATCTATGTGTTGGCAACTAGCTTCAACTTTCTGATCAACTGACCGACTTTTTGACAGTTCAAAAGTGCCTGTAATTGGTTTAATTTAAATAAATGCTTTGAGTTTAAGTTTGAATCTTAGACTATATACCTCTAGACGTAGCCATGATTACAGATTACAGTGTGAAGTGTGGAAGTAGGACGCATGTATACGAAATTAGTAGGAAAAAAGGAGACAAAGCATCGTATCTTCTGTCTCTTACGGCGTGCCGTATTTTCACTTGGCGAAAAAAAAAAGGCAAACAACGCTAAACAAAGTGCTGTCACTGTTACAGAATTTGTCTTGCGTCGAATAATTTAACTTTTTTGGACGGTTTTTTCAACGTATGTATTGACATGGGTTTCAGTCCAAAATATGGAAGATTTCTTACATAAACTTAATTCCACATAGGTACTACATAACTTAGAAAAAGTGTTATATTGCTGTCTCATGAGCGGCCACGCGGTGGCTCGATCTAAAGGTATATTATCTAAGATTTGAATGGACCGAGCGTTCCGTATTCAGTAGTGCAGTGAATACAGACAGAAAGTACGAGAGAGACAAAGCTAATGTACGCTCAGTAGTTATCTCTTTAGTATTACTACAGATACTGGCCGCACAGTAGCTTTGTCTCTTTCTAGAGAGTGGTCTTAAACAACAATTGGCTATAGAATAATTCTGAAATCACCTCGCTTAACAGAGGAATTGGTGATATTATTTGCTTTATTATATACTCCAGTATAAAACTTACACTATGCAGCCAAACATATTACAAGTTGGGGGATTATATAGGTGACAAAAATGGTTGGCTAAACGCTGAAAAAAAACACTGGTCCTGCTCCACACGTGGAGCAGGACCAGTGTTTTTTTTTTTCGTTTAGCCAACCATTCGCCACTAATATTGGTTACCAAACCAACATTAGTTTAACCACAGATTAATACAGATGGGACACTCCGCAGTTTAGATATGAAGCTACAAGTACGCGGCGGGCTCAACTCACTGGGTTAATTCAGTGTGGGCTGCCGCGCACCGGCTGGCTCGCACGTTAGTTCGATACTCACTCACGCACCGCGTCGTAAAAGAAGACAACCCTAACGAGTCAGAAGGTATAAGAGTTACGCGATAGAAAGAGAGGCAACTTATAGGTAAATATAACTGTAGGTACGTAGATGCGTTGTGCGACCTGAATTGCACTTTATTGTGTCGTAGCTAGAGTCGCTTTTTATTTAAATGATTTGACGGAGTGTCCCATCTGTATTATCTATGGTTTAACGGAGATTTTAAATGAATGCTATCACTTTCTTTTTTATACAAAATGTAAGGGATAACATGAATTTAGTCTCCGTTAAACTAATGTTGGTTTCGTGCAACTCAACGAAGGACGCAATCGAAAATATTGTTGGAGCTGCTGAAGATTGTAAAAACTATCTTTGCATTGTATAAATTCATTAGCTTAATATTTTATAATTGCGTAGCACGTGTGAGCACTGTGTAGCTACTATAAAGCTTAGTAGGTACATATACACTACTAACTACTTACTACTATACTACTTTTTAATTAGTACAAAAAAAAATGGGGCTTCCCACTGACGCGTCCCGCTCCCCGCGCGACGTCATTAGTATTCTCCTTGAGATTTTTTGTCGGCGCGCGACGGGGTGCCTAGCCACTTATACACGGCTTGTACACAAAACATTCCTATGAATCGCTATGAAAGTAATTACTGTTTCTTAAAGTGGATATACTAGGCTAGATTACGAATTTTGATTTAGAACAATAGATGACTTATTTTTTTTTTCAATAAACAAAAATAAACAGTTTGTTTATATTACCGCCAATAAAAAACAATTAAAATATTATTTCAAAATCTAAAGCGATAACCCTATTTTTTTATTTACCTAAAATATTGCCTATGTGTCAAATAACCAAATGACATCATAATATTTACCTTTGTTCTTCCAAAGTTTTGAAATACGAACAATAATCTCGGTAAAAAAAACGAACCCCCGCGCGCATTTCCCGCGCCGCATATTTTTTTTCAACCACAGACTAACTTTGTTCGTAATGCCGATACAACCTCACGGTATTTGGCAAAAATATGCTACACATAACCACCTTTCCAAAGAACCTCTAACGCAAGGGGCAGGTCCACACACAAAATTACAAAAAATAAAAAAGTAAGAGCCGGAACGCGCGCGCTGTCATTGTTCGTTCAGGCTCACTTTCGTGCACTCGGACAATCCTGGGTTTTCGTTCGGGCTCACTTTCGTGCAATGGTCGCGCGAGTAGCTAAGTGTCCGTACCCGTTACTGATCATATTTGTGTAGTCAAAAGTAAAAAAAAAATCAAATTACATATATAATAACAAAACCTTCTCTGATAAGCCCTTTAAGTATTTGTACTAATTAAAAATTAGTGGTGTATAATTAACTTGAATGTGCCCAGACGGTTGAGAGTATGTCATGCTCAATCAAATATTTCGCTGGTGATGGCTGAATGGTGCTGATCCATGCGTCATGTTCGTGAACGGGCGCCGTCAGTAGGGACTGGTCATCTCCTAGCTGCCACGGCTTATTTTAATTTTAATTTAGTGTTTTTAGTTTTTATCTTCTCATACGGACGCTTTTAACGTGCAAGTCTTTCTACATTGTTCTCACATGTATATTTTCAACATGAATGATGTACCTAACCAATATTTTGATTTAAAAGAGTGTCCGTGGTGTTTCTTGCCCGTTGTTCTCCATAAAAACCTACTAAGCTTTGAAATTGGCGATATAATTATAAGACTAAGGTTGACTGGTAAAAAATGGCTCAGGCATTAAGTCCGCCTTTGTACGGTATTTTTTTTACTTGTGCATAAAGTTTTAGTAAATAAATATATATAGCTTCATCTTTCTGACTGACCGACCCCTGAACAATTCAAAAGTGCCTGTAATTGGTTTATTTAAAATAAATGCTTTGAGTTTGAGTTTAATGGTCACAGTGGATGTCTAGTCTTTCCTATTGACAAAAAACCCACCATAGGCATAACAAAACCCTATAGATTAAAATTGGCTATCCCAGATCCTAAATCAACACCCTACCTTCCCCTAAAAAAGGTTACAGTCGGCCTATCAACACTCACACTTACACTTAATTACTCAAAATGAACCATACTACAAAACAAAAGTACCAGGACTGCATAACAAACCAAGACATTTCACAATAAACCTCGTGTACCCATGACAGGGGTAAATAGTTCTACGAGCGAACAACAGATCAGCAGGGATCGCCAATTAAAGGGATTTAAAGCTCTTAATCAACAATCGAGCACTTAACCACGGGCGAGTTATTTTCCTAGCTAATTGCGTCGACTGGGAATCTGTTGTTTTCCGGTGTGTGTATTAGTAAGTATGTACAAATGTACAGTCTAGTTTTCGATCTTTGTCAGTTTTGAAATAGTTTCCTTTATCAAGTCAGGACACATAATCCTAACTAATATCACAGTATATATACATCATACAGTCGTCCGACGAAGCCCGAGCTGCATACGAAGTTTGGCGAACTACGAAAGCAGCTCGGGCTCTCGTCGGACGACTGTATGATGTATAGATTGTGCTAATATTATACTTAAATGCGAAAGTAAGTTTGTTTGCTTGTTACCTTTTCACGCTAAACCACCGAAGTGATCATCCTGAAATTTTGCATATATGTTGTCAGGTGTATAGAAACGGACATAGGGCACCTTTCATCCCGAAAGAAAGTACTGTTCCCGAGGAAAACAATTTACGTCCTTATGATAATAGATGGCGCCACGTGTCTTTCGAATCATGATTGAATTAAGTAGGTATATTATTACAAGCAGAGTCAATCTGCCTAGCCTTTTCCCAACTATGTTGGGGTCGGCTTCCAGTCTAACCGGATGCAGCCGAATACCAGTATTTTACATGGAGCGACTGCCTATCTGACTTCCACAACCCATTAACTGAGTAATACGATACCCCTTGGTAAGACTGATTGTCAGACTTTCGGGCTTTTGACGACCCGTAACGACTGTCAAAGATCCACGAATGACAGCCGGGACCAATGGTTTAACGTGCTTTCCGAGGCACGGAGGAATCTCGGTATGTAAAGATGGTCACCCAACCCCGGCAAGCGTAGCTTAACCTGATGGATCGACCCGTGCGGCTGTTATTACTTAGCCACGAGCTCCCAGAGTACGATCCGAATTGATTGTCAAATTTTAAATTAACGCGAGTGAAGCCGCGGGCAAAAGCTAGTACCTACCTTGTAAAGCTACGGCACTAAGCAGACTATTACATAGAAAATTTTATTTAATTACTAACTTTAATTTCGGAAGTCAGTGTCTTTGGATCTGTATTTAGTTTTTTGTCACCGACTTCCGAAATTAAAGTTGTTTTTTACTTTGTAAGTCGGTTGTATTCTTTTGTAAAAAGGGGTTTTATTTTTCACTTTTTAGTGGGTCAGTTTGTAATTTATTTAAGTTACAATAGCGTAATGTCAACTGCTCATCACTTTTTACAAAATATTGCTATTCCCGGTGCAGGGACGTTAATTATTGAGGAGAACTGGAGCTGTTGGTGAACTCAACATCACCATATGCATTGTGACGAGCATAAATTACTTAGTAACCATATTAAAGTAATTGAATCGCATCCCGTGAAATACTAAGGTATAATTCAGTAGTTCTGATGCCCATTTGTGGTCTTCATCATCAGTTCCACTTCACCAAATGGTGCTTTTCGAAAACAAATGCTCGAATTACTATAAAAAATACCCAAATCACTATAGGCGTGCCTATACAGGGTGTAAGGGGAACCATTCCGAAGCCAGAACGTAAATTATATACAACCTAAATGCAAACGGATACCAGTAATCTTTCGCTTTAAATTGGTTATTTTGAAGACTTCATATTTCGTTAACACGCAATGGAAATCGAACAAAACGTGAACGTATCGTATCGAGAATCACCAGCCCTATCACCTGTTTTCGTTTTAGGGAGCGTTTCCCTTGCACCCTGTATAATATGAGGATTTCTCTCGATTTCCATGGGATCCCCTCATCAGATTCTGACTTGCTGACAATGGGACCACCTTGAGAGCATAACCGTTCAAACATAAAAATAATTTTCAAAATCGGTTTATAATTGACGGAGAAATTGCGTAAAACCATACAAAAAAAAAAAAAAAAACAGTTGAATTGATAACCTCCTCCTTTTGGAAGTCGCTTAAAAATTATAACAGCTCCGAAAATTCAAACCCCACAAAATAATCTAAAACTACTCCAAAGTATCTAAAATGGCGGACAGACGCGTTGGAAACTGTTTTATGATTTCGGTTCCATCAGTGGCAACAAAATGTTTTTATTTATCCCTTGGGATGTCCACATTATTTGGGAAAGGATATTCTATGCTTACTTTCATAACATTGTCTATTCTCTCTAGCCAAACATGATATGAAATTTATTTTTATCCAACAAATATAAACTGTTTTATGATTTCAGCGGCAACAAAATGTTTTAATTTATCCCTTGGGATCTCCAGTACATTTGGGATAGGATATTCTATGCTTACTTTCATAACATTGTCTATTCTCTCTAGCCATCATCTGCCTAGCCTTATCCCAACTTAGTTGGGCTTGGCTTCCAATCTAACCGGATGTTTTACATGGAGCGACTGTTTATCTGACCTCCACAACCCAGTTACTGGGTAGTACAAAACCCCTTGGTAAGACTGGTTGTCACAGACTTTCGATCTTCTGACGACCCGTAACGACTGTCAAAGATCCACGAATGACAGCCGGGACCCGCCGGACGCCGGGGCCGGCTTAACGTGCTTTCCGAGGCGTGGAGGGGTCTTGGTATGTTAAGATGGTCACGCATCCACGGACCAACCGCGGCAAGCGTAGCTTAACTTAATTATTACTTAGCCACGAGCCCCTTAGACTAAGTGAACCTATTTAATTGTTAGCGTCTCTCATTCACTTGCTATGGCGATATTCACACAACAATCAGTCTGTTCTATAAAAATGTTATCGTAAGATCTTAGGTGAAGTGAGGTCGAAGTGAGCCGTCATTCCTCCTCATGCTAGGGATTGACACTATTGACAGCTATCTGCAGGTCATTTCACCTTAGTTTTCACGGTGATTTTGTTAGAGAGCAGTGGTAGCCCACGAGCTATGAATTGTAGGTCGTGGGTTCGAGCGCAGACAGGCGCTTTGCTTTGTGTAAATAATTTCATCACCAATGCTCTCAAAACGGTGAAGGAAAACATCGTGAGGAAACCGGCATGTCCTAGAACCAACAATTCGGAGACATGTGACATCTACCAACCCGCACTGGGCCCGCGTGGTGGATTACAGCCCACACCCTCTCGAAGAGAGGAGGCCTGTGTCCCAGCAGTGGGGACATTATAGGCTGTTTATGTATTGTTACAGAATAGGTCAGCTGTAAACAACATCATGTCTTCAAAATTCAAACAATGTCGAGAAAATAATTTTAATTCGAATTGTGGGTTTTCGAGTCTGAAGTGAACTTCATAAAATAGCACTACCTACTCGTACTGCAATAATAGATAAATAATAGATAATAATAATAGATAGATAATTATATTTTTGGCATTAACAATAACTAACTAACGTTTTCCTATTTTAAGGAAAAATATCAAAACCAACAAAAATTTGTAACTTTGTATAAAAATCACCAGCAAAAATACACGATAACAAATTGCTAGTATCCACCAAAACGATCTCATATTTTCACAATTTTCTTTATTACCCTAATTGTTATTCCAATTACAGTCCCTCGGCGATAAATCGGACGATATCGTCCGATTTCGGACGAAGTCAACATTACTAATTGATGCTCATAAAAATTAAAACATTGTTCTTTTTAACTGTCAGTCCGATTTCTCTTATTATTGCTTGTTGGGAGTGAAGGGGAATGAATGAACGAAATGAATGATTTGCCGTTCAATGGAGGATTGGGGTAAATGGGTCTAAAGCTGATTGATTAGGGCTACGTTTTGGCAAAATATGTTAAAGTAGCATAGTAGGTAGCATACAGGTAGCATATATAGATATACAGGGTGAATTTTTCAAGTGGGCGTGGATGGCCGAATTCGAAACTATGAGAAATATTGTAGTGCTGAATGCAGTACAATCCTTGAGACGTCGAATCCAGCTATGTATTGAAAACAATGGTCATCATTTTGAACAATTAATCAGTTAAAGTTTAATAGGTATGTAACATAAGAAAAATGAAACAGTATATTTTGTTAACCACTAAAGCGCTCGGCTCCCCCGCGTGACGTCATTAGAATTGTCCTAGAGAAATATGAGACTTTGTCGGCGAGCGACGGGGCGCCTAGCCACTTATACACGGCTTGTACACAAAAAAATTGTATCAACGGACATTCAACGAATGACTGTTTCCTAATGTGGATAGACTAGGCTAGATTACGAATTTTGATTTAGAACAATAGATGACTTAATTTTTTTTCGATAAAAAAAACAGTTTGTTTATATTACCGCCAATAAAAAACAATTAAAATATTATTTCAAAATCTAAAGCGATAACCCTATTTTTTTTTGCCTAAAATAGGTATTGCCTACGTGTCAAATAATCAAATGACATCATAATATTTATCTTTGTTCTTCCAAAGTTTTGAAATACGAACAATAATCTCGGTAAATAAATGCCCCCCGCACGCGCCTCTCATTCCGCAAACTGATTTTCAACCACAGACTAACTTTGTTCGTAATGCCAATACAACCTCACGGCTTTTGACAAAAATATACCGTACCTAACCACCTTTCCAAAGAACTTAGAACGCAAAGGGTGGGTCCGCACACAAAATTAAAAAAAAATAAAACGTAACGCGCGCGCTGTCATCGTTCGTTCAGGCTCACTTACGTGCAATCGTCTCACTTTAGTTTGCCGTATTTCATTATTTCCTCCTCGATTATTCGATCCTTATTAGCGACACTATTGAATGGTGTAATATTACAGTCTGTTTTTTTTTTCAAAATCAACGGGCACGATTCCTGGCTAGAAATATTGAATTTTCAAAAATCCAATGATGCAGTTTTAGTTTTCATCAACATCGAGCCCAAGACTCCTTTGAGTACTTTTCGCTATTCCTCATAGTTTCGGATTTGGCTATCCATGCCCACTTGAAAAATTCACCTGTATATAGTATCTCACCTACTTGAAGAATCGGAATCGTTTGTGCGTTTATATACGCGTTTGCACGACTGAATTTTGCACGAAAACACAAATGCAAAGTGAATACCGCCAAAGACTGAAATCCCGCAAGTTAATCAGTGCGGTCTTTCACAACACAACCCATTGATAAGGGTTAACAGCCCGCATGTCTATAGTGGTACACACGCATGAGTGAACGTGGTTCGTTGGAGAGTAACATTCATTATCCAAACGATTTGTATGTTCGTGTTGTGAGTTGCTGAACTTACATGATTTTAATGACATCCCAAACAAAGAGCGCTGTGTTTTAACTATTCAAACTCAAACTCAAAGCATTTATTTCAAGTAAACCAATTACACTTTTGAATTGCCAAAGAATCGGTCAGTTAGTCAGAAAGTTGAAGCTAGATGCTCATTCCAAAACGTAGATCTCAATGGAGAAGAACGGGCAAGAAACTCCACGGACACACTTTTAAATCAAGATAAGTAACACAACATCCTGGGTACATTATTTTTGTTGCTTCTACATGTGAGAACAATGTAAAAAAAAATAAAAAGTAACTACCTACTATTCGTATTATAAATTAAAGTAGCTTTTCTTGTCTGTCTGTCTGTGTGGCCGCGTTGTTCTTCTAAACTGCGCAACGGATTTTGATGACGTTTTCACCATCAAATAGAGAATGTATTCCGGAAGGTTTATATGTATAATACATTAGTATCGAACTTGCATATTATATAGAAATCTCGACATTTCAACAAGTGGTAAAAACCGTGCGAAGCAGGGGGACGAGCGAGTCGCTAGTTTACAATAAGAATAGACATTTAAACAAACCTTTTTTACAGTCCGTTCAACCGATTTTGACTTCTATTGCATTGATGACATGACAAATGGCAGCTGCAGTAAACAGTTGGTGTTGTAACCACTTTTTTGTCTTTAATGCCATCCTTAAGCCTACGGAATAGAAGTCAAATTCGGTTGAACGGACTGTAAAAAAGGTTTGTTTAAATGTCTAATTAAATGTCTTATTGTAAATGGACTATCTATAGATATTCTATAACAATCAATCTGCCTAGTCTTTTCCCAACTATATTGGAGTCAGTTTCCAGTCTAACCGGATGCAGCTGAATACCAGTATTTTATATGGAGCGACTGCCTCTCCTAGCCTCCACAACCCAGTTACTGGGTAATACCTTGGTGAGACTGGTTGTTAGACTTTCGGGCTTCTAACAACCCGTAACGACTGTCAAAGATCTACGAATGACAGCCGGGAGCAACAGCTTCTTGCATTCCGAAGGAGGTCACCCACCCACGAACCGACCGCGCAAGCATAGCTTAACCTCCAATCGATCCGTGCGGCTGTTATTATTTAACCACGAGCCCCTGATTAACTGTCATCAGCAGTCACATAAATTGACATGACATTTGAAACAGATTCAATCATATGCCTTTCAAGAATCAGGCCTCAATCAATATCAGTAATTACGTTCACGCATACATAATGACTATACATACTTGTATCGATGATATAAACAAAAGTGGCCCGCATGATAGCGAGCTGCGATCGCTGAGAGATGAACAAACATGGACTCTGAGAGCTTCGAGTGACCTGGGTATGGGTTGAAGTGGGAGAGAAGAGCGATTTTATATCAAGGTCAGTCATTTTATAGGTTTGTTCTAAAGATGAAACTCAAATGCACAAATCAAAGTTACATTAATTTTACATTAAGTTAAATTTACATTAATTTTTAATTTATTATTATTTATTTTTAATTACATATTATAAATATTATTATAATTATAAATATACATTATAATCTTATATATAAAATTCTCGTGTCACAATGTTCGTTCCCCTACTCCTCCGAAACGGCTTGACCGATTCTCATGAAATTTTGTGAGCATATTGAGTAGGTCTGAGAATCGGCTAACATCTATTTTTCATACCGCTACTTTTTATCCCGGTCTACGCGGGTGAAACCGCGGGGCGCAGCTAGTATAATAATATATACACTTCTGGACACATCTATTGGCCCACCTTAGAGTTTAGGTTTCGATGGCCCCTACCGAAATAAGATTGCTAGATTGAACAAAAACTGTTGATGCAGTTTTAAACCTGATACATTTTACCATCTTTTTCGATCGTATTGTTTTAAATCTGAATTCAGAATACCATACTACATGGAGCTACGCCTAACAAGTCGGATATGCGCCTTGTTAAAGGCAATTGATTTTTGAATAAAAAACATGTTTTATCAAATAAAGGTTTAATTTAATAACGCGTGTTGCCTCCATGGGCATCTACCACAGCTCTCATACGATTAGGCATAGAGTTTATCAACCGCTCTATGAAATTTTGAGGGATCATCTCCCATTCCTCTTCTATGGCAGTTTTCAACTCCTGCATCGTCTGGGCAACTGGCTGACGAGCCCTAACACGTCTTTTTAGCTCGTCCCACATGTGCTCAATGGGGTTCATGTCTGGGCTTCTGGCTGGCCAGTCCATAACTGTGATGTTCACATCCCGAAGATATTCCCTGACGATGCCGGCCGCATGGGCTCTTGCATTATCATGCATAAAAAGGAAATTTGGGCCCACATAGTCCGCGTATGGTATCACGTGAGGTTCTAAGCACTCACGAATGTACCTTTCAGCATTTAATGTTGGCAGCCGTGGTCCTGTAACAACCTCAAGTTGAGTTTTGCCGCTCGCGGATATACCGCCCCAGACAGTCCATGAGCCACCGCCATAAGCAGCCCTGTCTTCAAAGCAGCATTGTGCGAAACGCTCTCCCTTACGTCGGTAGACCTTCTTCCTTCCATCATTGCCATGTAACACAATTTTAGACTCATCAGAAAAGAGTACACGGCTCCAATCTTGCTGTGTCCAATTTAAATGACTGCGTGCGAAATGAAGGCGCGCTGTTCGGTGGGCTCGCGTTAGTTTGGGGCCATTAGCTGGCTTGTGTGGTACCATATCGCGTTCTTTTAACCTTCTCCGAACAGTTCGAGCGCTCACAGATACTCCGTGGAAGTCGCGAAGTTGGTTTTGTATCTCAATGGAGGTAAGGTGACGATTTCTCAAGCTGGTCGTCACGATGAATCGATCCTGCCTTTCAGTTGTGACCCGAGATCGTGGCTTTCCTTGGCGACGAACAAAGCCGCCAGTCTCTAGGTACCTCCGATAAACATTTCGGACCGCAGATCGACTTAAATTAAGTTGAGCACTCACGTTTCTTTGGCTGTGTCCGGCCTGAATAAGTGCCACAGCTTGGGCGGCGACTTCAGGTGAAGTATCCATAGATTATTGATAGAACCTCACCTTAATGTTAAGAATAAGTAATGTTTGTTGCAAAACCAAAGATATCAGTCACTTTTTCAAGAATTAAATCCAAGTAAACCAATAAAACCAAGTTTTCTTAGTATCCGATTGTTTGATATCAACAAACAGGCTCCAAATTGTCTTTTGTTTCTTTAAATTCTGTGTTCGAAATTCAAAAAAAGACTATTGAATGAAATTGTGAATGTGCCAGGTTCAAAACTGCATAAAAACTTTTTGCTCGACCTAATATAAAATTTTAGCTAGGACCAAACGAAACTGAAAATACAAGGTGGGCCAAAAGATGTGTCCAGAAGTGTATTATAATTATAAATTAAAAATTAATTTACATTAATTTAAACAAGTTTCTTATTATTATTTATTTTTCTAAACATGACGAATCAAAGGAGCCCAAACTCGATAGGGTAGCGTCGTTTTATTACTGAGTTCCCCTGGCCACCTTCCAGTTATAAAACTGGAAGGTGGCCAGGCAACATCAGATCAGCTCCAAGTCATAATAATATTGCACTGTCATCTGATTTACATATACATATGCATGTAAAAATTCAGCTCAATCAGAAACTGGGAAGATTACAGACAGACAGACACCGGGACAGGTGAAACTAACGAGAAACGAGATTATTCGGCCATAGTAAATGTAATGTCGCTACTTCGGCGTCGTCATTTGTTTTCTCGTTGAAGTCCCGTTCCCGGTGCGGTCGATGGACAAACAGTGTAAGCCTGAAATCTGTAGTTTCGGCCGAAGTTACGGGCGTTTCCTACTTCGTATCACCTACCGACAAAAGATTAGTTTGGGATCTGAAGTAAGAATGAATGACTACTCGATTAGACAGTTGTCCTTACTCCTGATGTGTTTTTGCCCGTCCGAAAAGTTAATTAACCGTGAGTAGGGTTAATTTCGAAGTATCGAATTACTTTCGAACGAGCCCGTTTCTTCGTTGACGCCTTATAAAAAGTACGTAAGCCGTGTACGTGCTGGGAGTTCCCATCGCCAAAAGTGATGAATTTCCGTACAAATTTGTATCCCTCATTTAGCCCTTTCAGGGCTTTTTAAAAGCCTTTCTTTTCTTAGGGCTCACTTTTGTTATTTATGTTTAACTCTTGTGAAAAAATTTCATGCTTCTAGATCCAGCGGTTTAGACTGTGCGTTATCGGACTAATCTCTGCTTATTAAGGACTAGACTTCGTTCGCGTGGAATTTGTAAGACACCACAATGTACTAAAATAACAGACGCGCTGAGACTTCGTTTTAATATTTTTCTTTTTCCTCAGCTCCTAAGAGTCGTAGCGTGATGCTAAATAGCCTAAAGTCTTTCTCAAGAATTGAGCTATCAAATGCAAAAAGTTTTTTTCAAATCCGACTGGTAGTTCCAGAGATTAGCACGTTCAAACATACAAACAAACATGCTCTTAAGCTTTATTATTAGTTTAGAGATACTCGTAGGGGCAATAAATTACAGATATTTAAGTTGTTCTAATCTATCTCACAAGCCAATATCCATGTGCCATCCTTATTCTACGAATAAATATTGAAATTTAAGTAGAAATCTTTTAAGAACAAGCTTTTAACGAACTAAAAAGTACTTAAGTTCCTTCTTCTGGAAACAAAACTGGGTGCAGCACCCAGATCATGGTAAACTTTAGAACTGGCTATTATAATTGAATGCGATTATAAAATCTAGTGTCTCTGCAGTTGACCGCTGAGGAGTTTCCTCGTCTGGAGCCAATCCTGGGTGCAGCATCCACGTCGTGATGGACTTTACAACGGACTATCATAATTAAATGCGTACACAGGGTTTAAGTATAAACAGTGGCAATATTTTAAGTGGTCATTGTACTCATCATTATGAACAACTTTTACTATGGGACTAAACCTGAAATCGAGAAAAAAAAATCTGCTGTTTAGAACATTTATGTTCGCATAATTCGTCAAAATGTAGGGAACAGCAGCTTTTTTTTTTCGCGATTTCAGGTTTGGTCCCTTATTAAAAGTTGTTCATAATGATGAGTACAATGACCCCTTAAAATGTTGCCACTGTTTACAATTACACCCTGTATAATAAAATTTCTTGTCTGTACTGTTGACCGTTAAGGAGTTACCTCATCTGGAGGCTATCTTGAGTGTAGAATCAGGAGAAACATCATGAAAATGCATTGTCTTCGAAACTGAACCAACAAGTAAAATTTCAACTCCGTAGTATAAGAGGAAGTTGTTTTAATTCAGTTTGCTAGATTTGACCCATACATACTAACTAACAAGGCAAGTTAAAAAATAAATAATAATAATTAAAAAGCTTGTAATAAAAGCATTAAAAAATTTACTTTAAAAAAATAAAAAACTGACTTCAAAACCAAAAAGGAATAAAATTACTTTCATTAAACGTTAGTGAAAGAATCATCAATATTGGTTCATTAGTTTTTGAGAAAATCATGGACAAACATACATACATACATTTGGGTCAAATGCAGAAACTCTTTTTTTGATGTCGATTAAAAAATACTCGCTTTTCACTTATAATCTGTACCAAAATCGAAAGTACTCGTAACTACGCTGATATAAAGTGGTCTCCTAATTGTCATTTACGGCCTTATATCAGGCCATTATACACTTCTGGACACATCTATTGGCCCACCTTGTATTTTCAGTTTCGTTTGGTCCTAGCTAAAATTTTATATTAGGTCGAGCAAAAAGTTTTTATGCAGTTTTGAACCTGGCACATTCACAATTTCATTCAATAGTCTTTTTTTGAATTTCGAACACAGAATTTAAAGAAACAAAAGACAATTTGGAGCCTGTTTGTTGATATCAAACAATCGAATACTAAGAAAACTTGGTTTTATTGGTTTACTTGGATTTAATTCTTGAAAAAGTGATTGATATCTTTGGTTTTGCAACAAACATTACTTATTCTTAACATTAAGGTGAGGTTCTATCAATAATCTATGGATACTTCACCTGAAGTCGCCGCCCAAGCTGTGGCACTTATTCATATATTCGGACACAGCCAAAGAAACGTGAGTGCTCAACTTAATTTAAGTCGATCTGCGGTCCGAAATGTTTATCGGAGGTACCTAGAGACTGGCGGTTTTGTTCGTCGCCAAGGAAGGCCACGATCTCGGGTCACAACTGAAAGGCAGGATCGATTCATCGTGACGACCAGCTTGAGAAATCGTCACCTTACCTCCATTGAGATACAAAACCAACTTCGCGACTACCACGGAGTATCTGTGAGCGCTCGAACTGTTCGGAGAAGGTTAAAAGAATGCGATATGGTACCACACAAGCCAGCTAATGGCCCCAAAATAACGCGAGCCCACCGAACAGCGCGCCTTCATTTCGCACGCAGTCATATAAATTGGACACAGCAAGATTGGAGCCGTGTACTCTTTTCTGATGAGTCTAAAATTGTGTTACATGGCAATGATGGAAGGAAGAAGGTCTACCGACGTAAGGGAGAGCGTTTCGCACAATGCTGCTTTGAAGAGAGGGTTGCTTATGGCGGTGGCTCATGGACTGTCTGGGGCGGTATATCCGCGAGCGGCAAAACTCAACTTGAGGTTGTTACAGGACCACGGCTGCCAACATTAAATGCTGAAAGGTACATTCGTGAGTGCTTAGAACCTCACGTGATACCATACGCGGACTATGTGGGCCCAAATTTCCTTTTTATGCATGATAATTCAAGAGCCCATGCGGCCGGCATCGTCAGGGAATATCTTCGGGATGTGAACATCACAGTTATGGACTGGCCAGCCAGAAGCCCAGACATGAACCCCATTGAGCAACTGTGGGACGAGCTAAAAAGACGTGTTAGGGCTCGTCAGCCAGTTGCCCAGACGATGCAGGAGTTGAAAACTGCCATAGAAGAGGAATGGGAGATGATCCCTCAAAATTTCATAGAGCGGTTGATAAACTCTATGCCTAATCGTATGAGAGCTGTGGTAGATGCCCATGGAGGCAACACGCGTTATTAAATTAAACCTTTATTTGATAAAACATGTTTTTTATTCAAAAATCAATTGCCTTTAACAAGGCGCATATCCGACTTGTTAGGCGTAGCTCCATGTCGTATGGTATTCTGAATTCAAATTTAAAACAATACGATCTAAAAAGATGGTAAAATGTATCAGGTTTAAAACTGCATCAACAGTTTTTGTTCAATCTAGCAATCATATTTCGGTAGGGGCCATCGAAACCTAAACTCTAAGGTGGGCCAATAGATGTGTCCAGAAGTGTAGTTACAATAAAGTACCTAATGTGATTGGTTAGAGGCCGTATTCTGAACGACTAGTGATGGGCAAGCCCCGGGATCGGACGGTCAATAATCCGGGATTATAGTCCGTAAATATTTTTTATAAGGGTTTTTCTTTATTTTATTTTTTTTTTTTTTTTTTATGATGTATTAAATACCTACAATGTCATTGTAATATATTATTTGATATTATTAAACACGTCCGTGTCACTGAGACATTTTTCAAAAGGGAAGCCGATAGGAATCGTGTTATTAGCTAATTTCGCCACTGGACACTTAACAGTCTTAAGACTTAAGTGTCTCATTAGACACTAATAATAATAATAATCATCACTGACAGGACTATTGTTGCCAATAAGCCTGATATAGTGGTGGTGGATCGAATAGAGCGGCGCGCAATGATTATTGACATAACGGTCCCGCATGACGGGAACCTCGTGAAAGCCGAGAAAGATAAACAAATCAAGTATCTTGACTTGGCTCGCGAGGTTGTCGACATGTGGGATGTGGACTCAGCGATCATTGTGCCGATAGTCGTATCAGCCAATGGCTTAATCGCCAAGAGCCTCGACCAACATCTAAGGAGGCTCTCGTTGGGCAGCTGGATTAAGGGCCTGATTCAGAGAGCGGTACTTCTGGACACGGCGCGCATTGTTAGGAGGTTCCTCTCTCTGGAGCCCTGACCGCCGGTAGCTTGGACCCTGTTCCCGATACCGGTGGGCTACTATGTTTTATATTTTTAAATGTTTTTTTTTTATTTCATGTTTTTATAAAAAATATTTAAAAATGTGAAATATATGTACATAAATGAAATAAAGGAAATAATAATAGAATATTTTTTTAAAGTCGAAGTGGGTATGCACCGTGATGTGGTTGCAGTAGACAAGGGGCTCACCCCGCTGTCCATGGCTAAAGAGAACTGGCGCAAACCTGTAGTACTTACTACCGATGACCGCAAGAAGATATGGCAAAGCAAGGAGCTCCACGGGCGCTTCTATCGGGCTCTTCATGAGCCCGGTGTAGATTTCTTAGCGTCCGTATCCTGGCTACGTTTCGGTGACCTTTTCGGGGAAACTGAAGGTTTCGTCTGTGCAATTATGGACGAAGTTATCTTGACGAATAACTATCGGAAACATATTATGAAGGACGGGACGGTTGACGTGTGTCGGGCATGCCACCGTCCGGGTGAGTCCATCAGACATATTATCTTCGGTTGTTCTCGTCTGGCTAACGGCGAGTACTTGCACAGGCATAACCAAGTAGCTAGGATTATCCACCAGCAACTTGCTTTGAAATATAAACTAGTCGATTCTGAGGTACCATACTACAAGTATGTGCCCGACCCAGTTCTCGAAAATGACCATGTCACTTTGTACTGGGATCGGTCTATCATTACTGACAGGACTATTGTCGCCAATAAGCCTGATATAGTAGTGATAGATCGGTTAGTGTGCCACGCAATGATAGTCGATGTTACCATTCCACATGACGAGAACCTCGTGAAAGCTGAGAAAGAGAAACAAATAAAATATCTCGACTTAGCTCACGAGGTTGTTGATATGTGGAATGTGAGCTCGGCTGTCATTGTGCCGATTGTCGTAACGGCCAATGGCCTGATGGCCGAAAGCCTCGAACAACATCTCTCGAGGCTATCATTAGGCGGTTGGATCAAGGGCCTGATTCAGAAGGCAGTACTCCTTGATACGGCTCGCATTGTGAGAAGGTTCCTGTCTCTGCAGCCCTAACCACCGGTAGCTTGGACCCTGCTCCCGACACCGGCGGACCTCTATTTTTTTATATTTTTAAATGTTTTTTTTAAATCCTTTTTTTGAGAAATATTTAAAAATGTAAATAGAGAAGAAATAAAATAAATAAACGACATAATAATAATAATAAAATGTATTTATTTTCTCCCACAAATATTAAAATGGACACAGTATAAAATTACAAAATTTGAATATGGAAGACAGGAGCCCATACTAAGTATAACCTGTGCTACGGGTTCATATTGTTACGGGTTATTGGATTCATAGTGATTGTGATGTTGTGTTTCTTTCAGAGGTAAGTAGGATTGTAAGTTATATTTAAAGTGAATTTAGTTTCAAGCTTCTTGGTTATTTTATGCAGCTGTTAAGCGAATTTAGGGGCTTTTAAGTGGGGTAAAGTAGGTTAATGGGTCCCAAAAATGAAGCAGTAGGATTAAATGACCCAACTTTGGGTACATTATTTACAATGAAGGGGTTGTGCATGAACAATCACGACATTTACCGTTATGTATTATTAAATTATTGAGATGGTGGAGTATAAGTAGGTACCTATTATTATAAATTAGACTTTATTAAAACATTATTCAGCAGAGTTACAAAAACACAAACCTAAATAAAATCCGGCATTTAAAAAACGAAACATAACGTCATAAAATCCCGCGATTTATTCAAAATCCCGGGACACGTGACAACACTAGTAATGACTCCACAGTGGCCTATTAGCTCTCTATTTGTAGCTCCGGGATATCGTCTGCTCTCTCTATGTAATGGAGATATTATATTCGTACACTTAGGACGTAGAGTGCTGAGTTTTGGCCTAAGAATATAACGATTAAGGTTTTATTAAAATCGTGTGGTGCAACAAAAGAAGGCTTTATCTATCCTATGGGTTGATTGTATCAGGAGTAAGATATACTTGTGTATGCTTAAAACTAAATCATCACGTAATTTGCATTATATTGGTGACTAGCTAACCCGCCAGACAAAATTAAAAAAAAAAATCTAATCGGTCAAGCCGTTTTCGAGTTTTAGCGAGACTAACGGACAGCAATTGATTTTTATATTATATAATTTTTATATTATATTTTTCCAGAATTTGGATAACTTCTTGGCGGGAAAAAAATTCAATACCCGAGAGGCAGTACAAAATGCCTTTGAAGAATTTGTTGCCTCCCGTCCAGCTGATTTCTTTAAGAAGGGCATCAATAAACTGCCACTGCGTTGGCAAAGATGCATTGATTGCATGGGTGATTACTTCGATTAATACAAATAAAAAATGCATGAAAAAAATTCGTTTAAATTTTTTCATACAAAACGGCAATTTCATAGGTAAAGACCTATTATAAGAAGAAGATTAAGGCAATAATCCCTGATGACTATTCTTTATGAGGTTTATATTTCTCCGAGGATGGTAGTATAATCAGCCTATAATGTTCCCACTGCTGGGGCACAGCCCTTCTCTCAGTGAGAGGGAGTAAGCTGTAATATGCCACGCGGGCCCAGTGCGGGTTGGTAGATGTCACATATCTTCGAATTTTTGGTTCTAGGACATGCTGGTTTCGTCACGATGTTTTCCTTCACTGTTTTGAGAGCAGTGATGATGAAATTATTTACACAAACCTGGGTTCAAACCTACGACCTGCAACTTGTAAGTCAGGGCCGTTACCACTGGGCCACCACTGCTCATCCGAGGATGGTGACAGGATGATAATAGAAATATAAATTTAAAGCTGAGCATCCACTGGTCCGTGCCGGCCGCAACGCACGCACGGCACACAACGGATTTTAGTATGTTTTTATGAAGAAATAAAAATGCAGGCGATACCAGTAATGGACGCAGTGCTTTATGAATTCATACAAAGCAAACCTATATAGCGACCAGCGGACGCTCACCTTAAGAAAATAATTCAATGTAGTTTCATATTAAAATTAATAGTAATTGTTCTTTATTTCTCCTCACAATGACAAGCTTATTCCAGGTTTCGCATATTATTTGATATTTTTTTGTTATTAGCAATGTGAGGAGCTGGTGTCTGAGTTAGGCGTAAAAACCTGTATTACAAATCACCAGGTTCCCAGTCTCCACCCCACGGAAGAACAGGAAGTTTTACTTAACAAAAAATATGATATTACAATCTAACTTTATAGATCAGGAGATTTAAGGCTAAAAACTGATGTTATTATAATTATGAGGGTAGAAGTTAAAAAGAAACTATAAACAAACAAAATGTTAATCAGTGCGCCTGAGTCTGTGTGTGTGTGTACCTATGAGAGTGTTAAATTAGATTATAATGACGCATATCTAAGCAGCGGTAGCTAATAAAATCTTTCCCATGCCAAACTGGACGGAGAACGAAGCGAAAGGAAGCTAAGTTCGTTTAGTTTTCCTCCGCGTTTTTTCATACTTACGTTCACAGAACTGTGTGTTCTGTGCTTCCGTTCAAAGCACGTGGTGAACCAAAATATGAAAAGATGCGGAAGAACTTAGCTTCGTTTCGTTTCGTTCCCAGTGTGGCCTCCGCTTTAAACTTCATAGCTTCTTTGAAGTTCTACGATATTTTGTAGCTCTCTGCTGCTACGAACAACTTGCTACGAATACTCGTAGCAAGAGCTACGAGACAGATGCTACGACGCTACGAAACTTTAAAGACTCATTTTCATTTACGCACAAAACACGCACTAATTACTTATTTTAAACAGCCAGCACCATCTAGTTTTAAAATATTGACCGAACAATTGACGAGTAAAAAATTCTAAAAAAGAAAAGTACTACTCTGCAGAAATAAATACAATTTCACCAACATATTTTATTTCATTTCAAACATGTCAAAAAAAAAGTCAAAAGTGTTCCTACACTGTCAATATATCCATAAACCCGGCCAAGTGCGTGTCGGACCACGCACAATGAAGGGTTCCGTAGTTGGGATGAATTTATCTTAATAACAACATACATTGTAGTTGAAAAACATGTTCTCCCATACATTCCAACTGTAAATGTAAGTTTGTACTCACAATATTGATAGATTTACCATGTAATTTTAAGACCACAGACTTCTTATAGGTTTTCCTGTAATCTATACGGTAAAGATCTATTTTCAGTATTTTTTTCAAAATTTTAGGCTCAGTAGTTTCAGAGATAAGGGGGGGGGGGAATGGTCAATTTTCGTCTATTTTCTTAAATAACTTTAAAAAACATATTTTAAAATTATAAAAAAAAAATATATTTAAGACCCCCATAGTAAGCCCTTTCATTTGATATGCCATATGGTGTAGTTTGCAAAACTGTTTTTTTAATTTTCTTATTTGCCCGCCAAAAGTGACCTCTATATTCAAATTTAATTTATTTACTTTACCCGTCCGTATTTGGGTCACAGAAATTCATATGTGTACCAAATTTCAACTTAATCGGTCCATTAGATTCGGAGCAACCTGGCTGTGACAGACGGACAAACAGACACACGAGTGATCCTATAAGGGTTCCGTTTTTTTCTTTTGAGGTACGGAACCCTAAAAACGACTCAATTATCTTTGTAACCCCGCCCTATTCACACAATCCATCAAAAAAAATTCACGAATTCACAGCATCATGTTACTCGGAATTGGCACAATTTTTTTCTGTTAAAAATCACAGAGGAATGAAAGAAAAATTGGCTATGTAGGCTGCGTTATGTAGACTGGTTTGATTGTGTAATACGAGTTGTAAGGGCGACGCCATATTGGACGGTAATACGAGGTGTAAGGCACCAGTCCCACCGCACCACGCCGACGAGGAAGCGACTAGGTATCAACGATTTTCTCGCTTACAAAATATTGTAGGACTCGTGTAAGTTACAGAGAGTTGATGCTGACTTTTCACACAATCGGCGGGTACTCGTTTGCTGCAGCAAGAAGAGCTATCAAAGAGAGTATTCGCTCAGCAACGCTCGCTTGGCAGTATAGATGGGTAGCACACTGTGCTACCACGAATGAGGCGAGGCCGCGAGTTCGCCACGAATAAGTGAGTCGCGTGACTCGCCGCGCGAGTCGCGAGTTGGCGAGTGTGATGTGCACTGTGTGTTGTGACGACAACGCGACACGGCACACATGCGGTAGAGTAGGCACACGCTGTGACTAACACAGCTCGCACGAGTGACGATGAGGGAAAGAGAAATGAGAATGGTTACTGTGACGTCGTCAAACGAAAGGAAAAGATGGCAATTAAACATAGACCTTAACTCCTTTGCTTAGAATCGTAAATATTATACGTACAATCGGTACAATCGTATAAAATGTTCTGCGTAGCTAATCTGTGGTGTGTGCTAGCACATCAAAATAAAAAGAGTGACTCTTTTTATCCAAGTGAGTAACTACAACTGTGCTAGCACATGTGCTGAGTTACCCAACACTACTTGGCGGACAGAACACTCGCTGAGAGATTTGCGCTGGTACACATGCATACCAGCGAGTAAAGGCGAAGACCCACCGCGGCGCATACTGTGCACGGGCACGCGGCGCATTTTAGTTGTGTGGATTAATTTATTTGACAACGTGGGTCTACGTTTTCACTGCAGCACACACTACATACCCACAACTACGAGTATGTACAACTGTAGCGTGGCCCACGGCGGCGCACTGTGCTGCGATACAGTTGCAAATAGACGTGGGTTAATATTTATGTATAGTGTGTACCGTATGCACAGCATGCATGGCGTTGACAGCGTTGAGATAAGTGAGCGCCATATTTGAAAAAGCCACGCAGGTACTAATGGCGTCAATTTATGCGTAGCGTGTCCGTGGTTTGCATCAGTGGACACAATGGCTTCCTCATAGGCGGTGGGACAGGTGCCTTAAGACGTAGATAAGTGCCAGCGGCCTTGAGTGGTTAGTTTGCGTGTTGTGTGCTGAGCTCATGCAACGCGTCGTACGTCCATCCAGTAATAGGACTCGCCCATCAAGGAGCGCTGTCCGTAATTAGACGCTTTATTAATTTATTACGCATAAAACAAAAGGTATTACATTAAAACACATATCTAAAAGATAAATACTTAAATTATGTTTAAAATGGTGAAAGTTTCACAAAAATACGCTTGATAGTTTTTGCGTGATTCTCCGTTTTTTATTCGCGTTAGACATAACTTTACAAATTAAATGTAATATAATCATAATCTAAAATATTCACATATTAAGATAATAAGAAAATGCTCATATTTTTTTCCAAATTATTAATACTACTCGTCGCATTGCTAAAAATTTCAATACTGTGTTCGGAAATTTGGATTTGTTTACATTGTCTGGTAATAAGTTTAGAAGCTCGTTGGTAAAGTTAATTAGAGAGTCAGATTTTTAAAACAAGGAGGAGGAGCTCGTGGCTAAAGTAATAACAGCCGCACGGGTCGATCCATCAGGTTAAGCTATGCTTGCCGGGGTTGGTCCGTGGATGGGTGACCATCTTTACATACCGAGACTCCTCCGTGCCTCGGAAAGCACGTTAAGCCGTTGGTCCCGGCTGTCATTCGTGGATCTTTGACAGTCGTTACGGGTCGTCAAAAGCCCGAAAGTCTGACAATCAGTCTTACCAAGGGGTATCGTATTACCCAGTTAATGGGTTGTGGAGGTCTGATAGGCAGTCGCTCCATGTAAAATAATGGTATTCAGCTGCATCCGGTTAGACTGGAAGCCGACCCCAACATAGTTGGGAAAAGGCTAAGAAGATTGATTGAGATTTTTAAAACAAGAATTGTAGTTTCGATTTGTTTAAAAAAAAAAAAAAAAAATTCTTTCTCTTCATTTTAGAATTTTCTTTAGATTTAACCTTTTAAGTTTCACTCGTGTGCAAATAGTTCACTTACAATTATGTAGTACTAGCTGTGCCCCGCGGTTTCACCCGCGTATACCGGGATAAAAAGTAGTCTATGTATTAATCCAGGATATAAGCTATCTACATACCAAATTTCATCCAATTCGGTCCATCCATTTGAGCGTGAAGAAGTAACAAACAGACAAACCCACACACACACTCACAAACTTTTGCCTTTATAATATTAGTGTAATTTAAGATGTGGATAACGCCGTGAGCTACACATATAATATATGTAATATCTTTTTTTTCTTACTACTTGTTTGTTATGATATTTGTGTAACTGTTTGTTTTCCGGAAATAAATAAATTAATAAAGACGTGATCTTTAGTTTAAAATCGTTGCCTTAAGTAGAACGTCCACTGGATGAGCACAAAGAGGTTTGCCACGATAGATGCGCGGTTCATTTGTTTGCCAGCTCTATACATCTGTGCATACCTTGGGTCTCAGTGGACGATCTCGCTTAAATTTTTATAAGTATGATCTGTTCCAAAAGTGTCTAAATAAAATGTAAACAAATCCATTAGAAAATGTAGTACCTGTGAATGTCAATTTGTAATTTCACTTACAAATTTAGTGCTATGATTTGATTATTTGAATACCTATCGGAAATTCTAATTTTAAATCACTTTAAAGATATTTTTAACCGATGATAAAAAGGAGAAGGTTCTCAATTTCTAATGTATGACCACGCTTAACTTTTTACAGAGTAGTCTGATTTCAAATTTTTTTGTTTCAATCGGGAGGGTATGCCTCAAAGTTGGTCCCTTATAAAATTGATTAACTTTGCTTGTGTAGTTTTTGAGTTAGCTTCAATAATACGGATTTTTCCCCCACTTTTATGTGGATGATGTTCTAGTTTCTTTTGCAGATAGTGGTATTAGAATTTGTATGGGGTAGGTACCACAACTAAAAAGTGACAATAAAAACTTTTTTACAAAAAAATACAACCGATTTCCAAGAACAACACTACAAAGTGAAAAATAACTTTAATTTCGAAAGTCGGTGGCAAAAACGTAAATACATTTAACCAGACATCGACTTCTGAAATTAAAGTTATTTTCCACTTTGTAGTGTTGTTTTTGGAAGTCGGTTGTATTTTTTTGCAAAAAAGTTTTTAATTTGACAATTGAGATAATAACCTGATTTTTTGTTGATGATATTTCAATTACAATTTAATAACCTTACTCAAACAATTGATCTGCCTAGCCTTTTCCCTACTATGTTCGGGTCGGCTTCCAGTCTAACCAGATGCAGATGAACATAGTATTTTACATATAGCGACTGCCTCTCTGACCTCCACTACACAGTTACTGGGTAACACGATACCCCTTGGTAAGACTGGTTGTCAGACTTTCGGGCTTCTGACGACCCTTAGCGACTGTCAAAGATCCACGAATGACAGCACCGAGGCCCCTCGTTATGCTAAGATGGTCACCCATCCATGGACTCACCACAGCAAGCGTAGCTTAACCTGATCGATCCACCACGTGCGGCTGTTGTTACTTAGCCAAGAGCTTATTCAAACAATAATTGTTAGAAAAAAAGATGAGATATAAAATTGAATCCTTCTAAATACAGTCCTAGAGTGGAGACCGCGTACCGGTAAGCGTAGTGTGGGACGCCCCCTAGCTAGATGGACCGATGACCTGAAGAAAGTGGCTGGGGCAGACTGGATGCGGAAGGCGGAGGACAGGGTGTTGTGGCGCAACCTTGGAGAGGCCTATGTCCAGCAGTGGACTGCGATTGGCTGAGTTGATTGATTGATTGAAATACAGTTTAATGTGTTACTAATTGCCTTTAGTGGGTGATTGCGTTAGAATCTAAACTGAACAGGGTTTGTTTATACTTTGAGTAGTCCCTTTTTAACCGACTTCAAAAAGAAGGAGGTTATCAATTCGTCGGAACCTTTTTTTTTTATGTATGTTCCCCGATTACTCGAAGATGGCTGGACCGATTTGGATAATTTTTTTTTGTTTGAAAGGGTATACTTCCCAGGTGGTCCCATGATCATCAAGTCAGGATCTGATGATGGGATCCTGGAGAAATAGAGAGAACTCTTCCAATTTTATAGGCACACTTGAAGCGATTTGGATAGTCTTTGGAAGAGTACTTTCTTGGAGTGGTCCCATTTCAATTTGGTGAAGATCTGATGAAGAACTTCTGAGATAGGCAACGGAACTCCTCAATAAATGATAGCAAATGGACTGGGATTGCTGAAGTCTCATGTCTGTTTGTTGTTCACACCAGTTCATAACATAACATCACGCCAGTACGCTGTGAAGGGGTAAGCATATGTTAACTACTAAAAAGTGAAAAATAAAAACTTTTTTACAAAAAAATACAACCGACTTCCAAAAACAACACTACAAAGTGAAAAATAACTTTAATTTCGGAAGTCGGTGACAAAAACGAAAATACATTTAATCAGACACCGACTTCCGAAATTAAAGTTATTTTTCACTTTGTAGTGTTGTTTTTGGAAGTCGGTTGTATTTTTTTGGTACAGACAATACATAGTACGTGCGTAGCTTAGCCGAAGGCAGCTGTGGAGGGGCGCCTTAAAAGCGACGATACATTGGACGTAATGCGACACTTGACTCATTGTTAGTCGCAAGTGTAAGGGTGTTTTAACAAGGAAAGTTGCCCTTTTGATCTTTGGGAGATTGTTGATGTCAAATAGTTTATTGTTGGAACGAAGTTCTTTAACACCCGAACCCTACAGAACCCTGCGCACTCAGTACAATAATGCGTTCAGGAAGTTGTTGGGTCTGCCGTGGCGTGGCGGTGCAGCGCGTCTGGGATGTTTTTTGAAGCGCGCACTGATGGTTGCCAGGCCATCATGTGCAAAAAAGCAGCTTCCCTGCTGGCCCGTATACGGGGTAGCAACAACGGCATTCTGAGCGCAATAGCTGTACGTATTGACTGTCCCTTTCAAAATAATTGCGCCATGTCTTGTCTAGGTGTGGCGAGTCATTGCAAATAAAAATATATACTAGGTTAAGGTTTTAAGGGGTCTATGCCACCCGAAATAAAGTTATTATTTATTTTAACGCAGCTTGGGACTTGTTGACTGGTTGAATTGTCATGCATACTCTTACTTTAAAAGCGTACGCAAAATCAATTTTTGTCCTCAAAAACTTCAGCCTTATACATGATTAAAAAGATTGAGTCTGTTGTCCAGCCGCTCAGTCTCACAAACTCGATCCCTGCGCACGCCCCTTTATCATAGAATTCACATTTTTTTTTAAATTATTTTATAAAAAAAACTGATCAATTGCGTGTCGGACCACGCACAATGAAGGGTTCCGTAGTTGGGACGAATTTATCTCAAGAACAAACTTAACATGGTAGTCGAAAAACATGTTCTCGTATACATTCCAACTGTAAATGTAAGTTTGTACTCACAGTATTGAGTGATTTGCCATATTATTTTAAGACCACATCAAAGCAGCAGTAATCTACAGGTAAAGAACAATTTTCTGTATTTTTTTTAAATTTTTAGGCTTAGTAGTTTTGGAGATAAGGCGGCCCTAATCAATAATAATGGTCAATTTTCGTCTATTTTCCTAAATAACTTTAAAACAACTTATTTTAAAATTATAAAAAATATATACAGGGTTAGTTTTCAATGACCAGCCAAGCTGTTTCATACAAACGTTTAATACCTACTCGACCAAAATGTATGAAACAGCTGATTTTTTTTATCGTGATTTCAAAGTTGGTCCCATAGTGAAAGTTCGTCATAATCATGGGTAGAACACCCTGTGAATATTGAGCTGGTCATTGAAAACTAACCCTGTATTTGAAACCCTCATAGTAAGCCCTTTCATTTGATATGTCACACAGTACAGTTTGTAAAACTATTTTTTTTTTAATTTTCGTTTTTGCCCCAAAAAGTGACCCCCATATTCAAAATTCATTTATTTACTTCACCCGTCCGTGTTTGGATTACAGAAATTCATATTATGTGTACCAAATTTCAACTTAATCTGTCCATTACATTCGGAGAAAATTGGCGGTGACAGACAGACACACGAGTGGTCCGGGTTCCGTTTTTTTTCCTTTTGAGGTACGGAATAAAACGTGAGTAAATAATTCACGTGCACTACAGGATTGCACACACACACATACATGAGTGTAATCCTCAAATGATTAGAACGGCACCTTCAGCAAAAGATGCATGCAATCAATAAATTTATTCACTTTTTACAAGGACATTTTAAATATATTTTAGGTAATTTAATCTTAAGGAAATGTTTTGATTTAACATATATTTTTTCCGAATAACACACTACAACAACAACACACACACACACACACACACAACACACACAACACAACACAACACACACAACACACACTACACTACATACACACACACACACTCACACTTCACACACACACACACACACGAGTGACGTGTCGTCACGTGTGTGTTGTGTGTTTCTCACACTTTTTAACACTACTCGTTGAGACGCCTTAAGCCTTGTACACTTCCCAAACAAACTGACTTTTACATCTATCATACTATCAAGTAGGTGCCATGGTTCAATCAATTTCAGTGTGATATCGCTAATGGTACTTTTTGTGTGTTTTATCGCCTTAAGGGAGCGATTCGATTTATCTCTGTAGGGTTTTTATACACATGGGGTTTTAATCCTTATTAATCGACATTCGGTTACGGTTTGGTTTCCATTATTATGAAAGACAGTGGTGCCAATTCTGTTGTACACCTAACTAAACTAACTAAACTATCACTAAAATTGCTTACTTTTTGCTATGAGAATCTTAGAGCTATTCTGAAAAAAAAAAACCTCTAAATTTAATAACAATTTTGACACAACTAAAATCGAGTTTGACAATCGTGACTCCGCGTGGTATAGTGCCTGTAGTGTATTTGACCCGGTGGCTTTAATTGGAACTAACGAAATCACTATGAAGTGACAAGGCTTGTCATATTTTGTTCACCGACATCGCCGTCGTTATCGGATCAAATATCTTTTAGAGCTGGAGGGGCGCAGGGAGGGTCCAGCTTCAACGTGTTTAATATGGAATGTAGGTACCTTTTTTTTGGTACCTACATGTTGAATCATAGGGGTTTATGGGCTTTATAAAGGGGGACCAAATTTCATTATTTTTGCGATAAAGTCGCCGTTTTCGAGATATATGCAAAAGAAAAGAAAAAAATACACTACTGTTTTTGCATCCGAAGTCAAGGTCTCGGTGTGAATTTTAGTTCATGTCAACTAATTTTATCCTACACCTTTTTAATCGCGATTAAACATAGTCTGATTTAGTTTGACAGTTAAAATTTTCGGTGAAAACAGTGAAATTCAGAATAGCAAAATTGCCATTTTCACTAAACTAATAACTCCGTACAATCTTAGTCCTGTCAAACTAAAATATAGTTAAGTTGTGTCACTTTAGTCAATTTCAGAATGGGAAATCGTCGTTTGACAGGAATAAACGAAATTTTAGTGATTTTTAGTCTAGTTTAGAGGCATTTGTGACAAGAGAATCGGCATCAGTGTAGTGTTTAGGGTTCCGTACCTCAAAAAGAAAAAAACGGACTCCTTAAAAGTGGTCCTTTTGTTGTCCGTCCGTTTGTCTGTATGTCTGTCAAGACTCTTTTTTTCAGGAACGTGTGGAGATATCAAGTTGAAATTAATGTCAAATACGTAGGTCTACAGTCCCAAAAATCAAGCTTCTAAGTCAACTATTTTGATACTCGAAAATAAAATCAAAACCTAGGACAGGGAGTTCCGGTTGACCCAGGATCATGTTTGGCGAGAAGCAAGGTCTCACAGCACAAGTAAAGGAAAAAGTTCGAGAATCGTTCGTTCGTTCGTCGTGTTTTAACACACCAAATTCTTTATGCGTTTACAAACTTACATTTGTAGTTGAAGAATTGACCGTGACGTCTGTATGGGAGAACCTTTTTTTCACTACAAAGTTCAGTTTGTTCTAGGGATTAATTCATCCAAACTACGTACTGAGCTCTTGCGTGGTCTGACACGCACTTGGCCGGTTTTTTTTAGACAGGGCTGAAGAACGTGGAGTCCTGGGTCCGATTTCCAGGTCGGGCAAAGCATTATTGAGTTTTGTCATTAGAAATTTCTCAGTAGCAGCCCGGAGTTTGGAAGTTGGCAGTGTGATACCTCCGAGCCCCGTGCCTCGGAAAGCTCTCCGGCGCCTGATCTCACTCCGGTCGGACTTTGTGAGTGAGGGAAGAGAGGGTGCACCAATATTAACACAGGTTAACCCACCTGTGCACCTGTGTTAATACAGGTGCACCCTCTCTTCCCTGCACGGACTTGTGCACTATAATATAAATTATGTCCCGCATCGATGGCTAGTCTTCGGTGAAAAAACTATTATATGTAAGTATGTATGCCGGAAGACTTTTTTTACCGTCTCGAAAAAATAGGGTGTATTAGGTGAACGGAGTAGAAGCGTATGGCATAACTAGTTTTTTTTTTTTTTTTTTTTTTTTAATAGCTTAGTCAGAAAAAAATATCTAAGTATCAATAAATACTACAAATTCGATGTAAACTTTTCATTTTAGAACAATAAAAACATACATTTTGAAAAAAAATAATAAATCCTTTAAAAATATCGAAATTCAAATCATATGCAACCAGCATTAAGATTTGAATTTTGATTTTATTAAATAAAAAAAAAATAAAAAAAATAACTAGATATGCCATAGGACTCCGTTCACCGAATATACCCTGTTTTTTTCAGTATATAATTATGTACATAAATATTTGTATGTCATAGAAACAAATCGTTTGTGGTAATTATCGAACTTGACCGACTCTCAAACTCGGCCTATTATGTAATCTATCTATCTTTATCTTCTTCTTTTACATAAAAATAAATTGCTGTCCGTTAGCGTCGCTAAAACTCAAAAACATGCTAAGCTAAGCTAAGCTCTTGCTAAGCTCAAAAATAAGCTTGATCGATTTGAATATATTTTTTTATTCTCCTCTTTACTGGGGTGGTTTAGAAGAAAAAAAAAAAAGAAATTAAAATTTTCACAGGACATGCGTCTGACGGGATAAATCCTAGCTTATGGAATATTTACTGTGCCTAATATTCTACATTATAGTTAGAAATTTAAGAAAATACTTAATTAGTTAGTTAAAGTTAGTTAGTTAAAATTTAAGAAAATACTTAATTAGTTAGTGAAGGCTGGGCATACCTTAGCGGCCACGGCTTATTTTAATTTAATTTAAATATTTGAATTGTTTTTTTTTTAAGGACGCTTTTAACGTTCTGCATCGTTCTCACATGTAAAATTTCAACATGAATGATGTAACCATTATTTTGTAACAATATCTGGATTTAAAAGAGTGTCCGTGGAGTTTCTTGCCCGTTCTTCTCCATAGGTACCTACTATGCTTTGGAATGGGCGCCTAGCTTCATCTTTCTGACTGACCGACCCCTTGACAATTCAAAAGTGCCTGTAATTGGTTTAATTGAAATAAATGCTTTGAGTTTGAGTTTGAGTTTAAAAATATAAGAAAATACTTAATGAAAAGTTTTCGCACAAAACGGAATTACTTAGGTACCTTTTTTTTCTCAGGAAATAAATTCGCAAAATGCGTCCAATCTACCAAGGCCTAAGCCTCCAAAGCAAATTCATGTAATTTTTCAACGTGTAATAGCGAAGAAATACTAGATAGCCATATTCGTACGTGGGGTACTTTTGGTACCACGGAGTAGTAAGCCAATGGAATGCTCATACATATAAATGTCTGTAGAATGGAACTCAAGAATTTATGCAGTGTCGTCGAGGAAAGACAGATTCGGTAGGGCAAACGGTTATTGGGTTTTCCCATCTGAAATATCCAAATAACAGCCCAGTCTGGAGTTGTGCCCGGTTGATGGCAATATGCTCACCCCCTATTAAATGGACTTAAACATAACTGTTGAAATGTGGGTACATATAGGCATGCCTCTGCGTAACCCTTCGTGGATCATTGACATTATATTTTGTGACGTTATGTATTGCAGTGGCATTTAAAAGTGGATAAAAGTTACTAAAAATACTAAGTTGCATATGACTCAAAATTACACAGAAGAAGCAAAAAGGTACCTATTTAGTAGTTGTCGATGTCAATGTAAAATGTAAACACCATTATTAGATGGAGACAAATCACAGGCCAGACAGAAAGAGAAACACATAGAACTCAAAGTCAAAGCTTTTGTTACAATTAAACCACTTACAGGTACTTTTGAATTGTCAAAGACTCGGTCACTCTTGTAAATCAAGATATTCCAAAATCCTGGATAAATTATTCTTGTTGCTGTATGTGAGTAAATTGTTAAAAAAAGAAAACAATATAAAACAATTCAAAGCACAAGATCTTTGATAAGCCCTGGCCCACGTTGATAAAGCCATCTATTCATAAGAAGCCATATAATCATTCAAATTTTCACTCCATTTACTACCTACTCAACATTCAGTTGCGAGAGTGATGCTTTATTTATCACACGCAGAGCAATGGAATGAGGGGGATATTCGCTCATTCGAGCAAAATTGATCGTTGAAGTAAACAAGAACGGGTTCCGTAGGCCTCTGCAATGTTTTCATCCGAGTTTTATAAGATAAATGAGGACTGCCTCGTTGGTCTGGTGGTTGGAGGCGCTACTGCTGAGCAAGAGGTCCTGGGTTCAATTCCCAAGTCAGGCAATGTCACTGGGATTTTCTCAGGAGCAGCCCGGTGTCTGGATTTGTGTCCGGTTGGTGGCAATAGGCTCGCCTCGCCCCCTATTACATAGGACTTAAACATAACTAGCGAAATGTGGGTACATGCTAAAGAAGCTTAAATTTTCGGAAAATTAATGGCGTAATGTTGTGTGTTTTATAAGATTTAAAAGAGGAAACAAGAATGGCGATTGCGCAAACATTTTGTTTAGGTCGGAGGTAAAAGTTGGAAATATGATATTGTTAGTTTTAGATTAAACGTAACATAAAGTGATTCGATAAACTGCTTTTTTAACCGACTTCAAAAAGGAGGAGGTTCTCAATTCGTCGGAACCTTTTTTTTTTTTTTATTTATGTTCCCCGATTACTCGAAGATGGCTGGACCGATTTGGATTTTTTTTGTTTTATTCGAGAGGGCATCACAGTTGGTCCCATATAAAATTGATTAAATTTTTTGGGTAGTTTTTGAGTTAGCTTCAATAATACGTATTTATTCCCCACTTTTATATGGATGATGTTCTAGTTTGTTTTGCAGATAGTGGTATTAGAATTTGTGTGGGGTAGGTACACAACTAAAAAGTGAAAAATAAAAACTTTTTTACAAAAAAATACAACCGACTTCCAAAAACAACACTACAAAGTGAAAAATAATTTTAATTTCGGAAGTCGGTGGCAAAAAACGAAAATATATTTAACTAGACACCGACTTCCGAAATTAAAGTTATTTTTCACTTTGTAGTGTTGTTTTTGGAAGTCGGTTGTATTTTTTTGTAAAAAAGTTTTTTTTCGTTTAACTGTTAAGAGTTAATGTTTTTAAAATTTTAAGTACTTCTGTTCCGATTTGAATTAAACATTTCGCTTATTAATTAAGATTAAAAAACTGCAAGTGCTAATCGACTTCTGTTGCTGACTGTACCTTGTTTACTATATAATACTTCCAAAAATTACACGAGATGAGGGTGTATTATTAATGATGATAATGATCGAACAACGATTCTATGATTGATTGCTTAATGATAATGACGTTTGCGCATGCGCACTTGCGCTCTAAAGCAACACTCGGCATTATTGTCGCAAAAACATTCTCGTGCAACAATCAACTCAGCCAATCGCAGTCCACTGCTGGACATAGGCCTCTCCAAGGTTGCGCAACAACACCCTGTCCTCCGCCTTCCGCATCCAGTCTGCCCCAGCCACTTTCTTCAGGTCATCGGTCCATCTAGCTAGGGGGCGTCCCACACTACGCTTACCGGTACGCGGTCTCCACTCTAGGACTCGTCTGCTCCACCGGCCATCGGTCCTTCGACAAACCAGGCCAGCCCACTGCCACTTCAGTTTGCTTACTTTGAAAGCTATGTCGGTTACTCCGGTTCTTTTCCGGATAACTTCATTCCTGATTTTATCCTTCAAAGAAACTCCGAGCATTCTCGTGCAACGTCACCATTCAATCGATTTAACTAATCTAAATGACCAACTACGGAACCCTAAACGTCTTGCGTTCCGTGTTCGTGTATTAACGCACGTGCAACTCCGATAAAAACGATATTTTTACTTCGAAACGATTTCAATTCATCTACCAAACGTGACTGGCAGAGTGCCCTTATTTATGTAAGCGAAAATAACGCTATTTATTACATTCAGGAACAAACATTTCTGTGTTAGTGGTAGGAAGAGAAATTAGTTTTATTTTCATCTTTTTAGGGTTCCGTACCTCAATAGGAATAAACTGAACCCTTGCAGGATCACTGCGTTGAAGACCCTTGTTTATAAGTATATAAATTATCAATTAGGTATGTTGAAACTGTTTGTACTCCCCGTCACTTGTCCCTACAGGTTCATTAGAAAACCAGCGTCAGGCAGCATCTGTCTGGCATTAATGCTGAAATGAACCTTTTTGGCGCAGCCGTGAGGTACACTATTGTTGTTAAAACATTATTTTCATTTTTTTTTCTTTTGTTTTTGTGTTTCACGAAGTGTGTCCAAATAAACGTTTTTTTTTTCTTTCTTTCTTTCTTTTGTTCTCAGGATCCCGTGGAGGTATCAAGTTGAAATAAATAAATATCAAATACGTAGGTCTATGGTCCCTTGGAGCTCTAAAAAATCAAGATTCTAAGTCAACGCAGTAAAAAAAAGTTATGCTACATATTTTGATACTCGCAAGTAAATCAAAACCTATAGGGTACTTCCCGTTGACCTAGAATCATGAAATTTGGCAAGAAGCAAGGTCTCACAGCACAAGTAAAGGAAAAAGTTCGAAAATCGTTTAATTTGTAATTTTATCGCATATAAAATTAAATTTTTGGGATTTCTAGTTTTTCACCTCAATATTAAGTTTCGTTTTTGGGATAAATTCTTTTCAACTACGGAACCCTTCATTGTGCGTGGTCCGACACGCACTTGGCCGGTTTTTTTTAAAACTATGAATAGGCAGTAAGTACTACCGACTCTAGAAATATATTTTACATTTATTTTGCTATTCTACTTTTGACTGCCTCATTGGTCTAGTGATCAAAGATATAATTGCGACGCCGGGTTGCATAGCAACAGTAATGTGCTTAAACCATCCATCTTCCTAGCTGTCATTAAGATAACGAAGACATTGTTGAAGCTTGTACTAACGTACGTATGCCTTTAACTAATGTCCTTGATCTAACTAACAGGACTAAAACTTAAGCATTAGTTTGATCGAAACAGCGCTACTGCTGAGCATGAGGTCCTGGGTTTGATTCCCGGGCCGGGAAAAGTGTTATTGGGTTTTTCCAGCAGGATTTTGTCAGTAACAGCCCGGAGTCAAGATTTGTGGCCGGTTGATGGCAATAGGCTCGCCCCCATGAGACTTAAACATAACTTGCGAAATGTAGGTGTAACTCTTAAAATGTCGATTGCACACCATGTGTACAGATAACAATAGAATTTCAATTGTGTCTGCTAATTAGCGCGCGACGGGTTAAGTGAAATAAAAAAAAATCGGGAGGTGTCGCGGAACACCCGTTTGGAACTCCGTTTGCTGTAGAAGAGAATAGAATAGAATACTCTTTCTTTTTTATTCTTTCCTTTTTTTTTTTCTTTCTTTGTTTTTTCTTTTTTTTTTTTTCTTTTTCTTTTTTTTTTCTCTTTTCTTTTCTTTTTTTTCTTTATATTATGTACTAGCTTTTGCCAGCGGCTTTGCCCGTGTGGATGTCGGAAAATATCCCACGGGAACTCACTACCGAGAATTCCTTCCTTATTCCTTGTCTACATTACAAAGGGAACCTCTGTGCAAAATTTCAGCTTTCTAGGTCCGAGGGTTTGCGCTGGGCGTTGATGAGTCAGTCAGTCAGGACTTCTTTTTTTATATAGAAAGATTAATACAGAGCAATCTATGGTCTGACTTTTAATTAGTTGCAGTAAAATGACACTTCTACTGTCATTTCGCTATCAAATAGGAATTTTTTTTAACGAAATGACAGCTAAGAAGTGTCATTTTACCGCAGCTAATTAAGGACGCTGTTACAAATGGGTAGTCAAATCATTACTTGTTTACACAAAAGTGTGTTTATTAAATAAAATGCTTTGCAATCTCAAAATGTTTTTTGGCCGAATTGTTGATAGATGTGCAAGGTACGATTCTAAACTATAAATATAATTTTAGGTAGGTATTTTTTCTCAATAAATGTACCGAAGTAAAAATTTTCACTTCGGTACATTTATTGAGAAATTATTTCTTAAAAAAAATATATTTATAGTTCAGAATCGTACCTTGCACATATATCAACAATTCGGCCGAAAAACATTATGAGAATGCAAAGCATTTTATTTAATAAACGTACTTTTGTGTAAAAAAGTAATGATTTGACTACCCATTTGTAACAGCGTCCTTAAAAGTCCGAGCATAGAGTATGGTCTCAAATATCAAGTGTTAAAAGTTTTTATTTTTAATACAGAGCAAAGAGTTTTAAGAGTTTTTGTTTTTGTAAAAAACAAATAATATGAACGCGTTTCCGTTCTCTTGACAATTTCTATCAGTCACCTCCTATCGCAAGCCGTATAAAGGTGCATCCACACTGAAGTTACTCAACGTTTGCAAGTGTTACTGGGCAACAACAGTTAACAAAAATTTATAGCAAAAGCCGCAAAAGATAGAGAAAGTTACTTAAGGCCCTATGATCTGGCACTCGAACCGTATTCAAACATAGTAAGTAATTATTTTAATCTTTTTATAACGACAAACTGAGCGAATTACGCTAAACAATCTTAGTACCTTTTTTTATGCTCATAACTTTTATTTATTTGTATGTACATAATAAATAAACTAACAGATTTAAAATAATAATATGTACAGTCAACAAAAGAGATATCTAGGCAGGGTATACTAACATATTTGTATGTGAATTGCTTCATGTTCAATTTCGTGTAAATATACAATTTTGTGCTGGTGTGTTACAATGTATTGCAAAAACACAGTAATATATTTATTATTGTACATGAAGCAATTCACATGCAAATATGTTAGTATACCCTGCCTAGATATCTCTTTTGTTGACTGTACATGGTATATAAAAAAGGAGGGGAAAGGATCATAGGGCTTCAAAAAATTCGTCCGCATTGCTGTCAACAGGAAAAGTGCCCAAAATTCTGGCAGCATTGCCACGTTGTATGGCAATGCTGATTCTTTGGCCAAAAAATAGGCCAGCTCTCTGGTCACGTCAATACCTTTTTATGTATATACAAAATAAGAAATAAATGTCTGTTTTATAGCTATGAGATTGATTAAACATTACGAAAAGAGGTAACTTTGGGATTTTTTTCAATGCAGCAAAGTAAATCTAATCGTGTTAGTAAAAGCGATTGCGATGAATTTTATAACACTGTCTTTTATTTTTAAGTTTGCCATGGATTCAAAAAACTAGTAAGCGCAGTCTCTGTCAGGTCATAGCGCCTTAAATATTATCATGTGGCAAAATGTTGCTCAGCAAAAAATAACTGCGCTGTGGATGCACCTCTAAAAGAAGTTCGTTCTAATATTTTGAATTTGAAAATACACCTTTGCCTATCGCTTCGGGGAATAGAGGCGTATTGTTATGTAAACAAACTCTACGCTTCGAGAGATTTTTTCAGTTAAAAACATTTTCGGTATTTCGTAGTTCACTTACAGTTTGTTACGGCAGCCGCCACATTTACTAACCGTACCGACCGAAAGTTGGGAACTGTTATTTCGTAGGCACGGCCTGTGTGGCGACTTCCTAATTAATTATGAATGAATAATGGCCACCGCAGGCTAGTGGGTCTGTGTGAATTTTGAATTACTCTGATGTATGGAAGACTTTGACCAGTTTTAACGGCCTCGACTTACCAAGTCGTCTGGTCGTCGGTTCGAATCCAGACAGGCGCTTTACTTTCTGTAAATTGTTTTTTCATCACTGCTCTCAAAAGGGTGAAAGAAAACATCGCTCGCCTTTTCACTAATGTTTAAATACTCGTAGTAAACAGTGTCATAGTTTCGCTTCTCCAATTATAATGATGCGAATTATACTTAAAAGCCTAGTCTTCCATCATTATCAGCCTATAATGTTCCCACTGCTGGGACACAGGCCTCCTCTCTTCGAGAGGGAGTGGGCTGTAATCTACCAGGAGGGCCTAGTGCGGGTTGGTAGATGTCACAATATGTCTTCGAATTTTTTGGTTCTAGGACGTATCAGGTTCCTCACGATGCATCTTTCAGCCAGATTTGAACTCACTACGTCGATTTCTTGAAAATTATTAAATAAGCGATATTTTCTGAACTGTTGAGAATATCCCAACTTTTAAATTTTTAAATGATAGGAGAAAAGCAAACGACTTGAGAACCTCCTCTTTATTTTTCGTCGATTAATTAAACGTGTACTTACTTTTGGATGATCTCGAACCGGCACGACGACTCGCACGCAGACTTTGACCGGCTTGTCTCGAGTGATATCCAGCATCCTTCTCTCACCTCGCCATTCACCTGGGAACAATGAGAAAGAAGGTTTAATATCAAGATCTTAAGTGGGCGCACTCAGAGAGGTGGCAACGACGCAAATAACTGTGCAAGAACAGGCATCTTCTGGGCACGCTCGTTCCATCATAGACTTCATCCATCGCTTTCCATCAGGCATGATCGGGTTCAAGAAGCAGGCCCAGTGGGTAAGCAATTTTTTTTTAAATGACAAATATTTCGCTATTTTGATTAACTTATGAATACTACTAAATGAAATGAGAGTCTCAAACACATTTTTTTTTTACAATTTTAAAATAAATAGTTTTGAAGTTATTTATGAAAAAAATCTTAAATACAATATACAATCTAACAGTAAAGTAATTATATATTATGTACACGGCGGGCTGTGTTGGGGCGCCTGCTGCAGGTGTAGAAAACCTCAAACGGCGCAAAATAACAACCTTATTGAGAAGATTCTCAATAAGGTTGTTATTTTGCGCCGTTTGAGGTTTCAACCGAGGTTTGAGGTCCGTGTGTTTCAACTCCAAACGGCTCAAACATATAGATATATGTTTGAGCCGTTTGGAGTTGAAACACACGGACCTCCTGGGCCGTGGGGTCCAGGTGCTCATCGAGTGTTTCGCGACATCGCCAAGCGGTTGGTCGACTCTTCACGTGACCAGTGGGCTGGCCTATTTTTAGGCCAAAGAATCAGTATTAACATCCAACGGCCACGCTGCACGCCTTTTGGGCACTTGTCCCACTGACAGCGATGCGGACGATTTTTGATGCCCAATGAACTTTTCGAAAAATATAAAATGCCGTTATTTTTGCAGTTCACAACACAACTACAAATTATGACCCATTTCAAATTACAAACAAATTGTAGGAAATCCTGTAGTAATTTTGTTTGACTTTGACAAACTATCCCGAATTGTTGCGAATTTCTGCCACGGCATGCGCTGTGATAGTTTTACTGTACCCCTACCATGCACTTCTCACATAGCGAATAGGCCTCCCCTTTTCTTCTGCTACACTTTCTTTTCCGTGTGAAAAGTTTTTTAAAAGTATAGTTGCATATTCAGTGTTAGACAAATTAATCAAGACAGCGAAATGTTTGGCAGGTATTTGCCACGTTGTCAACTTTCAGAATGAATTACGTCAGTTAAGCGAGAATTCGATCTTGACACCTGTCAGTTTGACAATTCGTAGTGGTAATAAGGATCAAATTCGCAAAACACATATGAGTTAGTATGAAACTGACAGGTGACAAAAAAGGATTCTCTCGACGGCCTTACTGTAATTGTATAGCACTGGTAAGTATACCTACACAAGGGACAGTTGTTCACATTGACAGATACCCTAACTGGGTACGTGATATGGCTAAGGCTGTTCTCAGGCATAATACCACACTGACGAGGATATACTTTTGAAATGTGGGAGGCTTCCGCACAGGGGCTTCGCCGGAATGAACCAAGACAAATCTTGTCGTTAGCCGATATCACCATTGGCTTAGTGATATGAATGAGATAGTTCTCAGTCAAATCACTTAACCGATTAGAATATATTTTTGAGGATAATTTTTGGTCAAGCCACGAGGGGTTAAACAAAAAATTGCTGTCGAAGATGTTGAGTCGTTCCAAATCTTCTGGTCGGCAACGGCGAGTTGAACGAGATGGATAGTAAAGTCCTTTTGAAATCGCAGAATTTTTCGACGTCACGTCTTGGCGAGCCATTATTTCACTTTTTGACACTTTTCTTGATGAGTCTGGTGAGGAATATTGAAGAAACCAGTAATATAGTTAGGTATTGGCTTGGTAACCACACAGCCCGTTCCTACAATATTTGAGTATAATTTCTATCAGCAATTATCGAGATGAGGTCTTTACTCAATGACTGCTGGTTTTAATCTGAGCATGTTTTACAAAAACCACCCAGTTTTATATATTTTGCAACCTATGGGTAAAAAAGGTTCCCAGTTTTTTGTAAAGAAATAAAGAAAGAAATTCGACGAAACTTCCAAAGTTACAGAAGCTTCTCAAAAACGTGAACAACGTGATGGATTGAGAAATCTTTTGGAAGAATGTACAATAGGTTAATATTCTTTACTTACCAGCTAAAATTTTGTAACAAACAAGCGTTGAGAAAATTTCAAAGTAGACGCTTTTTTGGCTTCGGTAAACAACTTTTTTTTTTACGAAACCAACGTTTTGAAATGACCAAGCATTGTAAATTGGCCTAGTATTTTTTGGATTCAGCAGTTACTTCTAATTTTTGAAAATCTGGAGGAGCTCGTGGCTAAGTAATAAAAGCCACATGGGTCGATCCATCAGGTTAAGCTACGCTTGCCGGGGTTGGTCAGTGGATGGGTGACCATCTTTATTTACCGAGACTCCTCCGTGCCTCGGAAAGCATGTTAAGCCGTTGGCTGTCATTCGTGGATCTTTGACAGTCGTTACGGGTCGTCAGAAGCCCGAAAGTCTGACAACCAGTCTTACCAAAAGGTATCGTATTACCCAGTTACTGGGTTGTGGAGGTCAGATAGGCAGTCGCTCCATGTAAAATAAGAAGCTGACCCCAACATAGTTGGGAAAAGGCTAGGCAGATTGATTTGAATTCTATTTTTGAAAATCAGTGCTCTTATGAAAAAATTTAAAGTTGTCTATTTTATTTATTTATTGATAAGTAATATTAAGGAAAGAAAGAATAACATTTATTTGGGACCAGTTCATGAAACACGAAATACAAAACAAAAAAGTGAAATGCATAGTGTGTGCCTCACAGCTGCGCCAAAAAGTCCATACGTCAGCATATAAGGCACACTGATGATATCTAATTAATATTTGATGGATGTTTAATAACTAGTTGCGGTATAATTGCGTAGCTACATAGTTTTTAGTAAACAAACACTAAAAACTTATAACAACTAGATATAGTAAATTAAATGTGACGATTTTCTGCACATCAAGCCATTTGTGACACCCGAAAAAGATCATCCAATACTTACGGAGAAGATGACAGATCTATTCTTTATAAGAAGCCTTGCAGCTGCATTAAAACTATATAGACTTTTTTTTTAACAAGCTAGTGCAGAAAATTTTGAGTACGTTGCTATTGGTCCACGTAATCAACATAAAGTATATTCCACACAAACCAAACGCTGTAGTTACGTGAACATTCAGTTGAGTCATCGACTATCTGCGCGTCGCACGTGTTTTAGTGAGTGAACCAGACGATATTGTTTGTGCGAGAATCATGGCGGACATGTTTCCTGTACAGTTAATTTTAAAAGTATTGAATATGGACGGGCCTTAACAATTTCAAAACAAAACAAAGGCGTTGGCCCCACCCCGACCAATGACACATCTCACTCTGTCAATATCGGAAATGTGCAAGAGACATAACTCAGTACTCGTTTGTTAAAAAAAACAGACTATATATTTTTCGAGCATGGCATAGCATAATTAGCCACTATAATTATGTTCCCACTGCTGGGACACAGGCCTCCTCTGTGTGAGAAAGTGTGGGCTAAATCCACCACGCGGGCAACTCGTAAGACGGGCCCGATACTACTGGGCCACCACTGTTTTTAGCATGGCAACAGCAGTAGGAACCCAAACAATAAACTATGTATGGATTTTCGTTATTGGAACACGTTGAAGATAGATATTGATTCAGGATAATTATTATGAGGGTTGTTGCGTTCTGTCACCTCTTACGCTCACACCGGGCCAAATTTTTAAGAATGTTAAATGAAAAGATATTTTTTTGAAAAATGTAATTAATTAACGGACCAATAAATAATATTAATTTAATAGGTAATTATTAAAAACACATTTTTATTGTAGCGTTTATCGATCTCATCTCAAAAACAGATAATAATTTTTGAGCTGAGTTTATTGATAATACAATAGAAATGTGTTTTAAATAATTAGGTACGGTCAGCAACAGAACTCGGTTAACACTGCTACTTTTTAACATCATCTAAATTAACACAAAATGATTCGACAAACTGCTTTTTTTTCGTTTAACTGTTAAGTGTTAATGTTCTTAAAATTTTAAGTACTTCTGTTCCGATTTGAATTAAATATTTCGCTTAATAATTAAGGTTAGAAAACTGCAAGTGTTAATCGACTTTTGTTGCTGACTGTACCTATTAAAGTAATATTATTTACTAGGTCACTAATTGATAACATTTTTCAAAAAAGCGTCTTTTTATTTAAAAATCTCAAAAATTTGGTCCCATATGAGCGAGAGAGGTGATAAAATGCGACAGCCCTCTTAACGAACTTTATTTCAGTTTAGAAAGTGTAGGTGGGTCAATGACCGCTATTGCCATGCTAAAATGCGACAACTATAGCTGAAGCTAGAACTTATTTTACAGCTAAAATTATAGCTGTAAATGCCAGGACCACTTCTCTCGGCTATTTAACCAGGCCGACCAAAGTCCTGGTGTTAGGCACCTGTCCCACCGCCGGCGATTAACGAGAAGCGAGTTCAGCTAGCAACCAAAAACTAATTGGCGAGCAACGTGCAGCGAGTGCACGAGCGACGGCGACGAGCGTTACTCGCTGGTATGCGTACCTATGTCCCAAGCGAGTGTTCTGCTTGCCAAGCGAGCGTCGCTGAGCGAGTACTCTCTTTGATGCCTCTAGTGGCTGTCACAAGCAAGTACTCGCCGGGCAGTGTGAGCAGTCAGCGAATTACCATTAATTGATTTATTAATTACAAAGATTGTAGGTCCCATATGTGAGTAAAAGAAATACGTATTATTTTACTTTCACTTGAACTTTTGTACGTTTTTTGAGCAAGAAAATCGTTGATATTCTAGTCGCTTCCTCGCCGGCGGTGGGACAGGTCCTTAAGGACGGGTGAACTTCAGTAACTTTTCAAATAGCAAATCCCATAGGACACAAATAGTGAAAATACTTAATGTTCCGTATTAGTTTATTTGTTTCGCGTTATTCTGTACGCGGGTAGTTTGAAATTAGTTTGAAAACAAACAGTCAGTTGTGTTGTTTTAGCGATAAGGGTGGTAGGGTGTTAAGCCCTGACTCTTTTGTAGACCGACAAATTATTATCTATATTTCGCAGTAAGATGGCTGTAGCCGTGATATAGTCATATCCCTAGGGATATAGCTATATATCTTAATGTACAGTCAACAAAAGAGATATCTAGGCGGGGTATACTAACATATGTGAATGTGAATTGTTCATGTTCAATTTTATATAATATGACTATGTTTTTGCAATACTCCTACATTGTAACACACCAGCACAAAATTGTATATTGTCACGAAATTGAACATGAAGCAATTCACATACAAATATGTTAGTATACCTGCCTAGATATCTCTTTTGTTGACTGTACCTAGTTATATGAAAACTGTCAGAGTGCCCTAATTTTGTTACTGCGACCAATTTCGACGTAGCGCTCGCCAGCCGCTACCGCGCACCGCTCGCTTCGCTCGTTTGACTCGCGCGTGTTAGTCACACTTCTAACCTAACCTTTTTTTTTTTTTTGACGCTGAGAAATGCATTACGCATCCGCGCTCGTGGGGGACGAGACGGGGTATGTGGGACTCCTGTCGGAATGACAGTATACCCACTAAAACTCAGCGGTGTTCCCACATCGCCGTGATGGGAGGGCCATGGGAAACCGGCTGAGCCTTTACTTCCACAACCCTCCCGGCGCATGCCCGCCTAGTTGGTGGGCCCCGCATGCCCCCCCGGATGGGGGGCTACGGGTTTGACCGGGAACACCTGGCTATTCCCGTCCGACACTGGTGGGGGCCCGTTGCCTGAAAAATCAAAATGCCAAAATGGTGAAAAAAAAACGATCAAGCGCAAACTTTTTTTTTCACCATTTTAAAGACAATTTAACTATTTATCTTTTATTATACCATGTTTTAATATAATACCTTTTGTTTTATGTATAATAAATTAATAATGTGTCTAATTTGGGACAGCGAGTGTGGCGAGTCCTATTACTGGGTAGTGACGTAACACGCGTTACGTGAGCTCAGCACAGAATACGCAAGCTATGCACACAAGGCCGTTGACATGCTGATGGTACCCGCTGTCGCGGACAGTCGTTACAGGTAGTTAGAAGACCAAAAGTCTGACAACCAGTCTTACCAAAGGGTATCGTATTACCCAGTAACTGAGTTGTGGAGGTCAGATAGGCAGTCGCTCCATGTAAAATACTGGTATTCAGCTGCATCTGGTTAGACTGGAAGCCGACCCCAACATAGTCAGCGTAACGTTTTTAATATTTTTTTTATGTTAAATCATTCTTAAAGAGAGTAAATAAATCGTTGGTGTAGTGGTCACAACTCCAAATTTTTATGCCCTCTGAAAATAGTATTTAATTTGTATTTAATTCACAAAGCACATTATCAAAACTAAATCTCTTAGGCTGCCTGTCCACCGGAGCGGAGCGAGCCTGCGGAGCGGAGAAACGGAGAAATATTAACCAATAGAAGCGCGAGCGGACGGCAGAGTGGAGCCGAGTTAAAATTCTATTGGTTAATATTTCTCCGTTTCTCCGCTCCGCAGGCTCGCTCCGCTCCGGTGGACAGGCAGCCTTAAGGTGAAGACGCCAGAGTAGACCGAGAAAATTTGAATTTCGCGGGCTACCTTACTTAGCGGCGAAATAAATAAAAGTTGCAAAATGTGGGTGTACTTACTACTTACAACTCTGCCTCTCCTTCGGGATATACGGGCGTGATGTTATGAAATGTCATGTAAATGTAAATATTGGCTTTAGAATTGAAATTATTGTTGTCAGTCGTTGATGTAGGGCTGTCCCATTTTGTCACCTCTCTCGCTCATACGGGACCAAATTTTTAAGAATGTTAAATGAAAAGATGCTTTTTTGAAAAATGAATCAATTAGCGAACTAGTAAATAATGTTAATTTAATAGGTAATTATTAAAAACACATTTTTACTGTGGCAGTTACTTAACTCATCTCAAAAACAGATAATACTTTCTGAGCTGAGTTTATCACACTTCACACTAATATTATAAAGGCGAAAGTTTGTAAGTGTGTGTGTGTGTGTATGTTTCTTACTTCTTCACGCTCAAACGGCTAGACCGATTTGGATGAAATTTGGTATGTAGACAGCTTATACCCTGGATTAACACATAGGCTACTTTTTATCCCGAAAAAATGTAGTGCTCCTGTTGGATGAGCAAGAAATTCAAATATATTTGCTACTCTTTCAAACTCAAACGCCTCGACCGATTTTGATGAAATTTGGTGTGGAAGTAGCTGACCCTCTGGATAAACACATAGGCTACTGTTTATCTCGAAAAATAGAGAAAGATCGAAAGAAAGAAAAGTATTTATTGTGACTAGCACAGGAAGATCACCAACTAAATTAAAATCTCAATAATAAAACTTTGAAAACTAAACAAAACAAAAATAAATAATTACACTATCACACTAATATTATAAAGGCGAAAGTTTGTAAGTGTGTGTGTATGTTTGTTACTTCTTCACGCTCAAACCGCTAGACCGATTTGGATGAAATTTGGTATGTAGACAGCTTATACCCTGGATTAACACATAGGCTACTTTTTATCCCGAAAAAATGTAGTGCTCCTGTTGGATGAGCAAGAAATTCAAATATATTTGCTACTCTTTCAAACTCAAACGCCTCGACCGATTTTGATGAAATTTGGTGTGGAAGTAGCTGACACTCTGGATAAACACATAGCACACATAGGCTACTTTACATCCTGAAAAAATGTAGTGTTCCCGTGGGATGAGCAATTTTTTTTTTAATACTTTTCTCACCGATTAAATAATACACGTTTTAGTGTTTCTCATAAACCGCGGGTAACACCGCGGGGCGCAGCTAGTTAGTTATCATATCAAAATAGAAATGTGTTTTTAATAATTAGGTTTCAATTAATATTATTTACTAGTTCGCTAATTGAATGCATTTATCAAAAAAGTGTCTTTTTATTTAACAATGTTAAAAATTTGGTCCTATGTGAGCGAGAGAGGTGACAAATTGCGAAAGCGCTCTTAAAAGATTGTACAATCTAACTCATAAATCATAAAATAAACATTCTACTGACAGGTAATATCAATATTATCATTAAAGTGAAACGTATCTGTCATCAATCACATCTACAAAATACATATTTAGTGAATCAAATAAAACGTAATTCGATTTTATACCAATCGACTTTTCAGAATCGTTCAGCCACATTTAATTTTTGACAGCTGTCATTTTGCCCGCCAATTTTATCGCCTAGCACCGAAACCGTTTAGTGTGATGAAATGGATAGGTTTAATGTGTAGATTTGATAAAATGTCGCAGTGGTTAAGACTTCGCCTGTCATTCTTATCAATTTTATCAATGTTATAATGTAAAAGAATATTCAATTTTACCTTAACCTATTTTATAGTTTAATCAATTTTAATTTAATTTTAATGTAACTTTTTACCGATGTTACCTACCTTATTCCTCTGATTAATTTTTATCCATGTGGTGTTTATCTATAACTTATGCACTGTTTTTTTACTTTTAAAAATGGGTTATTGGTGAACCTAATAAAAATAAATAAAAAGACTGGTTGTCAGACTTTTTAACGACTGTCAAAGATCTACGAATGACAGCCGGTACCAACAGCTTTGTTTTCCGAGCCACGGAGGGGTCTCGATTTGTAATGGATTGTCACCCATCCACGAACCGACCGCGGCAAGCGTAGCTTAACCGTCGATCGACTCTTGCAGCTGTTATCTTTTAGCCATAAGCCCCACTCCACACAAACATAAAATATACTGCTAAAAATATAACCCTTCTTTTTGGCTTTATCGTAGTCGGGTAAAAACTCTAATACGTCAACAATATCAACACCAATCCAATAATGACATACCTCTCCGCTCCTATCGTGCTTTTCAACCCACATCCGCTATATTTAATTCACATTTTGACACCTGTCATTTTGCCCGCCAATTCGACCTTTGACCATTTATTTTTCAACATAATCCCGTGTCAAAACTAGCACAGCTGTGAAAACATGAATGATTAATTTTGACGTAGATTTAGAAATTTGTTTTATTATTGATAGGAAGGATTTAGTTGTTATAGTTAGTTTTTTGGAACGGGTGATTTTAGAAAAACAGACCTTATATTTATTTGTGTCGAATACAAACGAAGTCGTGACAGGCAGTAATACTTATCGTGTTCTTTTTTTACACAACCAATCCACGAAGATAATTTAAAGAGCAAAAGTTTTTCCACGTTTAATTAAATATAAATGTATTGTTGAAGTTACTCGTAGAAATAAATTAAAATGCGTTAAGTTCTTTCTTTACAATTAGGTAGAAATTTAAAGGCCGCACAAACTGTGCGTCTTGTCGATACGTTCCGTCTTGATGCTGCAACAAGACGCAGAGATGTCGTTTGTGTCAGCGTTCATTTACTTTGAATATTCGACGCCCTTTGACGTCCGATTTGAAAACAGCGATATCGAACGTATCCATGTTGAGATTCACAACACAAACACACGTGCACCTTCCTCAGCGCTCGCAGTAAAACTGACGCTGACCTGTCGGGCTGTCGCATGCGACTGTCGTCAGGTGTTCGCGTGCACCGTTCGTCTTGTCGGTGCGACAAATAGCAAGAGTGTGCGATTCCTCGCCAGTCATTACGACTCTGCAACTCGACGCCAAGTATGAAGCATGCTTTGAACAAATCTATGAAAATTGTCGGCCGCAGCATGTCGTCGTTGCGTCTCATCGTCAAGCTGTCGCAGTTGCGTGTCGCATGGCGTGCGAGGCAGCTTTCTATTTTTTTCTAGTTGGCAATAAAGTGTATTTCTGTGCAGTTTAGATTGCGTGCTTTTTATAATAAGAAAAATTTATTTAAAGAGGAGAATTTCTAATGGAAGGTTGACCATTGAATTAGTATTTTTATTTGAAAATTAAAGTTTGACGACTGAAGTTTTTCTTTTCCTTCACATTTTTAAATGGTGGTGAGATTATTCGCATGTAATTTTTTAGTTAATTAAATAAATTTTCTAGAACACAAACACATTAAACTGAGGTAAAGCAGGTTAGTTAATTATCACAAAAAAAAAAATGGAATGATTGAGTCTTTTTGCATGGTTCTACGTCGAGTTTGTAAATTCAAACTCACTAATCACACTAATATTATAAAGTCGAAAGTTTGTGAGTGGGTGTGTGTTAGTTACTTCTTCACGCTCAAACGGCTGGACCGATTTGGATGAAATTTGGTATGTAGATAGCTTATACCCTGGATTAACACAAAGGCTACTTTTTATTCCGACTTACGCGGGTGAAACCGCGGGGCACAGCTAAATAATAATTTGACTGAAAAAGACCTGTAGTGTCAAGTTTCTTTGAAGTTATTTTAAAGGACTACTTTCGGTTCAAATATTTTCAACGATGTAAAACTATTTACATAACATCACGCCTGTAATCCCCAAAGAGTTAGGCAGAGGTGTACCTATAGTACGGTCAGCAACAGAAGTCGGTTAACACTGCTACTTTTTTTTTTTTTTTGAAAATGGTTCGATAAACTGCTTTTTTTTCGTTTAACTGTTAAGAGTTAATGTTCTTTAAATTTTAAGTACTTCTTTTCCGATTTGAATTCAGTATTTCGCTGAATAATTCAGATTAAAAAACTGCAAGTGTTAATCGACTTTTATTGCTGACTGTACACCCACATTTCACCAGTTATGTCTAAGTCCATGTAATAGGGGGTGAGCCTGTTGCCATCAACCGGGCACAAATACAATCTACGCGCTGCTATTGAGCAATTCCAGATGAAAAACCCAATAACACTTTTCTCAACTTGGGAAGTGAACCTAGGAAGCTCGGCAGTAGCACTTGCGACCACTAGTCCAACGAGGAGGTAAGCTGTTTAATATGATTAAATATTTAAAATGTGGTAACCCTGAGATAAAAATGAGGAAAGAGAGTGTATATCTTTGTGGACCTTTTAGTTGACCCTTGACCCCGAGCGGTCCTTGACATTTACCTAAATTGAGGTATCAAACGGATGTGGGTAGTCCGGTGTCAGATGTAATAGCGGATAGGACGTAACCTTATCAAACATTAGCCTATAACAGTATTCACAGTCCGCGAGGCCTAAGTTGAGCTTTTCATTTGTGTGAGTGCACATAGATAGTGTAGGTGTGACGTCCGGCCTTGAGCGCGACGCGTCCTTTGCTTGTTTTAAAACCGGTTTATACTGCTTTTTGGCAATCGGCCTGAGGCGCGGTACTTCCAACATTCGGAAGTCTCCCAAAAAGGTCCTAAGTATCGGTACTTCAAACCAAGAGATTCCATTAAACTATTAACGTCAATAACACATTTCACCTGCTCTAAAGTTGGTATATTTTACACATAACGAACCATGATATGTAGATATCGCACTAGCGTGCGCAAATTGTTGCAGATAAATTCAGACAATTGTTGTAATTTGATTTAGTCGGCTAATAGCAGCGAGCGAAACAAAACGTGTCCATGGCGTGACAATAATATATCTAAAAGGCGAAGCTATCTCTTTCTGTATCATACGTTTCGTATTACCTATCGCAGTCATAGTTGAAAACTACTATACACCTTTGTAATAACAACGCAACGATCTGAACACCACTCAGTATAAATATAGCGTATCTTTCCTTTGATAACCAAGATATCGGGCAGTTTTATTGGGTTTTTCCATCTGGATCACTCCGCAAAATCATTTAAGTAAAAAGCGACTCTTGCTACGACATAATAGAGTGCCATTCAGGTCGGACAACGCTTCATTACCTACAGTTATATTCACCTATAAGTTGCCTCTCTTTCTATCGCGTAACTCTTATACCTTCTGACTTGTTAGGGTCGTCTTCTTTTACAACGCGGCGCGTGAGTGAGTATCGAACTAACGTGCGAGCCGGCCGGTGCGCGGCAGCCCACACTGAATTGACCCAGTGAGATGAGCCCGCCGCGTACTTGTAGCTTCGTAACTAAACTGAGGAGTGTCCCATCTGTTATAATCTGTGGTAGCAGCCCGGAGCCTGGATTAGTGCCCGGTTGATGGCAATAGGCTCGCCCCCTATTACATGGGACTTAAAAACATAACCGTCGAAATATGGGTGTACAGACACCAGCAGGTTAAGCCACCCGAAACTGTCAAACTTTCGCAATCAACCTTGAACCTAATACTTTAGCGATAAAGATGAAAATCTATTAAAGAAATTTGACAGATGTGCTGGCGTCTGTACTATAGGCACACTTCTGCCCAACTCTTCCGGGAAACAAAATGCCATGTTATATAGAACCAAGACAAAGTGCAGGCATAAAGAAAGGCATCTTTCTCATCTCATTTTCCCGTAGTCAAGGTAAGCAACATTTCAAGTTACAGCAACTTAAAACGAACATACATCCTCCATACCTGAGGGACTTAAACACTGCAACTTTGCCGACGTTCCGAACCGGACGCTAGTGTTGCCAACGTATGAATCAATAATACTTTACGCTTCCGGCAAAATGGAGGAGGATTTCCGCAGTTGAGTTTCTGAAGGGATTATCAAGATGGCCGTTCGGATTACAATACCTGCCTATTATTGCCCCATCGCAAGGCAAAGTACTCTTCTCATACAGAGAAGGCACGAGCATTGATCACCACGCTTGGTCAAGACGGGTTGGCGATTTCAGACTTATATTACCCACTAGCAGACCCGCCAGAAGATGACCTGTCAAAATTTCAATTTCTTTAATATCTACAATTTTTTTTTAAACCAACTCGGTAAACAAGAGTAATAAAACAAAAACAAAATTCAAATCGGTCAAGTCGTTTTTGAGTTTTAGCGAGACTAACGGACAGCAATTGACTATTATACAACATTATTTTTAGTATATGCGAAACCTGAATATAGTTTGTTCAGAATAAATAACTGAATAGATTCCAATAATTTTTATACCGTGTTATGTTTTGCCCCAAAAATCTTTAAAAAAGGTTACAATATGGACACCGCGCGAAGAACAAAAGTCACTGCAGGTCATAGCGGCACTAGGCACGGGCGCACAGCGGGCACCGCGTGGTTGTTATGTTTTTGTACGGAAAACCAGGTAACATAACAAGCTTTGATTTTTCATGATACAGTTTTGAAATTTTGTACATAGATTCTTTACATAAAAATACTACACGTGTTTCGGGTTTCGCAAGGGTTATTGGAAACATGTCACGATTCCTTTAAGGGGTGATAGTAGAGGTCATTAAGTATCAAATCACTCACGGGTACACGGGTCAAAAATGAACCACCTTCGAAATATTTTATTTTTTCAAAAAACATTGGACTTGAAATTTGATTGGTTTTTCTTTCCTAATAAATCTAGTTCAGTCATTTTTCAACGTATCCAAAAAGGTATAAGTATAGTAGTATAGTTGGATAGCTCATAAAGCGTAGATGTTTATGAAATAGTACGCCGATAAAGCTCCATAGTAATTTTATTGTAGTAAATTTGCAATTTGATACGAAAGACAAAAAATATGAAGATTGTTTCGATAAAAAAAAAAAAAGAAAAAAACAAAAATTTATTACCTACTGTACCAACTACATAGTTTATAAACTCTTCCACAGCTTTGGCTGTTTGTACAACTTAAAAAATTACAAAAATAATTTTATTTAATTTTTTTTTTTTTTTGTCTTTGGTTACATAATACACATATCTTTTTTTCGAGCGCGTGTTTCGTGCTTTATTGACATTTACGTAAAGAATTATTGTTATAACTTCAAACACGCTCGCTCGCTTGTGAATTAAACAGAATGAATTACATTGATATGGTTGTGTTAGGTGTGCGAAGTGTGTGATGTGTGTGGGGTGTGTGAGGTGTGTCAAGTGTGTGTGGTGGTTCGATTTTGGAGTAATTTTGTTAATTAAGGTACAAGATTGATTTTATTTTATGAATTATTGTTATTGACATGAACAAGGACTAATTAGAAAAGCAAAAAAAAATAGTTTTTTTTTAAATCAATTTTCAAATTTGTATATCCAGTTTTTTGGAAAAAAAAATATTTCCTGGTAATTTAACCCCATAATTATCGAGCAAATTATGATAACATGTTTGCGCTGTAGTAAAACTAATAAAAGACAATATTTACGCTTAAAGTACACGCCACTGATCATTGTTGTCATTATTCCAATGTTGGAAAAAACGCATCTAAAGGCACGGACACACAAGATATCTCCTCCACTAATGAACGAACCGCTTAGCGCTAATGCAAGCAGATAGTCCACTAATGACCCTTATGTATATGGCTTTAATACCTTGCTTTCGACAATTTGTATGTGTGTATCGATTTTGTAATTGTACAATGCAATTTTGGGAGCAAAGTGTGGTTTGTATAAAACCTACGATACCTACATAAATCGGCTTTTACGGCAGTACACATGTCATAAAGAGGATCTCATGGCTAAATAATAACAGCCGCACGGGTCGACCCATCAGGTTAAGCTGCGCTTGTCGGGGTTGATCCGTGGATGGGTGACCATATTTACATACCGGGACTCCTCCGTGCCGTTGGTCCCAGCTGTTATTCGTGGATCTTTGTTACGGGTCGTCAGAAGCCCGAAACTCTGACTACCGTCTTACCAAGGGGTATCATATTACCCAGTTACTGGGTTGTGGAGGTCATATAGGCAGTCACTAAAAATGTAAAAAACTGGTATTCAGCTGCATCCGGTTAGACTGGAAGCCGACCCCAACATAGTTGGGAAAAGGCTAGGCAGATTGAAATCGGCTTTTATGAATTTAAGCAATAGTTAAGTAGAATTAAAAAAAATATTTCCAAGAAGTTCTAATCAGGCACTGAGTTGGAACGTGCATGGAAGTTAGTATCACAAAACTTTTTCACAATCCCACAATTGTGAAAAATTGTTTTTGGCTAATCAGAAATTACACTAATATTATAAAGGCGAAAGTTTGTGAGTGTGTGTGTGTGTTTGTCTGTTTGTTACTTCTTCACGCTCAAACGGCTGGACCGATTCGGATGAAATTTGGTGTGTAGATAGCGTATACCCTGGATTAACACATAGGCTACTTTTTATTCCGGAAACTGCGGGGCGCAGTTAGTTACATATATATCTCAGGCGTCTTTGAATTACACGTTGCACTTTTGATGTGCTCCTGAAATTTTGAGTTGAGCTATACGACTGTTGACAAATGCTTGCACTGACTGGACAGGTGCATTCAAATTTGTATGGTTCTTTCCTCAAAAGACCATTTCAGACATGGATCTACATGGTCCTCACATGATCTGACCAAGATTATGTCCGGACTTTGACCCCTTTTTTTTGTGGATGGAGAATCATCATTTGACTTCTCCCGCTCTGGGCGCAGCGGGAGGGCGTGTCAGACTTTTACTGACTAAAACCCACCCGTGTTCCTTCAGTTACCCGTGTCAGGGCCACGGTATCTCTTTCGAACAACCCGCGACCCTGGCAGCAGACTTTGACCCCTGAGTTTGTTTCGCCATTTCTTCTCAGGGTAGTCAGATTTTTTTTTCATACGACGTGTAAAAGTGATTGCGATATCCTATTTACAGAATAAATAATTTCATTTAATTTCATTTCATTTCAATATCAAAATCCGCTCGTTGAAACAAAGAGTAAGTACCTAAATGAAGCTCATACAGTCACACCACACTTACACATGAATTCAAAAATCCTCATCAAACAGTCGTCGTGTCTATATTTTTTAAGCATGCTAATTGCCACTTCAACATGGCGGCCGCTATTCAAAATGTAGATCAAATAATGTAGGTAGATGAAAAATTTTCCACGTCAAATGCAAACCTAGGGCCTGCACTCACTGGCGGCACGGCACAGCAACGGATTTTTATGCGTCGAATAGGAATGTAACTTAATAATCGCACTAATATTATAAAGGCGAAAGTTTGTGAGTGTGTATGTGTATGTAGGTGTAATAACACCTACATGCTCAAACGGCTGGAGCGATTTGATGAAATTTGGTATGTATGTACATAGCTTATACCCTGGATTAACACATTGGCTACTTTTTATCCCGGTCTACGCAGGTGAAGCCGCAGGGCGCAGCTAGTATAAAATTAAAATTGAAACAATGACAATCACTATACAAAGCTGCGGTATGCTAAGGCATGCCGTGTCATTGAAATTTCAATTTTACTGTCATAGTATTACCTACTTAAGCTATATAATCATAGCTCGTAGCTAAGTAATAACAGCCGCACGGGTCGATCGATCAGGTTACGCTACGCTTGCCGCGGTTGGTCTGTGGATGGGTTACCATCTTTACATACCAAGACCCCTCCGTGTCTCAGAAAGTACGTTAAGCCGTTGGTCCCGGCTGTCATTCGTGGATCTTTGACAGTCGTTACAGGTCGTCAGAAGCCTGAGAGTCTAGCAGTCAGTCTTACCAAGGGTTATCGTAAATCAAATTTTGCTTGCCCATGTGACGGCAGAGCATGGAGTACTTACTCTAATACGTATAACATCTATACCATATACCCATGTTGGCAAAGAAATAAATGATTTGATTTGATTTGATCGTATTACCAAAACTGAACGGAACTGGGTTGTGAAGTCGCTCCATGTAAAATACTGTTATTCAACTGCGTCCTGCGTCCGGATAAACTGGAAGCCGAGCCCAACATAGTTGGGATTTTTTTTTCAAATTGATCGACCTTCCTCGTCGCATCAAAATCTCTTGCCGTGCCGTGCCGCCGGTGAGCGCAGGCCCTTACCGTCGGAAGTAAATTTTAAAGAACGGTGTCAAGAATTGACTTTTAGATGCAGTGAATATATTTATTTCGGCTTACAGTGTATTCAAATTAATTTGAATTATGCATTAACTTTATTATATGGGTGGTTTTTGAAGGAATATTTCTAGCTGATGATTTTTAAATGGCTTCTTAATGTTAGCTTCTCAAGGTGTGTTCGATTGCTTTGTAGTATTTCGTACAATATAGTAAAAAGGAACCCTTATGGTGCGACTCGTCTGTCTGTCTGTCCGCCTGTCACAGCTGGATATTTATACAGTTTAGATGACGTTTGCCAAAAAAAGTTTTTTTTTTTCAACATGGACTGAAAGGGCTTAAAAATTCAAAGTGGGGCTAATAGGGCATGTGGGGTATCATTATGAAAGAGCGCTGTTTGCACATTCTCAAACATTTTTTTTTCCTTTTTTTAGGCCGCATAGTTTTCGACTATGATGAAAAAAAATACCGTTCTTCGTTATATCCGAAGTTTGCATAGACAAAAATCTAAAATTATTCTATGCGGTAGAGGTGTATGTAAAGATTACAAGAAAAATAAAGCGATGTCTCTAAATAGCACACTTTTTCAGAAATCGGAACGGAACCCTCGGTGCGCGAGTCCAACTCGGTCTTGACCGGTTTTCTTTTATTAGGTACCTACGTACTAGCTGTGCCCGCGACTTCATTCGCGTGGATGTCGGAAAACAATAATGTACCGTTTAGTAGGTGAACCAACCACATCCTCCATTGAATAGGAGAATCTTTCGACCAGGCCTGGTGATGTCCTTTATTTTTTACGACGCGGCGCGTGAGTGAGTATATCGAATTAACGCGCGAGTAGGCACTGGCATACTCGCGCCCACTGCCGCGCACTGGCGCGGGAGCCCATACTGAATTAGCTCGACAAGTCGAGCCCACCACGCACTTGTAGCTTCATACCTACAATACGGAGTGCGCCTGGCCTGGCAATTGTGTGAAACACATCGACACATCCCTTTGTGTTGCAAGTGTCTATGGTGGTTATCAAAATCATTCAGGTAGGCTGACCGATACCAGAAATAAGACAAGTTATATCGGATAAGCAGCTTTCAACTAGTTTACCACAAAAAAAGTTTTTTTTCTAACCATTCCGCTCCGCCGTAAAAAAGTGGACAAGATAGGAACGTACTGACATGAGTTTAATAAACAACGGTATCATCATACACACCTCGACTTCACCAATTGCTGCGCATAAGCCTCTTGTGCCAATCCCCACGCTCCTGTGTCCGCCTCATTCAGATTTTACCCTCGCTCGCTGATAACAGTGTCAGCCGCCCATCCTCGCAGCCGGACGACTGACGTCACTATTTTACTTCACCTGTCATAACTGCGCCTTGCCAGGTGTCCTGCTCAACTCCATTTGAGTTATGCTATCCGATATCGAAGACCGTTGTACGTCTTCGGATCTCGATGTTTAGGACTCGGTCTATTAGCTTTATGCCAAGCTCTTGGCTCTCTGTGCAACTCTCAGTCTGTACAGTATACATTTTCATTATTGACCTGTCAGATCCTAAGCTACAGTTTCCAAATTCAGTGTTTCAAGTTAATCAAATAAACAAAACATCGGCTACCATACAATCAAATTCAGAACCAGCGAATTATTAACAAACCATTGCTCCAAGCACAGAATCTCTAATTCTATATGCCTCACAACTAATCCGACGTCCAACGACTGTCAAACTTCAAAAGCAAACAGATAGGGGAAAACCACCGGTGTTTGCTGCATGATAGAGTCTAAATTGGCGCGACAAATTGGTTCTAAGTTTCAAAGTGGATCATGTGGATGGGTTATCAGTTGCAGCGGATAAAATATTTTGGAACAAAGTAGGGTAGATTGTGGACGTGAATAAAGAAACCTACCTAACAAATCTACCATAGGTAAACTAGAATAATAATCTATCATTCAGCTAAATTATCTACCCAACTAAGCATCTACCTATTATCAAAGTAACTCGAGGAACCAAAAAAAACAGTATGCGACTCGCAGAACCAAAATATTATAGTATCCGGCTCGAAGGACTAAAATAATGAATTGATGGGGAGTATAAAGTTAATCCATTTATAATGTGGTTTATTGTGGCTACAGGAAAAAAAGGCCACTGCTATCAAAACTTTGAGTGTCCTGAAGGCTTTGGTATATGGCTATTCGTGCTCAAATGCGCTGTTGTGTTCATAAAAATGATTCTATCAACACAACAGCGCATTCGAGCACGAATATAATGATCGGTTACCACACGTATAAGATCGCGGGAAGACCTGGATGAGACTCTCAGAGCCCACGGAAGCAAAGTACAAAAGGGACGAGGCGGTGGGAGGAACAAGGCTTCCAGTGATGATGATGATGATAATAAACCTTTGGCATTCATTTTTAGGGTTCCGTACCTCAATAGAAAAAAAACGGAACCCTTATAGGATCATTTCGTTGTCCGTCTGTCTGTCAGTCTGTTAAGACCCTTTTTCTCAGGAAAGCGTGTAGGTATCAAGTTGAAATTAATATCAAATATGTAGGTCTATGGCCCCTTGGAGTTCTAAAAAAATCAAGCTGCTAAGCAACGCAATAAAAAAATACAGCCAATTTATGTGACATATTTTTATACTTGCAAGTAAATCAAAAGGAGAAAGTCCAAAAATTGTTTATTTCCAATTTTATCACTTAATTTTTGTTTTCTGGGGTCCCAATGTTTAGTTTAGTTTTGGGATAAATTCCGTTCAATTACGAAATCCTTCATTGTGCGTGGTTCGACACGTATTTGACCGGTCTTTATTAACCCAATAGCATATTCGAGCAGGAATACAACTTTCTATAACCACACGTAGATAGACAAGACCACTCAAACTTCAAATCTTGGACTAACTACTATCTAATTTCAATGTCCAGTTAGCAACTCAAACACGGACAGATCTGACCCAACCCCCGACCGCGCTAACTAGGGCCCTGCACTAAACAAACGAACTCATGGTCTATATTACCCCACAGTTGTTTGACTTGACAACTCCGGCGATTGGGTCAATCTACAAACCTAGTCTCTACTCCATTTACAATAAGATTAGACAGACAAACAAACTTCTTTTTCAATCCGTTCAACCGACTTTGACTTCTATTGCGTTGATGGCATGACAATGGCAGCTGCAGTAAACAGTTAGTATTCTAATCACTATTTTGCCTTTAATGCTATCCTTAAGTCTACAGAATAGAAATCAAAATCGGTTGAACGGACTGTCAAAAAGGTTTGTTTAAATGTCAAAAAAAAATCTTGTTGTAAATGGAGTATAGTTGGACTAACCAACCAGTTTTAGGGACTGTGGCTGTAATTTATTTTAACGTGGATAATAATGGGTGGCTAAAATTATTAGGTATGGGATAACGATTTTGATAACGTGTTTCGCAGAGCTCGGAATTGAACGCAGTTTTGGGTGGGTATGCCATGACTTGGTTAACTTTTTAAGTATTTACTACTGGGTGAGATGATGAAAAAGGGGCCAGTGGCTAAGTAATAACAGCCGCACGGGTCGATCCATCAGGTTAAGCTACGCTTGCCGTGGTTGGGTGGCCACCTTTACATACCGAGACTCCTCCATGCCTCGGAAAGCAAGTTAAGCTGTTAGTCTCGGCTGTCATTCGTGCATCTTTGACAGTCGTTACTGGTCGTCAGAAGCCCGAAAGTCTGACAACCAGTCTTATTAAGAGCTATCATGACCCAGTAATTGGGTTGTGGAGATCAGATAGGCGGTCACTCACTCCATGTAAAAATACTGGTATTCAGCTGCATCCAGTTAGACTGGAAGCCGACCCCAACGTAGTTGGGAAAAGGCTTAGCAGATTATGATGATTATGAGATGATAAGAAATTAAGCAACCTTAAAATAGATAATGCTCTGTAAAATCTCTCAAATAAAATATAATATGCCACGAGATGCCACGTGGAATGATGATACAAAAAACAATCCTATCCTGCATATATCTTGATGTCATAAAAATCATAACCTACGATTACTAACCGTATTATCATCCGTGTTTAGTTTGTTTGTTCAGTAAGCGTATGATAGTGCAATTTTATGGCAGAGGACAGATTTTATAGCCTTTATTATGAAGTATCCAGAATTTTTGACGTAAAAATACATCCACAAACTCAACTTCCTCGCCCATATTTTCCAAATAGCTAAGATAACAGAAAGCGTGACAAATCCCTCGCGTCACATCGATGACGGACTTATCCGGTGCGCGCCGCCGTAAACCGGTTGAAACCAGTGCAATCCGGTTTGAGAGAATGGACTAGTTCGATGAAAGTGGAAATTTTAGAAGTGCGACTGTCCTAGTTTTAGTTTAGAAAGTGGAGGAATCTATTTTGATTAATGTACAAACTTTAGACGTGAAGAGCTCGGCTTTCATTAGAGTGAAAAAGTCAGTGTAAGTAGAACAGTGAATTTAAAAAAATAAGTAAGTGATAGCTTCTCTAGAAGGTCTTCTAGGTGTCTTCTATAATAACATATTTTTCGAAAGTACATGCAACGTAAGTTGTTTAACAAATTGACAAAAAGAAATTAACTTTTGAAAGAGCACAATAATTATACAATAGGACACCCTCATGTATAGAAAAAACCGGTAAAGAGCGAGTCGGACTCGCGCACCAAGGGTTCCGTATATTTGTTAATTTTTGTTGATAATTTCTAAAAAAATGTGCTATTTAGAGACATCGTTTTATTTTTCCTGTAATCTTAACATAAACTTCTATCATATAGAATAATTTTAGATTTTTCTCTCTGAAAACTTGGAAGATACGGTGTTTTTTAAAAAAAAAATGTTTAAGAATGTGCTAATAGCTCTCTTTCATATGTTACGCCCACATGCCTTACTTCTAATTTTTAAGACCCCCTTTTAGTCCCTGTTGCAAAAAAAGTTCCGATTTTCAAGTTGTTAACATTAGTAGTTCTTGAGATATCCAGCTGTGACAGACTAAGTCGCACCATAAGGGTTTCTTTTTACCATTTTGGTATGGAGCCCTAAAAACCACCAAGTAAAAACTGAGAAAAACAGTTCGGATAACCAACCGAAAATATAGAAGCTGAGCTCATGGACCTAATATACAGCTGGGCTGCAATTGTATTTAAAAAAAAAAAAATGTATATAAGTAGTTTATCAGCCATCTCGTTACCATAACACAAGCATTAGGTTGCTTAGCTTGGGGCTAGATGGCGTTGTGTGATATGTCCAAACATATTTATATTTATTTATTTATTTATTTATTTAATTGTCTGAATGATCGTTCGAAATGGTGTCAAACGAGAGGAAGCTGTGTTTTGGGCAGCTGCGGGCTTTGGGTCGGTGCCAACTGATAAGAAGGCTCCGGAAGTTTTAGATGAGCCACGGAGTATGGAATGGATGGAGGGCTAATGTGTGGGAATTTTTGTAGCGTCAGAAGATTAGGTTCTCGATTTTCGGACTCTTTAATACTTTTTTACTCTGTGGTTTAATGGTTATTAAGGTCTTCAAAATGATGTAAAAAGTTACACATGAAAAACTTGATTGAGGTAGCAATCAAGTTTTTCATGTGTGACTTTTCACATCCGAATGGTGATACCAGATCTATTAAATTTAAAAAAAAAACTATTTGACCTTCTTAATGGTGATAAGACAAGGTTAAAAAGATCAAAACAAATAACCTTTGAATGAATCTTCAAAATGTCAAATCGTTGCCCTATATATATGAATGTCTCCATTCCTAATTGTATCTCATATGTTTTCAAAGTTTGATTAAGTCATGAAATAATACTGTAGCATTCCATTTATCACTAAGTCTGCGAAAACTGCCCTTAAATTTTGTGGGAGTTTCAGACGATAAGATCTCAGGATGAGGGTTCACTATCTATTACTACACTGATAAATACTAGCTTTTTAACTTTCTCGGTGTATATTGAAACTGAAACATTTGGGCAATCTGATAGTATGGGGGGAATTTCTGATTAAAAACTGTAAAATTCAATGTTTGATTTGGATAAAGAAATATTGATAATACAGATAATATTATTATAATATTGGAGCACGGCTATTCAACAATTTACCGGAGGTTCTATAAAAGTGTGTTAATATAAACATATTTTAGGCAAAACTCAAGAAACATGTACGAGTATGTACCCTGTAACGTCACCAACATTCAGAGGTAAATAAATGATAATTTATTTTACTTAGATGTAAGCTCTTTGTATCTCATTTTAAGTGAACTGTTATTAAAGCTCTTATAAGAAATGAACCTAAATAGTTTTCTCAGCAATTTTAGTTTTTAAAATTAAATAGGTACTTTATTGAAAAACATGGGAGAATTATGTTTCATCGTATCATCATCTGCCCTGCCCTTATCCCATGGTACGTGGGTCCGGCGCAGCACGTTTTCTTCTTCCATTCTTCCCTGTCAACCGTCACGCTATCATTCACTCCCTTCTCTCTCATGCCATTTCTCACACAATCCATCCGTCTTTTCATATGTTTTCGCCAAAAACAGGCTCAACCCTCATGGGGCTTAAACTTATCTAGCGAAATGTGGATGTTGTACAGATTGGTACACCTCTGCCCAATCCTTCGGAAAAACCAGGCGTAATGTTATTGTAAGTTACCGTAAGGTTTTCACATAATTATCCATTTAATTTTTTTTTCAGTCTTAAAAAAAAAAAGTACCTACAACAAGTATATAAAAAAAGGAAGCGAAATAATCATAGGGCATCAAAAAATTCGTCCGCATCGCTGTCGACAGGAAAAGTGCCAAAATGCTGGCAGCATTGCCACGTTGTATGGCAATGCTAATTCTTTGACCAAAAAATAGGCCAGCCAGTCATGTCGTGTAGAGTTGAGAGACGCTGAGAGACGTCCCGAAAAACTAAGAGGGCACTCGGATCCCATGCCCTAGTGTTTTAACCCGAAACGGCTCGAACATTATATTAAGTCCCAATTAGATTGGAGTATTTGCGCCGTTTGAGGTTTTCCGCACTATTTTTTTTTATAAATCCAGGATTATTTATTTATAGTACCATTAAATCCACATACAACAACCATCGCATAAAAACACTGTCATTAAGTAAACAATGCCCATCTCAAGCCACTTGGAACCTTGCCTACCATTACAAGACCACAGTAGCGCAACGTTCCTCCGCTTACATTGTGTCTAAATTGAGTGTCACAACAATTTAATTGTTAGTTTGAATACACTGTGGCTTTAGTGTGGAGAACGCTGCAAGTGGAAGTGTAGTTTTGTTGGTGTATTGTAAGGAAGTTTGAGTTAAATTTTGTGAATTCTGTTTTACGTGAAACGTGTAAAATTTAAAGGACACAACTGCATAATTATTATACAATATGAGTGTGAGGAGCTCGTGGCTAAGTAATAACAGCCGCACGGGTCGATCCTTCAGGTTAAGCTACGCTTGCCGGGGTTGGTCAGTGGATGGGTGACCATCTTTACATACCGTGACTCCTCCGTGCCTCGGAAAGCACGTTAAGCCGTTGGTCCCGGCTGTCATTCGTGGATCTTTGACAGTCGTTACGGGTCGTCAGAAGCCCGAAAGTCTGACAACCAGTCATGCCAAGGGGTATCGTATTACCCAGTAACTGGGTTGTGGAGGTCAGATAGGCAGTCGCTCCATGTAAAATACTGGTATTCAGCTGCATCCGGTTAGACTGGAAGCCGACCCCGACCTAGTTGGGAAAAGGCTAGGCAGATTGAATATGAGTGTAAGCAGACGTTGGCACCCGCTTAGGACAAGCATTAAACAGATACATCCAAAAATATTATAAACGCGAAAGTTTGTGAGGATAGATAGATGGATGTTTGTTACTTTCACGCAAAAACTACTAAACGGATTTCGATGAAACTTGGGACACAGATAGTTTGTAACCTGAATTAACACACAGTATACTTTTTCATATTATATTTTTGTTAATTGATTATACTTACGTGTCGTATGCTCCGTGCTTTTTTTTTAGAAAAAGTATCTGTACTTCTTCTGTCAGTTTAATAAGACATCTCATCCGATATTTTTTTATGTTAAAGGTAAACTACCTATTATAACTAACTACCATTCATTCACTAACAGACAACACACATCCTAAACCGCTGGGCCTACAAGCATGAAATTTTTCACAAGAGTTCCACAGACAACGAAGGTGAGCGCTAACGAAGGATTTTGTAAAATTCATTCCCTAGGGAAAATAAAAAAAAGGGAAAAAAGAAATGAAAGAAAAAAAGGAAAAAAAAAAGAATAAAAAATAAGAAACAAGAAAAAAAAATAATAATATTTAATATTACTACCTTCCATACAAACTGTCATCCCAAATTTCGCCGATCAGGGCACACAGCTTGTGTTAATATAAAAGGCTTTTCTGAAGTGTCTCTATTAGGTATTCAAATAGCTCGCCTGAATACAATTCCGCAACAACCTTGCTTGGGTGTCTGATATTTTTATCTCAACATTTACTATTCTCGTGTAACTCTTGGGATTTGACATTTTGTTCTATCGAACAGAATCTGCCAGAAAGTTTTACTATCGATATACTGGCATCCTGAGCTAATAAATCACTCATTCATCGCACACCCACACCACACACGTATACAATACACTATACACGTTTAAATTGAATTACCTTTACCTAATTTTATTACGTTTTATTTTTAGAAGAATTTATTGTTCTCGAATAACATTAAATTTTTTGGATGTATTATATTTTTGATTTTGTCTTAAGTACGTTAATTTTTCTAAACAATAGACGCCAGCACATCAAGCTACTACAATCTGACAAATTTCTTTAATAGATTTTCATTTTTATCGCTAAAGCATTAGGTTCAAGGTTGATTGGGAAAATTTGACAGTTTCGGGTGGTTTGACCTGCTGGCGTCTGTACCAAGTAAATAAAAAAATACAATATCGACATTGAAACTTCAAATTGTTTAAAACTCTCTAAGACTCCAGGAGACAGGCTCGACCTAGGGTGGAGTCCACAAGTTAAAATATTAAAATTATGTTTCCCTATAATCTTCGCGCTCTAGCATGGTGCGGGTGACATTTGACGAACTGTTCCTTTTCACGCTGAACGTTATCGCGATTTACAATCATGATTTAATATTTTAGCTGCACCCTAAATATCATAATCGTAAAATACGGATTCAATAAAAACTATAATAAATTAAATAAATTATCATACCTAAATGTTATTATGTACAAATAAAATCAAAAAAGAAAAATGAAGCAAAGTAATAGGCGTGTAACGTAATGCTATAGACATGTTTAGTGATGAGATGTATTGCTATTATGGGTTTTTATCGATAGTCGATATTTTCTATAGAAAAAGAAGTTTACTGTATGTATTTTTAAATTTTTGTTGTTAGACATTTATAGAGTTAAATTAGCCGAAAAAATGATACCATGAAAAAACATTTTTTTTTTTAAATAAATGTCGGTAGTGCTTTGAATGTGATTTTTTAATGTTTTGCATTAAATACATATTTTACAATAAATTTAATAATAATATGATATATCAAAGACATTTTAAAAATTATTAGGAGAACGAGATTTTTGCTGTAAGAATCGTTATCGATAAAATTGAATTGTGCATATTGTCACTGACCTAGCCATACTTACATGTATCACCCGCACCATGCTAGAGCGCAAAGATTATAGTACGAGTACGTAACTAAAATCGTACTAATTGCGGCCGGTGCGAACTAGTGGACACTCACCTTTGTTATTCCTTTGCATGCATTCCTTTGCATATAAGAGCTAAGTATCCTTTAGATTATTCCAACTCCCAAAAGTAAATTTTTACCCATCTTTCAGTTCACCCTTTTAAAAACTAATTTTAAATGTAAATGTGATTGGAAGCCATTAGTTCCTGTCCAGGATCGAATGACGGGCACCGCATTTTTGCTCATCTCCGGCTGCCCACGTACTTACAGCAGTAACGTTGAGGAGTTACTGGTCCTATTTATTCCTTAATTTTTCGTAATTGCACCTGCCACTGTTTGTCTCTGCATCACCCAAAGGTTGACTGGTAGAAAATGCCTATGGCATAAGTCCGCCTCTGTACAACTGTGCTTGAAGTATTAAATAAATAAATATAAGGTGCGACACCACACCACCACCACCACCACACCACCACCATGACCACCACCACACCAGCACCACACCACCACCACCATCACCACCACTACACCAGCACCATACCACCACCACCACCACACCAGCACCAGCACCACCACACCAGTACCAGCACCACAACACCACCAGCACCACCACCACTCCACCAGCACCACCACCACCACCACACCAGCACCACCACCACACCACCACCACCACCACACCACCAGCACCACCACACCACCAGCACCAGCACCACACCACCACCACCACATCAGTACCACTACACCACCACCACACCACCACCACCACACCAGTACCAGCATCACACCACCATCACCACCACCACACCACCACTATCACACCAGCATCACACCACCACCACACCAGCACCACACCACCACCACCACACCAGTACTAGCACCACACCACCAGCACCACCACCACCACTACACCACCACCACCACCACACCACCACCATCACCACCACTACACCAGCACCACACCACCGCCACCGCCACACCAGCACCACACCACCACCACCACCACCACACCAGTACCAGCACCACACCACCACCACCACCGCCACCACCACCACCACACCACCACCACACCAGCACCACACCACCACCACCACCACACCAGTACCAGCACCACCACCAGCACCACCAGCGGTGGATTTGACAAGTCAGTGAATACTATGTTACTATGTTTTTGAGGCATGGGTACTGCAGTAGCCAAGTCCAATTACCAGCTAAGAATAGAGCAGTAGCGTATATCACAGCAAAAATCTAAATTGAATAGGTTAGCCACTGGCATATCCATATAAGCAATCATATCGATCTCTAAAGCTAAATTGTGTGTAAAATGATTCGTTCTGGATATGAAAAGTCAATTCAATTAGTGATTGCTTAATCTATACTACTCGTAATAATAAAGGCGAAGAGCTTGTTTTTTTTTTTTTTTGTTTGTCTGAACGCGGTAATCTCTGGAACCACCATCGGATTTAAAAAAAATATTCTGGCATTTGATAGCCCAGCTCTTGAGGAAGGCAACATCACTAAGACCTTTAGGAGCCGAGCAAAAAGAAAAAAGTCAGAAAGAACACTAAGGAAAACGAAGTAATAGAGTGGGTGATGCTATGCGACGAGATGGATCGAGGGAATAAGAAATTTTACGCAGACGAAGTCGCGGGTAAAAGCTAGTAATTAAATATGCATCTCTGCTTGTTGTGCACATGAATAAAGCCTCAGAGACCAGACTCGTTGACAGCGAAGCGAAACAGCGAGCGGTGAACAGTTTCAGGCAGATTTACCGCAACCAAAAAAAAGGTCTTTAAAAACTTACCCAAAGAGCACTCGATTTTTAGGGTTCCGTACCCAAAGGGTAAAACGGGACCAATATTATTAAGACTCCGCTATCCGTCCGTCTGTCACCAGGCAGTATCTCATGAACCGTGATAGTTAGACAGTTGAAATTTTCACAGTATGTATTTCTGTTACCGCTATAACCGCAAATACTAAAAAACAGAATGAAATAAATATTTAAGGGGGCTCCCATACAACAAACGTGATTTTTTTGCTCGTTTTTGCTCGATATTGATAACAGCAAGCAACAGGTAGACGCTTGAAATATGCACAGAATATTTAATTATATAGTCACTTTAAAAATAAATAATTAAATTAAAATAAAACACATGTTTAAGGGGGGCTCCCATACAACAAACGTGATTTTTTGCCGTTTTTATAGATAATGCTACGGAATCCTTCGTGCGCGAATCCGACTCGCACTTGGCCGGTTTTTAACTAAAAAACATTACCGTCCCCGGTTCACAGAAACCTTCATGATACCGGTTACCATTAAATGGACCCGCAACTTCCGTCCGCCATATTGTCCGCCGGATAACTAGTTCCAACTGGTTCAATCGAGTTAGCGTCGCTCCAAACCGGACGCATTCGGACACCAGACGGATCGGATGCGGCCTGTGCCGGGTCAATAAAAGTTAGTTCCGTTAGTTCCGCAACCATTATAAGATTTCGTGTGAATTTTTTATGGTATTATGTAGTTTGCTTCTCTAGTTTTTAATAGAATTGGGTTGATTTTTCGGCTGTTCGGGCTTTTACTAACATACTTGTTAGCGTCAGGGCATATTTCACGATGTCGCCATGTTGTCACGATGTGTTGGTGCTGATCCATGCGTCATGTTCGTGAACGGGCGCCGTCAGTTGGGACTGGTCGTCTCTTAGCTGCCATGGCTTATTTTTAAATTTAATATTTAATTTAGTTTTTATCTTTTTATTACGGACGCTTTTTAACGTGCACGTCTTTCTACATTGTTCTCACATGTATATTTTCAACTTGAACGATGTAACCAATATTTTGTAAAAATATTATGATTTAAAAGAGTGTCCGTGGAGTTTCTTGCCCGTTCTTCTCCATAGGGATCTACTACGCTTTGGAATGGGCAACTAGCTTCATCTTTCTGACTGACCGACCCATTGACAATTCAAAAGTGCCTGTAATTGGTTTATTTGAAATAAATGCTTTGGGTTTGAGTTTGAGTTTGTCCGCATAGCCACTACTCACCGAATAAACAGAATTTGTATGAAATTATCTGCCAAGTAAGTTAATAGGAACTTAATCGTAGGTGGTGAAACAGGCCCTTAATGTCATGAAAATTATTATTATTTTATATCAAATTTTTTAACCGACGAAAAAAAGGAGGAGGTTCTCAATTCGACACGTATGTTTTTTGTTTTTTTTTTATGTATGACCTTTTTACGGAGTCATCCGTTTTGAAAAACTTTTGTTTTATTCGAGAGGGTATACATCAAAATTGGTCTCATATAAAATTGATTAACTTTGCTTGGGTAGTTATTGAGTTAGCTTCAATAATACGTATTTTTTCCCCACTTTTATATGGATGATGTTCTAGTTTGTTTTGCAGGTAGTGGTATTAGAATTTGTGTTGGTTAGGTACCACAACTAAAAAGTGAAAAATAAAAACTTTTTTACAAAAAAATACAACCGACTTCCAAAAACAACACTAGGTACAAAGTGAAAAATACTTTAATTTCGATAGTCGGTGGCAAAAACGAAAATACATTTAACCAGACACCGACTTCTGAAATTAAAGTTATTTTTCATTTTGTAGTGTTGTTTTTGGAAGTCGGTTCTATTTTATTGTAAAAAAAGTTTTTAAAATTATGTTTAATTTATGCCTAAAATATATTTTTCTTTTTATGGCAGACCGTTACTATAAGGAAATACAAAAATACCTAGCAATGTGTGATATAATTAAGCCTTATTTATAGCTCTCATAGTTTGTTAATCTATATAAGTATGTAAAATGATAAACTGACTGAATGACTGGGTGATATATCAACGCACAGCCCAAACCGCTGGGTCTAGAGATTCCAAATTTGGCACGTAGGTTCCTTATGAGGTCTAATAAAATATAGGAATGAAACAGACTGACTTGATTCACATTTCCTCTGCAACTAATCAATAATATTCAAACTTGTATCCTGGTGAAAATTTAAACTTACAATCTTTGTCACTGTCTCAACATAGGGGACTATAATCTTTATAAGTACACTTCTGGACACATCTATTGGCCCACCTTAGAGTTTAGGTTTCGATGGCCCCTACCGAAATATGATTGCTAGATTGAATGATTTATTGATTGAATGATTGATTTTTTGATTGATTGATTGATTTTACCATCTTTTTCGATCGTATTGTTTTAAATTTGAATTCAGAATACCATACGACATGGAGCTACGCCTAACAAGTCGGATATGCGCCTTGTTAAAGGCAATTGATTTTTGAATAAAAAACATGTTTTATCAAATAAAGGTTTAATTTAATAACGCGTGTTGCCTCCATGGGCATCTACCACAGCTCTCATACGATTAGGCATAGAGTTTATCAATCGCTCTATGAAATTTTGAGGGTCCATCTCCCATTCCTCTTCTATGGCAGTTTTCAACTCCTGCATCGTCTGGGCAACTGGCTGACGAGCCCTAACACGTCTTTTTAGCTCGTCCCACATGTGCTCAATGGGGTTCATGTCTGGGCTTCTGGCTGGCCAGTCCATAACTGTGATGTTCACATCCCGAAGATATTCCCTGACGATGCCGGCCGCATGGGCTCTTGCATTATCATGCATAAAAAGGAAATTTGGGCCCACATAGTCCGCGTATGGTATCACGTGAGGTTCTAAGCACTCACGAATGTACCTTTCAGCATTTAATGTTGGCAGCCGTGGTCCTGTAACAACCTCAAGTTGAGTTTTGCCGCTCGCGGATATACCGCCCCAGACAGTCCATGAGCCACCGCCATAAGCAACCCTCTCTTCAAAGCAGCATTGTGCGAACGCTCTCCCTTACGTCGGTAGACCTTCTCCCTTCCATCATTGCCATGTAACACAATTTTAGACTCATCAGAAAAGAGTACACGGCTCCAATCTTGCTGTGTCCAATTTAAATGACTGCGTGCGAAATGAAGGCGCGCTGTTCGGTGGGCTCGCGTTAGTTTGGGGCCATTAGCTGGCTTGTGTGGTACCATATCGCGTTCTTTTAACCTTCTCCGAACAGTTCGAGCGCTCACAGATACTCCGTGGAAGTCGCGAAGTTGGTTTTGTATCTCAATGGAGGTAAGGTGACGATTTCTCAAGCTGGTCGTCACGATGAATCGATCCTGCCTTTCAGTTGTGACCCGAGATCGTGGCCTTCCTTGGCGACGAACAAAGCCGCCAGTCTCTAGGTACCTCCGATAAACATTTCGGACCGCAGATCGACTTAAATTAAGTTGAGCACTCACGTTTCTTTGGCTGTGTCCGGCCTGAATAAGTGCCACAGCTTGGGCGGCGACTTCAGGTGAAGTATCCATAGATTATTGATAGAACCTCACCTTAATGTTAAGAATAAGTAATGTTTGTTGCAAAACCAAAGATATCAATCACTTTTTCAAGAATTAAATCCAAGTAAACCAATAAAACCAAGTTTTCTTAGTATTCCATTGTTTGATATCAACAAACAGGCTCCAAATTGTCTTTTGTTTCTTTAAATTCTGTGTTCGAAATTCAAAAAAAGACTATTGAATGAAATTGTGAATGTGCCAGGTACAAAACTGCATAAAAACTTTTTGCTCGACCTAATATAAAATTTTAGCTAGGACCAAACGAAACTGAAAATACAAGGTGGGCCAAAAGATGTGTCCAGAAGTGTATATGATCCACTCCAGTAAACAAAATCAGAAAAATATATGATATTCTTCAGAATATAATTATGCTAGTTAGATACAATGTTGATAATAACACAACTAATTGGATACGATGGAAAAAAATCACGATTGCGAAGATAGCTCTATCTATTAGGTAATCATCATCAGCGGATTTTAAATGAGCTTTGTAGGAAGACCAACAAAGCTCATTTAAAATCCGACCATTTAAGACCTCCGTCTACTTCCCGCCAGGCGTTTCAAAACTAATTCATTCTTCTACGTCGTTCTGAAATCCCGTAAAAGAATTTCGAAATCCATAAGTCACAACTTGATTAACAAAATATCCTCAAAGCACACAATAATTCTGTTGAATCGATCGCTGATTCAAATACAATCCGCCGTCTTGTTTCTTAGCAAATCCTCTTAGCAACTCTTGAAAATTAATTGTTTTGAACAATCCTCGTAAAAATTGTGCTAGAAACATCTAGAAACGAAATTATAAACGCGCTCACTGTGCGTCTCATTACTGCGAACCCACTGCACCTACGAGAGCCCGTGGGATGCGGGGGACGGGGGGCTGCGCGGCCATTTCGCGTCTCCGCCCTTGTAAGTTGTACCTGCCTACCAGTACCTAACAATAATTACTCAATAACAATTTCATAGGACTACCAGTACTTAAGAACTATAAAATTGTTATTGATTTGGATAAGTTCAATAATTATTTATTTTAATAAAGTTTTATAATTTTTTGACGTATGTGTAATAAATAACCTACGTACCTATTTATATTTGTACGCCGATGAGGCAAAACATGACTGAGAAAATTTTATTGAACATCTTGCATGCCATGTGTGTATACTCATGTTTTGGACAAATAAATAATCTTTATCTTTATCAAGAGTAGACTCGCCTATTATTGAAACACCTTAATATTCCCAACAGAAATAAAAAGTGGGTATATATGTACATAGTCACGTTTCTCCACCACACCAGAATTATGTCAAAGCAAAGAAATATAGGAAGAATAAAATAAAAATTCCAACAAATGGAATTGCAGTCGATATCGAAATAATGGCATCCACAGTCCAGTCATAAATCTTACCGGATAGAAAACATCTTATACTACAGATATCGCGAGGAAACCGGCATGTCCTAGAAGCAAGCATTTCCAACCCCCACTGGGCCCGCGTGTTAAATTACGGCCTACTCCCACTCATAGAGAGGAGACCTGTGTCCCAGCGATGGGAACGTTAAAAGCTGATTATGCTGCAGACATCGCGAGGCATGCGTCGCGAATGGTTTGCCATGATGTATGCCTCAGGCTGTATGGATGGTGTGCTTACTGTGAACATCCGTCACTGCAGCGTTTTTGTTGTGGCAATTTATAGAGCTTTAAAGGATGAAGTGGTGAGTACAGACAGCACGAGGCATATGCTCTTGCCTCGCGCTGTACTCACCACGCACGCATGGCTCAGGCTGAGGCATCTGAAATAAACATATAAAAAAAAATACTTTTTTTTTTTTAATTTAAAAGAGATAAATCGTTAATCCTGATGATCCTGATCAGGATAATGGGACAATATTTTTGAATTATGATGTTGTCATTGGGCCCTGATAAGCGTGCAAAATTTCTAATGAATCAGACCGTTTAAAGTGGATAAAATTGAGTTCAAAGATTCCATTACATACAAACATACAGGTGAAGCTAATGAAAGCGTGGAAACTTGTCGCGCGCTAATTAGCAGATAGAATAGAAATTTTATTGTTATCTGCACACATGGTGTGCAATCGACATTTTAAGAGTACCTAATCATTTGCGTCGCATATCTTGCATAGTCTGTACGCACCATAATACACAGTCATGCCATACAAAACAACTTCTAATTGGAAAATGTCACAATGGCATGCTAAGTTAGGTACTTGTATACTTTTGTGGAAGTTACAGCAACCCAATTCTGTAACACGCTTTCAAGCACAATCGGAATGGAATTCCTAATATATTACTTCATCAAAATCAAATCTGCTTAGCCTTTTCCCAACTATGTTGGGGTCGGCTTCCAGTCTAACCGGATGCAGCTGAATACCAGTATTTTACATGGAGCGACTGCCTATCTGACCTCCACAACCCAGTAACTGGGTAATACGTTACCCCTTGGTAAGACTAGTTGTCAGACTTTCAGGCTTCTGACGACCCGTAACGACTGTCATAGATCCACGAATGACAGCCGGGACCAACGGCTTAACGTGCTTTCCGAGGCACGGCGGAGTCTCGGTATGTAAAGAATGGTCACCCATCCACTGACCAACCCCGGCAAGCGTAGCTTAACCTGATGGATCGACCCGTGCGGCTATTATTACTTAGCCACGAGCTCCTCTATATATTACTTCATATGATTGGAAAATTCGTCTGCTCAACAACGTAAATAACGCAATGAATATTGTTCACACTGAATAGCATACGCGATCACCCCGTAGGACATGTATGTACTCGTATTTGCGGCTTATGGCATACGTGGCAAACCATTCGCGGCATACGCCTGGCGATGTCTGTACGCGGCTTATGGAGGAACCGCAGTAGTAGCCGCGAAATACAAATTTTCTCACATCATGTTGATAAAAATATAATACGCGGCTATAACAAATATGTATTTACATAATTTTAACCACAAAAAAACTCAATACATCTTTCTAAGTTAGATTTCCTGCGGATTGGTCTGATTTCGGAAATTAAAGAAATATGAAAACAATATACTTAAATATTAAAATATTGATTGATTTTTGTTGTTAAAATTATGTAAACACATATTTGTTATAACCGCGTATCATATTTTTATCAACATACAACCTGACACTGAACTGCAAATTGCAAAAAACGTAAGAAAATTTGAATTTCGCGGGCTGCTTCTGCGCAATCACCTTATCTTTTTATCAACCCGGATACTAAGTACCTATTTAGATATCTCAATATTATCTTTAGAGTCATAAATTAAACGAAATCCTCCTTGCTGCAAACACTGTTGCATTAAATCAAAATATGCACTTGGACATTATCCAAATTGTCTGGCTATTTCAGAGTTTGTATTCTGTGATTGTAATAGCTCTGCAAGTGTTTGTGGTTGTTGAAAATTTTATTGAATTTATTGCTTTGACCTGAGATAATTTTACCAATACCTAGCGACCCATCCCATGCTTCGCACGGTTTTTATGGTTTGATAAAACATCGATAATGCTTTTTATATGTAAGTTTAATATTAATATATTATACATATGTGTAACCTTCCAGATCAAATTCTTTATAAGCACTATATAGTGAAAACCGCTTCAAAATCCGTTGCGTAGTTTAGCAGAACGACGCGGCCACACAGACAGACACGAAAAGCGACTTTACTTTATAATAAGTACTAGCGACCCAGCCCTGCTTCGCCCGGTTTATGACTTATACATGACGGTTTGTATATTATAATATAAGTTAAATAATAATGAATAAACAATAAAACTTTCTCATTACAAACAGACTGGACGATGTCCGTTAAGCTATAACTATAAACGCAAGTAGGTTATACGGTATGGAACTCACATCTATGCAATACATTCAACCACCTAATTGATATCGACTTTGCTGACGATATACAAAAAATTAACGCAATTGGTCCAGGAATCAGGTCAAAAAGTAGAGTTTTAATTTTGAGTAAATTTGGACACTGTAGAATTAGATCACTAGGTCAATGAATCAATGAACTTGAATCCTTCAACATGTGTGCAAACAAAAAAAAAAACATGTTTCGCGAACAATGGATTGGGCACTGTGATGCACCACAGGTGGCCAGCTCGGTTGTCTAAACGGAGTCATTACTTTTTCTGAATTTATTTTGTTTGAAAAAATAACTTGTTTAATTTACGGTTTTTAATTTAACATTTAATTTTGCTATACTTCTATGGACCAGTATTACTAGTAGTTTAATTTCTTACACATGGTGTTGATGTGACAAAAAGATTAGTCTGTTAGCAGGTTGATAGGTACTGCCCAGTGTGTGCCGGACAAACGCTTAGTACCGCCACTCGTGCAAGCTCTTTTATTATGAAAACAAACAAAGCTTTAATAGGCACGTTACTGTGAAGGGTCATTGTATTTCCTCAAGACTACTCTTCATCTTACTCGTCCTTTTCTTTTGTTCACAAAATCTTTTGTAATACCTTAGTTTAGCACAAAACCTTCGCTCGTACCCCATGCATGTTTATTTAGTTACAAAAGCATACCAAAACAATGTCTCCTTTGATAATTTTTTGCGTTCATTCATTCAGTGGACGCGTTCGTTCATTTGCTAACGAGCGGTGCTTCTTTCACAAACGCTTATGTTCACTTGTTCACTCATTCGTTCTTTTCATTTTAGTAGAGTGTGACGGAGTTGGTATTCGAGTGAGCGATAAGTTTTAATGAAATATTTCATGTTTTCAGGCGTTTCCTGGTTTTTAGGGTTCCATACCTCAAAGAGATAAAACGGAACCCTTATAGGATTACTCGTGTGTCTTTTCGTGAATGAAATGAATACGTAAGGTACCTTACTTAACTAAATAAGTTCATGCTTGTCACCGTACGCTCGTGCGCGGCTGCGTCCAGCGGTATAAATCGGTTTTTGAAACGTTCTTATTTCGTTTTCGTTCCGAACAAAATGTTGTGCAAAGAACTGCTGCATCCGGTTAGACTGGAAGCCGACCCCAACATAGTTTGAGAAAAGGCTAGGCAGATTGATTGGTAATTGTATTTTCATTTGATTACTACTTTTCCTTCTTCTTCTTCTAATAATTAATTAATTTAAGTATTTGAACAATATTTTAATAAAACATTTTGATTTAATCTCTTTAAGATATAAATTACTAGCTTTTTCCCGCAGCTTCGCCTGCGTGGAGTTCGGGAATTAACCGGCATAATAAGTATCCTATGTCCTAATCGAGGTCATGGACTACCCATGTAACATGTACCATGTGTGTATGTTCCATGTGGCATGGAAGTAACTGGTGCTTATAGCACAGGAATCCTCCTAGTTTAAGCCCAATAACTTAAGTTTTGTATCTTGCCAGTAACTTATTTCAATTAAAGGCACAATTAATATAGTAAGTAAGTAGAATGTCACGATGCACTCGAACGAGTAGCGGTAACTGTTACAAACGTTTTAAAAACGTTATTTTAAATAACGTTTCCGAGCCCTGCTAGAAACTGCTGCAGTAAAGCATTTGTCGCATGTTGTTAAAAAAACATTGCTCTATGCATACAAATTTTATGAACAATTTATATTCCGATGCCAGTCAAAATCTAACGTATTGTGTCCAAATGTGTCAAACAAGGGACATATTTTAATCAAACAAGCCTTTTGATATTTGGTGTAGGTATTTGTTGTGTGTATTTGATTTTGAATTGGTAAATACGTTAAAAAGTTGGGCAAATCGATTCTTATCACATCTGAATTAATGATGACATAGAGATTGCTCATTTATATCATGCTAGCTTCTGCCCGTGACCCGTCGCATCGCATCGTCTGCCCGCGCTATTACTTCATTTTCGCATAGCATCCTTTCTATCTTTTTTTCTTTTTGCTCGGCTCCTAAGGGTCCTAGCGTGATGTTGAATAGCCTATAGTGTTCCTCAAAAGTTGGCCTATCAAATGCAAGAAGGTTTATTAAATCCGACTGGTAGTTTCAGAGATTAGGGCCTTCAAACATACAAATAAATAGAGAATACTGGCGCTAAAATTTTGAAAAAAATACAGCAAATAGTGCTTTACCTGTAAATTACAGGGAAACCTATAAGAAGTCTGTGCTCTTAAAATAACATGGTCTATCTCTCAATATTGTCAGTACAAACTTACATTTACTGTTGGAATGTATGAGAGAACATTTTTCAACTACAATGTTAAGTTTGTTTTTGGGATAAATAAAATTCATCCCAACTACGGAACCCTTTATTGTGTGTGGTCCGACACGCACTTGGCCAGTTTTTCATTAATAAACAGAAAACATGTTAACCTACTTCATCTGGCAAGAAAACACAAGTTAATAGCAGTAGCAACAATTTGTCAGATATTTATCTGAAACTCGTCCTGAGCGGCCGAGACGTTAAACATGACGGTTACAATTTATTGGCTAACCGTAGTTTGTTATTTACGACTAACTTATAGTTTAATGTTTCGGTTAAAATTGAGGAAAATCGGGCTTAATGTCGGGTAGTGCTAATAAATGTAAATAGATTGAGATTTATGTTCTAGTGGCTTTAGTGCACCTAAAGTAACAATGATTTGTGTTTGAATAGTACGAGTAACAGTTTATTTCAGGTTTTAGATTTAAAACCAGGTGTGGTCCTGGTTTAAAGGAGTCAGCTGGGCTGGGGCTAGGTACTAACCTACTACGTAGACGCTAATGCCATCAGTTATCGAGTAGCAGAACTACACGATACGTTGATTCGTGACAGATTCAGAAAATAAAATCAGCTGTTCCCTACATTTATATTCGCACAACTCGTCAAAATGTAGAGAACTGCTAATTTTTTTTTCGCGATTTCATCCCCCTTAAGAGGTTGCTGGTGTTTTACCAATAACCCTGTATCAATCTGCCTAGCCTTTTCCCAACTATGTTGGGGTCGGCTTCCAGTCTAACCGGATACAGCTGAATACCAGTATTTTACAAGGAGCGGCTGCCTATCTGACCTCCACAACCCAGTAACTGGGTAATACGATATCCCTTGGTAAGACTGGTTGTCAGACTTTCGGGCTTCTGACGACTCGTAACGACTGTCATAGATCCACGAATGACAGCCGGGACCAACGGCTTAACGTGCTTTCCGAGGCACGGAGGAGTCTCGTTAAGTAAAGATGGCCACCCATCCACTGACCAACCCTGGCAAGCGTAGCTTATCGTGATGGATCGACCCGTGCGGCTGTTATTACTTAGCCACGAGTTCCACCAATAACCCTGAATATACCTAATTATGTATTTCGATTAATTAATAGCGGCTTGGAAGGGGTACGTATCAAAATCCCGAATTTTAAAAGACCGAATTTTAAAATACCAATGGACGATATCCCGTAAATTGAAACGCCGAATGGTTGTTTGGTCGAAAGTTTAAAATCCCGAAAGTTCATTTGCCCGAAAGTTTAAAATCCCGAAATTGTCAAAAAATTTAATTGTCAAATTGTTGAAATTCTGTGTAAAGGGTTTAAAGTAACCTTACCAAATCTAACCTCGGGGTGCCCTTCGCTCGCTCTTGTCTCCTATGTTGACGAAGCCCCGCTTCGCGGGGCTCTGTATAAAGGGTTTAAAGTAACCTAACCAAACCTAACCTCGGGGTGCCCATCTATGAGTAATCGCGGGAACTACGTCGCCGCTCTTTGGGATTTCATCCATCGGTATTTCGTCCATTCGGGATTTCATCCATTCGGGATTTCGTGTTTCGATATAACGACTATCGACATTTAAAACTTTCGGTATTTTGAATTTCGGTGTTATGGACGTCGGTATTTCAATCATGGGTATTATGAACTTTCGGGATTTTGATACGTACCCCTTGGAAGTTAGCTGCGAGTGCAAACCGTGTAGGTATAATCAAGTCGACAATAATTTAGGCTCGATTAAGTTTTTTTTATTTAAGGCCATTTTCTATGATGATAAACTACTGTAATGTTATTATTCTGTGGTACTGCCGTCTCAAGACACTCGCTGCGATTCCGAGCTCTGTAAATAACCTTGCATCGCCCCACTTCACGCGGCGAATTCGCACAATTCCTTACACTGTAAGCCGTTATTTAGCGAGCCAGTGAGACGGAAGCTCTAGATATAAACTCGCAAACATTTCGGCAAGATATGTGTACATGTGTGAAATGTAACTTGTTTGGTCGCCTGTTACTTTGTGCTTACAGTGTATGATCTTGATTTTTGAATGTTTCTAGGGAAATTTTGACGTGTTTGATTCTGAAAATAAAATAAAATACGAAGAAATAAGATTTTCTAGTCCCATAGGCTTAAGAACTCACGGAGCGATTTCAGCGAGCGCCATCACGGTGGCGGAAAAGCTGTTTTATTTTTAAACTCATGAGACCGGTTGTTTGCGCGGTTACGCCGCCGTCGCAGTTGTGATCATCGTCCGCAAATTTATGATGGTTAAGTCACTTGCTCAGCACCCTAATTGCGAAACACGCTATCGATCGGAATCTGAATCATTTTGTAGCAAATTGCTAATCCATTGCTTCATAGTTTGTATTCTCAACACCGTAAATAACGTAATGAATGTTGCTGAACTGTCAAAATGAAATCGATTCCGATTGATGGCGTGTTACGCAATCAGGGTGCAGGTCCTATGTGGGGGCGAGCCTATTGCCATCAACCGAGCAATAATCCAGAGTCCAAGCTCACATAAATTTAAGTTCAAATTGACCTTTGCATCCTCGTAAATATCCAAACCAGTTTAAGATAGTTGCATTCGCAATCGCGGTACTGATGGATCGTGTTTCAGAAGGGGCTCGTGGCTAAGTAATAACAGCCGCACGGGTCGATTAAGGTTAAGCTGCGCTGGTAACCATCAATTACGTATTGCGACCCCTCTGTGCCTCGTTGGCCCCGGCCGTCTTTCGTACATCTTACTTACCAACAAAAAAAGGAAGAAGGCTTGTCGTGAACATTTTAATGTTCACACTTCACTTACCTAAAAAGGAAGAAGGCTTGTCGTGAACATTTTAATGTTCACACTTCACTTATCTAAAAAGGTAGCTTCACTTTTAAGTGAAGCCATCTTTTTAGATAAGTGTGTGTCGAAGGGTTGCCATTTATTAAATTGTTTCCCTATAATTTGGGGAATAATATCGTATGGGTCGGTATCGTATCATATTTAAATTTGTTTAATCAAATGGGGAAATTTTAAATCGTGTTATGGCAACCCTCACACTTTGTCACTGCATTCGTTAGTTGAGGTTTTTTGTTCCAAGTAACCTAAAACTCATAGTTTACTTAATAAAAAAACGATGTTATTTCAAGTACTTACAAGTGAAAAGTGATTTCGTAGGACTAGAAAGAAAAAGGAATTTCCAAAGGAAGGAATTTTCTATGGTATTTACAAACTACAAAGGAAGGCATAATTTATATTTTTTTTTAACTATGTTAACTAGACGACGACTCATCACGTACTAAGAGCAATGAGCATGGTTTTTAACCGACTTCAAAAAGGAGAAGGTTCTCAATTCGTCGGAACCTTTTTTTTTTTTTATTTTTTTTATGTATGTTCCCCGATTACTCAAAGATGGCTGGACCGATTTGGATTTTTTTTTTATCTCATTCGAGAGGGTATACATCACAGTTGGTCCCATATAAAATTGATTAACTATGCTTCGGTAGTTTTTGAGTTAGCTTCAATAATACGTATTTTTTCCCCACTTTTATATGGATGATGTTCTAGTTTGTTTTGCAGATAGTGGTATTAGAATTTGTGTGGGGTAGGTACACAACTAAAAAGTGAAAAATAAAAACTTTTTTACAAAAAAATACAACCGACTCCCAAAAACAACACTACAAAGTGAAAAATAACTTTAATTTCGGAAGTCGGTGGCAAAAAACGAAAATACATTTAACACCGACACCGACTTCCGAAATTAAAGTTATTTTTCACTTTGTAGTGTTGTTTTTGGAAGTCGGTTGTATTTTTTTGTAAAAAAGTTTTTATTTTAGTTGTATGTGTGCGTGAGCGTGTATTTCACTTGCTGGAGCACAGTTTTGTGGGTTCCCTTTTGCGGCGGTCCATCTCCCTTTTTTTGTTGATCTGAGAGTTTTTACTGGTCGTCAGATGCCCGAAAGCAAGGCTGTAACCTAGTAACTAGGTCAGATAGGCAGTTGCTCCATGTAAATTACCAGTGTATTCAGCTGCAGCCAACTTAGTGAGAAAACGTTACGCAGATGGTGATCGTGTATCAGAACATTGAGATATGCTTGTAGCATTTCAGTCTATTATGCAATTGATTATGATAGAGTTCACACAAATTCAATAATTTCAGATGACATACTTAACCAACCCGATGACGTAATACTCAATTTACAATCGCCCATAAATTATAGAACCACTAATGATCTAAACAGAGCGATCTAATTGAATCTTCTCATTACATTTGCATAATCATGTCCACTGCAGACGAAATCGAACCTTATCTGTAATCTAATTAAGTTCAGAACAGATTGAGTTAATCCTAATAGTGTTTGGTCTAGAATAATCAGTTTGTTGCAAGTGATTTCGAAGCTTGAACATTGGTGGTAAGGTTGAAATTCAATTAAGTTGTGACAGTCGATTTGGCCTACTACTAACCAAGTGGAGATATTATTGGTTGAAACGTCATTAATCATGAATTCATGATGTTTGAATATTGACACTTAAGTACACAACCTAACGCCGTTTGTCCACCGCCACGTCAACGAGATGTCAACGAGAACGAGATGACGGCGCCTGATGTAGCGTGACATCACGTTCGATTCGAATAATCTCGTTTCTAGTTGACGTCCCGTTGACGGTAGCAGTGGACAAATGTGTAAGGCACATTGGATGAAACTAAATGATTACCTAAGTAACGCATCTACTGAAGTGAAGTGTTGATACTCGTATTACGATGATTGATTGGTAACTCAAAATTAATTACATAATTATACATACATAACCTCACGACTCCCTGCCAGACTTACTACGATCCTTAAGGTGTATCCACACAGCTTTACACAATAGGGATTGACACTATTGACAGCCCACTTCACCTATGTTTTTCTCAGAATAGTGTCGTAATCTACTTGATTTAGTTGGAAAAAATGAATTGTTTTAATACCGAATTATAACATAATTATTATCCAGTGTGGCAACACTGTCAAAGTAAAAATTATTAATTTATAACGGTTTTTTTTAATATCCAATACAATATTATCATAATAAGCCTATAAGGTCCCCACATCTGTGACACAGATAGGGTTACCATATGACAGGCGTTTGCCGCATTTGACAGTCATTTTAAGGTTTAGCCAGGCGTGCGGCCGGCATTGGTCTGAGACAGGCATTTTTAAATTTCGCGTCCACGCGCGCATCGCGGTTGCATAAAATGCAAGCGCGCTGCGCGCGCGGGCGCGAAATTTGAATGACACCGGCGGGCGGCAACTTAACTACACAGTGGTACAATATTCTCAAAAGTAGGGAAGTGAATGGTGACATTACAGAATTCATGAAAATCTGCCAGTTTGTGTTCTCTATTTTGGCGCACAATGCGAACGTAGAACGAACGTTTTCTCTCGTCAACGCCCAGTGGAGTAAAGAAAGAAATCGGCTGACAATTGAATCAGTAAAAGCAATATTGATTACTCAGGAAAATTACAAAACTGTATCTCGTGAAGATTTTTACGTTTATGTTTTAGAAAAGAAAGAACTATTAAAAAAAATAATGTCCTCTGACAAATATCAGTAATAAATATCCCTCTTCATTATTATCTGTTGGCTTTTACTTATTACCTACAGCGTTTTGCTTTAGACAGGCATTTTTCTGAAAACTCAGGCATTTTAGGTACCATAGACAGGCATCCCTCTATTTACATATGGTAACCCTAGACACAGGCCTCCTCTCGGTGAGAGGGAGTGGGCCGTAATCCACCACGCGGGCCCAGTGCGGGTTGGTAGATATCACATGTCTTCGAATTTTTGGTCCTAGAACATTGTTTCGTCACGTTGTTTTCCTTCACCGTTTTGAGAGCAGTCGCGGCCATTACCACTGGACCACCACTGCTCATCCAATAAGCTAATAGTCTAAGTATTGGATCAGCAGTGCGGCAGTGTGAGTGTGGCAGGCAGGAATCAGAATTATGGGAAAACGTCACATACGTGCCACGTGGCAGGGCTGTGAGCTCAGTCGTGGATAAGTCCTCATTTGAATGTGAAATAGTACAGTTGTGCGGAATAATACCGTCTCATTACAAAACGAGTTCTAACTTTAATCCAAGCCCAAACGTTGGAGCCAGTTATTGTATTTTAAAATTAACAACTTAAGACTCGTGTATAACGTCCGTTTTTGTAATTAGAACTTTGACAAATGGTGCCGATTCTCTTGTCACAAATGCCTCTAAACTAGACTAAAAATCACTATAATTTAGTTTATTCCTGTCAAACGACGTTTTCCCATTCTGAAATTGACTAAAGTGACACAACTTAACTATATTTTAGTTTGACAGGACTAAGATTGTACGGAGTTATTAGTTTAGTGAAAATGGCAATTTTGCTATTCTGAATTTGACTGTTTTCACCTAAAATTTTAATTGTCAAAGATAAAAGATAAAGATAAAGATAAAAGATCATTTTATTTTGCAAATATGGGTATATAGGATAACAAAAATCATAACAAGTTCAGCCATATTTTACCATATAGGCATGCAAAAGATACAAAAAAAAAAATACACTAACTTAAAAATCTTTTTCATTCAGGAACTCACTTACATTATAATAACCTTTCACCACTAAAAAGCTACGAAGTCTTTTTTTAAATAAAGTAAGCGGAAGCTCTTTCCAACTCTTCGGTATTTTGTTGAAAATTACTGGAGCCATGCAGTAGACACTTTTGCGCATAAGTGCTGTCTTGGCTGACTTTAGACATAGCACGCTGTTATCCCGTCGATTGCGAGGAACTACGTCGGCTAGACGTCTAAAACGACTCGGGTTTGTCTTCACAAACACAGCTAGTTCTAGTATGTACAGACAAGGCAATGTTAATATTTTGTACTTTTTAAAGTACTGTACACAACTATCCGTGGTTTTGAGTTTAAACATCGCTCGAATGCATCTTTTTTGTGCCTTGAAGGCGGTTTCTTTTTCAGTGGAATTTCCCCAAAATATGATCCCATACCGTAAGTGTGATTCTACTATTCCATAATAGGCTGTAAGAAGAGCATCCGTGTTTATTATAGATGACAAAGTGTGAAGAGCGTACGCAGACTTGCTGATTTTCTTGCATAACATATTAATGTGTAATTTCCAATTTAGTTTTTTATCTATTTCGAGTCCCAGGAATTTTGTACTTTCCACTTCTTCTATTGTATCATTATTGTAGTGTATGTTTAAGTTTATGCTAGGGGTCTGTTGTCTAAAATGAATAACTTTAGTTTTGCTCCAATTTATTTTTAAATTATTTGCGTCTAACCAGTTTACCGCCTGTTTTAAACTATTATGTATGTCATTCTCATACGCTTCTACACTTTTACAGGGTATTGTAATAGTGCTGTCATCCGCAAACAGTGTTATCGGTTGTTCAGTACATTGAGGTAGGTCATTTATGTATAATATAAATATAAAGGGACCTAATACACTCCCTTGCGGTACCCCAAATAATACTTTACGCTCTGAAGACCGAAATACCTCTTCATGTTTATTTACTATATTGATTTTATTGACTTCAGTTATTTGTTTTCTATTTTGTAGGTATGAATTAAGTAAATTAAGGACATTGCCTCTCATCCCGTAGGCTTCCAATTTCTTTAAGAGAGTAGGATAGTGGACATAATCAAACGCCTGGGTCATATCGCAAAATATGCTACATACAGGATTACGGTGATCAACATTTTTAATGACATTGTATATAAAATCATATATAGCCATATTAATAGTTTTATGGATTCGAAATCCTTTCTGTTCCTCACACAGAATGTCATTTCTTTCAATGAATTTGTACAGTTCCTTATAAATATATTTTTCAAATATTTTTGAAATTACTGGAATTAATGAGATTGGTCGGTAATATTCCATCAGTTCTCTATTTGTTTTCTTAAAGAGTGGCTTAATAATTGATGTTTTTAAAGCATCAGGGTATATACCTGCACTAATACTTAAGTTAATTATGTGACTTAAATGTCCGCTTATTTCCATAGACACATGTTTTAGTATCTTTGTGTTAATACCATCATATCCTACACTACTTGTATTATTTAATGAACTGATTATTTTTTCTATATCTTGTGGTACACTAGGTGCCATAAACATCGTTTTGTTATTCGTGTTTATTGTATTACATTTAGGTTTGCTAGTTGCATCAAGTTTCCCCTGTACTTTGTCGATAAAATAATTGTTGAACGCTTCAGCAATATCATTGGGATTAGTTAGAATGTGGTTGTTATTTATAATTGAACTAATAGCAGTCTTTGGCAGGTTATACTTTGCACGATTAATAATTTGCCATGTAGTTTTAGACTTATTTTTAGATGAATGGATTTTATGATTGTTTTGCGCCTTTTGTGTTAAGTGTATAATTTTTTTGTGTAAATGAGAGTAGGTAGTGAAACTGTTTTTATTACCTTTGTTCGGGATTAATCTAAATTGCCAGAGAAGCTTTCTTTTTTTTTTGACTGCCTAATTTAATTCCTTTTGACAGCCATTTAGGTTTTTTTACGACATCTATTTTAATCAATTTAGCTGGAAAACACAAGTCGTATATTAATTTAAATACATCAAGAAATTTATTACATGATTCATTCGGATCGACTGTGTCGTAAATCTCTGCGAAAGATAGACTTTTTATGTAGTTTTTAAACTTTGAAACGTTGTCTACACTATAGTCTCTTTTGGCCGTATACCAACAATTTATGACACATTTGGTTTGAACAGGACAGTGAAGTAGCTGTGCAGTATGATCGGACAAAGCCAATTCTACCACGTCAGTTTTACACGCTTTAATGAAATTATGGGCAAAGTTGTCTATACATGTCATACTGGTCAAGCGGGTCGGCTGCTTTAATGCTAGTTTTAAGTTATAGCTCATTAAAAGACATTCGAAAGCATTTGATTGGCTATTAGGTTTAAGCATGTCTATGTTAAAATCCCCTGCAATTACAATGTTATTATATCGCGTACGTGATACTTCTTGCAAAAGATTTTCCAGTTTATCCAGGCAGTAGTTAAGATTATTTATATTTGGTACTCTGTAGATACAGATAACAATTATCTTAAAATCGGTCAGTTCAATTGCACAACATTCAAATATGCCTGATGTAGATAATTTAGAAATTTTAGGTATTTCCTTATATTGAAGACCGTTTCTCGCAAGAATACATGCCCCTCCCCTTTTTCTTCCCTCTCTACAGAAATAGGCAGCTAGGGCGTAATTTGGCACATACAATTGATTTTGACATCCCTCCATAATGAAATGTTCCGTTATGCATAGAACATCCACGTCTATCTTTATTTCGGACAGTTCATATAAACATACGGTTAAGACATTTGATTTGGTTACTAAACCAGCAATATTTTGATGTAATATTTTTATATATTTATAAGAGAAAAAAATGATCATTTGCGTTGCCTTTTGTGCACGAAGGAGAAATAGGGGGAGACTTATCAAACTCTTGATCAAATAAATGAATATCGTCGATACTACTGAACTCAGCAAGCATTAAATTAAGATTTTTAAATATGTTTACCATACCATTATTATTGACAGATCCACTTCTTGGCCAAAACATTTTACAATCATATGACAAATAGAAATTGGTATCAAACAAATAAGCGTAGTGATGAGTACAAGCATCTAGGTATAAGAGACTGTTAAATGTTTCTATTCTTCCGTTATACATAACAGAATAGTCATTTAATTTAAATGTAGGTGCACATATTATAATATTTGTATGATTAATTTTTAAAAGTGTTTCACGTAAAATAATAATGAGATCAACATAGCTGTTAGTTCGGCGAAAGTCTTCCTCACCAATGAAGATCAGACAGTAATCTTTCATTGTATAGTTCTTCAACTTGAAATCAATGTTATTAATAAGTTTCTCTAAACCACAGTCCGGTGTTAGGTAGTGACAAATTTTGTAATCTCGGAATGTATTTTCTGCAATCGTTAATATTTTGTTTTTCTTGTTTGAACTCAGGATACATAGTTTTCTTTGACTTGCTATATCTTTTGGTTGTTCCGATTCTCTATTATTTAGCTGATTCACTTTAGTTTGCTTTTCCTGTTCCTTAATTTGAGTATTGTTCTCCTTATTGTCTGAGTTACATTTGTGTGAACTTTTATTAGGAGTGGTTTTTTTACTTGTTGTTGGCGTTTTTTGTTTGGACTCTAAACTATTTATAGTTTTCTTGAGTTCACTATTTTCTATAGTCAGACAATTGATTACCTTTTGGGCAGAACTCAGCTGGGAGGTCAGTTGGTCTATTTGAAGTTTGAGTTCCTCCATTTGTAAAGAATTTTCTTCACCAGATATGTTTGGCATGCTACTACTGCTGCCATCTAGTATTGAGCTATTTGCACTATCTTCTATGCACATTATCTCAGTTTCAGATTTTGTGCGTGTTTTTCTAAATGTTATGTTATCGAAGAAATTCATTCTTAAAAAAACTTGGTATGTTTAGAAAAATAATATCTTGAACTGAGATTAGAACCCACGACACACCTTATCGTATAGTACAGTCTTATACCTCATGGCCAATTGAGCGTTAAGTTTCCTTGACGAAATTAGGTCTTTAGTCTCTGAATGTTTAATATCAAAAAATCAGTTACGAATTTGATATTTTTCGAATGACGGTTTGTTTAAAATTGTTTGTAATTTTGCGATTTTTGGAATATCACTGTTTGGTTTTAGTTATAAGATTTATTTATGGCTTCGATAATGTAGTAATAATAATTTTGATGACACTTAATCAGTATAAACACTATTTTTGTAGTTTTCGTCCTTTTTCGGAATGATGTTTCACTTGTATTTTAAAATGTTTACAACTTTATTGTTTATGTTTATATTCACTGGATAACAATGTCAGTTGAAAATTGTGGTTCACTTTCGCTAATTCACTTATTATTAACTGGGAATAACTGCTATAACTATTTTTAATTTTAAAAAAATACGGAGCTCAATTATACTATAGGCTAGAGCGCCATCTACTAAATCAGACTAAATCAGACTATATTTAATCGTGATTAAAAAGGTGTGGAATAAAATTAGTTGACATGAACTAAAATTCACACCGAGACCTTGACTTTGGATGCAAAAACAGTAGTGTATTTTTTTCTTTTCTTTTGCATATATCTCAAAAACGGTGAGTCCTATCGCAAAAATAATGAAAATTTAGCCCCCCTTTATAAAACACATAAACCCCTATTACTCAACATGTAGGTACCAAAAAAAAGGTACCAAAAAAAAAGGTACCAAAAAAAAGGTACCAAAAAAAAGGTACCTACATTCCATATAAAACACGTTGAAGCTGCCCCCTCCCTGCGCCCCTCCAGCTCTAAAAGATATTTTACCCGGTAACAACTGCGATGTCGGTGAACAAAACTTGACAAGCCTGTCACTTCATAGTGATTTCGTTAGTTCCAATTAAAGCCACCGGGTCAAATATACTACAGGCACTATACCACGCGGAGTCACGATTGTCAAACTCGATTTTAGTTGTGTCAAAATTGTTATTAAATTTAGAGGTTTTTTTTTGCAGAATAGCTCTAAGATTCTCATTGCAAAAAGTAAGGAATTTTAGTGATAGTTTAGTTAGTTTAGTTCGGTGTACAACAGAATCGGCACCATTGTCGGACTAAAGTTCGAAATTCAAAAATTATTAAATGCTTTCAACCTGGGTCTAAAGATAGACCTTGTTTTGTAATAAGGCCGATAGTATTTTGTTTTAATAGGTCAGCAGGTATTTAAATAGCTCCTGCCATCTCTCAAACCGTCACTTGGGTACCTAAACGGATCCTCTTAAGGAAATTATTAATGAAGTCGATATTTTACGCCGAACACCGTTCTGGGTGGTTTTCGCGCGCATAAATTTAAAGCACCATAAGAAGGGTTTGTTTACGGAAAAAAGATAATTTGAGCCACAAATTAAGTTGTTACTTGAAAAGGCTGATTCTTTTTTTATGTTATGCTGTTAAAAGTTAAGGGTTTTGTGGGGAAAAGGCAGTGTGTTTTTTTTAAGTAATTTATAACTGGGAATCTGAAATATAAAGTGGTACCGCTTTTATTAACCGACTTCAAAAAGGAGGAGGTTCTCAATTCGTCGGAACCTATTTTTTATTTTTTTTTATGTATGTTCCCCGATTACTCGAAGATGCCTGGACCGATTTATATTTTTTTAGTTAGTTTAGTAAGATGGCTGGATCGATTTTGATTTTTTTTGTTTTGTTCGAGAGTGTATACATCACAGTTGGTCCCATATAAAATTGATTAACTTTGCTTCGGTAGTTTTTTTCGATCTTTTCAACAACCACGAGTTTATCGACTGACAAATGCATTCATTGTAAAACTGAATTATCTTGTATGTGAATTTTCAAATAGCGAGCTTTTTTGCGAATTATAGTGTAGGAAAAAATAGGAGCTCGTAGCTAAATAATAACAGCCGTACAGGTTGATCCATCAGGTTAAGCTACGCTTAACGGGGTTGGTCCGTGGATGGGTGACCATCTTTACATACCGAGACTCCTCCGTGCCTCGGAAAGCACGTTAAGCCGTTCGTCCCGGCTGTCATTCGTGGATCTTTGACAGTCGTTACGGGTCGTCAGTAGCCCAAAAGTCTAACAACCAGTCTTACCAAGGGGTATCGTATTACCCAGTAATTGGGTTGTGGAGGTCAGATAGGCAGTCGCTCCATATAAAATACTGGTATTCAGCTGCATCCGGTTAGACTGGAAGCAGACCCCAACATAGTTGAGAAAAGGCTAGACAGATTTGAGTGTAGGAAAAAATTAATTCAATGTTTTCTATTTTTTATTGTGAAAAATACAAATCAAAGCTATAATAATTTATAATGAAAGATATGACTAAATGTGATCCATTAAACAAAACAATATGTATTTTAAAAATATGGAGTTACGCCACTTTTACAATGAGCGACACAAATCAGGATCATGAGATATCCTGTTTGAACGTCTGAGATCTGACAACAACATCAAAGACGACACATCTCTGTGTACTTTGGGCCAAAGTTCCGCATGATCACCTCAAAGGCGATAATCGCATGCACGGCTCACGACTCGATCGCACAATGTTCGTTTGTCACTAGCTGCGCTCTCACAGGAATATTTTCTTAAGTGAGCATGCTTAAGTTTTGTCCATAGTACCTCGTCATCATCCTCCTGTCCTTAACCCAATTTATGTGGGGTCTGTGCAGCATATCTTCTGCATCTTCGGTATATCTCTAGACTCTATCAGCTGTCATAAAAAAGCAGTATTTAATAATATCATTTTGGGCATGGCACCCAAAATCACACTAGTATTATAAAGGCGAAAGTTTGTGTGTGTGTGTGTGTGTATTTGTATGTTTGTTACTTCTTCACGCTCAAGCGGCTGGACCGATTTAGATGAAGTTTGTTATGTAGATAGCTTATACCCTGGATTAACACATAGGCTACTTTTTATCCCCGTCTATGCGGATGAAACCGCGGGGCGCAGCTAGAATACATTAAGTTGCCTAAAAGTATCACAGACCAAAAAATAAATGTGCCAATTCAAATTATTTTTGCACGAATTTCTAGTTGCAAATTTTTACTATTCAATTAATGATTATTTATTTTATCTGAAATGATTATTGATATAATACACAATACACAAATATAATGGTTATTGAAATTATGATTTGACTTGTGTATAATAATTTGACATTTCTATTCTAATAATGTAACTAAATTTAAAATTTATTCAGTATATTTAATATATAATGCTGCTTTGTACCTAATATATTAATGTGCACACCTCAGTAGGCTATAATACAATGTACTTTTATACCTGTGACACCTTTTTAACATATTGTTATATATATATAACATATATGCAAATAAATTATTTGATTTGATTTGTCATATCAGTATTCACCCAGTTTTCAGCCAAATAAATTAATAAGCTTTCATCGAATCCTTCGTATTTGGTCTTCTTATTCTTTTAATCACATTAATTCTAAAAACTTTTCTATTATGTTCGTCATTTTTTCTACCGACACTGCATATTCTATTTTCAAATTAAAAATATATTTATGTAGCTTCATTCACTTATTCTTTCTCTTATGAAATTCCTCTTTCGCGATGACAAAGTGCATACGTGTTTTATTCATTTTTTGTTCACGAAATGAAAGTAATAAAGAATTGACTCATATTGCTCGTGTTATATTTATTATGAAGAAAAGTCATTATCAAAAGGGGCATAGCTCTTGTAATTTGAGCACATTTATAAAAAGAATCACTAAACTGATTCTAAAAAGACATTGAAAACGTAATGGGGTTTTGGTTGAAAATTACGGTTCTGTGGTTTCTACCATTTCTTCAGTTCAGCCCACAAAAGTCATCATAAGGCCATGAATGAATGAATTAATTAATTAATTAAAAAGACGATGAGGTCAAAAATATTCAGTTTGTTGTTTGAAATGTTGACTATACCTACTTACAGAAAGAATCGGTGGACCATTTTTGTTGGATGCCATACATGAGTTTTTACTCCCACTACTCCAAGATTTGCCAAGTTATCAGCAAAATCAGCAATTTAAGGAACGTACGTAGTCATTACTAATTTGCTAAGATAAGCCTACGTCGCAATAAATGCTCAAATTAATGCTCAACATAAATTTCAGGAGCGTCTTGAGCCGAGTGTAAATAAACCGGTACTTATTTTAAAGTTTGAGTGTGGTGCAAGTGAAAAGCAGATGACTATAGAAAGAGGGAGATTTTTGAGGGTTTAGAGATCGTGATTTTAATTTCTCTTAGTTTTGATGTAATATCCTATTAATGCAATAAAGAGAAAAAGTCAGTTGTATTTGCTACGATGATGGTACAACGATTTGATGATGGCCTAATTACACGGAAAATCATTTTTAGGCAGAGGCTTACCTCTTGCAAAAATACTTACATAGGTACTCGTATAGATAGATGTAGAGATAGTATGTAGATACTATCTCGTTGGTAATCCTTAAATAATAAACTCACGCCTTCTTCCTATGGGGGAAGGCAAAAACCACAGCCACCTGCTACGATCCTCACATACTCATTTTGCCTAGTTTAAGTTAATTCATCTGGTCATACACGCACGCCGGTTACGAGTACCACGCACCTGAGGCCTTAGTGTTTTTATACTTACTCGAACACTTAACGTAAACTTCAATTTCTACTAAAGCGCCGCCGCGCCGTCTTGTGACAATAACGGGAAACAAAATTATTACATACAAATTGACGTATCGTTAACGTAAACACGATTGAATAAGGCCACAGACCTTTCTGAAGAACATCATCAATAAGGTCATTACATCTCTTCTTCTTCTCGTCTTCCTAGGGCGACTCCCCCCGGCGTTTCCATTCACATATGCCTTGTAAATACCTATTGTTATTCGCCTTACATTCATCTTCGAAGAAAATAATAGACAAAGAGCTGTTTCATACACGTCAAAGAATGACAGTTATGATTTGAATAAACGGACAATTACATCAAAAAAAAAAACAATAAGAAAACAAAAAACAAATCAATCAATTCTCTTTTTTTCTTTACTTTTTCCTTATTTTCTCTTCTTTTTCATGACTTTAACCTACACAAGTCGGTCTTGATTGAAAACGCTAACGCTTATAACACAGCCCTCAACTCCCAGGCATACGGATGCAACCATTGGACTTTCGATATTTGCATCCACGAGATGGCGCTGCAAGAACCATGAATAATTTAGTAGCCTGGAAATATCAGAGCAACTTCACCTGTGACAGCGGAAAGGGAGTGAGGGTGGCTGAAATGTTGTTATTTGTGTGCATTGCCTTTTATGAGCGTTCCGGTTATGAGTAGAGGTTGCAGGTGGGTTTTTGGGAGTGCTGAAATAAGGTGTGTTGCATGAAAGGTGCAGCGGTGAAGCGGAATTTTGGTATGAAAGAAAGCCAACCAGATGGTGTATGGATTGTGTGGAAGGTGAATTACGGTTAGAAAGATGTTGACTCAGAATTACTACTGCTCAAATGATGGCTAACAACAGATCTAAAAATCTATCTGCTTAGCCTTTTCCCAAGTACGTTGGGGTCGGCTTCCAGTCTAACAGCCGTGTGATTCTGTAAGACCTCATTTTAAACTTTGAATCTGAATCCGCTGTGAGTTTCTTGATTGGCATTCTAAAAACTCGGTTGATAATTCGAATTTACATTAGCGCTACCCTTGCGAGCGTGGCAGCGAGTTGAACTAAGTTGACCGTAAGATTTTGACACATAAAGTATGAGATGATGTAAGAAGTGGCATTCAGTAAGGTAATTCCTCCCTCACTTCGCACTCGAACCCGATTCAAAGTGTCAAATAAAAAACACCTATTTTACGACTGACAGTGAATAGCGATGTGAGATGAGAGTTGTTATTTGAATTTTACAGAATCGACGTACAGCTCCCTAATTACGTAACACATTAACGATCAGAGTTGGTATCATTTTGAATCCAATTGCTAATCCATTGCTTCATATGTTCGAAAAATTTGTCTGCTCGACAATGTAAATAACGCAATGAATGTTGTTGAACCGACAAAATGAAACCAACTCCGATTGATAATGTGTTACGCAATTAGGCTGCTGGAGGCAGTTACCAGTATTTTACATATGGAGCGACTGCCTATCTGACCTCCACAACCCAGTTACTGAGTAACAAGATACCCCTTGGTAAGACTGGTTGTCAGACTTTCGGGCTTCTGACGACCCGTAACGACTGTCAAAGATTCAAGAATGACAGCCGGGACCAACGGCTTAACGTGCTTTCCGAGGCACGGAGGTGTCTCGGTATGTTAAAATTGTCACCTATCCACGGACTGCGTAAGCGCGGCAAGCGTAGCGTACCCTGATCGACCCATGCGGCTGTTATTACTTAGCCACAAGCTACTCCGGCTAACAAAAGATGTAATCCCAACTAAATTGGGATACCTAGGGGCAGGAGAATGACAATGAATGATGATGATGATAATATGAAAGAATGAGATTTCATACAATAAATTACTCAGTCTGACCAAAATAAATATTTAATTTTAGTGTGTTACTTCTGATTTTGAAAGCCAAATCAATGTAATCTATGGTCTAATCTCTTTAAGTGGTTCGAATTACTAATAAACGTTTTCGATAGCCAAGAGATACAGGATATACCAGAAAGGTGTGGTCCAATTTAAGGTACCATCAGACTGAACAACTTTCTCCTTGGGACCAACATCGTAATCGCGAAAAAATAATCAGCTGTCCTATACATTTGGGCCGAGTCGGTATTGAAATTTTCTAAGGAACAGTTGATATTTTTTTTTCCATTACGATATTGATTCCATGGAGAAAGCTGTTCAGTTTGATGGTATGACCACCATTTACCATTTATGTATTCACTGTACCTTTAACAACAACAATAAACCATTTATTTCAGGCGAAACAGGCCCATAGATATTTATCTATGGGCCTGTTTCGCCTGAAATAAATGGTTAACCTAAACATACATATTTGAATTTGTGACCATTGCACGAATGTGAGCCCGAACGAAAACCCAGGATTGTCCGAGTGCACGAAAGTGAGCCTGAACGAACAATGACAGCGCGCGCGTTCCGGCTCTTACTTTTTTATTTTTTGTAATTTTGTGTGTTGACCTACCCCTTGCGTTCTAGGTTCATTGGAAAGGTGGTTATGTGTAGCATATTTTTGCCAAATACCGTGAGGTTATATCGGCATTACGAAAAAAGTTAGTCTGTGGTTGAAAAAAATTACGCAGCGCGGGAGGCGCGCGCGGGGGGCCGTTTTATTACCGAGATTATTATTCGTATTTCAAAACATTGGAAGAACATGATGTCATTATGATGTCATTTGATTATTTGACACATAGGCAATATTTTAGGTAAATAAAAAAATAGGGTTATCGCTTTAGATTTTGAAAAAATATTTTAATTGTTTTTTATTGGCGGTAATATAATCAAACTGTTTTTTTTATTGAAAAAAAAAAAACTAAGTCATCTATTGTTCTAAATCAAAATTCATAATCTAGCCTAGTCTATCCACTTTAAGAAACAGTAATTACTTTCATAGCGATTCATAGGATTGTTTTGTGTACAAGCAGTGTATAAGTGGCTAGGCGCCCCGTCACGCGCCGACAAGAAATCTCAAGGACAATCATAACGACGTCGCGCGGGGAGCGGGACGCGTCAGTGGATAAACAATAATAAAACATTTTTTTTATTAAAAAAAATCTTAAAATCTAAAAAAATCAAAATCAGATTAGATTTCAGTCTTAAATTTGACCAGACCTTACTGGTATGCCCTGTATTTGAAAAATATGGAAACTGCACAGAATTACAACCTTATTACAAAACGTAAGTTTCATCATTTATTATTTTAAACTACCAACTAAATATAAATAATATTCATCTTCTGTATAATTTCCTGTAGGTATTTCTCTTCGGATAGCCTGCGAGTGTCTTGGAAAACATATTTTATTCTACCCCGGCAGTGATACTATTAATTTTCTCATTTCTCTTATATCCGGCTCCCTGAAGCTAGGAAGAATATTACAGGATTTCATGAAAACGTAGGAAACGTAGCTTATTTGAAAAATTAGTTATCTTATATAGCAAATCAAGGAGCTCAATAAAAGCCGCACGGGTCCATCATCATCAGGTTAAGCTACGCTTACCGGAGTTAGTCCGTGGATGGGTGACCATGTTTACATACCGAGACGCCTCCGTGCCTATATGTTATTACATACTGGTATTCAGCTGTAGCCGGTTAGACTGGAAGCCGACCCCAACATAAAATAACTTTAATATTGTAGTATATTTGTCGGTTGTTTTTTTTTTTAAATAAAATATGTAAGTGTCGATATAATTATCGATATTGCTGAACAAATATTAAAAAAAAAAACAGTCCTCCTCCTTTTTGAAGTCGGTTAAAAAGAGATTCCTTATCCTCTTACTCAAAGAACATTAATTAAATCCCTATTTTGATCAGCTAAAACTACCGAAGTCTCAAGCTACATTATAACCAATTTCTTTCAATATTAATCGCCTGCACGGCGCGGCGCGGCGGGGCGGCTGCGGGCGGGCGGGCGGCGGAGCGGCGGTGCCTACGTAATGCGTTTGACGTTTATTGTACATCGCCTAGATGGCGGCACCTGCGCCCGGTATCCTTCCTGTGGATTAACTAAATTAATGGCATCCTTGTACAGTTGGGAACAGAAGTCGCTTAATGTAGAGTATTAACGATCAATTACAATTGTGGATTTTTACGTGATTGATACCTACACATTGACACGCAAATTGATGGTCTACCAAATGCAATTGAAGCGATTGATGATATTACTACAATAGAAATTGATGGCAATTGATCTTTTCGGGGACCCCTTAAAATAAATAGATGCACTAACAACAGAAGCAGATATTAAATTGGAAATTAATTTGGAATATTGTGTCGTAAATAAAAATAATTAAAAGAAGATAAACTATCTATATATAGTTTCAGAGGAAAGTACGGAACCGTAACGACGCGAGTCCGAGTCGAACATAATCAGTTTTAACTACACTTCCAGCAAGTTATAGTTTTCATCTTAGATTTAGAGTAGAGAAAAAAAATGCGTTCCTGACATCTGTCAGTTGGAAAATTTCTAGTAGTAATAAGGATCAAATTCGCAAAACTATTTTATTTAACAATTTTTTCTAAAATATAACTAACAATGGTTAATGGTTGGTTGGTTGGTGGTGGTGGTGGTGGTTGGTTATGGTGGTGGTGGTGGTTATGGTTGGGTGGTTGGTGGGTTGGTTGGTTGGTTGGGTTGGTTGGGTGGTTGGTTGGTGGTATGGTGGTGGTGGTTGGTTGGTTGGTTTATGGTGGTGGTTTGGTTGGTCGTTGGGTGGTTGGTGGCTGGGGTGGTGGTTGGTTGGTGGTTGGGTGGTGGTTGGGTCGTGGTGGTGGTGGTGGTTATGGTTGGTTGGTGGTTAATGGTTGGTGGTTAATGGTTGGTGGTGGTGGTGGTGCTGGTGGTGGGTGGTGGTTAACTAACTAACTGTACTATATTATAGTGAAATTAGAAAAAGGTGACTTTTTTATTTAAGTAGGTTACAACCGCAGAAATAACTTTGTTGTTCATAGTTTTTTTTATGAAATACAAACTTACTTTTGCGGTCCGTAGAATCAATACTGTGCATGTGTACGTAAATATGCATCGAAACTACGGAACCCTTCACTGTGCGTGGTCTATACGCACTAGACCGGTATTTTTTTCATTTGTAAGATAAACCTCTGACGAACGACAGTCACAATTTATTAAACAATCAAAACTCATATTTAATTCTAAGGTAACTTTTGGCATTAACATTATAAAAAAGACTTTTTAGCAGTTATCTATTTTCCTCCAACCACTTCCTTCTTTCTAACAATGAATCATCATTAACAATCTTTCTAAAAGTTTATTCGAGATATTCTTCTCCTTGCACGTCGACTGTACACATGGGTGTACATAAGGAAAAATCCTTTATATAATAGGTATATAAGCTTATATCATATATATATAAACGTAACGTAACGTTTATATAAACGTAAAAAAACATCATGCGATGGAATAAAATCATCATCAGTAGTTGTGAACCTATTGGGTTCATAAATTAGTACATAATTTACATCCAAAGGGTTAATGTCATACCTCCGGAAAATATCACGAGCAACAACAGCCTACCAATTTTTTTGCCTCTCTTACATCATTCCTATTACAAAAATAAACCAGTAAATAATATCTCACTCTTCGCATATACTAAATGTTCTCAATTAGTGACACGCGCTCTCATTTCATAGCTGCATGGTAGTGCCACAGATAACAAAAACAACAGTTGGTAAACTTCAAGTGTCTTCGGTGAAACAAAACAGAAAACTAGATGGCCGAGCGTGGGGCTGGGAATCGAGCGGGAGAGGTAGCGGGAGCGATTTCTGCATTCCTATTTTGTTGAAACATGCTCCGGAAGAAAATGATGAGCTCGCGGCTAAGTAATAACAGCCACACGGGTCGATTCATTAGGTTAAGCTACGCTTGCCGGGGTTGTTCAGTGGATGGGTGACCATCTTTACATACCGAGACTCCTCCGTACCTCGGAAAGTACGTTAAGTCGTTGGTCCCGGCTGTCATTCGTGGATCTTTGGCAGTCGTTACGGGTCGTCAGAATCAGTCTTACCAAGGGGTATCGTATTATCCAGTTACTGGGTTATGGAGGTCAGATAGACAGTCGCTCCATGTAAAATACTGGTATTCAGCTCTGCATTCGGTTAGACTGGAAGCTGACCTCAGCTTTGTGTGTTCTAGTGTTAATAATTAGGGTAATTGCCGATTGTTTTCTATAAATATAACAAAGTAATTTTGTTTCGAAAAAAAAACAACCGCAAACTATAAAAATTGGGAAAAACAAACATTATAAATGGAATAGATTCAAGTTTAAAAAAATGTTTTCTAGATAGGGACGTACAGCAGACACCAACTAGGCAACTGTCCGTTGAACATGTGTTTAAATCTTTTGTAGTAAGACCGTACGTACTTATTTTCACACTAAAAAAAAAAAACGCTTGTTTCTTGCAAGAAGGACGGCAACACTTCCAAAAAAGTTATAAAGCAAGGTGTCTACTATGGATAAGGTGTATCTATTCATACACGAAATCTCTTAAGGAGTCAGTGTACTCATAATTATGAACAACTTTTGCTATGGGACCAAACCTGAAATCGCGAAAAAAAAAAAATCAACTGCTCCCTCTATTTTGAAAAGTTTGATATAGATAAATGTACCTACTGAACAGCTGATTTTTTTTCGCGATTTCAGGTTTGGTCCCATAGTAAAAGTTGTTCATAATGATGAGTACAATGACCCCTTAAGAGATTTCGTGTATGAATAGATACACCTTATACAGGGTTACTGGTAACTCGACCACTTCCTTGCAGGATGTCATTGTAGGGTTAAAATGCAACAAATTAAGCCACCAAATGTTCTACCGAAATTCAATACTTTTTGAGTTACTTAGATTTTTAGTTTTTATATGAAAGATCCAATTTAAAATTATTTACGGCGCGACTATTCTGGAATTTAAGTTAGTAATATAGCTGATGCAGTAGCAGACCTTTGCGCCAATAATTAAAAGTTCAAAAATGCCTAACATTTGGCAAAGATAACTAATTAAACATTTTATTTTTCGTAAATTTTGTCTGAAAAAATTAAATTTACGAAAAAAAAACTGAATTTCGGTAGAACATTTGGTGGCTTAATTTGTTGCATTTGAACCCTACTATGACGTCCTGCAAGGAAGTGGTCGAGTTACCAGTAACCCTGTATACAGTATGGATATCACATCTATGCAATAAATCCAACCACATACAGTCGTTGACGCCCTCTACCTATGTATTAAAATATTTCAAAACGGTACGAAAAAATGTTAAGGCAGTGTCACTAACACAATCAAAACTAACTTACCGCGGTAAGAGGCGTCCTTGACGCGTGCACGTGTCATGTTTTTTTTTTGTTTGCATTTAAATTTCGAGACCGTTTTGTTACAAGTGGGAATAATGACCTTTATTTCACGATTGTCTGGCGGAAGGTATAGATGTTTGTAACCAGTTTCTTTATTAAAGGTCTTTACATCCATTTATTTGCCACACCCGCGAATTTCTAAGCCACAGATCACGCAATACAGTACAGCAGTGACTACGGCCGTAGCTCGCACAGTATCTCCACATTTGTACCGAGTGCTTGCGAGAGAGATCACTCCTTGTCACGATGAAATAACAAATGCACTCGTGTTGTACTCGTGAAGTTAAAAATAAAAAGCATATCTAAATTATTTAAAAAAAATAACTACTTATGCGTAAGAAACCAATCCCTTCTTAAAAAATACGACCTGCTTACATTACAGTCAAGACGCGTCTTCCTTGAGACAATGACGTTATTCAGTATATGCCGAAACAAGTTTGATTGCCCTGACTTGGTGTCTGGTTTGTGTTACCTGGTTCCTCGAACAGTACATGGACGGGAGGTGCGCACCAGGCGGCTTTTCGCTACCGGTTTTTGTAGATCCAATGCTGGTGTGCGCTCACCACTGTACCGCTTAGTCGACACATACAATACGCATTTTGGTGCAATAGACATATTATTCCTAAGCAGATATAAATTTAAAACTGATATTGTTAAGATTCTCAAGGATCGGCTGTAGGCTCCATAGGCACACAATCATTATTAATAGGCTAGGGACCTGTATTGTATATCACGCATGAATTTATTTGTTTGTTACACAAAACAAAAACTTAACTTCACAAGTTCTTAAATAAATGTTGTGTGATCGTATTAATCAAATAAAAGAAGTTTAAAGTAGAAGTCAGATGAAGTTATCAAGGTACGGAAAGGCAAGTTAGTTTGTCTGAAAATGGCTTCTCAAAAAACACATCATGTCGAGAGTATCATCTGACAGACGACTTCTGATTTTGCATGCCAAATACCCTGCTGCTGAAAAAGCTCGTCACGCTGCATTTGTCGATCTCGTTATCTCGCGAGATCTCGTACGAAATTTGACGAGATACAATCTCGTAAAATATGGCCGGGATCTCGCGAGATCGGGATCTCGGCGAGACGAGATTGCATTCCCTAGCCGGGACCAACGGCTTAACGTGCTTTCCGAGGCACGGAGGAGCCTCGGTATGTAAAGATGGTCACCCATCCACGGACCAACCCCGGCAAGCGTAGCTTAGCCTGACGGATCGACCCGTGCGGCTGTTATTACTTAGCCAGTTATATGTTATTTCAAGATCTATCGACACATTTATCCGCTTCATCCGCGGACTTCAAAGCCGCAGAGCACGCTATACTGGACACCAGTGACCACGGCCGTAGCTCATATAACATCGCCACATTTGTAACGAGTGCTCGCCAGAGACATCACTCCTTGTCACGAAGAAATAACAAATGCACTCATGTTGTACTCGTTTCAAATTGTACTGTGAAAGGCTAGCGGGGAGTGAGAAACACGAAGCGGTGGAGAAACATAGAAAACAGTTTCGAGACTGACCAACTGATAGACTAACAGAACCAATGTAGACAGGACTACATCTTATACCTAAAATATGTTTTAGTGAGTAAATAATGAGAACTAACTTTATATATAACTAGCTTTTGCCCGCGGCTTCGCTCGCGTGTAACTCGGAAATTATCCCCGGGGAACGTACTGCCGGAATAAAAATTATCCTATGCTCGTACCCAGGTCAAGGCCTATCTATCCGTTAAGGTGTGAAAAGGTAACAAATAGACAGACAGACAAATAATAAATTCAAATGATCTTTTTTATACATAAAACAGGTTTGTATGATTCCAAGGCCCGCTTGCACCAAAAACTATAAATACAGTTAGCGCTGAACATTTTTAAAATATCATTCCATCCCTGACAACTTCAAAATTAACAGAAATAGAACAATGTTTTCAATTCGTTTAGCACTCAACGTATTTTGTGATTTGTGGTGCTAGTGGGCCTAAATGTTTAACATAAGAATAATACTTATTCATTTTAATATGATCACCATTAATTTTTGTGACTGACTACCACTGACCCCGTAGCCCGTAAGTGAATGACACATTCAACACACGTGCAACGTGTTAAAGTTTTTTTTGTGACTATAAATTGTAATAACTTTGACCGAGTAGACCAATTTTAATATGACTATTACTGTATTTATAACCTTTAAATCTCTTAAAAATAAGTACATAAAAATATCAATATTACATGTGAATTTTAAAATCATTCCCTGTTTTACCCCCTTGAAAAAACGCTGAAACGCGTAATTCTTTATGCTTAACTTAACCCAAAAAAAAACCCAAATGCTAGGTTTCCTTACAATTTTTTATCCCCTATATCACCCCCTCTAGGATTATTTTTAAATCAAAAAGTAGCCTATGTCTTTTCCTATGATGCCATCTATCTTTTTGGCAAATTTTATTGAAATCCGCTCAATGGTTTAGGCGTGAAAAGGTAACTTAAGACAGAGTTACTTTCGAATTGAATTTATCAAAATCCTATTTAAGCGGACGTCTTCATCATAGTAGCTCCAATCTTTAATTTCAGTTCAATCAGTCGAAAATCTAAGAAGATTTATACAATCTTTCATCCCCTATTTTATCCCCATGGGGGTAGAGTTTATCAAAATCCTTTCTTAGGGGATGCTTACGTCATAGTAGCTATATGCATGCAAAGTCCCAGCCCGATCGGTTTAAAATTTACAAAGTTTCATACAAACTTTCATCCCCTATTTTATCCCCATGGGGGTAGAGTTTATCAAAATCCTTTCTTAGGGGATGCTTACGTCATAGTAGCTATATGCATGCAAAGTCCCAGCCCGATCGGTTTAAAATTTACAAAGTTTCATACAAACTTTCATCCCCTATTTTATCCCCTTGGGGGTAGAATTTATCAAAATCCTTTCTGAGCGGATGCCTACGTTATAACATCTACCTGCATGCCAAATTTCAGCCCGATCGGTTTAAAATTGACAAAGCTTCATACAAACTTTCATCCCCTATTTTATCCCCTTGGGGGTAGAATTTATCAAAATCCTTTCTGAGCGGATGCCTACGTTATAACATCTACCTGCATGCCAAATTTCAGACCGATCGGTTTAAAATTGACAAAGCTTCATACAAACTTTCATCCCCTATTTTATCCCCTTGGAGGTAGAAATTAACAAAATCCATTCTTAGTGGATGCCTACGTCATAACATCTACCTGCCTGCCAAATTTCATCCCGATCGGTTTAAAATTGACAAAGCTTCATACAAACTTTCATCCCCTATTTTATCCCCTTGGGGGTAGAAATTAACAAAATCCATTCTTAGTGGATGCCTACGTCATAACATCTACCTGCATGCCAAATTTCATCCCGATCGGTTAAAAATTGACAAAGTTTCATACAAACTTTCATCCCCTATTTTATCCCCTTTGGGGTAGAACTTATCAAAATCCTTTCTTAGCGGATGCCTACGTCATAACATCTACCTGCATGCCAAATTTCATCCCAATCGGTTAAAAATTGACAAAGTTTCATACAAACTTTCATCCCCTATTTTATCCCCTTGGGGGTAGAACTTATCAAAATCCTTTCTTAGCGGATGCCTACGTCATAACATCTACCTGCATGCCAAATTTCAGCCCGATCCCTCCAGTGGTTTGGGTTGTGCGTTGATAGATCACTATGTCAGTCAGTCACCTTTGAGTTTTATATATTTAGATTATGAACAGGAAAAATATGTTATGTTGAGAGTCAAAACACTAAAGAGTTTAAAAAAACTTTTTTACAAAAAAATACAACCCACTTCCAAAAACAACACTACAAAGTGAAAAATAACTTTAATTTCGGAAGTCGGTGTCTAGTTTATTTTTGCCACCGACTTCCGAAATTAAAGTTATTTTTCACTTTGTAGTGTTGTTTTTGGAAGTCGGTTGTACTTTTTTGTAAAGAAGTTTTTAATTTTCACTTTTTAGTTGTGTACCTACCCCACACAAATTCTTATACCACTATCTGCAAAACAAACTAGAACATCATCCATATAAAAGTGGGGAAAAAATAGTATTATTGAAGCTAACTGAAAAACTACCCAAGCTAAGTTAATCAATTTTATATGGGACTAACTGTGATGTATACCCTCTCGAATAAAACAAAAAGAATCCAAATCGGTCCAGCCATCTTCGAGTAACCGGGGAACATAGGTTCCGACGAATTGAGAACCTCCTCCTTTTTGAAGTCGGTTAAAAACCATATCCATGAGAGTTTTTTTTTAACAATATTTTGATTTAAAAGAGTGTCCATGGAGTTTCTTGCCCGTTCTTCTCCATAGGAACCTACTATGCTTTGGAATGGGTAAGTAGCTTCATCTTTCTGACTGATTGACCCCTTGACAATTCAAAAGTGCCTGTAATTAATTGATATAAATGCTTTTGAGTTTGTGTTTGAGTTCAGACAGGTTTTCAAGTTTTTATTCGAAAGTCGAGAATGATTCGTTATAATGATTACGCTGGCAGATAGATGTAGGTAATCACAGCTTTTTGTAATAAGGTGAAGGAAGGACGCGTCTGCCTAGTGTCCTTTATTCACCTTGTACGAAAACGGGACGAAAACAGCGTTTTAACTTAAGCACCTTATTCATCATTAGTCAAAACTTTGTTCGCACTAAAATGTTAATAAATCACTTATCTAACTAAAATCACTAAGTTTGACAAATTGTTACCGATGAGAATCATTTGTCACTAACTATGCTGTCTCTTTAAATAATTATAATTTATTGTAAAATCCAGTCACAGTTACAATATAGGTACTCAAAGTTATCAATTTTCTTTTGAAAATCATTAATTTTAATTTCGTGTTGCGATGATAAATTCTTTAGAGTTACAAAGGCAAAATTCAAAAGCGTTTTCTCGAGAAACACAAATAGCAGTTTTGAGTCTGGTTTCCATAATAATATGTTTCTAACACCATAAAATATCTATCAATACTTTAGCCGCGGCAAGCGTGAGCTTAAAACCGGGTCGATCGACCAGGTTAAGCTACGCTTGCCGCGGTTGGTCCGTGGATGGGTGACCATCTATACATACCAAGACCCGTCCGTGCCTCGGAAAACACGTTAAGTTGTTGGTCACGGCTGTCATTCGTGGATCTTTGACAGTCGTTACGGGTCGTCATAAGTCCGATAGTCTGACAACCAGTATTACCCAGTAACTGGGTTGTGAAGGTCAGATAGGCAGTCGCTCCATGTAGAATACTGATATTTAGCTGCATCCGGTTAGACTGGAAGGCGACCCCAACATAGTTGGGAAAAGGCTAGGCAGATGAAGACTAGGAAATCATCTAGGACTCCTAGATGATACTTAGACTAAAAAAAACTTGTTCTAAAAAAAAAAAGCTTACACTTGTTTTTGTTATTAAAGTGTTTCAGCCACTCGGTTCAGACCCACATTCGTCCATTCCAATTTCATTATAGACAAAAAGAACGTCCAGAAATGTGCTAAACACACAATATTTCGCTTCGATGTCGGCCAATTGCCGCTCAGTAAGCAATTCACGAGCACCAATCATCACAATAGCTTGAAAAATAGCAAGTAATAACAGCACGAGCAGCTCGCTGTGGGGCCATAAAACCAGCGGATTTATATGAAAACTTTTGCTTTGTCGCGTCGACTAGGAAATATTGTATGGTAGTAGGTAAGTTAAGGTTTAAGAGTTTTTAAATCGTCGTATCGTTGTAAGAAAGTTATAGTTTTCTAAGTTTCTGCAGTTTGATTTTAGTAGATTGGAATACAGGTGTGTTTTAGTGCTGCAAACAAAAGAGCTTACCTATTTGTTTGAAAAACTATATAAATAAAGTAAAAAGTCTGCATATCAGAAGTGGAATCTAGAAGTAGGAAATATGTATGTATGTATTTACAAAAAAAAAAAAAATGTATATAAGTAGTTTATCAGCCATCTCGTTACCATAACACAAGCATTAGGTTGCTTAGCTTGGGGCTAGATGGCGTTGTGTGATATGTCCAAACATATTTATTATTTATTATTATTATATTTTATCGGCATTTTTTTTTTTTGTAATCCATTGAAAATGCTATATTTTTCGTATTTACACGACGATGTGCAGAACTTATATACTCTTTCCAGAAGTCATAAAATATCTTAAACATCTCTGACGTAGGCCGCGCCATCTTTCATTTTCCGCCAACATAACTATTTAAAATTATCAAAAAAAAAACTCATTGTACGACTTTTTAACAACTGATAATTTCTTTATTATCCCAAAAAAGTTTTAGTACATTTACAAATTACATTTAAAAGAAAACTTTACTATATATTTTTTATTTCATTTAATGAAAAATGTAGTGTGGGTTGCCTGTGTAAATAAAAGAATAATACAATGTCTACGTTTCTACATGTTTTGTCTGTAAATAAATAATAACGTTTTGACGACATGACTATTCGCAAGAATTTTTTTTGGCTATAACCCAAACATTTTCTGTGTCAGTACCCTTAGTTAAATATTTAAAAAGAGTATGATTTATATCTAAATTCTTGACAGAAATAAAATGTTCAAATAAACTGAAACATGTTCAAAGAACGTTGTTTTCTTATTTATTTAGAAAAGACTATTTATCTTAGCTGCATTTGTTTTGAACAACGGCTATTTCAGATGACAAAGTAAACGTTTAAAAGTTATGACTTATGAGATAAATAGAATGCGGTAAGTATTTTCTTTTTAAAAGTTTTATACTTGATCTCGAGCAACCTGGACTTTTTAATGTATTTGGATCCCAAAATAATAATGTATGTAACATTATTCGAATTATCTCAAAGTTTCTGAAAGTATATTAGTCATATTACTTCATGTTAACTTATTTGGTAGATTGTTATATGATTTAGGGCCTACTTTACGATGTCCGAATATAGCTTCTACTTACCGAATAAATTTAAAAATGGAACAGAATTTGTATGAAATTATCTTCCAAGTATGTTAATAGAAACTTAATCGTAGGTGGTGAAACAGGCCCATAACCATCAGATCAGATCAAAATCAGATCATCAGATCAGAGATCATTTTAAATCCATCTTTACAGGTTGCCCTGCAGGTGAGATATTTACGTTTACATATTTAAAATTATTATAAAAATTTTCTGAAGCCGATGGTAAATCCAGCTAATAAATTAATGATACAAGGTATTAACAATTAATTATTCACTTCGTCGTAAGTAAGGAGAATCCTACTAATATTATAGATGCGAAAGTTTGTATGTTTGCATGTTTGTTACTCCATCACGCAAAAACGGCTGAACGGATTTGGATGAAATTTGGTATACAGACAGTTTATAACCTGGATTAAGACACAGGATACTTTTCATCCCGGTGGAAGGTTCCCGTGAGATAATTTCCGACATACACGCGGGCGAAGCCGCTGGCAAAAGCTAGTATAATTATATATAATCCATGTATAAGGAGAGACAACCATAATTAGTAGGTAAAGTAAGCAATCTCTAGCCACAGATTAAGGCTGGTTTTCCACCAATGATGTGCGAGGTAGCTGGGCGGTGCGAGGATGCGTAGCGAGGCTGTGAAACGGTGTAAGTGTTTCCACCAGAAATGTGCTAGCGGTGAACGGTGTGCAAATGTATAGTGCGAGGATGCGTTGCTAAGCTCGAAACAGTGTGCAAATGTTTGGCGCGAGGATGTGTAACTGGCTCTTTTCAGATGCGAGCGGGGTGAGGTGTGGTGGGAGCACAGCGCGCGCGCCACTGCCTTCCCTAGCGCACATCCCTCGCACGCATCCCTCGCAACACATCCCTAGCACACATCCTTCCCTTGTTTTGAACGTACAAAAACCTTGCTCCGCCGAACCGTTTCCATTAGAACTGCGCCGAGCAGGCTGACTGGCTAGGTCATTTTTTTTTTTTGTATATCGCAGAGTTTAAATCTTACGCTAAAAACCACAGAAGCCTTTGAAGGCTTTTTTATGTGGCTAGTGAGTTCGGAAATATATATGTAATTTAGGTAAGTACTAAGAGACAAATTTAGACGGTAAGTTTGTAAGTTTTACATTTAAAGAGTATTTTAAGTCTTACTTCTTATCTAATACAATAATAGCACAAATAAAGATGTCAGCAAGTGCATCAAACTAATAATAACACAATTAAAGATGGAAGTAAGTGTATCAAACTAAAGTACATATAGTAGTAGTAGTAGTTTGTAATTTACAGAAAATGTTTTTTTAATAAACATTTTGCTTTTTTAGGCTTACAGAGGTATTTACTTTGTATGTCCGCAGGGAGCTCGTGAAGTGAATGAAGTGATTCAAAAGGTTCTCAACAAACACATCCCTCGCTACGCATCCTCGCACATCCCTGGTGAAAGACAGCCTAAAAGTACTGCCGCTCGCTGTAGGTAACTATGATAATATAAACAGCAAGCTTTTCAAAAAAGTAATCAAAGTAAAACAAGTAATAATCATTAGTACTTTGTAATTTACTGTTATCGGCTAGATCGATTGCTAAGCTTATTATTTACGTAAATGTACCCGCTTGTTTTATGGCCTACCACGGTACGAGGTAACACTATTTCTATTGTACGACAGTTTCAATTTAAAATTGCGCAATAATCGAAACATTTCGTGATGGCAGCAAGGAAATTAAGTTAGGAAACATAATGTGAGGAAAATTGGAAATTACCAACGAGATTCGATGGAGGAGGGAATAAGAGGAATATATAAGAGGATAATAGAAATTAAAGTTCTAAAAAATAAAATAAAAAGAAAAATATCTTATTAAAATTAAATAAAAAAAAAATTAAAATATGAAATTTACATTTCTTTTTTTTAATTTATAATTTTATATACTAATTTTATCATTATATCAAATTTTATAAAATTAAAAAAAAAAAATTATAAATAATATAAAAACTTATTAAATTTTATTTTAAATGAAATTATTTATAATAGATTATTTTTTTTTAACAATTTGCATTCAAAAAATAATGATCTAACTATCTAATGTAAACAGCCTTTGCAGATATGTCCTCTGACGTGCGTAACAAAACGGCAAAGTCGCGTCAAAAATTCTGTCGTTTTAAGGTACCTACGCATAGTTATCTAGGGTCATACACCATTAAACGACAGAATTATCCACAACATACTTAGTCAGCTGTTAGGGCAGATACGTCGTGTTTCAACAAAGAAAGAAACTAAAAAATAATCCTGTGACTAAACTATTGCTTCTATTTATCTGTTTTTTAGTAGAGAGGCTGAAAATGATACACAGTATATGTGGTTTAATTTAATGCCTCTCGCTTCTATCAACCTTGTATAACATTGATCAGGCAGGAGACATAATTCTTCCTTATTCAGAGGTACCCAATCCACTATAGCAACCCAAACCCATAGACATGTTTTGTTTCCATGTTCTACATTAGTTCTGCACTAACCAGGAGTTGTCCTTGGGTGCACTTGCATAGTATATACAGGGGTAATCCATTGGTGCCTCCTCATCATATAAAATTGTCTAAGTGGCCTCTATGAGTTGGCTTCGGCCTCTCGTACGCCTTCCAAAAGTCCGAGTCCTGAGATAGGTCAATGACATTTTTAAAATAATCAATTACAAATCTTTATTTACATTCTTTGCAAATAACCTGAATTATAAAGTATTTCATAAATTAGCCATGTCAGAAGGAACCGTATAGGTATCAATAAAACTTTTTTACAAAAAAATACAACCGACTTCCAAAAACAACACTACAAAGTGAAAAATAACTTTAATTTCGGAAGTCGGTGTCTAGTTAAATGTATTTTCGTTTTTTGCCACCGACTTCCGAAATTAAAGTTATTTTTCACTATGTAGTGTTGTTTTTGGAAGTCGGTTGTATTTTTTTGTAAAAAGTTTTTATTTTTCACTTTTAAGTTGTGTACCTACCCCACACAAATTCTAATACCACTATCTGCAAAACAAACTAGAACATCATCCATATAAAAGTGGGAAAAAAATACGTATTATTGAAGCTAACTCAAAAACTACCCAAGCAAAGTTAATCAATTTTATATGGGACCAACTGTGACCCTCTCGAATAAATCAAAAAAAATCCAAATCGGTCCAGCTATCTTCGAGTAATCGGGGAACATACATAAAAAAAAAAATTAAAAAAAAAAAGGTTCCGACGAATTGAGAACCTCCTCCTTTTTGAAGTCGGTTAAAAACACAAAAAAAAAATTATGCGATACAATTACAAATTAACCATTTTCGGACTTTTACCTTTACTTGTGAGGTGAGACCTTGTTTCATGACAAATTTCATGGTTCTAGGTCAACGGGAAGTAACTACGTTTTCATTTGCTTGCGAGTGTCAAAAATGTCGCATAAATGGCTGTATTTTTTTACTGTGTTGACTTAGAAGCTTGATTTTTTTAGAGCTCCAAAAGGGACCATCGACCTACTTATTTGGTATTAATTTCAACTTGATACCTTCATACGTTCCTGAGAAAAACGGTCTTACAGACTGAAATACTGACTGAAATACTGACAGACAGACGGACAATGAAGTGATCCTATATGGGTCCCGTTTTTTCTTTTTGAGGTACGGAACCCTAAAAATGGATTGAAACCTAAACAACTCTTTTTGTTGTTGTAAGGTTTAAATTGTTTATAAGGAATAGTGGTTTATAAGGATGAAAGCCAAAGGTGTTGTTCCCGATATTTCTCTGTCTCTCTTATCAACTGTTGAGCCCATATTATTATAGTGATGGGGTCAGCTCTTTTATTTTTAACCGACTTCAAAAAGGAGGAGGTTCTCAATTCGTCGGAACCTTTTTTTTTTTTTTTTTCATTTTTTTTTTTTTATGTATGTTCCCCGATTACTCGAAGATGGCTGGACCGATTTGGTTTTTTTTTGTTTTATTCAAGAGGGTATACATCACAGTTGGTCCCATATAAAATTGATTAACTTTGCTTCGGTAGTTTTTGAGTTAGCTTCAATAATACGTATTTTTTCCCCACTTTTATATGGATGATGTTCTAGTTTGTTTTGCAGGTAGTGGTTTTCAATTTGTGTGGGATAGGTACATAACTAAAAAGTGAAAAATAAAAACTTTTTTACAAAAAAATACAACCGACTTCCAAAAACAACACTACAAAGTGAAAAATAACTTTAATTTCGGAAGTCGGTGGCAAAAAACGAAAATACATTTAACTAGACACCGACTTCAGAAATTAAAGTTATTTTTCACTTTGTAGTGTTGTTTTTGGAAGTCGGTTGTATTTTTTTGTAAAAAAGATTTTTTTGTTTCATAAACAGTTTCCAGACAGACAGTTTCCACACAAGCATACACCATATAATCCCAGTGTCATAAGTGCGAACCCTTAATTTCACATAAAGGCAGTGTACACCTAACTAAGCTATGTCCACTGACCGAACAGTGCACGTGAAATTGCGGGCCCGCGGCGCATACAAATAACACACACTCCATTTTAAATCTGTCTATTTGCAAGTATAATGCTAGTGGCGTTAAAAGGACAATGGTCAACGCTGGCTTCGTGGCCACACTGTAGATTGAATGTTAGAAATGTGTGGGATTTATGAATAACTAGCAGCGCCCCGCGGTTCCACCCTCGTAGACCGGGATAAAAAGTAGCCTATGTGTTAATCCAGGGTATAAGCTATCTACATACTAAATTTCATCCAAATCGGTCCAGTCGTTTGAGCGTGAAGAAGTAACAAACATACAAAAACACATGCACACACACAAACTTTCGCCTTTATAATATTAGTGTGATGTGATGAATAACTACTGACAATACTAACCTCTTTAAAAGTTGTTTTGGGAATTACAAAAAAATCTTTTATAGTATTAATTTTTTTTGCGGGAAATAGTAAATTAGTAGACTAGGTAAGTCTTGTTTGAGAAAAAATCACAAATACTCCGAGTGATTATTAAAAAACAGAAATAAGAAAAAAAGGAGTCCAATTTCAACGCGGAATATAAGACTGTTTTTTTTCTAGTTTTCAGACGAAGTTTCAAGCGGTGCCTACGTTTTTACACAACGAAATTTTCCTGAAATTAGTTTCACAGCTACGACGACGTGTGACGTCACAATTTGCTGAAAGGTCAATCATTTTCCTATTATATAATGTTTGCATAATATTTTAAGTAGGTACTACCTGCGACTTCGTCCGCGTGAAATTTCGGCCCCCGACCTTCTGCGTCACATCGCATCGCCCACCCGCGCTCTTACTTCGTTTTCGCTTAAGGTTCCTTCTGATTTTTTCTTTTTGCACGGCTCCTGAGGGTCGTAGTGTGATGCGTGGTGTTTAATACCCTCAATCATTCTGCCTAGCCTTTTCCCAACTATGTTGGGGTCGGCTTCCAGTCTAACCGGATGCAGCTGAATACCAGATTTTACATGGAGCGACTGCCTGTCTGACCTCCACAACCCTGTAACTGGATAATACGATAGCCCTTGGTAAGACTGGTTGTCAGACTTTCGTGCTTCTGACGACCCGTAACGACTGTCAAAGATCCACGAATGACAGCCGGGACCAACGGTTTAACGTGCTTTCCGAGGCAAGGAGGAGTCTTGGTATCCCCATCCACGGACCAACCCCGGCAAGCGTAGCTTAACCTGCTGGATCGACCTGTGCGGCTGTTATTACTTAGCCACGAACACGTTGTGTTTAATACCCTTTATAATAATAATCTTCTTGAACAATTGGGCTAGCATATGCAAAAAGAATTTTTCAAATCCGACTGGTACTTAGTTCCAGTGATTAGCGTGTTCAAACAAACTCTTCAATTATATATAGATACATTAGTATAGATTTATTTATAAATTCGGGCACCTTAGATTAATATCTGACTGTACAATAAGGCTTATTTAGGTAGCAATTAGTTTCCTTACATTTTTGTATTTTAGTGAAGAACGTACTTCGTTCACGCACGTCAATTCGTATATTGAAATAGTTGGTGTTTTAATAGGTTTTAGATTTGATAATATGATTTTTCTATAGGAGAATAGACGTTATCGTGATTAATAAACTTTGTTTTTAACCGACTTCAAAAAGGAGGAGGTTCTCAAGTCGTCGGAACCTTTTTTTTTTTTTTATGTTCCCCGATTACTCGAAGATGGCTGGACCGATTTGGATTTTTTTGTTTTATTTGAGAGGGTATACATCACAGTTGGTCACATATAAAATTGATTAAATTTGCTTTGGTAGTTTTTGAGTTACCTTCAATAATACGTATTTTTTCCTCACTTTTATATGGATGATGTTCTAGTTTGTTTTGCATGTAGTGGTATTACAATTTGTGTGGGGTGGGTACCACAACTAAAAAGTGAAAAATAAAAACTTTTTTACAAAAAAATACAACCGACTTCCAAAAACAACACTACAAAGTGAAAAAAAACTTTAATTTCGGAAGTCGGTGGCAAAAAACGAAAATACATTTAACTAGACACCGACTTTCGAAATTAAAGTTTTTTTTCACTTTGTAGTGTTGTTTTTGGAAGTCGGTTGTATTTTTTTGTAAAAAAGTTTTCAATACCATTGTTTTAGAGAGTCGCGATTAGGTTATCACATTTATTGAAACCGCGTATTCAGTAGGTACATCATTCTGGACCCCACTGCGATGAAATTTTTCATCGATTATTAAAAAAAAATCTGCTGTATCCTACGCCTACCCGGTTAAAATGTATGAAAGAGCTGATTTTTTTCGGACCATCAAATCGAACAACTTTCTTCATGGGACCAACATCGAAATCGCAAAATATTATCAGCCGTCCCATACAAAACTTCAATAGGTACTCGACCCAAATGTATGGGGCAGCTGATTATTTGATCGATTAAGATGTTGGTCCCATGGAGAAAGTTGTTCAGTTTAATGGTCTGTACCACACCCTTCACCTTTCTGATACACGCTATAGAGGTAATTGCGCGGATAACTCTGCTTGCGCGATGTAGGATTTGCGTGAAGTCAGTTGCTGTAGAATGCTGCCAGAAGTCAGGATTATTTTTAGTAATGCCCAACTACCTAAGAATAGAATACTCTTTTAAACCTCTTCTCTAAGCCTCTATAAACGAAAAATAAAGCTAATCATTTAAAACGCTACATGATCAAATGTTCATTGCCTTGAACTTTTATAATTCATAAAGAAAAGAAAGAAAAGTACAAAAGAAACAAAAATAAAGCAAAAGAATATTTCCTCCCATTAGGCGGGAAATATCAAATCCACATCCATTCTAATTAAGACTCTATCTTCATACAGCTAAAGTATCTTATTGTCTGCGTGGCATTCACGGGATGTCTTTTATTTTTTTGTCTTAAAAGCCCTTGTGTATTTGTTAATGTCAGTTTCAACTGACAATATTGAATTTAGAAACGTTTTGATCAAAACTTTGCAGTTTACTTTTAATTACATTTTAAGGGCGTTTTAAAAACGGTTTCGGAAGTGTTTGTTCATTTAGGCAATTTGTCGTGATACAATCAGGTAAAATAATCGTTTACAAGACTGACACACTTGACATTACGTCAGTTTGGCGTGGTAGAGCCATTTCATGCAACTGTCTAAGAATGACAGTTGTGATTTGAAAATAAACGGACAATTTTAAGTTGGCAGTCAAGGGGGCTCGTGGCTCAGTCATAACAGCTGCACGGGTCGATCGAAGGTTAAGCTACGCTTGCCGCGGTTGATATGCGGATGGGTGACCATCCATTTCATATCGAGATCCTTCCGTGTATTAGAATTATACACTCCAGTACTTGTACGAATCGCTTTATTAATAAATACTTAACACCTTAAATTTGTAACCTCAAACCACTTGCGTCATTTTTAAACCGAGAATCGAATTTATTTATTCCCGCGCCTTTTTCTACTTTTTCTAAAGTCATCAATGTGTTGCCACAACAAAAAGGATAAAATATTTAAAAATAACAATGTTGCAACCCATAAATAATATTAGTTTTAAATAGTCGATTATTGTGTATGCTAACACGTGCCTCGGAAAGCAAGTTGAGCCGTTTGGTACCGGCTGTCTTCTTTGACAGTCATTACGGTTAAATAAATAAATAAAATAAATATGTTTGGACATATCACACAACGCCATCTAGCCCCAAGCTAAGCAACCTAATGCTTGTGTTATGGTAACGAGATGGCTGATAAACTACTTATATACATTTTTTTTTTGTAAATACATACATATTATAAATAGAAAAACACCCAGACTCGGAACAAATACTTGTAGGTCGTACAAATATTTGTTCCGTGCGGGAATCGAACCCGCGACATGCTGCGCAGCAGTCAATCGCTCAACCACTGCGCCAACCGTGTCGTCGAAAGTCAGTCGGTTAGTCAGAAGGCCAAAATTCTGACAACTTATCTGGTATTATGTTACTTAAAATTACCTATTACTGGGTTGTGGAGGTCAGGTAGGCAGTCGCTCCATCTAAAATACTGATATTCAGCTGCATGTGGTTAGACTGGAAGCCGACTCAAACACAGTTGCGAGAAGGCTAGACAGATTGATTGAGTCAAATTCTTGGAAGGCAGTTTTGTAATTCAATCTGCCTAGCCTTTTCCCAATTCCGATTCCAGTAATTTTTTATTAATAAGATAAGGCAAAAAATACGTGTCTAATGATTTTTATTATCTGACTGACGAACTAAATATAATTTCTTTTTTAACACGCTTTTATTAGCTTCTCCTGTATGTATGTTTGTATGTAACGGAATCTTTGAACTCGATTTTTACCCACTTTAAATGGTCAGATTAATTCGAAATTTTGCACACTTATCAGGGCCCGAAGACAATATAATAATTTAAACATTTTGCCCCATTATCATAATCAGGACCATCAGGATTAACGATTTATTTCTGAAAAATTTAATAATAAATTATAGTTTAAAAAACTAAAAAACACGCTTTAATACCATTAAACTGAAAGAATGTCGTACAAAGCACCCCACGTTTTTTTTTACAACGACATTAATTTTCTCATTAAGATTCCGTACCTCAAAAGGGAAAACGGAACCCTAATAGGATCACTTCGTTGTCCGTCTGTCCGTCTCTCTGTCTGTCTGAGTCTGCCAAGACCCTTTTTCTCAGGAACGCGTTGAGGTATCAAGTTGAAATTAATAATAGGTCTTTACCTATGAAATTGCCGTTTTGTATGAAAAAATTTAAACGAATTTTTTTCATACATTTTTTATTTGTATTAATCGAAGTAATCACCCATGCAATCAATGCATCTTTGCCAACACAGTGGTCGACGCGTACTTCGCGCTGGCGATCATTGAGTTCGTGGGGCACCCATTTGTCAAGCTTTTTTACCTTGCCAATTTGACGCAAATGGACCAATATTGTTTTGACGCTAACGTCGAAAGCTGCTGCTAATTCAGCCGTAGATTGTGTATCATCAGCTTCCACAATCGCCTTTAATTCGTCATTGTCGACCAAAGTCTTCGGACGACCGCGAGGTTCATTTTTCAGGTCGAAATTTCCAGAACGGAAGCGAGCAAACCAATAACAAGTGGTGCGTTGGTTTGTAGTGTTAGCTCCGTAAACGTCGTTGATGTTCCGTGCCGCTTGTGCCGCGTTGCTGCCACGACGGTACTCATATTCCATAATTACTCGAATTTTTAACGTATCCATGATGACGAAAAAGATTGAAATGCGATGAAAATGTAACACTAATCAACAAACAAATGACTACTATTGGAAAAAAAAATCCATGTTTTTAAAATAAAATTAATTTGAAATTAGAATTCTTAGCCAAACAAAAATTATTTTGATTTGAAATGGCCAGTACTGCAGAACGGCAATTTCATAGGTAAAGACCTAATATCAAGTACGTAAGTTTATGGTCCCTTAAAGTTCTAAATAAATCAAGCTTTAAGTCAACGTAATAAAAAAATACTGCCATGTATGCGACATATTTTGATACTCGCAAGTAAATCAAAACCTATAGGGTACTTCCCGTTGACCTAGAATCACAGCACAAGTAAAGAAAAAGTCCAAAATTTGTTAATTTGTAATTTTATCACATAATTTTTTTTTTTTAGGATTAAAATGTTAAGTTAGTTTTTGGGATAAATTCTTTTCAACTACGGAATCTTTCATTGTGCGTGGTCCGACACGCACTTGGCCGTTTTTTTTTTACCTAGACATCATCCCTATTCGAAAACCAAGCAATAAGTTTAAATGAATTGAAGAAGTAAACCGAATCAATATTAATACATAATCAGCCTATAACGTTCCCACTGCTGGGACACAGGCCTTCTCTCTGTGAGAGGGAATGGGCCGTAATCCACCACGCGGGCCCAGTGCGGGTTGGCAGATGTCACAAGTCTTCGAATTTTTGATTCTAGGACATGCCGGTTTCCTCACGATGTTTTCCTTCACCGTTTTGAGAGCAGTGGTGATGAAATAATTTACACAAAGTAAAGCGCCTGCCTGGGTTCGAATCAATATTAATATTCGTACTTAATTAACTCATCCGTCAAAAAGTTTCAGTTATCAAAAGATTGTGCCTTTAATTTCCCCTCTCTCTGTGCTCAGAGTATTAAATTTAATTTGAAGCCCATTTATTAAGTAATTAGTCCAATAAACAATCGAGCGTTGTGTTATGGGGCGAAAAAAAAAACATGAACTGTCAATTTGTGGTTTTTGGATAGGGCATAATTAACATCATCACACCGTCTGCATTCCCCGAAGAGATAAAAAATAAAGACACATTTATTTGCTCACACATGTCCGTGGTCACAGGTCAAATAATGATAACTCCAAAATTATGGTATTTTTGTTATAACTAAGTGCACGATTTTAACAACTTGACAAAACGTGAAGGTTTATATATTATTTACAAGTTTAATATTAATGTATTATACATAAAAACCTACCGGAATAAATTCTCTAAATGATAGTGAAAACCGCATCAAAATCCGTTGCGTAGTTTAGAAATAACTATCTGACCTACACAACCCAGTCACTGGGTAATACGATACCTCTTGGTAAGACTGGTTTTCAGACTTTCGAGCTAACTTCGTAACGACTGTCAAAGATCCACGAATGACAGCCGGGACCAACCACGTAGGGCTCTTGGTATGTAAAGATGGTTACCGATCCACGGATCAACTGCGGCAAGCGTAGTCGATCGACCCGTTCGGCTGTTATTACTTAGCCGAAAGTAACCACGCAATTACAGGCTTAAAATTTTCAAGAAACAATGTTGCCTCATCCAGAACATAAATCGTAAATCTACCTGCATATCCGTTAATCCTGAAATGAAGCCACAACAAAATGTTATAATAAGCACCGGCAGACGGACCAACAATGAAATTACACCGAACCCGCGCAATTTGCTGACGTAATTACTTTTTGGGTATCTGTGTACAAGGTAGGGAAACGCAGAAGTTTCAGCAAGTTTTCCCAATGTGCCGTGACCGTGATACATGACGACAGTCCTTTGTTTACAGTGTTGTGATATTGTGTCAGACACTACGACCGACGGACTAGGTAAACTTGCGCTCAGTTTAGTAAAATCTTATTTAAATGATAGACAGCAACAAGTTCAAATAAATGGTGTCAATTCACTCGGTCTAAAAGTACAAATGGGTGTTCCACAGGGTTCGATATTGGGTCCTTTCCTCTTTTTAGTATATATTAATGATCTACCCCATTTATTAAAAAACCAACCACAAATGGTGTTATTTGCTGACGACACATCCTTAATTTTTAAGATAAATAGACGTGCATCAAATCTTGACGACGTAAATAGCGCCCTACTGCAGATCCATAATTGGTTCACTGCTAATAATTTAGTATTAAATGGGAAAAAGACTAAATGTGTAAGATTTGCTTTACCAAATGTTAAAAGTACTGATTGTGACATAGTATTGAATAAAGAGAAACTAGAATTCGTCGATAAAACTGTTTTCCTGGGGATCACGCTCGACTCAAGGCTGCAATGGGGTCCGCATTTAACATCTCTTGCAGGACGGCTAAGTTCAGCAGCATATGCGGTGAGAAAAATCCGTCAATTCACTGATGTAGACACCGCAAGGATGGTCTATTTCAGTTACTTTCATAGTATTATGTCTTACGGTATTTTACTATGGGGACGGGCTGCAGACATAGAGTCTATTTTTATTCTGCAGAAAAGAGCCATCAGAGCAATATATGGCCTCCGCAGGCGCGATTCTCTAAGGGAACTGTTTAAAGATATTAACATCATGACGGTACCTTGTCAATATATCTACGAAAACATCATGTACGTAAGGAAAAATCTAAATCTTTTCGGTAAAAGAGGTGAAGGACACAATTATAGGACTAGAAATAGGGACCAATTAGTTCAACCAGGTTTCAGACTGGCTAAAGTAGACTCATCCTTCATGGGGTACTGTTTAAAATGTTATAATAAAATACCTCCCCACATACTCCAGCTGAATGAAAGGAAATTTAAATCTTGTATAAAACGCACACTATGCAGCCAGGCATATTATAAGTTGGGGGATTACATCGCTGACAAAAATGCTTGGCTGAATGCTTGTCCTGCTCCACAAGGACGCATTAATTAATTGATTAGCATTCGGATATATTGTTGGACCTGCTGAAGATTAAGATGAGAGAAAACTTTCTTTGCATTGTTTAGATTCAATCTCTTAGTATTATATAATTGCATAGCACGTGTGAGCACTATGTAGCTACTATTAAGCTACCTTTTACTGGGTACGTCTTTCACTGACTTGAGTGTGCCCTGGCGGTTGAGAGTATGTCATGCTCACTCAAATGTCTCGCTGATGGTGGCGTGTGTGTTGGATCATTAAGTTCCCTTCAAAATGGTTGAGCTAAATGGTGCTGATCCATGCGTCATGTTCGTGAACGGGCGCCGTCAGTTGGGACTGGTCGTCTCTTAGCTGCCATGGCTTATTTTTAATTTTAATATTTAATTTAGTTGTTTTAGTTATTATCTTTTTATTACGGACGCTTTTTAACGTGCACGTCTTTCTACATTGTTCTCACATGTATATTTTCAACTTGAACGATGTAACCAATATTTTGTAAAAATATTATGATTTAAAAGAGTGTCCGTGGAGTTTCTTGCCCGTTCTTCTCCATAGGGATCTACTACGCTTTGGAATGGGCAACTAGCTTCATCTTTCTGACTGACCGACCCATTGACAATTCAAAAGTGCCTGTAATTGGTTTATTTGAAATAAATGCTTTGAGTTTGAGTTTTGAGTTTGACCGGCTGTTTTCAGCTGTCAGAAAACCTTGAGCTTGTTTCAGACATCCTTGACTGGCTGTTTGCGGAAGATCTCGACAAGTGACATCGTTATCACTGATAGAATGCCACTTTGTTTAAATCCTCAGGTGTTACAAACTCGTCGCGGGTTGTTCGAAAGAGATACCGTGACCCTGGCACAGGCAACTGAAATAAACACGGGTTGGTTGTAGTCAGTAGCAGTCTGACACGACTTTCCGCTCCACGCAGAGCGGAGAAATCATTTGATAATTTCCCATCGACAAAAAAAAAAGGTGTTACAAACTCACTAGCTTAAAATCAGTCATTCAGGACTTGCTACTCTTAGACATATGATTTGATTCACTAAAACCACAACTAAAACTATAAATTTTAACTTTTTTGCGTGTTGTAGGTATACCATCATAATGGAACTTCTGTTCCTACTCTGTGGTGTGGCTAGAGGGTGTTATTTTTAAAAAGGGCTCAATTTGTATGGGATTAATGTGGGCTTAGCGCCTGTATCACATTTAGGATGGGCAGCATTTCAAGGGTAGGAAAACATCCTGTCTCTGATGTAATTTTTTAACAATTTCTGATAGAATTTTTCGTGTTTGATGTGTGATTTAAATGACGGGAATGGGAGGACATCTTCCATAGCGTTTCATATTACAAACACTGACCGATCTGGGTATCAAAACCAGGACTTTATGCTCAGCAGTAGTGCTTGCGACCTAGATTCGGAAGCCATAAGCACTTAAGTCAAATCTTTGAAGATTTGACTTAAGGGGGAAGCGCCAGGACAGCCCGCGAAATTCAAATTTTCTTACGTTTTTTGCAATTTTTAAGTCCGTCATAGGTTGTATGTTGATTAAAGTATGATTCGCTGCCGTAACAAATATGTATTTACAGAATTATAATCATTAGAATCAGTAATACAACTCTTAAAGTTAGTACAATCCTCAAATGTCAAGATTTTATGAAATAGTCATTCAACAGGATTACCTGGTCTTAAAGAGTTGTATTGATGACTTTAATGATTACAATTTTGTAAATACATACTTGTTACGGTCGCGAATCAAATTTTGATCAACATAAAACCTAACACTGACTTGCAAATTGCAACTAACGTAAGAAATTTTGAATTTCATGGGCTATCCTGGCGCGGTATTAGCACAATATTTACAGAAATTGCTTTCTTGGATTGTCGAGTATGACGTAACGCAATGAAATTATCCGACACAAAAAATACAGTGAACAGAGAAGGGTTTAAAGAAAGATTTTAACCGAATAGAATAGTAAAAAATAGTTTGATATACCCAATAAAAAATTTGGAAGTTGCTCCACAAAAATAAACTTGGCGTCGAACATCTCTATATTTTCAGCGATAACGACATTATTTTTTTTAAGAATTTAATAAGATTAGCATTTTTTTTAAACTTTAACCGGACTACTATTTAATTTATTGTGTATATTCTGAATAATCTAAAGAAAACCCGGAAAATAAATGCACATTCGCAGCTTAGTCACATCTCGGCAACACAAATATTATTTACAATTTTCAACCTTATTCCAAGCCGGCTAATGGTGACAATAGATTACGCAGTGGTGTGCCGTTTAAAATCGTAGTTAGTCCGCGCCTTAAGTGCTTATGGCTTCCGAGTCTAGCATTATATCAACATGGCAGTGCGTGTAAAGAGTTTTGGAGTGTTGGGTATGGAGTATTGTGTTGGGTAGTATAGGATTTAGGATTTAGGTAATTGCGCAGTAGTAGCCCGCGAAGTTCAAATTTTCTTTCGTTTTCGAAATTTGCAGGTGAGTATCAGGTTGCTGTCACCTGTCTTGCTCACACGGGACCAAATTTTTAAGATTGTTAAATGAAAAGATCTTTTTTGAAAAATATCATCAATTAGCGAACTAGTATATAATATTAATTTTAAAAACACTCAAAAAGTATTATCTGTTTTTGAGATGAGTTTATGTTGATAAAATATGATTCGCGGCTATAACAAGTATGTATATTTACATAATTTTAACCATAACAGTCAACAATACATCTTTCTAAATTAGATTTTTTCCAAAATGTCCTTATTACCGAAATCAAACTTGAGTCCTATATAATCAAATCCGGCTAACTGACTGACGTTTTTGGTAAAAATGAACTGTGAATAAGGCAACATTAAAAATTTTAACTTACTTTCTAACGAATTTTAATGTCCTTTACAAAACAAAGATGGCTATCTTTCATAGAAAATCCACTCAAAAGTCACGGATTAGTAACAAATCCGGCTTTCTGCAAAGATTCAAAATCAAACATGAATCGTTTTTCTTTCATTGCCAATATTTAATCAAAATGGAGATATCCGCTTTTGATTAATTAGGACTCACTTAAATATAACAAAACAGAGATGTATTGATGATTCTTTTATATAAAATTATGTAAATACACATTTGTTATTATCGCTAATCATATTTTGATCAAGATAAAACCTGACACTGACCTGAAAATTGCAAAAAAACGTAAGAAAATTTGAATTTCGCGGGCTACTACTGCGGATCCCCCTTAAGTATACAGTGTGTCCGGACATGGACTAGCGAAAATTAAGGGGGTGGTACAGACGATCAAACTGAACAACTTTCTCCCGGGGACCAACATCGTAATCGTGAAAAAAAATCAGTCATCCCATACAAAACTTCAATACCTACTCGGCCAAATGTATGGGACGACTGATTTTTTTTTCACGATTACGATGTTGGTCCCCGGGAGAAAGTTGTTCAGTTTGATCGTCTGTACCACCCCCTTAATTTTCGCTAGTCCATGTCCGGACACTGTATACTTTAGTTAATCCTAAATCCAATACTCTTTTCACCCAAGGGCCACTCAAAGTGCACTAAGAGTTCCTCAAGGGGATAACTAAATAAAATCCTAGTTAATACTGGCAACTAGTTCATTAAGCTTACATTGTATTAAAATTGCGGCGAGTGCACTTAGCGGAAACATGCTTAGAAAATATATTAAATTGGAGGCCGCATGTGGTGGTGAAAGTGCCTTTTTAGCACTATTATTATGGCTCCGCTGTCCGTCTGTCACATCGCTGTATCTTTTGAATGACAATAAATAATAATAATATAAAACGTTTATAATATAAAAAGTTTATTTTTCTCTACACAAGGTTATGTACTTCATGCTAACATTTGACAATAGTGGACGGACAAGGAGCTAACTTTGTGAGAGACTGGTGCTTGAAGTAGGTTTATATAAAAACCTGTATTGTACCTGTGATTTGGGCCATCATAAATGAAAATTAAAAAATTAAAAATTATTTATTGTCATAAAACAGATGGAATTCTCTGACTCCTGCACTAGTTAAAACTGTGTTGCAGGAGCCAGTGTCCTCCCGTAATAAAAAGCACACAAGGTTTTATGATACATAATAACGATTCTAATTTCTAATTTTGCGCCAGGGTATATTTGTATGTTTGTGCGCGAGAGTATTTGAGTGTGTGTGCTGTATGTGTGTGATGTGTGTGTGTGTGTGTGTTGTGTGTGTGTTGTGTGTGTGTGTGTGATATGTGTGTGTGTGTTGTATGTGTATGTGTGTGTGTGAGCTGTGTTTGTGTATATGTGAGTTGGCTTGCCTGAATTCCGTGACACTATAAATCAGAATAACAACTGCTGCTGCTAATGCTGTGAATGCTATCACAAATGTGAGATTTGCACGACATGAAAATTTAATTTGACATTTTTATTTTATAAGTATCTAAGCTATTGACATTGACACGTGGGGTCCGAGTGCTCATGGTTTATTCAACGAAATCTCCAAGCAGCTGGTTGACACTTCCCGTGACCCAAGGGCTGGCTTTTACCTTGGCCAGCGGCTTAGCATTGCCATACAACGTGGCAATGCCGCCAGTTTCTTGGGTACTTTACCAGTCGACAACGATGCGGAGGAATTTTTCGATGCCAAATTTTAGTTTTTTAATAGTTTTAGTTATTTTAGGATATAATTTTGTTATTTTTAGGTTATGTTTATATTACATTTAAATAAAAACAGTAAATTATGAAAAAAAAAGCTATTGACATTTGTAATTTAATTTCTTTGGTTGTCACTTGAAAGTATTTGTAGGTCATTTAATTTTACTTATGTTTTTTTTTCGACATTTTGATTTTTTTATGTGTGTGATGTGACAATTCGTCATTAAGTCCGATTTTTTTTTGTTTGTTTGACATGGGAAATTAATTATTTTATTTGTATTAAATTAGAAGCATTATTATTTTCGCAAAAAGCATGCTGAATTTAGTAGGCGAAATATGATGAACATGTTATTTATGTGTTATAAGATCTGTAAAAATACCATATTTCAGGCAAATAAATGAATCTATCTATCTAACGCATGATATTAACCAAGCAAGGCTGAATTAAGAAAGAAACAAACAAAAAAAAAAACAAAAATACAATAGGTAGACTTGAAATTTTCACAGAGTACCTACTATAGTCGACAAAGCAATAAATAATACAAATTAAATAAAGTTAAAAATTAAAAGTAGTCCCCATACAAGAAACGTGTTAAAGAAATATGTAAGTAGTGTTAAATATTGTACGTTGGTAGTTTAAACTTCGTGTACGGTATCTTTTTTATAGGGAGATGAAAGACAAGGCTTACATACATGCATTCATAATCAAATTAAATACTTACTTTTAATCCATTAGCAATAAGATTTGATATTCAAACAAACCTTTTTTACGTCCGTTCAACCGATTTTGACTTCTATTCCGTAGGCTTAAGGATGGCATTAAAGGCAAAAATTGGTTACAATACCAACTGTTTACTGCAGCTGCCATTTGTCATGCTACCAACGCAATAGAAGTCAAAATCGTTTGAATGGACTGTAAAAAAGGTTTGTTTAAATGTCTGATCTTATTGCAAATGGAGTATTCTTTTATTTTATTATAATTATCAAGTCATGTGCCCGATGGGGTTTCCTATCGGATAATGTGACGAACTTTCATGCCCTATTTCACCCCTTTAGAGCCTTAGCACATCTCCGCCGCGAAACCGCGAAACAGCGAAATCGCATGATGTTTCGCTGATGTTCCGCTGATATTCCGCTACTCGGGTAGCGGAACATCAGCCTGAGTGATTGAATTTTCAAAAAATCTTCGTTAGTACCTTAGCCTAAAAGCCTAGTGGGGCTTGTGGCTAATGAATAACAGCCGCACGGGTCAATAGATCAGGTTAAGCTACGCTTGCCGCGGTTGGTCCGTGGATGGGTGACCATCCTTACATACCAAGACCGAGGGGTCTTTTACATATCGAGCGAGACCCATCCGTGTCTCGGAAAGCACGTTAAGCTGTTGGTCCCGGCTGTCATTCGTCAATCTTTGACAGTCGTTACGGGTCGTCAGCAGCCCGAAACTCTGACAACTACCAGTCTTACCAACCATGTTACCCAGTAACTGGGTTGTGGAGGTCAATTAGGCAGTCGCTCCATGTAAAATACTGGTATCCAGTTGCAACTGGAAGCTGACCCCAACATAGTTGGGAAAAGGCTAGGCAGATGATGAGTACCTTAGCCTTAAATTTCCTTAATATAAACTAAACAACAATTCACAAAGCACCTCTATTGTTGTTGTATACGGTAAACTCAAGTAGGTACATACCTGTTACGACGGGTGGCCAGATATTATAGATAAATAAGACGACCAGACTATTTTATGTATCGTGTATTCAGCCATTGCATGACGAGCGATCGGAGTCGGTGACAAGACAACAGGATCCGGAAATACCACAGATAATATATATTTTATAAAGACTGATACACATACGTAACATCTCCCTTATTAAGAAAAGAAAATGGAATCATTACGTGGAACATGGTACGTAAGTATACTCTTTTTTTTTTTTTTTTTTTTAACATTAACAAAATTCTTATATACTAGTAGACTAAGTGGAACGGAACATCTCTAAGAAGTGACAAGTTGACTTGACTGACATTTACATTGCGACAGTTCTGACAGTGACGTCTATCAAATTGACTTAACTAAGTTTTGACAGCTACTAACAAAACAAAATTAGGTTTGACAATGCTTGTACAACAAACAATACATTTAGTATATTAAATTAAAACTAAGTACAAATTAAGAACTTAATCTAGACCAATTTTCAAAATCTTCGGGGCTTTATTATTGCTCTACCGAATGAAGAATAAGTTGTGTGTTGAGTTTGTTTATTTGGTGTATGTGATGTGTTTGTTTTTGTTTCAGATTCTTGGACAGGATTACTTGTACAAGGAGATTGATAATTAGATGGAGATGACGACGGCAGTATATTGGAAGGCGACGGTGGATCAGTGTCAAGTGGAACTGATGGGGATTGAAGTGAACTTCTTCTACTAGGAGCGGACTCAGTTGGTGAATGTTTTGGCTGTAGGATATGTTGGCGATTACGGCGAAAAGTACCTTCCGGGGAGACAATAGTATATGATCTAGGCTGTGGACCTATGTCTGACACAGTACCAGGTGTCCAAATACTGTCTGGCTGTTTCTGGAAGTAAATTTTATCACCAATGTTTAGGGAAGACAACGGTTTAGTATGTTTATTATAATAAATCTGTGATTTGTTCACTTTTATTTGAGTTTTATTTGTTAGAGACCTGTAGTCAGGTATTTTAGGTTTCAGAGTTTGTTCTAAGACTGGAAGTTTAGTTCTGAGTGTCCTGGACATTAGTAATTGGGCAGGCGAATACATATTTTCTTTAGGTGTATTCCTATACTGTAATAATCCTAGATGAGGGTCTGTATTATCAGTAAGACATTTCTTTAATATGTTTTTAACCGTGGCTATGGTTCTTTCTACAAGACCATTAGACCGTGGATAATAGGGACTTGATGTAATATGTTGTATTTGCCAATCTAAAGCAAAATGATTAAACTCTTTTGAGTTAAATGGGGGACCATTGTCTGAAATTAGAATGTTGGGTATTCCATGTCTGGAAAATATAGACTTTAGGTGACTAATGACAATTTTACTAGTAGAACCACCTGCTAGCTTTACAAGCTCGACATATTGGGAAAAATAATCTACGACTATGACATACTTGTTTGAATTGAAATCAAATAGATCAACTCCGACTTTATTCCAAGGGATTGGTTTTACCTCATGGGGCTGTAGTGACTCTTTGGAATTGCTGCGTCTGTTAGTGAGACAGTTATGACAATTATTAACATATTTTTCTATATCAGAGTACATATTGGGCCAGTATACTAGATTTCTTGCCAATCTTTGGCAACTATGAATACCTTGGTGACCTTCATGTATCTGTTTCAAAATGTCTTTTCTCATGGCTACTGGTATAATGACACTGTTGTTTTTGAAGACAATACCATTAATTATATGTATATCGGTTTTTAAAGGAAAATAAGGCCTAAGTATGTCTGGAAGCAATTTTTTATGTTCAGGCCAACCTGTTATGCAATATTTACTTAAGAGTGACAATTCATTGTCTTGGGAAGTCTGTTCTTGAATAGATTTAAGTTTATTTGGACTAACTGACAGTGATCTAATGACTAAATTGACATGTAAATCTAGATCAGAATCTAGATCATGTAATGACTGTTCTGGTAAAGCTGCTCTAGACAGAGTATCAGCTACATAAAGATATTTACCTGGTTTGTAAGTTACGTTCAGGTCATATGGTTGTAATCTTAGCATTATTCTTTGAAGACGGGGTGGAATGTTATAAATTGGTTTTTTATACAGCGATACTATTGGTTTGTGATCTGTTTCAACTAAAGTGTGGCGACCATAGACATATTGGTGAAACTTTGTACAACCAAATAGGATTGCTAACAGCTCTTTCTCAATCTGAGAGTATGACTGTTGACATGAGCTTAATGAAGCTGAAGCATATGCTATGGGGTGTTTATCATGGCAAATCACTGCACCCATGGCATCTTTAGACGAATCAACTGACAGTGTAATTGGTTTATTTTGATCATAATATGTCAAGACAGGGGCTTTTGTTATACATTCCTTTAATTCATTAAATTCTACATTATGTCTCTCTTGCCAAGACCATTCATTATCTTTAGACAGAAGTGTTCTTAAATTAGAAGTTTTATCTGACAAATTCTCTATGTATGAGCCTAAGTATGTAACCATACCTAAAAACCTTTGTAATTCTGTGACATTTGTTGGTGGTGGCATACTGCAAATGGCTTTCACTTTGTTTTCATCAACTCTCACACCATCTTTAGAAAAGATGTGTCCTAGGTACTTGACTTCACTTTTACATATATTAGACTTGTCTTTATTAAATTTTATTCCTATTTCTCTAGCTCTATCTAAGACTTGTTTTAACCTAAAATCATGTTCTTGTTTAGTTTGACCGTAAATTAGGAAATCATCCATCATGATTTTGACTCCTGGAATATCACTGAATCTATTTGTCATGATGGAATGAAACAGTTCTGGGGCTGCATTTATCCCGAAGGGAAGTCTTAGGAATCTATATCTACCTTGAGGTGTGATGAATGTACATAGTTTTGAGGAAGCTTCATCTAACTTTAGCATATAAAAACCTTTGTTTGCATCTAGGGTAGTGAAATATTGTGAACCAGAGAGGCTGGATTTAATTTCATCAATAATTGGAAATTGATAATGAGGACGCATAATGGCTTTATTAAGTTTTCTTGGATCAATGCACAGGCGTAGTTTACCATTTTTCTTTGATGCAATTACAATTGAGCTTACCCATTCAGTAGGTTCCTCGACTTTGACTATAATTTGATTTTTTTTTAACATGGCTAATTCTTCTTTTAATTGTTCTAAGAGACTGAATGGAATTCTACGACAGGCATCTATAGACGGTACAGCATCAGGCTTCATTGACAAATGACATTCATAATCTTTAAGACAACCTATTCCTGAGAAGAGATCTTTATATTTGTCAAGCTGTGATACATTGAGTGACTCATGAAATTGGACATTATGGACTCTTTTAACTAATTTTAAATTCTCACAACTGTTGCGACCAATAATATTCCTACAGGGTATATCTATAATGTGGAAATTAACATTGTATAGTTTGTTGTTATGTGTGACAGACAGAATGCATTGACCTACAGTCGGTAATACTTCACCGCTAAAGGTTGATAGTTTGTGACTACTTTTCTTTAAACTACTCAATGGCAAATTAAGTTTTTTATAAGAGTTAAATGATAAAATGTTAGTGTCAGCACCTGTATCAAGTAAAAAGTCTACATTCTTACTATTTATGGACAAAGTTGTATGATAAGGGTTTTTTTTGCTGACAGAAATCTCATTAGTGAAAAGACTATTTAGAAAATAAGTATCAGTACCCGTACTTTCTTCTTCTTCTTCTATGGATCTCACATGTTTGCTGCGGCAACACTTGGCAAAGTGATTGGGCTTGTGGCAGTTGTTACAGATGACTCCTATGGCTGGACATTTTGTTCGGTGAACTTGACCACATCTGGAACAATTCTTGGTTGACTGTTTGGATTGAGGTTCTTGACTGGACGATGCTTTACTTGATTGACGACTTTGACTTGTTTGAGACTGATGACTTTGACTTTCTTGACGGCTATGACTTCTTTGACGACTGTGACTTCTTTGACTGTGACTTTTTTGATTGCGACTCTCTTGACTACGATGTGTTTGGCGACTGTGATGCGATTGACGACTGGCAACGACACTTACTTCTTGGCTTGATAAAGCTTTAGCCTGTAACCTAGTATTTCTTAGTGTTTTAGCGAGACTGACGGCGGCATCAAATGTTGATGGTTTCTCGATCAGGATACGTTCTCTGATGTACGAGCAAGATGAATTTAAGTTCCATGAGAATATGTCCTTTACTATATCATCGGCAAGACCTTCAAAATTGCATTGGATACTTAGATTCTTGAGATCCGTGGCATATGTCTCAATTTCTTCATCTGGACCTTGTTTTCTGTTGAACAGCTTATGTCTTTCGACGGAAATATTGACACGTGGTGTGAAGTAGTCTTCAAATTTGGCAAGTAAATCCTTATAGGTGATCTTGTCAATTTGTATGTTAAACGAGTAAAATATCTGAAGAGCGTCTGGGCCTATGATTTGTAGTAAAATGGCTACCTTTCGTTTGTCTGGTTGTTCTTCTAAATTGTTGGCTATCATGTAAATCTCTAGACTTGTGTTGAAATTTCTCCAAGCCAATGGCATGTTCGAGTTGTTGATATCTAAGCTGAAATTACTCGGCGGCAGGGGATAACTTGTATTATTTGCGTTTTTATTTTCCGGCATTTTAGGGCTGGACCACGCGGCGACGTTTTACTCGAAATTTTTTTTTTTTTTTTTTTTTTTTTTGACTGTTTGCGGCACTTACTTTTGTGGTTTTTTGTGACTTCTTTTTCTTCTGTATCTTCTGACACCATGTTACGACGGGTGGCCAGATATTATAGATAAATAAGACGACCAGACTATTTTATGTATCGTGTATTCAGCCATTGCATGACGAGCGATCGGAGTCGGTGACAAGACAACAGGATCCGGAAATACCACAGATAATATATATTTTATAAAGACTGATACACATACGTAACAATACCTAGACCAAGAACTTTAGAGCTCGAGGCGACGAGAAAATTGATAGCCCCGTTAGAGCTCCGGGCATGCGGAACCTGAAACTTCGAGTACCTACTCGTTTATAACTATAGATGTAATTATTTATAAGTCATTTAGAATGCAATGCAATAGTCTGGACACCTCATGAAATTAAGTACAAATTAATGTTGGAACGTATACAAAACAAATTTCTAAGATATATGTATTTTAAACAGTATGGGGTATACCCTGGATATCCACTGCTGTATCCTACCCTATTTCTATTAGGTACTATTGGCTATTTTAAACTTGAGGTGAGAAGGGAGGTAGCTCTCGCCACTTATGTATTTAAAGTTATGCGTGGTGGGATACACAATCCTGTCGTTCTAGGGATAGTCAGGTTGTGTGTCCCGGATGAGTATGTGTCGCGCCGGCGGCGGACGCCGCTGCTGCGTGTGCCGGTGGCGCGGACCAACTTGCTGCAGCAGGCGCCCCTCACGCGCGCTTTGCGGGCGCTCAGCGCGATATCACAACAGGTCGATCTATTTAGCTGCACACTGAGTGAATTTACACGAACTGCATATTGTATTACTTCTCAAAATTAATAATACTGACTGTTCGATAGATATTGGATAATATTAGAAATACATGCAAGTTGTTATTACCTACATTAGATATAAGTACTTACTAGAACTAACTATTGCATTAGGTTAATTTAAGACCTGGAATAATAGTTGTGTTATATAAATAAATAAATTTACATACCAGCACTGCACGGGAAATGCTATGGCTTCGCCCGCGTGGATGTCGGGAAACATCCCACGGGAACGTACTACCGGGAATTCCTTCCTGATTCCTTGTCCACATTATAAAGGGAACCTCTGTGCAAAATTTCAGCTTTCTAAGTCCAAGGGTTTGGGCTGGCCGTTGATGAATCAGTCAATCAGTCAGTCAGGAATTTTCTATAGGTGAAAGGGATTTTTAGATAGTAGTGGATAATATCGGTTAAATCAGAACGAATGATTTTCCGGTTTGAATAAAGCCTCACTTTGAGTGTTTGACAAAGTATTATGGGCCAGTTGTGTTTTTTGGGGAAGGTATACAACATTATTTTTAGTACCAATATGCGAAACCTGAATATAGCTTGTTTAGAATAAATAACAATCGATTCCGATAATTTTTATACAGTGTTATATTTTGCCCCAAAAATCATTAAAAAAGCTTAAGCAATATGGACACCGAGCGACGAACACAAGTCACTGCAGGTCACAGCGGCACTAGGCACGGGCGCCGCGTGGTGTTCATGTTTTTGTACGGACAACCAGGTAACATAACAAACTTATAACTTTGTGATTTATCATAATACATTTTTGAAATTTTGTACATAGATTCTTTACATAAATATACTAGACACGTGTTTCGTATTTGACATATACTAAAACTGATGTTGTAGGACGTGTGCGTGCGTAGGGGTATCTGTGTTGGAACAATGGCAAACGTTATAAGGATACGTGTTTTGTTGAACTACCAAACAGGATTATAACTGCCTATTGTTAATAGGGTGTACAGAACGCCCTAACTAAGACATCTTCATAGCATTATTTCAGCCAGTAACTAAACATAACGTTTCATTAAGGACGCTGTTACAAATGGGTAGTCAAATCGTTACTTTTTTACACAAAAGTATGTTTATTAAATAAAATGCTTTGCATTCTTAAAATGTTTTTTTGGCCGAATTGTTGATAGATGTGCAAGGTACAATTCTGAACTGTAAATATAATTTTAGATTGGTACATTTTCTCAATAAATGTACCGAAGTAAAAATTTTCACTTCGCTACATTTGTTGAGAAATTGTTTCATAAAAAAAATATATTTATAGTTCAGAATCGTACCTTTCACATCTATCAACAATTCGGCCAAAAAGCATTTTAAGAATGCGAAGCATTTTATATAATACACATGCTTTTGTGTAAAAAAGTAATGATTTGACTACCCATTTGTAACAGCGTCTTTAAAATAAAGCCATGGTCTCTTTTTAAAGCTATATCGAAACGTCTGGTTGACACTTCCCGTGATCCAAGGGCTGGCTTTTACATTGACCAGAGGCTTAGCATTGCTATACAACGTGGCAATGCCACCAGTCTCTTGGGTACTTTACCAATCGACAGCGATGCGAATGAATTTTTCGACGCCTTGTTTTAGTTTGTGAATAGTTTTAGTTGTAATGTTTTTACAATCAAATAAAGTATTTGTCCTTGTTGGTACAACTTACTGTCACCATGGATGCAAATCAACTCAGCCTTCGCAGTCCACTGCTGCATATAGGCCTCCCCCAGCCCGTGGCTTCTTACGCGTGAAATTTCTTCCGACCCACCGCGTCGCATGGCATCGCCCGCCCGCGCCATTATACTTCGTTTTCGCCTACCGTTTTTTTTTTGCTTTTCGTAGCGAGATGCTCAATAGCCTATAACTTTCCTCAAAAATTGGGCTATCAAATGCGAATAGAACTTTTCAAATCCGACTGGCAGTTCCAGATATTAGCGCTTCCAAACAAACAAACTCTTCAACTTTATTACATAAGTATATTAAGTCAGTCTGCCTTAGCCTTTTCCCAACTATGTTGTGGTCGGCTTCCAGGCTAACTGGATGCAGCTGAAAACCAGTATTTTATATGGAGCGACTGCCTGTCTGACCTCCATAACCCAATTACTGGGTAATACAATACCCCTTGGTAAGACTAGTTGTCAGACTTTCGCCCTTCTGACGACCTGTAACTACTGTAAACGATCTACGAATGACAGCTGGGACCAACGGCTTAACGTGCTTTCCGAGGCACTGAGGGTTTTCGATATGTAAATATGGTCACCCATCCACGGACCAACCCCGGCAAGCGTAACTTAACCTGATGGATCGACCCGTGCGGCTGTTATTACTTAGCCACTATTAAGTATAGATTAATAATTATATTAGTATAGATTGAACCATAGATATAAGAAAGAAGTTTTTTTATATTTCTATGGATTGAACCTATATAATCTAATTGAGCTTTTAAGAACATTATTACATAAGAAATAATAACGAGTTATTATTAGTTTAGTATCCAATATAGTTTCAACCCTCACAAACATTTGTACTATTGTTCTAGCTCTTAACACAAACAAAGCCACTCACGAACGCCCACACAATAGGTATTCATTGAGTTGAGCGATAAAATTAAAGATATTGTGTTGTAACTTATCTTAAATAGGTTGTCTTTGTTGTTTTGATAAACTAGGTAAGTCTATGAGGGGCTCGTGGAGTCGTGGCTAAGTTAACAGCCACATGGATCGATCGATCAGAGGGGCAATTCCCGTATTTTTAATAACATTAGCAATCTCATCTCGGTCTCAATCTGTCAAAGATTGTATAGCATTTACCTATATTTTTGACATTTGATTGTCGCTGGCATGAGATTGCGACTTGAATTTGAACGTTTTTAGGTACGAGAATTGGCCTTCTGGTAAAGCTACGCTTGCCACGGTTGGTTCGTGGATGGGTGACCATCTTTACATACCAAGATCACTCCGTGCCTCGGAATCGCGGCTGTCATTTGTGGATCTTAGACAGTCGTTACGGGTCGTCAGAAGCCCGAAAGTCTGACAAACAGTCTTACTAAGGGGTATCGTATTGTTACCCAGTTACTGGGTTGTGGAGGTCAAATAGGCAGTCGCTCCATGTAAAATACTATTATCACGCCTATAATCCCCGAAGGGGTTAGGCAGACACATATCGCCAGTTCCAAATTTTAAAAGTGGAGACCTGTTATTGGCTTACTGACTAATGTACTGTTCTTAATCTGTTTGTTTTAGCTGTAAGTCTCCCATGTTATTTAAATAAATAAATAAATAAATAAATAAATAAATAAATTCCTAATGGAAAATAAATATTATACTTTCTTTCAAGCAAAGCCATAGGCTTACCTAGTCATCATCTGTCTAGCCTTTTCCCAACTATGTTGGGGTCGGCTACCAGTCTAAATGGATGCAGCTGAATACCAGTATTTTACATGGAGCGACTGCCTATCTGACCTCCAAAACCCAGACTGTGTAATTACGATACCCCTTGGTAAGACTGGACTTTCGGGCTTCTGACGACCCGTAACGACTGTCAAAGATCCATGAATGACAGCCTGGACCAACGGCTTAACGTGCTTTCCGAGGCACGGAGGGGTTTTGGTATGACAAGATGGTCTCCCATCCACGGACCAACAACCGCAGCAAGGTTAGTTTAACCTCATTGATCGACCCGTGCGGCTGTTATTACTTAGCCACAAGACTGGCTTATCAATATTAAATTGCTTAGTTTTCCTCATTCCTTCACCCTTATTCCGTATACCACAAACTCCGAAAACGACAAAAAAAAACCGGCCAAGTGCGTGTCGGACCACGCACAATGAAGGGTTCCGTAGTCGAAAAGAATTTATCCAAAAAAAAAAAACTTTATGTGATATAATTACAAATTCATAATTTTCGGTCTTTTTCCTTTACTTGTGCTGTGAGACGTTGCTTCTTGCCAAATTTCATGATTCTAGGTCAAAGGGAAGTACCCTACAGGTTTTGATTTACTTGCGAGTATCAAAATATGTCGCATAAATATGTTGCGTTGATTTAGAAGCTTGATTTTTTTTAAACTCCAAGGGACCATAGACTACGTATTTGATATTAATTTTAACTTGATATCTCCACGTGTTCCACGAGAAAAAGGGTTTCGACAGAGTGACAGTCAGACAGACAGACGGACAACGAAGTGCCGTAAGGTGCCGTATAAGGTTTCCGTTTTTTCCTTTAGAGGTACGGAACCCTAAAAAGAAGAAAATCACTTGACGATCACACAGAATCACAGAATATCCAACAAATAGTTCTAACCAATAGAAACAATCCCTACGGGGCAAACAAAATGATCACCAACTAGATTACCCCCGAAACTGAAGTAAATAAAAACGAATGTCTTTCACGAAAACATTTTATTTCCCTTGAAACAAAATTTAACTCTATCACTACAACCACAAGGTTGATATTCCTATGCTTGGATGGGGAGACGTGATACACACTGCCACATAATTCATCGAGCATTGTAATGAAAAAATAAGATAGTCGAGATAAATTGTAAAAATATTATTGAATCGGATAAAAATTATGGCGGAGGATACATATTGTTTTATTTTTAGGATTTTTGTACGATCTTCTGTGGGAATATGTGATATTTTTGAGGAACAAGATTGTGACGAGAATTTGGGTAAAATCTCGAAGGTGGAATCATTATTGAGCCCAGTAATAGGGCCGCACTAAAAAACGCCATAGTGAATTATCTCTGCCTTGTCTTTTGAGCCATACAATGTATGTTAACGGTGTTTAGTTTGAGCCAACATACTTAACTTTTGAATCTTTAAACTAGATGGATATTACAAAATAAAATCGCTTTTCGTATTCAGATACGAAATAATCATAATCAGAAGTACAACGTGGTCACACTGTCAGCAGTGTGACCACGTTGTACTTCTGATTATGTAACGGATTAACATGCGGTTTTTACCATCATTTAGAGTATTTATTCCGGAAGGTTTTTGTGTATAAAATATTGATATTAAACTTACATAATGTCAATAAAAACAAACACAACACAACAACAACAACAACAACAGATCTCAATATCAAGTCATAGAAACCGTGCCATGCGTTGCAGGGGCGGGTCGGTAAACAGTAAAATAAAAGCATCGACAGAATATGGTGTGGCGAAAATGAAGGGTGTGGTATAGACCATCAAACTGAAAAATTTTCTATGGAACCAACTTCGTAACCGCGAAAAAAAATCAGTCGTCCCATACAAAACTTCAATACCTACTAGACCCAAATGTGGGACGACTGACATTTTTTTCGCGGTTACGATGTTGGTCCCATGGAGAAAGTTGTTCAGTTTGATGGTCTGTACTAGAGTTGCAAAACTTCGGAAGTATTCGCAATAATTCGCAATTATTCGCAAATATTCAAAAGAATACTTCGATTTGAAGGAATACTACTAGTAAAAACTTATTACGTAAGTACTTATCTAAGTAGATGAAAAGAAATATTCGGAAGTTTTCAAATCGAATAATACTCAGATTTATGAATAAATGCGTAGTGCGTTGCGTTCATAAATCTTTTCTTTTTTTTTGGTACCTACATGTTGAGGTTTAGTGGTTCACGGGTCCTATAAAGGGGGGCCAAATTTTCATTATTTTTGCGATAGGACACACCGTTTTCGAGATATAAGCAAAAGAAAAAAAAAATCTATTTTATAAACTCAGTAATCTACCTATGTATTTACCTCTCTAACACTTTAACACCTAAACCGCATACAAAAACGTTTTACGTAAGTACTAATCTATGTAGATGAAAAGAAATATTCGGAATTATTCAGAAGTTTTCAAATCGAATAGTAGGTACTCTGATTTATGAATGAACGCGTAGTAACATAGTCTCTGGCATTAACGCCATCTAGCGGTGACCATCAAACTTTAATAGATAAGTACTCTATGCGTGACCGAACATGTACTTAGCTCGGCGAATAATTGCGAATACTACTCAAAACTTCCGAATGCTTCCGCGAATAATACGACGGGAATACTTCGGAATATTACTATCCGGCAACGCTAGTCTGTACCACACCCTTAATTTTCACCACACCTTTCTGAGACACCCTTTATATTACAATTGCCATACACACAAAGACAGTTCCAATCTTAAATCACAATTTGCTGCCCAACCAACAGACCTCTATGTCCCAAAACTATTACTTACCATCCATTCATATTACACGGACGGTGATAAGCCCCAAAAGGGACTCGGGGGCGGAGGCCTAAGCCATCGAACGGCGGTGGAGTCCAAGACTTTGTCTCCACTATTCACACAATGGTCACCATTTATCTTATAGTCGGATTTATGAATAGGCTTGATGTTTTTGTTCTGTTTTGAGGTTATGTTGTGGTGTTGCTTTCAAGTTGATTTGAAAATGGAATCTGGAATGTCGTGTCGGATTGATTTGCTTTTTGTTTTGTTTGGTTCGATGTTGATTTGACATTTGTCAGTGTTGTAATTTTCTTAGATAAAGATAAATGCCGTAGTCAGCTTCCAGTCTAATTCGTATAATTATGGAACGTATTTTGTGATTAGAGGGGCAATTCCCGTATTTTTAACATCGTTGGCAATCTCATCTCAATCTGTCAAAAAGTGTATAGCGTTCACCTACATTTTTGATAATTGATTGTCGCTGGCATGAGATTGCGACTTGAATTTGAACGTTTTTTAGGTACGAGAATTGGCCTTTTGATTTGTGCGTCACTCCTGGAAACATCAAATTAAATTCAGAGATTCTAGAAGTGTTGAGCTTAGTATAAAAGTGATTCTTCGATCATCAAACAGAAAACGATCAAAGAAAAATATTTAAAAAAAAAAACTTTTTATTCCAGTCTGTTTTCTATTTAAATCCTGACACTGCACCTGTCAAACCTTTACCGATCTACAGCCGCCATTTTGTCTTATGACAGTTTAATTCAATTTTAGAATACCTACCCAAAAGCGCGGGTTTTGACAGTAAATAACTGCGGTAACACTGTGTCGTTTGTCGAATTGCAGATGTAAATGTATTTCTCAAGAACAATTTCACTATAGAAGAGTTCAAAACATCTTTAAAGAGTAGGAAAGATACTACACCGGGATTGGATGACATACCTTACATGTTAATAAAAAAATTACATTTAAATGCACAAACAACATTAATTAATATTTATAATAAACTATGGAATGAATTAGTAATACCCGAGTCTTGGAAAACACAGTGTGTCATTCCAATTTTAAAACCTAATAAACCTGTAGGTAGTGCTTCTTCTTATAGACCTATTTCCTTATCATCTTGTCTGGGTAAACTCTTTGAAAATATGTTGAAGTTAAGATTAGATTATTTTGTTGAATCTCAAAACTTAATTCCTCCTATACAGTTTGGCTTCAGAAAAGGTAAAAGTTGCTCTGAAAGCCTTGTATCATTATTATCAGATGCAAAACAGGTTAAATTAAGTCACTCTAATGCAATCTGCGTGTTTTTAGATGTAAAAGGTGCTTTTGACAATGTAAATATAGAAGAACTCATTCAAGTATCTCACGATATTGGTATACCTGGTCATGTTCTAAAATGGCTTTATTCTTTTTTAAACAATAGAACTGTATTTGTTAAATATAATAATAAATTGCATGGACCTAGGACTGTCAACAAAGGCACAATGCAAGGGGCAACTTTGTCACCTTTACTTTATAACTTATACACTTCTGAAATATTAAAATATGTAGATGTCCCAGGTGTAAATATCCTGCAATTTGCAGATGACTTGCTTTTGTACAGCATAAATCAAAACATAGATATAGCAATGTCTAATATCAATAAGGCTTTGTCTCAATTATACAGATATTACCATAGTAAACTTAAATTAGAAATTAGTCCAGAAAAGAGTTCAGTTTTAGTTATCAGTAAAAATGTAAATACTCCTAGCAATATTAAAATTTCATACAATAATGTAGAAATTCCTGTTGTTAAGCAGCACAAATTCCTAGGCGTCATTATTGATGATAAATTAAAGTTTGATGAACATATTAACCATATAAGTAACAAAGCACTGAAAGGTATTAATCTATTGAGACATTTAGCAGGAAGTTTTTGGGGATCTGACCCCAAAGTTATGAGTATGCTGTACAAAAGTATAGTGAGAAGCCATTTTGATTACAGTAGTTTAGCTTACATGAATGCCAATAGCACCTTGTTACGAAAATTGGATGTAATTCAAAATATGGGACTGAGACTTATTTGTGGTGCTATGCGCTCCACACCTATTAATTCTTTAGAAGTTGAGACATGTATACCTCCCCTGACATTACGAAGGTTGTTGTTGGCTGAGAGATTTTTATTAAAAGTCATGGCATCAGATGATAATCCTTTACTAAAGAAACTAACAATACATCCTGAAATCTCACAGTCAATTCCTCCCAATGCCATTTCTGCTTCTTCCTTGGTTGGTGGAACTCTACCTGAAATTCCAACAATATTTGGACATGTAAATAAGAATTCACAAGATATTGTTAAAAACAATATTTGGCCTATATACAAAATTCCTTATAATGGTATTATTAACAGCTTTGCAATCCATTTTGACACGGTGCACAATGAATTTGATTTTTTACAGTTTAAAGACAATAGACCAGAACATTATATTATATACACAGATGGATCTAAAACAGACCATAATGTAAATGCAGCTTTCTATGATCCACAGCTAGACTTCACCAAATGTATCAAATTAAACAGGGTGTGTAGCATTTTCACTGCAGAATGCTATGCAATTTATTGTGCACTGCAGCATGTAAATAGTCTTGTAAATAATGTACATAATATTTTGATAGTTACAGACTCCAGAAGTGTTTTGTCTGCTCTACATAATGTAAATATTTCTTATAAGTTAAATTATATTATTTGTAATATTAGACTTATAATCCAAAAACTACTTGATAACTATATTAAAGTAGAATTTGTATGGGTACCTTCACACAGTGGCATTCGTGGAAATGAGGTAGCTGACACGGCGGCCCGTTCAGATCATGATGAGGATCGATCGGAGTTGCTCAAGGTTCCATTCACTGATTACTACAGCCTTTTTAAAAAACTTAATAGACACTTATGGAAGGAGTATTGGGACATAACCCTGGAAACGAAAGGCAGATGGTATGCTGAAATACAAAATGAATTACCGATTAAACCTTGGTATCATAACTTCAAATACATCACAAGAAGATTTATAACTATTATAGCACGCATGAGATTGGGACATTGCTTAACACCAGCTCACCTGAATAGGATTCGCATAATTAACAATAGTCGATGTCATCATTGTGGAGCAGAGGATGCTGATTTGGATCATATTATCTTACAGTGTTCAAGTTTTAACATTCAACGTTTGATTTTGGTCAGTGAATTGAGTGAATTAAATGACAATGACAATGACATTGAAAGTGAACGTCAACCGTCACAAAGTGTTCCCCGCCGCGTTCAGGATTTGTTAGAAAATAAGGAATATTTTAGTGTGTTGTATAAATATATTTGTAATACTATAGAAAAAATTTAATTAATGTTGTTATTTAAATGTCTAGGTTTGTATGTTTAGTATGAAAATAACGATGTTAACATAATATCACTGAGATGTACCCACGCAACCCGAAAGGGTGGCCAGTTGGTAATAATGAACAAAACTATTGATGTAAAAACTTATTAATATGTTAATGTTATTTACTGAAGTGTAACTCGTACCTTATTACCTTTGTATTGTAATATTACCATTTATGTATGCGACTGAAAGACTTGTATCTATGGTCATGAATAAAAAAAAATATTAAAAAAAAAAAATGTCGAATTGCAAAATGTTTAGGGTAGTGCCATATTAGGTTTGACAATACGCAAAATGTGTTCTGAATAATGTAATTGTCATTTACATGTACCTACTTAACTAAGCATGTGTTGATAGAGGAATGGATGTCTAAGTTACGGTAAGTGTGATTAGTTGAAAATTATTAATAATTGTCTATCATTATTCATAATTACCGAAAATCGAGGTTAAAGTAAGAAATTAATCACATATAGCGGTGATTATGTACGAGTAACCTTAGTACCAATCAATCTGCCTAGCCTTTTCCCAACTATGTTGGGGTCGGCTTCCAGTCTAACCGGATGCAGCTGAATACCAGTATTTTACATGGAGCGACTGCCTGTCTGACCTCCACAACCCAGTTACTGGGTAATACGATACCCCTTGGTAAGACTAGTTGTCCGACTTTCGGGCCTCTGACGACCCGTAACGACTGTCAAAGATCCACGAATGACAGCCGGGACCAACGGCTTAACGTGCTTTCCGAGGCACGGAGGAGTCTCGGTATGTAAAGTTGGTCACCCATCCACGGACCGACCCCGGCAAGCGTAGCTTAACCTGATGGATCGACCCGTGCGGCTGTTATTACTTAGCCACGAGCTCCTTAGTACTCCTTAGTCCTCCGAGTAACCTTAGTACCAATAAATGTAATAATTTTCAAAGCTTTTAGTATTTTAGTTCAGTAACTACCTATAAGTATTGTGGTAGGTATTATCAATGAATACTTATTGAACAAACAAATCCCACCAAAAACATTTCCATGTAAACTGTTGCCATGACGGCTCGCTTCGGTCCCCTAGTTTAAGGAGTTTTAAGATAAAAGTTCCAAGCTACAGAATTTTTTTGTTGTTTGTGTATTAATAATACTAGCTTACATACTAGGACTTCAGGAAGTATCCTTTTATTACTTTTACCAACCAGAGTAGTGAATTATTAATAATGATAGATAATTATTATTAATTTTCAATTATAATTGTTGCGCTCTAGCATGGTGCGGGTGACATTTTATTTATTTATTATTTATTTATTTTTATTTATTTATTTATGTCAGACACAATGATCCATAGTTATGTTAGTACAGGTACCTACTTAAAAATTATGTTAGTAACAATAGAATAAAATACACGCCACATTAATACCATTATAATTAAACAATAATCACTTAAACTAAAACTATTAAAAACTAAAATAAAAATCATTTAATAAATGGTGACGAACTGGCATGCAGGTGCATCCACCTCTCCAACAGCACCGAGTCCCACCGCTCGGACAATACGCTCAGGATACTGTTAGTGCTGCATCGGAAGCGACTTAGCAGCGAGGCGCTCCGTTTCCTAATAATAGCATAAAAGTCATCAGTTTGCGCCTGCGCGAACATAGTTGAAGCGCTGCAAAACCGCGGCAGCCCTAGCAGCACCCTAAACGCGTTGTTGTACTGTACGCGTAAGGCACTGTATACTCGCTGCACATAGTTGGCCCATAGGCTGCACGCATAAAAAGACTGACAATAGGCTTTAAATAAGGCCACCTTTACTTGTTCAGTACAGCGTGCAAACCTACGTGCCAACATGTTACAGCGAACCGACAGCGCCCTACGTTCCCGCTCGATGTCCTCATTGTCAGACAAGTTATCTGTGACCCAGTGGCCCAGGTACTTAAAATGGTTAACCCTATTCAGACTGACACCGCAAAGGGTGATCGGAGGTATAAAAGAGTAACATTTGGTACCAGCTTTGAAAATCATGTACTCACTCTTTTTAGGGTTGTACCTGAGCCCATGAGCCCCAGCGTATGTCTCACAAATGCGCAGGAGTTTTCGCAACCCCCCAACCGACGGGCTCAACAGCACCATATCATCCGCGTAGCTGATATTATTAATAGGCACCCCACCTATTGAGCAACCCGCATTAGCACTGCTGAGCTCGCCAATTAGCTGGTTCATATACAGGTTGAACAAGCGGGCCGAGGTCAACCCCCCCTGCCTCACACCGCAATCCAACCCGTACACGTCGGAATATACTCCCGCCCATTTCACACTGTTCCGCTGGTGACTGTACCAATACCTAAATACTGACACTATCTCACTCGGCACCTGTGTCTCACTGCGCATCTTGTGCCACAGCATGTCATAATTTACTAAGTCAAACGCTTTCGAGAGGTCCAGGTAACAAGCGTAAACAGGAGTATTTCTAGCCGTGTAGTACTGTACAGTCTGCTTGAGACAGAGGATAGCACTCTCAGTCGACACACCAGGCGTGAAGCCAAACTGAGCGTCATGTATATGAAGGTGCTCCTCCAGCTGTCTGTCAAGCAGCCTGTCCAGCACCTTGGCTATGACAGTAGCGAGCGAGATAGGCCTATAGTTAGATACATCCGACACATCACCCGTCTTGTTTTTTACGATCGGGACTACCACCGTGTACATGAGATCATCAGGTAAGTAATTATGGCTGATGCACAGATTAAACAGCATTGCCAGTACCCTCGGTAGATGTACACCAGCGTGCTTCAAGTGCTCGATGCTAAGGTCATCATGACCTGGAGACTTACCTCTCACCATATTCTTAATAATGACAGCTATATCCTTGGCTGTAAAGCTGATACGAACGTCTCCATGCTGACACTCAGCACCAAGCACCTGCGCCGCCGGCCGAAGCGGCGACTCCACTTTGAAATGGCGCTGGAAGAGGCTAGCAATGTCGCATGGTGTATGAGCGTCACCTACACTCACTGGAAGACTCGACCCTGGGTTTAATTTATTTGTTGCCTTCCAAAATTTATTGATTTTCTTATCAGTGTGATGTTTTGCAATAATGTCCATTCTGATCTGTTCCTCATTGTTTTGACAGTATTTTAATTTTGATTTAAATAATTTCCTAGACTTACACATTTCATTATAACATTTGACGAACTGTGTTCCTTTTCACTCTTGAACGTTATCGCGATTGACAATCACGATTTAATATTTTAGCTGCACCCTAAATATCATAATCGTAAAATACGGATTCAATTTATTTAATTTACTACAGTTATTACTGTAGTAAATTAAATAAATTATCCTGCCAAAATGTTATTTATCTACAAATAAAATAAAATTTAAAGAAAAATTATGCAAAGTGATAGGCGTGTAACGTAACGCCATAGACATGTTTATTGATGAGATGTATTGCTATTATGGGTTTTTATCGATAGTCGATATTTTTTAAAGAAAAAGAAGTTTACTGTATGTATTTTTTAATTTTTGTTGTTAGACATTTATAGAGTTAAATTAGCCGACAAAAATTATACGATGAAAAACTTTTTTTTTAAAAAATAAATATCGGTAGTGCTTTGAATGTGATTTTTTAATGTGTTGTATTAAATACATGTTTTAAAATAAATTTCATAATAATAAGATATATCAAAGACATTTTAAAATTATTACGAGAACGAGATTTTTGCTGTAAGAATCGTTATCGATTAAATTGAATTGTGCATCTTGTCACTGACCTAGTCATGCCATACTGACATGTGTCACCCGCACCATTCTAGAGCGCAAAAATTATACCGTAACATATATAACTGTTGATTAAAAGCTACTTGAATATCTAGTTAACAATTCTGTAAATAAATAATGGAAACGAAATGAAACATAACCTCACGTCTGCGTAATCCCGAAGGGTAATCAGAGGTGTACATATAGCACACCCACATTTAATCAGTTATGTTTAAGTCCATGTAATAGGGGGCGAGCCTGTTGCCATCAACCGGGCACAAATCCAGACTCAGACGAAGACATGAAATAAAACGAAATCAAAGTATCCTTGATCATTCCATTCCTATTCAAATTGTAAAATAGACAGCCATTGGTAACTTTTGCTAACTTTTGGTTGGTAATTTTCAAATACTACAATCATCATCTTCATGCCCTTATCCCATATTACTTGGGGTTGGCGCAACACGTTTTCTTCTTCCATTCTTCCCTGTCAACCGTCACGCTATCATTCACTCCCTTCTCTTTCATATCATTCCTCACGCAATCCATCCATCTTTTCTTTGGCCTTCCTGTGCCTCTCCATCCATCAACATGTATATTCATCACTCTTTTAGTCACATGCGTTTCGTCTCTCCTCATCACATGCCCATACCAAGACAAACGATTTCCTTTCAACTTTTCTGTCACTGGCGCCACTTTCAAACTTCCTCTTATATACTCATTTCTCACTTTATCCATTCTCGTCACTCCACACATCCATCTCAACATTCCCATCTCCGCTGCATGCAATTGTTTTTCGTCCGTCTTCTTCACTGCCCAGCATTCCGATCCATAAAGTACGACAGGCCTTGTCACGGACTTGTAAATTTTGCCCCTTCAGCTTGAGGGGCATCCGTGGGTCGAAAGTTGTTCTTGTTACCTGTCGCCATTTCATCCATCCTGAGTTGATCCGGTGCATTACGTCTCGGTCTACTTCGCCATCCCCTTGTTAATTATTCCGATAACTATCGCGATAAATTGAGTGACCATAGTTAAACGCCACTACCGAGTTATAGCCACGTTCGTCATTTGAATGCCGTTGTAAAATAATCGCAATAAGTTGTGACTACACCTACGGCCTAGGTCCATCATCACGATAATCAACTTGCGACCCACGGATGCCTCCGTGGGTTGCAAGTTGTTCCTGTAACCTGTCGCCATTTCATCCATCCTTTTTTTTTTTTTTTTTTTTTGTGGATGGGAAATCATCAAATGACCTCCCGCTCTGGGCAGAGCGGGAGGGCGTGTCAGACTTTTACTGACTAAAACCCACCCATGCTCCTTCAACTGCCCGTGCCAGGGCCACGGTATCTCTTTCGAACTACCCGCGACCCCGGCGGCATCGGCCCAATTGACCCCGTCACTGCTGACATCTCTTTGAGGCGCGCGTGGAGCACAACGCGCCGTCGACCCGGGCCTGTTCCTTACCGGACGGCGAGCTGCCCATTACTCGTCGTCCGCAAGCCCGCGCCTACGGTGGCCGGGAATCGGCAATCGATTCCCGCCGCCCAGGGCGTCTCCTACGGCGGCTAGTTTCATCCATCCTGAGTTGATCCGGTGCGTTATGTCTCGGTCTAATTCGCCATCCCAAATACTACAATACTATTCCTAATAAACGCGTAGGTACTATCGGAGAAACGAACATCTATGCTTCGTAAGGACCATTCTTGCTTGCAGCGCTCGGCCGCTATAGAAACGCCTGCTAACAGATACTGGTAATCGTGTGCACAGGATTGTTTTCAAATTGGTCAGATGTAAGTTTCCTCGATAGCACCTAAGTCCATTCACAGTTTACATTTTGATCTTGTATCACTGCCAAAACCACAGTGATCTTTATTCTCGTTGCACTAAGGTTGCTGTTGCGTTGATGCCGTCAGAAAAAAAAAAACGTTTTTTACAAAAAAATACAACCGACTTCCAAAAACAACGCTACAACGTGAAAAATAACTTTAATTTCGAAAGTCGTTGTCTGGTTAAATGTATTTTCGTTTTTTGCCACTGACTTCCGAAATTAAAGTTATTTTTCACTTTGTAGTGTTGTTTTTGGAAGTCGGTTGTATTTTTTTTTTGTAAAAAAGATTGTTTTTTTCACTTTTTAGTTGTGGTACCTACCCCACACAAATTCTAATACCACTGCATGCAAAAGAAACTAGAACATCATCCACATAAGAGTGGGGAAAAAATACGTATTATTGAAGCTAACTTAGAAACTACCCAAGCAAACTAAATCAATTTTATATGGGACCAACTTTGGGGTATAACCCTCTCGAATATTTTTTTTTTTTTCAAATCAGACGACTCTGTAAAAAAGTAATGCGTGGTTATACATAAAAAAAAAAAAACATACGTGTCGAATTGAGAACCTCCTCCTTTTTTTTCATCGGTTAATAAAAGAACATGAAAGAACTATAGAATAGTATTCTATGCGACTGCATTTTTGACAAAATTATTAAGTTTGTCAAAAATCAAGGCCTCTGTACAACCATGGCGAAAATACCCATGAAAATTAGCATGTGTGATTGCTCACAAACAATCATCTCACTACGCAACTACGAGCCCCATTGTGTGGCCCAACCCTAAACGCCCAAAGCCCCAATTTCAGCAACTGTCGGTAATTATTCAGTCCCATCTAACATCCAAGTGTTTGTCCCTTTAATATAATTTGTCTGGATCGGCACAACTTTGGGACAAAGACCAATGAGACAGTTTATTGCTTTGACAAAGTTTTATCTGTGCATCTCTGCGTTTTGTTTGACTCTAGAGTATTTAAAAAAAGAAAGCGTGAGTTGAATATTTAGGGGGGGAAACCAGTTTATTTTTTTATTTCAGTTTAAAAGTGTTGAAATAGTAAACGGAGTGCTTTGTTTGCGAAATGGAGGAAAAATAGAATAACGCTTAGTTTTGAATAACCTTTAAATGGAAAAACCGGTCAAGTGCGAGTCGGACTCGCACACGAAGGGTTCAGAATCAATCTGCCTAGCCTTTTCCCAACTATGTTGTGGTCGGCTTCCAATCTAACTGGATGCAGCTAAATACCAGTATTTTACATGGAGCGACTGCCTATCTGACCTCCACAACCCATTAACTGGGTAACACGATAAGTACCTACCCCTTGGTAAGACTGGTTGTCAGACTTTCGGGGTTCTGACGACCCGTAACGACTGTCAAAGAGCCACGAATGACAGCCGGGACCAACGGCTTAACGTGCTTAACAAAATTAATTATTTCTCCGAGGCACGGAGAAGTCTCGGTATGTAAAGATGGTCACCCATCCACGGACCAACCTCGGCAAGCGTAGCTTAACCCGATGGATCGACTGATGAAGGGTTCCGTACCACCGTACAATATTTAACACAACAAAAGTATTTTAAAAATATGAAAATTCGATAAAATTAGAAGCAAAATTATTAGAAACAAGACGAAGGTACAATGCGTGCCACGAAAGATAAGACTTGACACACCACGTAGTTTGACTTGCGCAGTAGACTATAATTCTGCGATTCTGAATATTCTGATTTATAGAATAGAATAGAACGATAGAATAGAGATACGCAGTTCAATTGATTGTTGTCTCCACCTTGTATAATATCTTGCCAAAAGGAGTATGTAAGGATCGTAAAAGGTGGCGTTCTGTAGTTTCTGCTTACCCCCGTGGGGAAAAGGTATGAGCTTTAAGTTATCACGAAATGCCAGCTGTATGACTTTGTAAACAAGGTCCCAACATAATATTTCCGTAAAAGCTCACCTCACTTCATTACTGAACCCCAAAAAGAACTTTTTAAATCCATTTTTCAACAAAACTTTGTTGAAAACAATGTTACCCCATCGGGGTGTTTTTGTACGAATGATAATGTATTTTTTTCTCCGAAACTTTAAAAGTCAAACGACGTTCATGAGTTTGTCCTTTTTATTCCTCGTTTTAAGGGACAGGTGTATATATGGGTCCTAAGTTAGTAAATAATTTTATTAGGCATTTTCTATTTAATTTAAAAACTTTTTTACAAAAAAATACAACCGACTTCCAAAAACAACACTACAAAGTGAAAAATAACTTTAATTTCGGAAGTCGGTGTCTGATTAAATGTATTTTCGTTTTTGCCACCGACTTCCGAAATGAAAGTTATTTTTCACTTTGTAGTGTTGTTTTTGGAAGTCGGTTGTATTTTTTTGTAAAAAAGTTTTTATTTTTCACTTTTTAGTGGTTCACATGTGCTTACCCCTTCACAGCGTACTGGCGTGATGTTATGTTATGAACTGGTGTGAACAACAAACAGACATTGCTATCATTTATTGAGGAGTTCCGTTGCCTATCTCAGAAGTTCTTCATCAGGTCTTCACCAAATTGAAATGGGACCACTCCAAGAAAGTACTCTTCCAAAAACTATCCAAATCGCTTCAAGTGTGCCTATAAAATTGGAAGAGTTTTCTCTATTTCTCCAGGATCCCAACATCAGATCCTGACTTGATGATCATGGGACCACCTGGGAAGTATACCCTTTCAAACAAAAAAAAAATAATCCAAATCGGTCCAGCCATCTTCGAGTCAAAAAAAAAAAAAAAAAAAGGTTCCGACGAATTGATAACCTCCTCCTTTTTGAAGTCGGTTAAAAAGGAGCAGTGTAGAGTCTTGTTTGTCAAGTCGATAGCTTGATTGTTACAGGAGTTGATCGTCATTCTTCTGCCCTTATCCTAATTTATTTGGTGTCAGCGCAACATGTCTTGTTGAGAGGATGAATGAAAGGCGACTAACAAAGGACTTTACTAACATCTAGTACTGTAAGTATTTTTGTTTTGTAATTTGGATCTAGTTCTCTGTTTCATAAATAAATAATTATTATTATTAAAGGGTATTTATTTACAAAGCAGGATGTGAATGGAAACGCTGAGAGATGCCCTAGGAAGCCAGAGGACATAATAGTGACCTTATTGGTTATTGGTGATGTTCTTCGGAATGGTCAGGTGTGTAGTACTCGCAACTGGCGTGCGTGTATGACTAGATTTATGAACGTAAACGAGGCAAAAAGAGTATGTAAGGATCGTAGCCGGTGGCATTCTGTAGTTTCTGCCTACCCCATGGGAAGAAGGCGTGAGTTTGTATGTATACCTACAAAGTTCACAAGGCTATTTATGAAATAAGTAAAGAAATAAATAACATTCTTTCGAAGTACCTAGTATGTCTAAGAATAGTAAGAATAAGAGGATTTGTTGTGTAGACACAAAAGCGTGAAGACACTATTGTCACCTTAATCAAATCCCCCTTTTCAGACATTTCTTCTTACCAACTAACGTTCTGTTTCGGCTTAACGCCTTCGAGAAAATACTGATTATTTTGCCAAGATTGATTAAACATTTTATTGGAACGAAGTTCTTTACGCAACTTGCAGTAGGTAGGAGTGAACTGGTAGAAATCTTGACGTAGCGAAAAAGCGTTATGCCCTCTCCATGCGCCTTTCACTTTAAAGAGAAAGTGTGAATTTTGTCAAAATGTAAATCCAAGATGGCGGCTGCGAAAATTTTCAAATTTTTCGTCATGGGTGTCGTTTTCATAGTTTTCGAGGGTGCTAAAGTCGATAGTGAGGTGAAAATGTAAATCCAAGATGGCGGCTGCGAAAATTTTCAAATTTTTGTTCATGGGTGTCGTTTTCATAGTTTTCGAGGGTGCTAAAGTCGATAGTGAGGTGAAAATGTAAATCCAAGATGGCGGCTGCGAAAATTTTGTTTTTGTTTTGAGCCGCACCTACTGAGTAAGTGTAAGTGAGAATGAACTTCGTTCTGACGGGGGTCCCCCGACCGCATACGTTTTTTTTTATTAGAAAGATTTTGCCCTCGTAGTGATTGGATATTATTCCACAGGAACGTGATATGGGGATAAACAGTATCCTATGTAGGTACAACCTAGGGGACACCCGTGCACCAAATTTTATCCAAATCCGTTAAGACGTTAAAAGGTAACAGACAGACAGATTTACTTTTGCATTTATGAGGTTAGTAAAACTGATGTTGTATAGTTTTTTGCTTGTACTGTGGCAACATAAAGTTTTTGGCAACACTGCATTAAAATGTCATCCTTATTCGCCGCCGAACTCACCTTGTAAAAGTTAGTTTTTGTCTGACTGTGAATAAAATTCTAAATAAAATTAATGTTCTTAAAAGTTGTAATATATTAATTTTAGAAAAAAAAAAATAATTACGCCCAAAAACAAAACATGTAGGGCAGGACAGTGGTAGATACCTATACATAAAAATCGAATTGTGTATGTATGTATGAATGTCCCCTATGGACTCCAAAACAGCTAGAGCGATTTTGATGAAATTTTCAGGCAGTCTTCTGATTAGCCCAGCAGGTTATCTTGTGAAGTTTTTTTTTTTATATTTGGATTAGTGTCATTAGCCAGTAAGAAAACAGGAAAACGTTATTATGGAATGAACGCCTACGACCACGTGACCGCGTTTCCTCTTAAGACTTTTGTTGCACCAACAGGTAGGTACCTATATTCTCAAAAGATATACTACATAGAGGAGCTCGTGCCTAAGTAATAACAGCTGCACGGGTCGATCCATCAGGTTAAGCTACGCTTGCCGGGGTTGGTCCATGGATAGGTGACCATCTTTACATGCCAAGACTCCTCCGTGCCTCGGAAATCACGTTAAATCGTTGGTCCCGGCTGTCATTCGTGGATCTTTGACAGTCGTTACGGGTCGTCAGAAGCCCGAAAGTTTGACAACAAGTCTTACCAAGGGGTATCGTATTACCCAGGTCAGATAGGCAGTCGCTCCATGTAAAATACTGGCATTAAGCTGCATCCGGTTAGACTGATGGAAGCCGACCCCAACATAGTTGGGAAAAGGCTAGGCAGATTGATACTGATCACGTTCTCACCCAAAATAATTACGTTTCAACATCTTTATCTGACTGCTCCTTGTGAAGGAATATGTTAATTAAATCAATTAACTTTTGATCTCTGCCTTCCTAGTCAATCAACATCTTAATTGTTGACAGCCCTCGTTCAGGAATTAGCATTAATTATAAATGTTAAACTCGCTTAATTTTATCTTATTTACCTGTAGTCAGGAGGTATTTGAATGTCGCCTTACCTGGAAATAAAATAAAGGAAGGTTATTAAAACAGTAGTAAAGAAAATCTCTCTTTAAAGAAAAATGGACTAAGTTAGTAACACAATGGTGCCGATTCTCTTGTGAACGCACTAAACTAAAATTAGAGAATCGCTATCTTTTACTAACAGGCAGCGCGAGAAAAGGACGGCTATAGCTATGAACTAAGTTGGAGATGTCAAACTAGTTCACGCCTTGCGCTTCACCGTGTTTTTTAGTCGACATGTTTTTACGTGTCGTCTAAATGTCTATGGAAAAATTAGTTCTAACTAATTTGACAGCTCTAATTTACTTCCGTCCCTTTCTTGTCATAATAGAGAGAAAAAGTTAGCAATATCCTAAATTAAGTTTAGTTTGTGCACAACAGAATCGGCACCAATGGTATCCAAGAGATAGCTAAAGAAATAGAGGTAGAAAAATCAAAAGATGGGAAGATGACCTCAAGAAAATAGCTGGTCCGATATGGATCCATTTAGCAAGAGACAGGAATACGTTGAAATCTTTACAGAAGGACTTTGTCGACAGACAAGCTGTTCCACACAAACATCCAATTGCCGATCATTCAAATGCAAGTTAGAAATGATTAAATCAATTTAGTTCTAGTAAATAGGCATTTATTTAAATTGTAAGAAAGAAACAGCAATAAAGGCACTTTTTAACCGACTTAAAAAAAGGAGGTTCTGTATTCGACCCGTATGTAGGTATGTATGTAATTATGTATGTATGTTTGTTTGTCCGCGATTTTCTCAAAAATTAATGAACCAATTTTTATGATTCTTTCACTATCGTAATCTACATACTTTCAGGAAGATTTTAGTATATAATACATTATGTACTTATTCTTATGTACGAAGTTATATGCATAAATGTACTGTATCTCCGGCATTTATAAGCCGATTTTGATGATTCTTCTTTTAGTTCGTCTTGGGCTTACTTATGTAATTGTATATTCAAATAAAAATGGAAAAATAAATTTACTTAAAAAAAAGTAAAAACCGACTTCAAAACCAAAAACGAATAAAATAACTTTCATAAAACACTTAACAGTTTCTGAAGTCGGTGTCTTCCATTCTTCAATGTACTTTAGCTTGACACCGACTTCAGAAGCTGTTAAGTGTTTTATGAAAGTTATTTTATTCGTTTTTGGTTTGGAAGTCGGTTTTTACTTTTTTTAAAGTAAATTTATTGCTTCAGTTTATTCTAGTTTTTATTTAAACATTATACAAGTTAACACTATACGAATAATAGAGAAGTATGGAAAAAAAGGACATGTTGCGCCGACCCCAAATAGATTGGGATAAGGGCAGGAGAATGATGACAAGTTAACACTATACACTAGGTACTAAAGTAAATGACTAACTAACTAACTATATTATACAAATAAATACAAAACAAAAGGACACTTAGGCGTCGATATACTCGTCCGCATCGATGTCATCCGGAAACGTGCCCAGAAGACAGGCAGCATAAAGAAGAAGTAAATTTATTAATACGTCTTTACCTATGAAATTGCCGTTTTGTATGAAAAAATTTAAACGAATTTTTTTCATGCATTTTTTATTTGTATTAATCGAAGTAATCACCCATGCAATCAATGCATGTTTGCCAACGCAGTGGCAGTTTATTGATGCCCTTCTTAAAGAAATCAGCTGGACGGGAGGCAACAAATTCTTCAAAGGCATTTTGTACTGCCTCTCGGGTATTTAATTTTTTTCCCGCCAAGAAGTTATCCAAATTCTGGAAAAAGTAGTAGTCTGTAGGCGCAAGGTCTGGTGAATAGGGCGGATGACGGAGAGCTTCCAACCCCAGTTCTTGCAACTTGGAGACCGTCTGCTGTACAGTATGAGGTCGCGCGTTGTCGTGCAGGAGCAGCGGAGACGAGCGATTGACCAATGCTGGTTGGAGATGTGCCAGCTTCTCCATCATTATGTTCAGTTCTTCACAGTACACATCTGAAGTAATGCTCACCCCGTTTGGTAAGAAGCTGTGATGAATCACACCGGCGCTAGATCACCAAACAGTGACCATCACTTTTCTAGGGGTAAGTTTTCGTTTAGGGCATTGTTTAGGTGCTGAACCAGGATCCAACCAACTTGCTGAGCGCTTGCGGTTATCAAACAGAATCCATTTTTCATCGCAGGTAACAATGCGGTTCAAAATTCCTTCATTTGTGTGTCTGTTGAGCAGTGCAAGGCACGTCTCGACGCGTACTTCGCGCTGGCGATCATTGAGTTCGTGGGGCACCCATTTTTCAAGCTTTTTTACCTTGCCAATTTGACCAATATTGTTTTGATGCTAACGTCGAAAACTGCTGCTAATTCAGCCGTAGATTGTGTATCATCAGCTTCCACAATCGCCTTTAATTCGTCATTGTCGACCAAAGTCTTCGGACGACCGCGAGGTTCATTTTTCAGGTCAAAATTTCCAGAACGGAAGCGAGCAAACCAATAACAAGTGGTGCGTTGGTTTGTAGTGTTAGCTCCGTAAACGTCGTTGATGTTGCGTGCCGCTTGTGCCGCGTTGCTGCCACGACGGTACTCATATTCCATAATTACTCGAATTTTTAACGTATCCATGATGACGAAAAAGATTGAAATGCGATGAAAATGTAATTAACACTAATCAATAAACAAATGACTACTTATGAAAAAAAAAATCCATGTTTTTAAAATAAAATTAATTTGAAATTAGAATTCTTAGCCGAACAAAAATTATTTTGATTTGAAATGGCCAGTACTGCAGAACGGCAATTTCATAGGTAAAGACCTAATATTTTATTTATTTAAAGAAAATCTATGTGTATGTATGTAAGATGGTGGTAGCCGTGATATAGTTATATACCTTGGGATATAGCTATAAACAGTAATATAGTGTAATCTATTATATATTCACCATTATCATTACCCCGATAATAATTATACTTATAGGTATTGAATAGGCTGCCACGGCGTCCTCACCTTCCGCCTGACGCAGGTCCTCACCGGACACGGTTGTTTCGGGAGGTTCCTGTTTCGGATAAGGCAGGAGGTAACGCCCGGGTGTCACCATTGTGTGGATCACCCGGAGGACACGGTGGAGCATACAGTGGAGGTCTGCCCGGCTTGGGCGGAGCACCGCCGTGTTCTCACGGAGGCGATCGGCGGCGGCGATCTGTCGCGTCCAAACCTGGTTCAGGCCATGGTGCGGAGCGAGAGTGCATAGGAAGCCGTCACCTCCTTCTGCGAAGCAGTAATGCTCGCGAAAGAGGAAGCGGAACGCGTGAGAGAGAGGCAACAGCCGCGACCTCGCGCCCCTAGCCGCCGTAGGAGACGCCCTGGGCGGCGGGAATCGATTGCCGATTCCCGGCCACCGTAGGCGCGGGCTTGCGGACGACGAGTAATGGGCAGCTCGCCGTCCGGTAAGGACCAGGCCCGGGTCGACGGCGCGTTGTGTTCCACGCGCGCCTCAAAGAGATGTTAGCAGTGACGGGGTCAATTGGGCCGATGCCGCCGGGGTCGCGGGTAGTTCGAAAGAGATACCGTGGCCCTGGTACGGGCAGCTGAAGGAGCATGGGTGGATTTTAGTCAGTAAAAGACTGACACGCCCTCCCGCTCTGCCTAGAGCGGGAGAAGTCATTTGATGATTTCCCATCCACAAAAAAAAAAGGTATTGAATCGGCTTGGTACCGTTGTCTGATAATGTGAAGACACATTTACGATATTTTGTTTAATAATCTAAGTTCACTACATCTTATACACCATAAAATGTAAACCTAAGGAAAAAAAATCGAGCTAAGAAAAACTAATTCAGTTGATCAACTGCAAATATTTTATTCTGTGGCATGGATTTTCCGCGAAATAATCGGCGGCGCATCGTAGGTAAATAAACACGTCGCCCTGCATTTGTGGGAGGCGGAGGTAGCGTTACAAAGGCCTGCAGGCCTGAACGACCTAGCCTTAAGGAGGATGCGCTAAGGTAGCCCGCGGAATTAAAATTTTCTTACGTTTATTGCAATTTGCAGGTCAATGTCACGTTGTATGTTGATTAAAATATGATTCGCGGCCGTAACTAACGTGGCTTTACAGAATTATAATCATTAGAATCAGCAATACAGCTCCATAAGTTAGAATTGACCTCAAACCTCATGATTTCATGAAATCGCTAGATTTGAGGTCAATTCTAACTTATGGAGTGGTCTGCAATATACGAATTTTATTTTTTTATTTTTTATAGCCATGAACATACCTATTTAATTAGGCAACCCATTTGCAATATATTTGTTAACATATTATATTTGATATAAAAATATTTTCATCCGGTGATGGGTGATTCAGGTCGATGTTACTTCGGATCCTGTAGTATTACATGACTGACGATATTTCTGTGTGTGAATTTATTTTGCAAAGATATTTGGCCAATGTCCTCTAAAAGGTCAAAGGCAGATAACCCCATTGAAGACTCTTATTTATTTATCTTCTATCTTATCTTGACATCGAGAGTTATTTACAAGAGCCAAAGCTTCACATAAAATATTTTATGGGGCCACCCCCAACTTTTGTGAGGACATTGCCAATTTTTTACAGCCATTATCCTTTGTAACCTTCATAGAATTTTTTATAACTTTTGACCTCCATAAAAAATGGTGAATTATTAAGTAAGACGAGATGAAGTTAGCTGGTTAAGGACAACAATTTTGTGATGAAAAATTATTCTCATCTGCCTAATTAACTTTGCTTGTTGTTATACTTAATTTTAACCCGATTACGGCAAACACAAAAGGAGGGTTATGAGTTAAACTTGAATGTGTCTATGCCATCTATAATATATCTATAAAAAAAAAAAAATTAAGTGCCTGTTTGTAAAATCAAAATAATTGCTTTTTACTAAATATGAAAGTTTATAAGTACGGTACTTATAACAAAAAAAAAAAAGACAATTATAATTTTTTTTTGTCTCTGTTTGTTCCGGCTAATCTCCGAAACGGCTGGATCGATTTTGACGGGACATTCACTGGCATACAGTTGATGAGGAGTAACTTAAGACTACTGTTATTATAGGATAAGAATTAGGGAATCGCATAAAAAAAAATAAAACCTATTAGATTGTGAATAAATAGCGCGGGGTGGGCAATATTACGCTGCGGGTTGGGGACGAGGGAGTTTTATTAAAACGTCTGTTATTGTAGTATATTGTGTATCTTACGACTTCCACGCGAACGAAGTCGCGGGGCACAGCTAGTTTTAAATAAAAAATTATCAAACATAGGTCCCTAGTCCACTGCCGAAAGAAATTGTTTCATAACTGAAAAGGTAAAGAAACGATCGTTGACGAAGTTGACATTTATAGTGACGTAATAAAAACTTTTTTACAAAAAAATACAACCGAATTCCAAAAACAACACTACAAAGTAAAAAATAACATTGATTTCGGAAGTCGGTGTCTGGTTAAATGTATTTTCGTTTTTTGCCACCGACTTCCGAAATTTAAAGTTATTTTTTACTTTGTAATGTTGTTTTTGGAAGTCGGTTGTTTTTTTTTGTAAAAAAGTTTTTATTTTCACTTTTTAGTTGTGGTACCTACCCCACACAAATTCTAATACCACTACCTGCAAAACAAACTAGATCATCATCCATATAAAAGTGGGGAAAAAATAGGTATTATTGAAGACAACTCAAAAACTACCCAAGCAAAGTTAATCAATTTTATATGGGACCAACTTTGATGTATACCCTCTCGAATAAATTTTTTTTTCAAATCGGACGACTCTGTAAATAGTTATGCGTGGTCATACATAAAAAAAAAAAAAACATACCGTGTCGAATTGAGAACCTCCTCCTTTTTTTTTCGTCGGTTAAAAATATTGTTATCAGTATTGTATTTATTAAAAACCCAAAAAAAAAGATAAAATAAAATAAACTAAGCCGTATTGAGACAGCCACTACAATTCGGAAGACTCAATAAATAAACTTGTTTATGTTAGAAGGAACCACTTACGTACCGTCAGCAAATACATTGCGTAAATAATAGTCTTTACAAAAAAAAAAAAAAAGTCTTGGAGAAATAATGAACTTAGTCCACTGAAAGATACGACGTATCGATAAAGTTGGTTTTAGTTTTTAGGTTATTAGGCAGTTTTGGGTCTTGGATAAAATAGGATTATCCTTTTCTTTTGGCGCTGATAACTAGGGTTCCGTACCAAAATGGTAAAAAGGAACCCTTATGGTGCGACTCAGTCTGTCTGTCTGTCACAGCTGGATATGTCAAGAACTACTAATGCTCTCAACTTGCAATTTGGAACAGTTTTAGATGACGTTTACCCAACTATTTTGCAATTATGAAATAAATAAAAACAATATGTTTTTTTTTTGCAACAGTCAGTCCCTGAAAGGGGGTCTTAAAAATTCAAAGTGGGATTATTAGCGCATGTGGAGTATAATATGAAAGAGCACTGTTTGCACATTCTCAAATATTTTTTTATTTATTGTTAGGCCGCATAGTTTTCGACTTTTGATGAAAAATGTAAAAAAAAAATACCGCTCCCCCCCCCCCCCCTTATCTCCGAAGTTTGCATAGAGAAAAATCGGAAATTATTCCATGTGATAGAAGTTTATGTAAAGATTACAGGAAAAATAAAATATGTCTCTATATAGCACACTTTTTCAGAAATCGGAACGAAACCGTCGGTACGCGATTCCGACTCGAACTTGATTGGTTTTTATTTTTAAGAGGAAAAATACGATCTCTATTTTCATGAGGGCACTGTGTGCGTATGGTATTTACTCTGTAAAAGAGGGCACCAAGGATCTTTTATCAGAGGAATGCAGTATATATTATCTACTTGGTTCCGTTTACACTCACTACACCATATAGGTACGGAGAGCAATGAATGAAGATTGGCAAGTTTTATAATCTACTACAGTAAACAACTCAATCTGCTTAGCCTTTTCCCAACTATGTTAGGATCGGCTTCCAGTCTAACCGGATGCAACTGAATACCAGTATTTTACATGGAGCGACTGCCTATCTGACCTCCACAACCCATTAACTGGGTAATACCGATACCGCTTGGTAAGACTAGTTGTCAGACTTTCGGGCTTCTGACGACCCGTAACGACTGTCAAAGATCCACGAATGACAGCCGGGACCAACGGCTTAACGTGCTTTCCGAGGCACGGAGGAGTCTCGGTATGTAAAGATGGTCACCCATCCACGGACCGACCCCGGCAAGCGTAGCTTAACCTGATGGATCGACCCGTGTGGCTATTATTACTTAGCCACGAGCTCTTCTACAGTAAACAAAATCAGAAAAAATATATGTTTTTTCTTCAGGATATACGCTAGTCAGATAGTGTGTTGAAAACATAATACAGCTAATTTGATACGATAGAAAAATATCACGAAGATACATATGAAAATATCTTTTAACGATTAAAAACCATACTAATTTACATGCAATCGTTCTGATTTTTTAACCGACTTTAAAAAAAGGAGGAGGCTCTCAATCCGGTTGTATGTTTTTTTTTTTTTATATGTTTGTTACCTCAGAACTCCGTCATTTATAAACCGATTTGGAAAATTATTTTTTTATTTAAAATGATATACTTCCAGATTGGTCCCATTTTTATCAAAATCCAGTTCTAATAATGGGATCCATGAGGAATTGAGGGAACTCCTTAAAAAATATAGGCTACACATAGCGATTTTGGTATTTTCATCAACAAATCAAGCATTTGCATTCAGAAAGTAGCATATGGTGAAGTGGAACTAATGAAGAAGACCACAGATGGCCACGGGAACTTCTCAACGATAATAAGTATTTCACGGGTGGCGATAAGATATCTCGAATAAGATAGTTAAGCGACTATGACGAAGCTTTTCTCGATAACGATGTTGGTTCCATGGAAAAAGTTGTTCAGTTTGGTGGTCTGTACCACACTTTTCTGGTCAATCTGACTAGCCTTTTCCCATGTATGTTGGGGTCGGCTTCCAGTCTGACCGGATGCAGCTGAATAAAAGTATTTTACATATAAAGCCTGCCTATCTGACCTCCACAAGCCAGTTACTACGTAATACGAACCCCTTGGTAAGACCGGTTGTCAGACATTCGGCCTTATGACGACCCGTAATAACGACCGTCAAAGATCCACGAATGATAGCCGGGACCAACGGCTTAACGTGCTTTCCGAGGCACGGAGGAGTCTCGGTATGTAAAGATGGTCACCCATCGACGGACCAACTGCGGCAACCGTAGCTCAACCTAATCGATTGACCCGTGCGGCTGTTATTACTTAGCCATGAGCCCCTCTTTCTTTTTGGTACACCATGTATAATCACAGGTAATATAGGCATGAACTTATACCGCAGACAATAAATGACGATAGTACAGTATAGCACAAGCCTTTCTTTTCAGAAACTAGAAGCTTTAATACTAGGAGAACTCAACGTGAAAATGTATGTGTTGATACCAAAGTCATGACGATAAATTGAAAGATATCAGTGCGACGGGTTGCATAGCAACAGTTATGTGCTTAAACCATCCATCTTCCTAGCTGTCGTTAAGATAACGAAGACATTGTCGAAGCTTGTACTAACGTACGTATGCCTTTAACTAATGTCCTTGATCTAACTAACAGGACTAAAACTTAAGCATTAGTTTGATCGAAACAGTCGTTCCTGAATGATGAAGTCAAGGAATATTTGGACGCTCACCTCTAGTAAATACAGGGTCAAATTAAATAAGCTAGCTAAACTCTGCAGATGCGATGTGTATCGAAATCAAGACACGATACGATTTAAAAAAATTGGTGATTTTTTTGGGGTCAAGTGAATGGGTGACCTTCTTTACATACCGAGACTCCTCCGTGCCTCGGAGAGCACGTTAAGCCGTTGGCCCGGCTGTCACTCGTGGATCTTTGACAGTCGTTACGAGTCGTCAGAAGCCCGAAAATCTGACAACCAGTCTTACCAAGGGGTATCGTATTACCCAGTTAATGGGTTTTGGAGGTCAGATAGGCTGTCGCTCCATGTAAAATACTGGTATTCAGCTGCATCCAGTTAGACTGGAAGCCGACCCCAACATAGGAAAAGGCTAGGCAGATTGATTTGTCAGGGCTACGATTTGCTGAACCTTCCCAAAAAGAGCTTGCTAACCTTATGGCAGGTGCAGTGGCAAAATTCAAGTAAACGGAAAGGTGCTTTTTATCATGCTATACAGCCTAATGTTACACCCAAGCCTTGGTTTTATCTTTACAAGAAAATATGCAAGAAAGTGTTGTCTACCCTGTGCCGTCTTTGCATTGGCCATTGCTGTTTTTCCGGTTTTTCTAAATATAATCCGGGTCAGGGTCATATCGCTATGTGAATGTGGGTTGGATGAAGGAACTTTGGAGCACATCTTTTTTGACTACTCCAACCCTCGGGTTGTCTATACGTAAGTGTAAACAGTGGCAATATTTTAAGGCGTCATTGTATTCATCATTATGAACAACTTTTACTATCACAGCATGCATTTTAAACCATAAAAAGTATAGGTCATCGCTTGTTTTTTCTCCGTAGAAAATCTAGAAATCTAGAAATCTGAAACTAACTATGTTTGCTCTTTACATACCTATTTTTGTGAATTTTATATGATCATACATACAAACGAAACATACACTACGATAGAGTCCAGTTCTCTGGCATCCATAAAAACATTCGAGCGTTACAAGATTCTAAGAATCTTCATCGCTTCGGCATTGTTTGTAAACACGTGCGAAGTGCCGGCTGACGTCACGATGCGCGTACGCATGACTGTACGATGGACTGTTTTTTTGTGTAGAGCCGCTTTCGTACTAGTTCGGACCAAACCAGAAATCGCGAAAAAAAATCAGCTGTTCCCTACATTTTGACGAATTATGCGAACATAATAAACGAATGTATAGTAAAAGTTGTTCATAATGATGAGTACAATGACCACTTAAAATATTGCCACTGTTTACACTTACACCCTGTATAGTCATCTCCCGAAATTAAAGATCCCTGTCCCAACTAACTTTCCATCCCTACTAATACTTTCTTCTCCAAAGCTCTTTGTGGCTTTGATGATTTTTATTCGAGTTAATGACGTCAAATTATGATGATATTTGTGTGGCTTGTGGTCATATGTAAATATTAATTAATGAAACAACATTTTTTTTTTATAATTGTTTCAGTTTACTAATAATACTCGTCAATAAGTTTGTCGTAGTACTGTTCTTAGACGTGTCAGTGACAACAAATACAAAGTTTAACGAAGTCTTACAGTCAAGGCCTCGTTTGAGGACAGAACCTCATTCTGTCCTCTGAAAAGTCCTTGGCTGTAAATTATTCGTGGTATGAATAATTAAATAATCTTATATTTACCCAAAGATAATTTTAGAGATCATAGACAAAGGTGCGAATAAGCGAATTGTGTTGTAAGGACTCTTTTAAAACTTCTTTCGTCTTATTACAAAACAAGGTTCATCTTCAAACCCAGGTTTAAACCATGGACCCTTTTCTGAATTTCGAACTTTATTCCGATACATTAAGTGGTCAGTTTTACAAAACTGACAACTTAGTACCGGACTAAGTTGTCAGTTTTATATAAAGAACTGTATTTCTATCAGAGCTAGGTTCTTTTTACAAAAACTGGCTCGATGGTTTAAACCATGACAGAAGAAAAACCTTGTTTTGTAATAACACCGTTTAAATCTAGTCATAGACACAAAGAAGAAGGACAATAAAATAATAAATATAAATACAATAAAAATTACTGTCTCACCAAATACGGTCAGCAAAAAAGAACTCGACCGCGACTTCGCATAATTGTGGCAAAAAGTCCCCGAACTCAACAAATACAAAGTGCAAACATAAATTCACGATGTTCTGTTGTTTTTTTTGCCGACCGTACCCAAGAAAACGAGAGTTATTTTTCATTGTAACCCCTATATTATGTTTTGACTGCGGCCAAGTTTGTTTAGGATGGAACAAGAACGAACATACAGCCTCGGTAGGTGACTTTAGGTATTTTGGTGTTATTTGTAATTTGAAATATTAATAGAGAAGTTGGGCTTGAGAAATATAGAACTAATTTATTTTCGTGTATGTACATAAAGCCAGGCCAGCGGTCGATTAAAGAGTATTATATTAAAAACTTTTTTACAAAAAAAAAAAATAACTTTAATTTCGAAAGTGACTTAAAACTAAAATACAGATCCAAAGACTTCCGAAATTAAAGTTATTTCCCGAATCACTTTGTACTGATTTTTTTTGGAAGTCGGTATTTTTTTTTTTTTTTGTAAAAAATATTTTTATGTTTATCATCACTACCTTGTAATACATGACGTAAATATACAAAGACGTATTTAAACTACTCAACAAATACAAATACAAATACAAATATTCTTTATTGTGGTACATAGGTAAGCAATAAGTTGTTACATGTTTCCGAAATTGTACACAGCTATGACCCGCCATAATGGCATACAATAATTTTAAAATGGGTAACATTTTAACAGCACAATCAAATAGAAAATTAAAATAATAACAATTTAAATATTTAAATATGCAGCACTTTAGAATTAACGAATATTTTTACATGTCTCAAGGCAACAATTAAAATAACGAGACATAAATTATAAATTCAGTTAGAATTAAATAATACAAATTATGAAATATATACATTTTACTTATCAGGGGAACAATTAAAATTAAATAACATCATCGAGATAATCTTTTAAAGTATAGTAACATTTGTCTAACAGCAACTGAAATAATTTCTTTTTATAATTATGCAAATCTAAATCTCTAATTGTCTTTGGCAATAAAACAAAACAGAATAGCAAATAAGTAGCTACCCTAACTCTGATTCCCTAAGCACAAAGGGGAAAACCTTTTCTTGTTCCCGTAAGTAAATTAAACGGACAAAGGTACGGAACCCTTCAAATCAAGTACAAGTATACACCGTAATTTAGCCGCATTCACTTAAGTTACTCTTATCCTTACTATCAAACTATGTTACGTACTACCTAAAGCCGAGCTTGCAAGTTGGGAATATACAAAGGTATTTAGTAATATTTATTTTAAGTATAGGAGGAGGAGCTCGTGGCTAAGTAATAACAGCCGCACGGGTCGATCCATCAGGTTAAGCTACGCTTGCCGGGGCTGGTCAGTGGATGGGTGACCATCTTTACATACCGAGACTCAAACTCAAACTCAAAGCATTTATTTCAATTAAACCAATTACAGGCACTTTTGAATTGTCAAGGGGTCGGTCAGTCAAAAAGATGAAGCTAGGCGCCCATTCCAAAGCATAGTAGGTACCTATGGAGAAGAACGGGCAAGAAACTCCACGGACACTCTTTTAAATCAAGATATGGTTAAAAAATAATGTTTACATCATTCATGTTGAAATTTTACATGTGAGAACGATGCAGAACGTTAAAAGCGTCCTTAAAAAAAACAATTCTCTTCCGTGCCTCGAAAAGCACGATAAGCCGTTGGTCCCGGCTGTCATTCGTGGATCTTTGACAGTCGTTACGGGTCGTCAGAAGCCCGACAGTCTGAAACCCGCACGAAAGAGTTTCACCAAGGGATATCGAATTATCCAGTAACTGGGTTGTGGAGGTCAGATAGGCAGTCGCTCCATGTAAAATACTGGAACAGTTGCCGTCACAAAACATGAGCGCTGACCTTGAATCACTTTAAGCGATTTTGGACTTTACTCCTGAGACAATACGTATGCTCAAACAATCGCCGCAGTTTATATTTAGCTGCATCTGGTCAGACTGAAGCTGACCCCTACATATTTGGGAAAAGGCTAGGCAGGTGATGATGGTGGTACAAATTGCCTGACGAATTCCTTCACAAAAAGGTCTACCACTACTTTTGTTTCAGGCGCCGTATTTCACTTGTTTATTATTATTATTACAAATCCGTGTTATCTCAAAGATCTGGGGCAAACACTACACTTGGTCCCACTGGGCTATAAACCAGGGTATTGGGGCGAAGCGCCCTTCAACTTAGCCGTTTTAACTTAACTCCCTAAGCTAAGAACTGGTGGCAATTAACTTTGACTGCCATTAGTAGTTGCTTACTTTAGGTTTTAGGAAAAACACGCGAGAATGTGATCATAAATTGCAAAGGTTATAGAATAAGTAATTGGTATTTTGCTAAAGCCGGTATTTTTTGTTAGGTTTATAAAGTAAAAAGTTAAAGTGACTTAATGTCTTGATCTCTTGTATTATGAATATAAGAATAGTGCATAGCATAAACAGCCTGAGCTAATTGGTGCTGATACATGTGTCATGTTCGTGAACGGGCGCCGTCAGTTGGGACTGGTCGCCTCTTAGCTGCCACGGCTTATTTTTAATTTACTTCTTGCATGTCTTTCTACATTGTTCTCACATGTATATTTTCAACATGAACGATGTAATCAATATTTTGTAAAAAAATTGATTTAAAAGAGTGTCCGTGGAGTTTCGTTCTACTCCATAGGGACCTACTACGCTTTGGAATGGGCAACTAGCTTCATCTTTCTGACTGACCGCCCCATTGACTATTCAAAAGTGTCTGTAATTGGTTAATTAGAAATAAATGCGTTGAGTTTGCGTTTGAGCCTATAATGCTCCCACTGCTGGGACACAGGCCTCCTCTCTGTGAGAGGAGTGGGCTGTTATCCACCTCGCGGGCCCAGTGCGGGTTGGTGGACGTCACATGTCTTAAATTTTATTGTTCGCCGTTTTATAGAGCAGTGATGATAAAAGTTAAGAGCCTATACTACCTTATCATTCATTCATGCATTAATTCATTCATAGCTTTTTATCTCGCTCGCACAATACTGCTCGCGGACTGCTTTTTACGGTGAAAATAATGGTAATTTGAAAAAAATAAAAAACAACATAATCAATCTGCCTAGCTTTTTCCCATCTATGTTGGTGTCGGCCTCCAGTCTAGCCGGATGCAGCTGAATACCAGTATTTTACATGGAGCGACTGCTTATCTGACCACCACAACCCATTAACTGGGTAATACGATACCCCTTGGTAAGACTGGTTGTCAGACTTTCGGGCTTCTGACGACCCGTAACGACTTTCAAAGATCCACGAATGACAGCCGGGACCAACGGCTTAACATGCTTTCCGAGGCACGGAGGAGTCTCGGTATGTTAAGACCTCCACGGACCGACCCTGGCAAGCGTAGCTTAACCTGATGGATCGACCCGTGCGGCTGTTAGTACTTAGCCACGAGCTCCTCCACAAGAAATAAAAAACATTGTAAACCAGCTTTATAGTTAGTTCAGTTATTAAGCAAAGCTTAATGATCTAATTTGAAGTATTTTTTGAATACCAGCGGTTTATTGTTCGGTTTGGTTGGAAAATTTTATGGAATCGTGTTTTCGTCAAATATAGTACTTAACATTAATCCTCAACTTTACCTTATATTTAATTCAAAATTAATGCTACAGTATTTTCGACATAACGGAGGATCATGCTAAGCCATTTGAGGTAGTATAGGCTCTTCACTGCAATAGCCAGCAACCTTTTGTACGAGAAGAAAAATAACAAGCTCGTGAAACTACAATTGCCGAAGTGGCTTCCCCAGTAACTGACCATAACTCCAACATCTGAATCTTGCCAAATATGTTAAGCATGTCGTATGTTGCCTAATGAAAACAAACTTGCAACTACGACTATGAAACTTACTCCGTGTACTGCAAACCTACTTCTACATTTGACCAGTAGTGGTGCTATTCTATATAGTTCACTTCGTACCTCAATTACGTGACCGCACTTGGTTGAAAAGCGAAGAGAGAGAGAGAGAAGTATGGAAATATGGAATAGAGAAGTATGGAAAAGGAACATGTTGCGCCGACCCCAAATAGATTGGGATAAGGGCTAGAGAATGATGAGAATGATGACTTGATTGAAACGCGAATTCACTTGTTTTTATTATCAAGAACTGATTTTTCAAGAAAATATGCACTTAGGAAGAAAAGAAAGAAAGAAAAATGCGTTTCATTGGCATTATAGAGGCATGAGGAACAGGGTGTAAAGTTCACTCATCTTCTATTGAAAAGGGAGGATCCTCCAACCAGACGGATGTTGTGTCTGGTGGGCAACTGCCCGACGGTTCATGTCGGGACGTTGTATATATTATAGTATCTACGTACTATATACATTTTACATCATATACCTACTTACACTTTACATTAATATATTTTTAAAATATATCATACTCCTATAATGATTTTGCATTAATATTTTGCGAATCGGTCTAAAACGATTTGTTTTCTTTAATTTTCATTGTTATTACACTTATGTCAGGCTGTCAAGCTATCATTACTTTTTCTTCCAAATTTTCTCTTATACTTTATTACTAGCTTAGTCTATGAAGATTACTTTTGATTTATATCATTTTAATTATTTTTATCAATATGTTAGCTTAAATAATCTTATAGATAATTATGATTGTTTACTGAATAACTGTATCCTAAATTAGATTTATAAAAATAAGTGACATGTATACTCTCAGAATTCATCGAAGAGGTTCTTGAATGAAGACTGATATTTATGGCCGTTTTGTTGACTGACAAGTGATTTTGGAAAAAGAAAGATGGGAGCTCTAAAGAAAAATCTCGGAAAGGGACGGTGTCAAGCGTGGGACTGTTCTATAACCACCCTTAGTTGAAGCAGTGCGCTGTGGTTGAGGGCTGTTGTGGAGTGTGGAGTACAGTAGATTGAATCTGCGTCTTATGAAGAAGTCCCCCTAGTGGGCAAATGTAGCGTCAGTGTAGCCAATGTTGTAAAGACTGCGTGGTGACCAGTCGACAAGTTTTTTAAATAGTTTCTGTATTTTTTATTTTTATTTTCTAAATTATATTTTGTTTCGAGTCTATTTTTCTTATTATTCCACTAGGTTAGCAGATTCGTTACAATATGCTAGTCGAGCGGCAAACTCTAATTACGCGATGCAGGATTTGCGTGACGTCATGTCATTGTGATGCGATAAATACACCTTAAAACTATAGAAACATAAAACAAAGAAAAGAAAGGGCCTCAGCTGAGCAGACGCTGATTTTCAGCTGCAACCCACGAGTGCCATACTCTAGAATCTAAGGCTAGAACAATCTGAATTATTAACACAAGGAAGTGTGTGTCCGATTTATAATAAATTAAGAGAATTCATTAAAATGATATGATGTGACATGCATGCGTGTATGTTGAGCTATAAATACCCAATATCTACATTATTAGGTAACTACATTAAAATAACAATAAATCTATAACTAAACACCTTCATAGCAAAATCGTGAGACTGCATTATTCTTCTAAACTATGAAACGTATTTTGATGCGGGTTTATTAACATTCAGAGTACAAGACAATAATAATTGATTATAATAAAAATAAAACTGCTAAAATTGGTATCTATGAAATTGATAAAATATTATATAATAAGTAAATTGCATTATATGGCGGATATGTCGGCACGAACATTTTCAAAATATTTTTGCTGGTTTAATGAACCTACATAACACTCCCGTTACAGGGAGTGATATGTAGGTTCGAATGGGTAGTCAAATCATTACTTTTTTAAACAAAAGTGTATTTATTAAATAAAATGCTTTGCATTCTTAAAATGTTTTTAGCCGAATTGTTGATAGATGTGCATCGTACGATTCTGAACTATAAATATAATTTTAGATAGGTACGTTTTCTTAATAAAAGTACCGAAGTAAAAATTTTCACTTCGGTACATTTATTGAGAAATTGTTTCTTAAAAAAATTATATTCATAATTCAGAATCGTACCTTGCACATCTATCAACAATTCGGCCTAAAAACATTTTAAGAATGCAAAACATTTTATTTAATAAACATACTTTTGTGTAAAAAAGTAATGATTTGACTACCCATTTGTAACAGCGTCCTTAACTGGTAATTCGTCTTCTATTCATACCACATACCATTCACCGTTCGAATTTCAAACGGTGGTAGAATCGTATGTGTCAAAGTAAAAAAACCTTACTTCCATTAACCCGATTATAAATAATTTGATCCACATCATAACACGTAGTACCATCATTAGGGATACACGTTTTAAATCACTCCGTCCTCAAAATAAGGTATTTTCCACTATTAACTGTGCCATAATATTTTTATTATACAAATTACAATAATGGCAGGAAGAGAGTCGTGAAAAATATGTGTTGTAAAAATATCAAGTAATGGCTGTAAAAAATTGTTTATACTTTCCTATTGTCGGGGCTACACCAACGGGATATGCCGTTGATTATCGTGATGATGGACCTAGGCCGTAGGTGTAGTCACAACTTAGGTATTGCGATTGTTTTACAACGGCATTCAAATGACGTACGTGGCTATAACTCGGTGGTGGTGTTTAAGTATGGTCACTCAATTTATCGTGATAGTTATCGGAATAATTAACAAGGGGATGGTGAAGTAGACCGAGACGTAACGCACCGGATCAACTCAGGATGGATGAAATGGCGACAGGTAACAAGAACAACGTGCGACCCACGGATGCCCCTCAAGTTGAAGGGGAAAATTTACAAGTCCGTGATAAGGCCTGTCATACTTTATGGATCGGAGTGCTGGGCAGTGAAGAAGACGGATGAAAAAAAATTGCATGCAGCGAAGATGAGGATGTTGAGATGGATGTGTGGAGTGACGAGAATGGATAAAGTAAGAAATGAGTATTTAAGAGGAAGTTTGAAAGTGGCGCCAGTGACAGAAAAGTTGAAAGGAAATCGTTTGTCTTGGTATGGGTATGTGATTAGGAGAGACGAAACGCATGTGACTAAAAGAGTGATGAATATACATACATGTTGATGGATGGAGAGGCAGAGAAAGGGCAAAGAAAAGATGGATGGATTGTGTCAGGAATGATATGAAAGAGAAGGGAGTGAATGATAGCGTCACAGGGGAGAATGGAAGAAGAAAACGTGTTGTGCCGACCCCAAGTAATATGGGCAGGAAGATGATATGAGTTATCGGAATAATTACCGCAATGTTTATGGCGATGATGGGCATTGGCGTTCACATTGGTGTGGCCCCGACATATGAAGGTGTAATGTGTGCCTAGGAAAGGTGATAACCAAGTTCCAGTACTTCTTCAACCACTAACAAAGTCCCTCGCCGCGTCACCTCCGCGTCTGTCTATCTGTCTGATCGCGATAAGCTCAAAAACTGCCTAACGGATTTCCATACGGGTTTCACCAACTGACGAAGTGATTCATGAGGAAGGTTTAGGTGTATAATTCATTAAGGTTTTGTGTAAATTGGCTGAAATATGACAATGATTGTTGAAGATGTCGGAAAAAATAATGCTGACTGGGAGCTTTGCTGGCGTGCGCCACGTAAACCAATACAGTTATATGATAACAATGTATTACGGAATTAATACATTGTTTAGCTGGGTTATTACATAATAAATAATAAAAAAAAAGCTTTTATTTATTCCTTCGCACAAAAATATTTTTAAGTATGTTAGTGTGTTAGTACTTAATGAAATAAAAATAATAACTTACATTTAGTTAGTAATGTGTGTTAGTATCATTATCTGTCTATACAACGTGTCGTTTTGTATCCTCGTCAAAAGGGTGTGGTATAAACCATCAAACCGAACAACTTTTTCCATGGCACCAACATCGTAATCGCGATAAAATAATCAGCCGTTCCAGGTATTGAAGTTTTATATGGGACAGTTGAAATTTTTTTCGCGATTACGATGTTGGTCCCATAGAGAAAGTTGTTCGGTTTGATGTTCTGTATCACATCCTGAAATTTGTCGAGGATGCAAAACGACACATTGTATAAATAAAAAGAAAAGTCCTAACTGACTGTCTCATCAACGCCCAGCCCAAACCCTTGGACCTAGAAAGCTGAAATTTTGGACAGAGGTTTCCTTTATAATGTAGACAAAGGAATAAGGAAGGAATTCTCCATAGTATGTTCCAGTAGGACATTTTCCGACATCCACGCGGGCGAAGTCGCGGACAAAAGCTAGTTATTTATGTTTCCTCTATGTAAGGACCGCCTGAGGCGGTAAAAGCGTCCTCCAAATGTTTCCATTCATCCCGTATTCGCAATATTTTTGTGTTTAACACATAAGGAAATTTTAATCCCATCAGTACGTGCCCGTGGGATATTTTGCGACAAATTCGCGGGCGAAGCCGCGGGCAAACATAACATCACGTCTGTAATCCCCGAAGCCACCCACATTTCGCCATTTATAATAATAATAATAAATAATATATAACTTTATTGATACTAAAAACCTTCGTTACAATAAGTAGTACATGTAGGTAACAAAAAACAATTGATTGTAAAAAGGTGTCTGGAATGGTGGAAACCCTGCCTCCTAAACTAGGGGAAACCTGTGCCTTAGGAGACAGAAATTTATATTTAAGCCCCATGTAATAGGGGGCGAGCCTATTGCCATCAACCGGGCACAAATCCAGACTCTGGGCTGCCAGATGGAAAAAACCCAATAACACTTTGCCCGACCTGGAAATCGAACCCAGGACCTCATGCACAGCAGTAGCGCTTGCGACCACTAGACCATCGAGGTAGTCGATGATAATATTAATAATCTTTTTCAATAGATAATAATATTATTATTGATAATCTCTTTGCGCAGCTGGGTCAAGGGCTTGATTCAGAAAGCGGTACTCCTGGACACGGTATGCATAGTGATGAGGTTCCTCTCTCTAGAGCCCTGAACACGGCAGCTTGGACCCTGTTCCTGATGCCTGGGCTACAATTAAATTTTTTTTTCATCCGCGTAGACCGGGATAAAAAGTAGCTTTTTGTTAATCCAGGGCATAAGCTATCTACATACCAAATTTTAATCCAAATCTGTCCAGCCGTTTTAGCGTGAAGTGAAGAAGTAACAAACATACATACACAATCACAAACTTTCGCCTTTATAATATTAGTGTGATTTAAATATGTAATTATTTATATTGTGTATCTACAATAAAATTAGTGAATTAATTATCTATCACTTATAAAGTTATAATCATATATCTATGACTCTATGCTTAGCAATCACTTTTGCGTTCACAAGACCATAAAGTAGGTTTTTAATTTCATCCGCATGAAGAGAAATATAAAGACGAACTTAAGTAAGCTGCCTTTTCACTGCCCTGCCAAGCGTACATTTTGTTCAGAGCAAATGTTTTCTGTTCTGCTGATGTTCGCTCAGAACAGAAAACATCAGCTTTCACTATTTAACCTGCCGAACGAATATTTCTTCAGAGAAAATGTTTGCTGTTCTGCCGATATTCGCTAAAAACAGAAAACATCGGTTTTCACTACAGCGAGAAAACAAATGCTCGTTCGCCGTGACATCGCTTTCACTGAAAGAATGAGCGAGCGAGCATTCGTTCGCCGAGTCCAACCGATCATCACTGAACAAACATGTTCGCTCGCTCAAGTGTTTTCATTTAGCGCGCGAAGAAACGCTTGCTCGCTCAGAACTGTTTAGAACGCTAAGTGAAAACGCAGCGTTAAGAGGATTATATCGAATCGTGGTTTAGCTCAGTGTGTTAGTGAAATGGCGTTATGGCTGTATATTTTGACGCGCGAGGTAGAAAACTCTCACGCGCAGCGGAATTTAAATGCGTTTCGTTTAAATGTAGATTTTTGACAAATTGCTATACTTACTTATAGAAATCTATAGCTTAGTAAGTTCTTAATATATTTATATTCCTTCGTTTTAATGCAAATTTTACTGCACAATAAGGAACTGTTTACGTATAATCGTATAAAACAGAAAATAGGCGGTGCTACTTTGGATTTTTGAAATTTCAAGTAATCGCGTTTTGGTTTTTGTACAGCAGTAGACAATATAGAAAATCCAAATGATTTAACCATTTAAATTTGGTTTTATAGGAATTTTAAAAACACAAAATTATCGATGTATCCCCTTAAGCAAATGGTGTATTCTGCTTACCATCATCTTCCTGCCCTTATCCTATATTACTTGGGGTCGGCGCAACACGTTTTCTTCTTCCATTCTCCCCTGTCAACCGTCAGGCTACGAGTATCATCACTCCCTTCTCTTTCATATCATTCCTCAGACAATCCATCCATCTTTTCTTTGGCCTTCCTCTGCCTCTCCATCCATCAACATGTATATTCTATATTATGTATTCTGCTTACCACTTTTGAGAAATTGGGAATACAAACGTGTTGTTTATATTCATAAAGTATTATATACAATTTGCTATTCGCAAACAAAATTTCCGACACGTCGAACTACAATACGTTTTGCATAAAAACAATTTAAATTTTAAAACATTGTACGCAAAAAAGAAGTAGGAACAGACACATCATAACATTTCGTGAGTGAAAGACATTTGTATGTTAACAAGTGTGGCTTTACCAGGCTTTCCGCGTATGTCTGGAGTAGTTTCAAACATAATATTAAAGCTCAGTGCACATACTTAAAAAAACTTTGTTTTTTAGGGTTCCGTACCTCAAAAGGAAAAAACGGAACCCTTATAGGATCACTCGTGTGTCTCTCTGTCTGTCTGTCACAGCCAATTTGCTCCGCCTCTAATGGACCGATTAAGTTGAAATTTGGTACAATTTTTGGTGAATTTTGGTGACCCAAACACGAATGGGTAAAATAAATAAATGAATTTTGAATATGGGGGTCACTTTTGGGGGGCAAATAAGAAAATTAAAAAAAAAAGTTTTGCAAACTGTACCGTGTGACATATCAAATGAAAGGGAGAGTCTATGAGAGTCTCAAATATATTTTTTTTATAATTTTAAAATATATTTTTTTACAGTTATTTAAGAAAATAGACGAAAATTTACCATTTCTCCCCCTTTATCTCCGAAACTACTGAGCCTAAAGTTTTGAAAAAAATTCAGTAAATGGTTTTTACCTGTAGATTACAGTAAAACCAATAGTCAGTCTGTGGTTTTAAAATAACATGGTAAATCTCTCAATATTGTGAGTAAAAACTTACATTTACAGTTGGAATGTATGGGAGAACATGTTTTTCAACTACAATGTTAAGTTTGTTCTTGGGATAAATCCATCCCAACTACGGAACCTTTCATTGTGCGTGGTCCAACACGCACTTGGCCAGTTTTTTTTTTTCGAGACACGGATAAAAAGTGGTGCGGTTAAAATGCATATTTCCTTTTTATGTATTCTTAAAACACTGAAAGCTCGGATTCTTTTGCCAGACAACAGAGTTCTGACATTTGCAAAAGTGTATTCGAGGGTTTAACAGAATAGCTTGGCTGTTTTGCATGCTGGGACTTATGCAAAACCTTTAAAGCTTAATCTAGACATCCCAAGTCTTAAGATGCATGTGTGGTGACTTAATCACTATGCAACAGCTTCTTACTAAAATAAACTTGTTGTTTGCACGTTCAAAGTTGTTTATTTTAAGTCATTAGAGTTTCAACTAAACTTATACTTAAGTTCTTTTTGTCTCTTTTTTCTTACAATAAAAAAAAAAACTTAATGTCCTAATAGGTACATATTATTAGCACAGATTACCAATAAGTAATTTTTCATTAAATTAAAATACTACAAACTGAAAAATAACTTTAATTTCGGAAGTCGGTGTCTTTGGATCTGTATTTTAGTTTTTGCCACCGACTTCCGAAATTAAAGTTATTTTTCACTTTGTAGTATTTTAGAGAGATGAGCCTCCAGTTCTGGAGCCATAGCGCTTGATGGCGCGCTTCTCCCAGTCTGCTCCGACTTTCGGTATCTCGGTTCACTCGTGCAAAGCGATGGCGAAGTAGATCGGACGGTTAAGCATAGGATTAACACTGGATGGGACTGGACAATCTGCGACTCCCGCATTCCCCTTAAACTTAAGGGGAAGATATATAAAACAATGGTTAGACCTGCTGTCTTGTATGGATCAGAATGTTGGGCCACAAAAGGGATGAATGAAAAGCAGTTGCATGCAGCTGAGATGAGAATGCTAAGAGGGATGTGTGGTGTTACTCGAATGGATAGAATAAGAAATGGAAGAAGAGGAAGTCTGAAAGTGGCACCGGTGACTGAAAAGTTGTGCGGAAATCGGCTGTCATGGTATGGGCATGTGATGCGGAGGAGTGAGGAAAATGTCGTGAGGAAAGTTTTGAGTATGAATGTCGATGGCTATAAGAGTAGGGGAAGACCAAAGAAACGATGGATGGATTGTGTGAAAGATGACATGGCTAGAAAGGGGGTGACTACCGAGATGACGAATAATAGAGAAGTATGGAAAAAAAGGACATGTTGCGCCGACCCCAAATAGATTGGGATAAGGGCAGGAGAATGATGAGTATTTTTTTGGAAGTCGGTTGTTTTTTTTTTTTGTAAAAAAGTTTTTATTTTTCACTTTTTTTGGGTCAGTCTGTAATTTATCTAAGTTACAATAGCCTAGTGTCAACTGCTCATCACCTTTTACAAAATATTGCTTTTTCCGATACAAGGACGTTAATTGTTGAGGAGTTCTCCCAGTAAGGAACCTGGAGAACTGGACCTGATGGTGAAGTAACCATCAGCTCCTCTTCAAGATATGTATTGTGACGAGCATAAATTGCTTAGCAATAATCAAATCGCAACCCGTGAAATACGTATTATTGAGTAGTTCATCGGAACTACTCAATAATACGAGTAACTATAAAGTCTCAAATGCACGAGTTACTATAAAAAATACCCAAATCGCTATAAGTGTGCCTATAATATTGGAGGGTTCCCCTCGATTTCTCTGGGATTCCATCATCAAATCCTGGTTTCCTTATCATGGTACCACCCTTGGGATATTTCCTTTCCAAAAAAAAAGAATCATCAAAATCGGTTCATAAACGACGAAGTTATCCGCGAACACACATAAAATAAAAATAAAATATATACATACGGTCGAATTGAGAAACCTCCTTTTTTTGAAGTCTGTTAAAAATAAACTTGTTGTTTGCACGTTTCAAGTTGCTTATTTTAAGTCTCAACTAAACTTAGAAGTTTTTTTTTGTCTCTTTTTTCTTAGAATCAAAAAAAAAAAAAATACTTAATGTCCTAATAGGTACATAGTATTAGCACAGATTACCAATAAGTAATTTTTGTGACTTGTTAAATGTCTTGCTTGGTATGCGCCCTATGACACATCCTAATAAAACTGAGTTTGTTTGATGAGATCTTGTGGAATTTTGTGTTTTAGCCTGCGGGTTCCTTTTTATCCATGAGTTGGTTTGCCAGGATGCTTGGGTGGCGAGTAATTCTTTATTTATATGACTTGATGTAGCTTTTTATTTCTTCCTCGACTATCAGTATTTTCAAATCATGGTGTAGAGCTTCATTTGTTACTCGTACAAAACTTATAAGTAGAACAGTAGTTCGTACTGAAAGCTTGTCATCCTGTTCATCTTGTAGCTACTCTAAACAGCATGCGTCAATCGCAGAGGCAACTGCGGTCGTCGACGCGACGACGACCGCCGCTGACGTAAAGCGACGTTTGCAGTTGTGGCGTGACGCGTCCACCATTTTGTCACTCTCTGAACTATTTGCAGTCCACCGGCAAAATGGCGGACGTGAAACGCTACATCTGCAAGCGTCGCTTTAGGTCGGCGGCGGTCGCCAGCGCATCGAAGACTGCCATCGACGTGTGCAATTGGCTCTACCAATGATGCGTGTCGCTCGTATGTAAGAACACGTAGATAAATACCAAAAACCTACTCCCGGGTAACAAAACCAGCTTAAGAAAGCCTCTTATTCAGTTCAAACTCCGTGCTACGCTAGGCGAACTCCAGGTTAGCGACGTGCAATCGACTGTGCTGTGAAGTGCTAGTCATCGCCTGGGGTATGTGAGCGGTGAGACGGGGGAGGCAGACAAAGGCGAAGCTAACTCACGGCCGCTTTCTGTAATATATCTCAATCCCAAACTTGATCCCGATCCTTGTCTGTAACTAATCAACGGCCGAGTTTGTCAATTTGAGTCTTTGAGAGGACGAATGGCAAGCAGCCATCGAAGCCTGCGGATCAAGATTGAAATCGAGATATATTATATTATTGCGAATATCCGCAACATCCCTGCCACAAACCAACACGAGGCAAAGATTAACTTACAAACTCCACAAAAGAAAAAAAAAACAATCTTTTTTACATCAAAATCAAGATGGCACGTGTAAAAAAATATTATCCCTTTCTCAATAGACAAATAAATTGAAACACGCAAGTCATCTTCATACATGAATATATTAACTCGAGGCAGTAGGTACTACGCTGTCAGACACACAAAGGAATAATCTAAGCATCTAATCAATCAGCATTCAATTGAAGATTTGAAGTACAAAACATGGCTGTCACTTTATTGATCAATCCTATAGCTCTTTTCGTGCATTAATCAGTTGTACCTATCAGATCGTTAATACCACAGAATAATAGACCACAGTAGTTTATCTGGGCAGTGACCTTGAATTAATTACCTACGACCGGCCGCTCGGTAGATAAATACGCGTCCATCCGTGCGTAACTGCCGCGCACTCGAACTGTTGCCTACTGAGGGCCCAGACAAATGGCATTCGTCTTGGAGCGATTCTATTTCCACGATCGCCAAAGCCAGTGACATTGACATGATCACGTGACATTTCGATAGCTTATGTCAACCCCATATTTTTTTTTTTGGCTTTTCTACTAGCGTCATCGCTAATCGAATGTTACTTTGTCTAAGTCCTCTGGTAATACCTACTGAGATTTACATTACTTTGTGTTTGTTAAGTAAAGACGTTGGTTTCGAAGATACTATTGGTATAATATATTGAAAAATACTATAAATATTGATGGTGTAGGCAGTTGGTACATACTATATGTTTACACCCATTTTTGAAAATTTTTACTCAATCGATAAGTGCCATAAAAATTCATTTAAATTTTACATTTTCAAATTTCGCGCGAAAACGATGAACGCAGTGGACGCCATATTGCTCTGTGGTCATGACGTCAGTTGGCTAAGTAAACAAACACTTCATATATGCTGATTTGACATTGACACTTTTTAATTTATACAGCCGTTTACGTAATAACATGGCGGCTACGTTCATGGTGTTAGAAAACAGATTAAAAAAACTGAAAACTTTGAATTGAATTTTAAAATTTATATTGTTATTTTAACAAACTAAAACTAACATTTACCGACTGTTTTTAACCCAAGCTAACTAAATAATATATTTTTAGATTTTGTCTCATATATAGAGTAAAATACTGTATTCTCATGTAGATAGTAGGGGGCAAGCATATTGCCCTCAAGTGCACTTAGGGCTAGACTAAGGGCTGTTACTGTAATTAAAATATACTTATTGAAAACCCTAATAACACTGCCAGACTCGGAGTTAAAACCCAGGATCCTACTCGCAGCTGTCGCGCTCACAACTACTACACCAATGCGGCAGTAGCATGTTCTGTATGCTACTGCAGAAAATTCACTTTTCTACCATTTATTACGATCATGAAAACGTCTCCTACCTCTCATATTCGCTATAATAGGAACGATGACTAATAATTTATTTTTTGTTTGTCATGTAGATCCTACTAATATTATAAATGTGAAAGTTTGTATGTTTTGATGTTTGTTACTCAATCACGCAAAAATGGCTGAACTGATTTGGATGAAATTTGGTATACAGATAGTTTATATCCTGGATTATATATTATAGGATACTTTTCATCCCGGTAGAAGGTTCCCGTGGGATCATAACCGACATACACGCAGGTGAAGCCGCTGGCAAAAGCTAGTTATTAATAAATATTGGGCACGTATTTTTTCTTTTTTTACGTAATCAAACTATTGCAGCGATACATTAAGTTAAAATGTGGCATGACGTCGCCTTGCTAGATTTTGTACTTAGTTGTGACGTAGCGAGCCCACTCCCCAACTTTAATGCGTTTTATCTGTCATTTTTTATTAATATGATAAAGCAAAAAATACGTATCTAATATTTTTTACCCGACTACGGCGAAGCAAAATACATACCGGGCAAAATCATAACCCTCCTAGTTATGATTTTGCCCGGTATGTATGTATGTTCATCTGTTCCCTCATAACTTCTAAACTCTTTATCATAATTTGACAAATGAGGTATCGTTAGAAGCGTCTTGGCCGTCCGCTGGTTATAGACTATATGACGTCACATAAAATTGAATATGACGTCCTCTGAAGGACATAAAGACAGGAAATAAAAAAATAATTATGCCATGTGGGGTATCAAATGAAAGGGCTTAATTAGCACATTTCAAAATTATATATATTGTTAGCTATTGCTCGCGGCTTTGCTTGCATGCACCCGATAATTGGGAATTATAACCCCAAAATAATTTAAATAAAAAGTAAGTTTAAAAACTAAAACCCGACTACTGAAAAATCACGCTCTAAAAAGTATGAAACAAGAAAATATTCTCATCTGAAATTAGAAAAAGAAAAACAAATTAAATATCCGGAGTCACACGTCATGTTAGGGCATGAGTCAAACAGATTACGTGGGACTCCGGATTTTTATATTTGTCTGTCTAGTAGACAGTAGTCGTCGGGTTTTAGATTTTAAACTTACTTTTTAACTATCTGACTGACGGACTAAATAGAATTTATTTTTCTCTACTCAGATATCATCCCAATTACCGATCCTCAGGCAACTGTCATTAAACATCAAGTTTGACAGTTCCCATGACAGCCATTTTAACCGCCATGACACCTAATTCTTCCCTACATCCACGATAAGCAAGCAACTCACGTACTACGTCCGTGTGAACATAACCCGATGTTTTATGCCCTTTCATACGGGCAGGGTGTAATGTATTTTGAATGGGCCACGTCACGTCACCTGTTACCGTGATGCTCATTTGATGGGTTGTGTGGAAGGGCTTTATTATCTGGGAGATTTATTGGTTTTTGTTCGTAGTTATGTGTTGGTGCCATCTTTAATGGTTTTGTGCTGATGGGTCGAGACTTTTTATGTCGTGTTTATAGGGTTCCCTATTTCAAAAGGAAAAAATCGGACGCCTTATTATAGGATCACTCGTGTGTCTGTCTGTCTGTCCATCTGTCACAGGCAATTTTCTTCGAATCTAATGGACTGATTATGTTTGGTACGTATATGAATTTTTGTTACCTAAACTACTTATTCCATGCCCAAACATGGACATGTAAGGTAAATAAATTAATTTTAAATGGGAAGCCACTTTTGGGCATAAACTAAAAAAAGCGAATGAAAGGGCTTACAGTGAGGGTCTCAAATATGTCTATTTTATCATTTTAAAATAAATACCAAACAAATCAATCTGCCTAGCCTTTTCCCAACTATGTTGAGGTTGGCTTCCAGTCTAACCGGACGCAGCTGAATACCAGTATTTTACATGGAGCGACTGCCTATCTGACCTCCACAACCCAGTAACTGGGTAATACGATACCCCTTGATAAGACTGGTTGTTAGACTTTCGAGCTTCTGACGACCCGTAACGACTGTCAAAGATCCACGAATGACAGCCGAGACCAACGGCTTAACGTGCTTTCCGAGGCATGGAGGAGTCTTGGATTGTAAAGATGGTCTCCCATCCACTGACCAACCCCGTCAAGCGTAGCTTAACCTGATGGATCGATCCGTGCGGCTGTTAATACTTAGCCACGAGATTAAAATAAATACCTTTAAAGTTAATTTATTGGTCGAACTTCATCATACGCCTACAAGTATGTACTACATACTACATCGACAGTGTGAGATTCGACTCCTGGCTTTAGTATAAGATTATGATTTAGGATACTAACATTAGTGTTAGGTTTTGTTTTACTAACACTGTATGGATCCCTGTGGTCTGAAAATAAAGGTTTTATTATTTAAAGTTAATTTAAGAAAATTGATGAAAATTTACCATAAGCCCCTCTCCGAAAAAACTGAGCCTAAAATTTTGAAAAAAAAAAAAAAAACAGAAAATAGTTCTATACTTACATAATTATTATTACAGGAGACCTATGAGAAGGTTATGGTATTATATTGCAAACTTACATTTACAGTTGGTTTAAAATTGATATTATACAATTGATAAACATGTTCAATAACATGTTCAACATGCCGTTTGCGGTTGAAACACTAGGGCCATGGGGTCCGAGTGCCCTTTTAGTTTTTCGAGACATCGCCAAGCGGTTGGTCGACTCTACACGTGACCAAAGTGCTGGCCTATTTTTTGGCCAAAGAATTAGCATTGTCATACAACGTGGCAATGCTGCCAGCCTTTTGGGCACTTTTCCTGTCGACAGCGATGCGGACGAATTTTTTGATGCCCTATGATTATTACAATGTTAGGTTTGTTCTTGGGATAAATTCATCGCAACTACGGAACCCTTCATTGTCCGTGGTCTGACACGCACTTTACCGGTTTTTAAAGTTGCCTTTAAAAAACACGTCTGTGACTGTCTAACTTTGGAGTCTGAATTTTGTGAGTTTTATTAGCAGCGAAACAGTTGAATAGATAATCGAATTCAACCAACTGAACTCAACTTCTCGTCTTCTTTTTGTTTCTCTTTTTTTTCTTTTTTTTTTTTTTGAACTGTTAAGGGCGCTATTACATTTTGACCGTGATTTTTTCATAAATTGAAATTGCACACTATAAACAAAAAAATAATTATTATATGACTCAAAATAAACGTAATCACAACTGCTAAATTGCTACATAATGCGATGCGTCGGCGTCTAAAGCTAAAGACCGCGTGTACCGAGATTTACATTGATTTTTAGCACTGCATACAATAATTAATTAAACATATTATTTTACTTTTAAATTGACTAATTTTTTTTAACAAGCAAGGTAACATAGTAACCTTATTTATTAAATACATTTTGTATGAATTTGGATTATACATTCGTAGATAAAAATATAATTTCGGACGAAAAATTGTCAGTAACTCTCTGGTTTACGGAATTATTTTTGGTGTATTACTGTATGAAACATAAAAAACTGAATTAAACACTCCAAAGTTGAAGATACAGTTGTTCCAAGGACATTTTTTTAAATGATTAAATTATTATATCTTCGATGTAACAAAGCATCAAAACATGTCCAAAAGTAAAATTTTATGAAACATCCTTTGCAGAGACAAGGTTTTTACTGATTTTTGTAAACAAATTGAAATATTTATTTAGAACACTCCCAAGAAAAATAATCAAGCTTTCTTGGGCTTATGTTTTTTTTTAATTTTGTTGCTCTAACAAAACCACAATCACATATCAAAACTCGGGTCAAACGCTCAAATACAAGAGAAATTGTGATAGCGCTCTTAAGACTGATCTAACTATCAGTTTTAGCCCGTAACCCCACTGTTGGGCAAAGGCCTTTTTATCCATTTTCAGACTAATATCTATCTGCCTCGTTGGTCCAGTGGTTGCAAGTGCTATTGCTGAGCATGAGGGCTGGGTTCGATTCCCAGATCGGGCAACGTGTTATTGGGGTTATATTAGGTTGGGGAAAAAGTCTTTTCGCATTACAGTATGTATGAACTTAAAATAAAATATCTTTGGCTATACTATTTGTATCTGGCTGGTTTTGGTATCATTGAAAGTTTAAATTTTAAAAAACATAATTCCAAATTCAAATTAGGAAAATGTGTGATTTTCATTTGTTTTTCGTACTGTCAAGATGAGTGAATCTAATGAAGAAATTCGATACATTTTAAAATTTTACTACAAAAAAGGTAAAAATGCAACGCAACCCGCGAAAAAAATTTGCGTTGTTCATGGACCCAGTGCAGTGTCTGTGAGAATAGCAGAAATTTGGTTTAAGCGTTTTCAATCCGGAAATTTTGATGTCAAAGATGCACGTCGCTCTGGTCGCCCTATTACGGATAAAATGGATGCCATTTTTGAAAAAGTGGAGCAAAATCGGCATATCAGTAGGTACGACGTAGCTGAAGAACTGGGAATTGACCACAAAACAGTTTTGGCGCATTTGAAAAAAACTGGGTACACAAAAAAGCTCGATATTTGGGTACCTCACGAGCTCACTGAAAGAAACCTAATGAACCGTGTACTCATTTGTGATTCTTTATTACGACGTAATGAAACCGAACCATTTTTGAAGAAGCTGATAACTGGTGATGAATAGTGGATCACGTACGACAAGAACGTGCGAAAAAGGTCGTGGTCAAAGGCAGGTCAGGCTCCACAGACTGGGGCGAAACCCGGGTTAACTCGCAACAAGGTGATGCTGTGTGTGTGGTGGGATTGGAAGGGCATTATTCATTATGAGCTGTTACCACCAGGCAGGACCATCGATTCTGAACTCTACTGCGAACAACTGATGAGATTAAAGCAAGAAGTTGAGAAAAAGCGGCCGGAATTAATCAACAGAAGGGGTGTGGTTTTTCATCATGATAATGCTAGACCTCACACATCTTTAGCCACTCAGCAAAGATTAAGAGAGTTTGGCTGGGAGGTGTTAATGCATCCGCCGTATAGTCCTGACCTTGCACCTTCAGATTTCCACCTATTTCGGTCTCTTCAGAATTCTTTAGGCAGTGTCAGGTTAACATCACGAGAGGACTGCCAAAACCACTTGTCGCGGTATTTTGATCAGAAGTCCCAAAATTTCTATAGCAATGGGATCATGTCCATACCTACAAGATGGCAAAAAGTTATCGAACAAAATGGTACCTACATACTTTAGATAAATGTAAATAATGTATATTAAAAAATGTTTTGAATCTTCTTAAAAAATGCGAAGAAACTTTTTCCCCAACCTATTATATTAGTACACCTCTGCTGAACCCATAGGGGAAACAAGGTGTGATGTTATGTTTATCTATCTGAAAGATGAACTTAGCTCGTACCTAGAAAAACATTAGAAAGTCGACATTTCTTACCTTTTTAGGGATCCGTACTTCAAAAGAAAAAAAACGGAATCCTTATAGGATCACTTCGTTGTTCGTCTGTGTATCTGTCTGTCAAGACCCTTTTTCCCAGAATGCGTGGAACGCGCGTAATATCAAATACGTAGCTCTATGATCCCTTGGAGTTCTAGAAAAATCAAGCTTCTAAATCAACGCAATAAAAAAAAAACCATTTATGCGAAATATTTTGATACTCGCAAGTAAATCAAAACGTACAAGGTACTTCTCGTTGACTAGAAACATGAAATTTGGCAAGAAACAAGGTCTCTCAGCAGAAGTAAAGGAAAAAATCCGAAATACACTTCTGGACACATCTATTGGCCCACCTTAGAGTTTAGGTTTCGATGGCCCCTACCGAAATATGATTGCTAGATTGAACAAAAACTGTTGATGCAGTTTTAAACCTGATACATTTTACCATCTTTTTCGATCGTATTGTTTTAAATTTGAATTCAGAATACCATACAACACGGAGCTACGCCTAACAAGTCGGATATGCGCCTTGTTAAAGGCAATTGATTTTTGAATAAAAAACATGTTTTATCAAATAAAGGTTTAATTTAATAACGCGTGTTGCCTCCATGGGCATCTACCACAGCTCTCATACGATTAGGCATAGAGTTTATCAACCGCTCTATGAAATTTTGAGGGATCATCTCCCATTCCTCTTCTATGGCAGTTTTCAACTCCTGCATCGTCTGGGCAACTGGCTGACGAGCCCTAACACGTCTTTTTAGCTCGTCCCACATGTGCTCAATGGGGTTCATGTCTGGGCTTCTGGCTGGCCAGTCCATAACTGTGATGTTCACATCCCGAAGATATTCCCTGACGATGCCGGCCGCATGGGCTCTTGCATTATCATGCATAAAATGGAAATTTGGGCCCACATAGTCCGCGTATGATATCACGTGAGGTTCTAAGCACTCACGAATGTACCTTTCAGCATTTAATGTTGGCAGCCGTGGTCCTGTAACAACCTCAAGTTGAGTTTTGCCGCTCGCGGATATACCGCCCCAGACAGTCCATGAGCCACCGCCATAAGCAACCCTCTCTTCAAAGCAGCATTGTGCGAAACGCTCTCCCTTACGTCGGTAAACCTTCTTCCTTCCATCATTGCCATGTAACACAATTTTAGACTCATCAGAAAAGAGTACACGGCTCCAATCTTGCTGTGTCCAATTTAAATGACTGCGTGCGAAATGAAGGCGCGCTGTTCGGTGGGCTCGCGTTAGTTTGGGGCCATTAGCTGGCTTGTGTGGTACCATATCGCGTTCTTTTAACCTTCTCCGAACAGTTCGAGCGCTCACAGATTATTAACTACCGAAATGAATAATACGCTGGTTCGTGGTAGTACTAGATAAAAATCAATTTTTTATTATGTCAAAAGTAATAAAAAAGACAATAGAAAAAAGTATAAAAACAAAGACAATTATAAAAGAGGTGCGTTCTGCACACAGATACTCCGTGGAAGTCGCGAAGTAGGTTTTGTATCTCAATGGAGGTAAGGTGACGATTTCTCAAGCTGGTCGTCACGATGAATCGATCCTGCCTTTCAGTTGTGACCCGAGATCGTGGCCTTCCTTGGCGACGAACAAAGCCGCCAGTCTCTAGGTACCTCCGATAAACATTTCGGACCGCAGATCGACTTAAATTACGTTGAGCACTCACGTTTCTTTGGCTGTGTCCGGCCTGAATAAGTGCCACAGCTTGGGCGGCGACTTCAGGTGAAGTATCCATAGATTTTTGATAGAACCTCACCTTAATGTTAAGAATAAGTAATGTTTGTTGCAAAACCAAAGATATCAATCACTTTTTCAAGAATTAAATCCAAGTAAACCAATAAAACCAAGTTTTCTTAGTATTCGATTGTTTGATATCAACAAACAGGCTCCAAATTGTCTTTTGTTTCTTTAAATTCTGTGTTCGAAATTCAAAAAAAGACTATTGAATGAAATTGTGAATGTGCCAGGTTCAAAACTGCATAAAAACTTTTTGCTCGACCTAATATAAAATTTTAGCTAGGACCAAACGAAACTGAAAATACAAGGTGGGCCAAAAGATGTGTCCAGAAGTGTAGATTAATTTGTAATTTTATCATACTTACACAATTTTTTATTTGGATTACAGTGTTAAGTTTGTTTTTGAGATAAGTTCTTTTGAAGTACGGAACCCGTCATTGTGCGTGCTCCAATACGTACTTGGCCAATTTTTTTATTTGCAAGCACAAAAATTTTCTTAGAGCGAAAGCCGTAAAACCCTCAAAGATGTAGAAGTCGTAAAAATCTTCCACTAGGTAGGTACTCTAAAAAATATTTGTTCAAAAGTGACGTATGTTTAGAGCTAGTGTAAAATTCAGTACCTACTCACGACTTTGTTTCTTACAGCATTTTACCTTATGAATTATTTGTAAAGACCGTAAGGCTTAGTTTACACAAGCCAATTTTGGAACCCGCGTTCCGCGAACATCGATCGTTTCGTCGAATTTTCATTCAAGGCTTAACAGAACCGAGGCCGAAACTGTATTTCATGTAAACAATAGCAAAATAGAATTCATGGGAATTTATTAAACGAAGTAAATGTGAATTCGTTTTCAGGAACTACCAATTGCTAATGGTGAAATTTCAGTTTATTTAATTAGTGTTAGTTATTATTGTTAGTTGTCTGTATGTAGGAACTGCATCCTAATTGCGTAACATACGCGGCGGCACTGAAAATTTCGAGAATCAAGGAAGTGACACAACATTACTATTTAAAAATGTATTTATTGCTTTTCGAAGTTTGACACACTTTTCCATACGATGGAACCAATCAGTGAAGCAACCATTCCATTCGGAAGTTGGGGTCTCCAAAATGGCCGTTTTGTAGGCGTCCACAGCTTCTTCAGGTGATGAAAATCTCTGACCACGCAATTTATTCTTTATTTTAGGGAAAGTATAGAAATCATTAGGGCTTAGGTCGGGGCTGTACGGCGGATGGTCTAATAATTCTATGTTTTCTTGCTCTAAAAACTCTTTTGTTTTGTGCGCGGTGTGAGAACTCGCATTGTCGTGATGGAGGATGATGCGGCGGTTGCAGTTCTCTTTACGGAGTTCAGAAACGACCTGTGGCAAACAAATGCTAGCATACCATTCTGCATTAACCGTTCTTTGTCCCTCAAGAGGAATAGTCGCAACATGGCCGGTTTTGGAGACAAACGTGGCCACCATTTTTTTTGCAACACTCCGTGAACGAACAATTTTTGTTGGCTTTAACTCATTTTCGAACACCCAAACTCGTGACTGGTTTTTTGTTTCGGGTTCGTACGCGTATATCCAGGATTCGTCACCTGATACGATGTTGTATACAGTATTTGAGGATCCTGCGTGGAATCTTTCGAGAGTTCTGACGCACCAAGTAACGCGAGCCACTTTTTGCTCTTCACAGAGCGAATGCGGTATCCATCGGGAAAACAACTTTTTTACACCTAATTGTTCATGCAAGATTATTTGTATTTGACTCATGCCAATGTCTAAAGTTGCCTGAATTTCGCGGTACGTCACATGTCGATCTTCCTCAATCAGCTTACGCACAGCATCAACGTTTTCTTGGGTGACTGCAGTTTTTGGACGACCTTGACGGGGATCATCACTGAGCTTGATACGTCCACGTTGAAATTCAGCAAACCAGCGATAAATTGTGGTTTTGAATGGGGGGGGCTTCATGACCAAATGCAGAAATCATCCGGTCAACACACTGTTTTTGTGTTAAACCACTTCGAAAGTCATAATAAATCATCGCTCTTGAATTTTCTCGAGTCAATTCCATTTTCTCAACGACTACACAAGTTTGACAAAACCTTGTGAAAAGACCGAGAATCTTTTTTTAAATAAATAAATAGTACTTATTCGATTTTTAAAACCAAGGAGTTTTAAAATCAAAAAGATTTTAATATGACAGGAACAATGGAAATATTCCATTCCCGATACTTTTAGTGCAGCCTATGTACTTTCTTTCACAATCCGCAGGATTATGATGAAAATTCCTAATCTATTGCTTCATATATAATGTATGTTGTTGAATTGTCAAAATGAAAGGAATTGCAATTGTTAACGTCTTACGCTATGCTTGCCTAAACGGTAGCCTAGTTTTCAGTATTCTTCAGTAAAACACCAGTATACACACTGAAAATTTCCGTCGCAATGCGAGAAAAACCGCAAATTAACACGTTGGTCCCCGTCTGCCTTCATCAAATGTGGTAATGCGGTTTCGACATTCGTCGCGGTCTCGGCCTGGCTGTCTACACTCACCCTTACAAACGAAGTGTATATTGCAACAGTGGTTTCGTCAAAAGCTGAAACTTTGTAGTTTGTTTTAATATTTACAAGCAGAGTGTAGTCGCAGGAATTTTTGGTAACTACCCAAAGGTATAAAGTTTGGGGAGATATTATTTTAGGTGCGCGGTTTGATGTTATAATCTCTTTGGAAGTTTTTAGGGTTTAAAAACTTTTTATATGTGCCTATGTATGTATGTATGTAAGCATATTCTCATATTATCTATATAGGGTGACTGGTAAATAGTGACCGATACATGATTATACTCATGATGATAAACAACTTTTACTATGGGACCAAACCAGAAATCGCGAAAAAACATCAGCTGACCCATACATTCATGTTCGCCATCTCGTCAAAATGTAGGGAGCTGCTGATTTTTTTTTCGCGATTTCAGGTTTGGTCCCATAGTAAAAGTTGTTTGTTATCATGAGCACAATCATGTGTTTAGGTATCGGTCACTAATTACCAGTCACCCATTTTTATATATCAATACCCATTATAAATAAAATCAATTGCCGAATGTATGTAAGCGCGTCACTTCAGAACGGTTGCACCTATTTGGCTAATTCAATGCAAAATTTTACTGATTTAACCATATACATTTAGTTTTATAGGAATTTTAAAAACGCAAAATAATCGTTCGTATTCTTCTATAGTTTGCAAACTGTAAAAAGATGAGCCAAAATGTTAGAATATTGCAGGTAGTTACAGATTTAACTTTAGAGAGATTTAATTTTAGAGGGGCTTGTGGCTAAGAAATAACAGCCGCACGGGTCGATCGATCAGGTTAAGCTGCGCTTGCCGCGGTTGGTCCGTCGATGGGTGACCATCTTTACATACCATAACTCCTCCGTGCCTCGGAAAGCACGTTAAGCCGTTGGTCCCGGCTGTCATTCGTGGATCTTTGACAGTCGTTACGGGTCGTCAGAAGCCCGAAAGTCTGACAGTGACAACCAGTCTTACCAAAAGGTATCGTATTACCCAGTACTGGGTTATGGAGGTCAGATAGGCAGTAGTTCCATGTAAAATACTAGTATTCAGCTGCATCCGGTTAGACTGGAAGCCGACCCTAACGTAGTTGGGAGAAGGCTAGGCAGATGATGATGAGTTACAGATTTAACCTTTTAAATGATTATCATCACGCTATACCTTTATGGAGCTAAGCAGTCAATCATGAGTTCATGACATATGATATAACAACGGCTATTTTAGTCAACTTTTAACAAAAATAAGTAGTCAAAAGTGGTCAGACGACTGCATTGAAAACCTGTGGTAGTATGTTCGATTCCCAACAATGTTGTTATTTTTGTCATTCTAATTTTTTACATATATAAGAAAGCACACAGAGGAACATCCAGCTTAGGACTCTGTCAAGTATGGTTATAATAAAAATAAATCTCTGTTTTTTTTTGCACGGTATTCAATGTTGCTTAAAATTTTCAAATGAAATGCTCAGATTGAAGTATACCTATCTGTAGACTCATTTAAAAGCATTAGGCTCTCAAAAACGACCCCTTTCACGACTATACTCGCCTTAAGACTAGACTCGGGTCAATCAGGATTTAAGTTTCCAATCGTCCTAAATAGATTGTTTTTTTTTTTCGTAAACATCGAGATATTAGCTCATATTTTCAACCGACTTCAAAAAGGAGGAGGTTCGCAATTCGGTTGTTTTTTTTTTTATGTTTGTTACCTCAGAACTCCGTCATTTATGAACCGATTTGGAAAATTCTTTTTTTCTTTGAAATGATATACTTCCAGATTGGTCCCATTTTTATCAAAATCCAGTTCTGATTATGGGATCCATGAGGAATTGAGGGATCTCAAAAATTATAGGCATACCTATAGCGATTTTGGTATTATCATCAAGGAATCAAGCACTTGCATTCAGAAAGTAGCATATGGTGAAGTGGAACTGATGAAGAAGACCACAGATGGCCACGGGAACTTCTCAATGATAATAAGTATTTCACGGGTGGCGATAAGATATCTCGATTAAGACAGTTATGCGACTATGACGAAGCTTTAAATAAATGATTCTGATGAAAATGGTACCATCGAACCGATCTGATGAAGAAGCCGGAAGGTAGGCACCGGAACTCAGTAACAAAACTATGTATTCTAGCCGTGTTTGGGCTTATTGGAATTGTCATGAGGTGCACTTTGGCTATAAATGATTTTAGAAAGAAAAAGAAAGAAAGAAAGGAAGACAGATTTTAAAGGTAATTATATGCTGCTTCAAATTGCGCTACTTGAGTTGTATGTTATGTGTGGCCTCGATTGTCAGAAGTCAGATATCGTAGCCTCGTTATCTCCGTCAAGATAAAACTACGTCTTCCAAACTTCTGACACGGCTTACCGCGACGTATATTTGCCTTTTTGCAAAGTTTTTATTTGAGATGTTGCATATAAATATCTTCAAGTTCTGATGAGTGGCTTTTGATTAGTTTAATCATTTAATACGTATTTTTCCCACATAGTCTATGTGAATGCTGCTCTAATTTATTTTGCAGAGTGGTATTTGATGTGTGGGGAAGGCACCACTAAAAAGTGAAAAATAAAAACTTTTTACAAAAAAAATACAACCGACTCCCAAAAAAAACACTACAAAGTGAAAAATAACTTTTAATTTGGGAAGTCGATGGCAAAAAATGAAACTAAAAAGAAACCAAAGACACCGACTTCCGAAATTAAAGTTATTTTTCACTTTGTAGTGTTTTTTTTTGGGAGTCGGTTGTATTTTTTTTGTAAAAAGTTTTTATTAATGAAAATCTTTCTGTTTCCAATAATGAGCTCTATTGAGAAAAAAAAAAATCAATTTTTCCAGTTACGATCCTGCGATCATACATAATATTCTCAATTCAAGTTCAACAAGTCAAGCACACAGTGTACTCCAAAGTAAGATACGTGTTTCCATAAAAATGTCTGGAGTGTGACGTGACATGTAAGATGTGTACTGACGCTTTAAGTAAACAGTGGACGTATGTCAGCGGAGATATCTTGACGTGCCATTTTGTGGGAGACACACGGTCGGTGACAATGGTGAACATAATTTAATTTTGATGACTACCTATGCAACATTTATTCTTACTTTTTTTTTCTATGTTTATTTACAGACTAGTTGTGGCACGCGGCTTCGCCCCGCGTGGATGTCTTAAATAGGATTTTGTTCACAATTTCATGGGTTTTAATTTTATTGCGCCGCACCCCTAATTATTTTTTTATAATAAAAGTATCCTAAGTTATTTCTTATAAAATCAGCTATCACTAGTGAAAGTCCCGTCAAAATCGGTCTAGCCGTTTCGGAGATTAGCTGGAACAAACAGACAGACAGACAGACAAAAATTTTATAAATTATTTTTTTGCTATCCATAAATACTTTAATATGCTTTATTTAGTAAGAAGCTATTATTTTGAAATTACAGATACTTCAATTATATTTATTTGTCAAAAGCATAGATTTTATAAGTTGGTATCTACGCCTTGTATTCACCCGACTGCGCGACAGCAAAGACAGGGTTAAGTTTTTCACGCATATCTATGTATTCATATTCTTTATACCCTTGAAACATCTTAAGCTGCATCAGGGATCAATCCCTGATGGAGTTGGTGGCATCATACCTAGGAATAAATGATCCAACACAAGCGTGGCGCTTGTGTTGGATCATTTTATTCCCAGGTATGATGACATCAGCGAGACAATTAGATTGGGAGTGATTGTAACCATTTTATTGATCCAATAACTTAAGCTAACGTGATATACCTTTTACAAACTGAGTTTTATTTTGATACATTAACGATTTTTCAGATGTAAGAATCGTCCAATAATCAACAGGCAGGCCAATACAATTAATTTTGGCAATCCATTTTGGCATGTAATCGGCCAAGACAGCAATATTACTCAATATCTAACAGCCAACATATTTAATTGAGTGTGATAACTCTCACAAAATGTTTGGCACTTGCTCTGTCTAATAAATTGATCACTGTTCATTCTTAGTGTTTGTTATTATTGTATTGCGATTTGATTGTGTATTAAGCCTCCCTTTTGTGTCATTTATTATTTGAAGGAAAGACTAAAATAAGTCTGAAAAAGAAACAATACATTATTCACCTTGACCTTTGCTCCATAAAAATGTCACCCGTATGTCATAAGTATCTCTTCAAACGCGTTCTCAGCTCACAAACAAATTGCAAATGTCGCGGTCGCTTTGGCGCGAAAGTCATTTTGGCGGGAGAAGTACTTGTATTGGCCGCCATTAATATAATCGTAAAGAGTGCTGCTCTTTGTAATATAGTTTAGTGTTAGTGCGAGAGAGAATTTTTGTGAAAAATGTTAGTGTTTTTGTCTTATTGTTTTGTGGGGATAAGTAGCGTTAATGTTATTGCTTTGAAACCTTTTGGGAAAACCGCGGGTAATTGCGTAAAACACTTACGTTGAGTTGCATGAAACCAACATTAGTATAACGGGGACTTTAAATTCATGCTATCTCTTACATTTTGTATCAAAAAGAAAGTGACAATGGTGCCGATTCTGTTGTACACTGAACTAAACTAACTAAACTATCACTAAAATTCCTTACTTTTTGCTATGAGAATCTTAGAGCTATTCTGCAAAAAAAAAACCTCTTAAATTAATTGGATCATGGGCATTTTTGTACGAGAGCTGGGCGTAAAACCAACAGAAATAAAATGTGTTGTAATTTACTTTATTGTACTTCTAAATACCCCCTAAATACTTGTTAACCCCAATATCGACCGGGTATCACTGCAAAAAATTCCAAAGATTGGTTAAATAAAACACACATATTTGTTAAAAATTACTATATATTGATACCTTTTATTTAAATATCAATGGTTAACATCAACTATAACATCTAATAAATGTTCTGCGGGTGCAATGAAAGGCTCGTGCCGTCCTAACCCTAAAAACCACAAAACTGAAACTATGTGGGCACAACTTCCTACTGTTCTTCTGCCTGTTAAGCAAGTACAGTAATGCTCAACTATTGCATTTCTACCGATTTGATCTCTATCGATCAAAATGTAAGTATTATATGTGCGCGATCTGACATGCCGCGACTGTATTTTAATTTGAAGCAACCACACATTAGTTTGCAGAATATTACATCTGTTTAAATCATCTAATGGCTCCTCTCTATATAATTCAATTAAATAAACACCATCGCGGAAATGTTCTGCGACATACGATTTTGCTAGTTTTATATGATAAGTTCCCAAAGCGTGAAGCACTATACATTCCTCTGTTAAACGTGGAAAATCATTTAGGAATGGTAGATTTGCTTCCATTCTTACAAAGTCTCGACGTTGTCGATTCAGATTTTTAAGTTCGACGTAATCGAATAAACGATTCGGGTTGTTTATTTTTTCATCAATAATTTTTTTCTATAAAAATATAAGTGCCATCGCAAATAATTATTGCTTTGCTGTTTTCACTGTTACCGAATATGTGTTTTGGTATCAACAAATTCCTCTCTAAGATATTATTCCTTGTGATATGGTCAAACCCTAGATATAAAGGTGTAAATTCTGCCTCTATACATTCTCTAGCGATTTTCAATTTTCTTTCTAGAGTTCGACGAGACATACCAAACAATGATGCCAATCGTTCATTACTTTCACCTGTGCGAAGTTTAGTTAAATATAATCCAAGTACTGTCCGGGGACGACTTTGATTTGCGAGTGAGGGTGTTTGATTTAAAATAATGTTAAATTGTTCGTAATTAAATCCTACCCAAAAAAACAAGTCTTCGTTGTCTAATTCAGTCATTGAATCAAAATCGAATCTTGTTCCACGCGAAGCAGCGTTTTTAAAAATATTACAAATATCTGTAAATTGAGCAGCATTAAAATCGTGATATGTGCGACAGTTGTTAATTAAATCATTCCAGTTATTGCTTTCAAGGTGCTGTCGACACGCTCTAGCTTCTCCAGGTATATACAAATTATGTTCACATAACATGTGTATTTTTATAGACATAGGAATTCGTAACCGTGTTTCGTTATGACAGTTATTAAAAATACAATGATCTGCTCTGTTTGGAGCTCTCATATAATCATCTACTTCTAAAGTTCGTTCCTGAGGTTGTATAGCTGCATTAGGCTGCACTGCTTCATCGGGATGTACTTCTTCAATTCTTGGAACATCATTTGTTAATCGTTGCCAGCATCTATGACACGTTGAATAGACGTTATTGAATTCAACCTGAAAAATAAAAACACAAATAATTATCGTGATGTAGGTACTTCAAGGTAAAATCACAAATGCAACGGAGATAAAACGATATAATGTCGGTATAGTACTTATAATAATAAATATAATTAGTCGTTTGCTTTGTATTTTGCGATATTTTGTTGAATGAGCCATAACAATACTTTTCACAGAACAAAAGTAACTAGAGATCATTACGTTTTACACGCAATTATGCTGCTTATTGCTAAAAATACAATTGAATGGCATTAGTAAACATTTTGTTTATGGGTCATCTTAGCACTGGATTCGTCATCGGGGCAGGTAGCAGGTAGGTAAAGAGTTCGAATTGTGTATTGCGGTGTATGTAAATATGATGATTATATCATAGGTAATGTGTAATACTTACATGTATCACGGCATGTTCTCGTATATATGCTGCCATTTGTGGGTCGCGCTGAGGAATATCTTCATGCAAAACATGACGTCTTTGTCGGTAAACAGAGCGTCGACACATAACACATTGTCTTTCTTCCATTGCACTTAACGAAAACAGCAGAACACAAGTTGCGAAAAGTTCAGTTATATAACAACAGTCCAATCAGAAAGCGATAACAGGTCAAGAAAGCGATGGCAGGGGTCAGAAGTCGTATAAATAAACCGAAGATAGCAAAACGTGAGCAAATAACAAAATATGAATGACGACTGACGCGCATTGCCCGGCCTGCCCGCACGCTTGTTTTTTGGTCGGCGCCTGAGTAAGAGAGAAGTTAGAAAGGGATGGAATGTAGTAATTCCGTTAGGTTACCAACCAATAGATTGGTTTCTTTGGCCTAGCTCTGCACAACATCGTGTCGTGTTATCTCCGTTGTATTAGCGATTGTTTTGGATTCTATAACAAATACGTTTGAACATCACTGAATATCTCTGCTCACCGGTTGTTTGGGTGATTGCCGTCATAGTATAAAATTAAGTAATGGTCATTAGCTTTCACATAAAATCTATTTTAAAGCTGTTGGTTTTACGCCCATTTTGACCGTGACTCTAACAATTTTGACACAACTAAAATCGAGTTTGACAATCGTGACTCCGCGTGGTATAAGTGCCTGTAGTATATTTGACCCGGTGGCTTTAATTGGAACTAACGAAATCACTATGAAGTGACAGGCTTGTCATATTTTGTTCACCGACATCGCTGTCGTTACCGGGTCAAATATCTTTTAGAGCTGGAGGGGCGCAGGGAGGGGGCAGCTTCAACGTGTTTTATATGGAATGTAGGTACCTTTTTTTTTGGTACCTACATGTTGAGTCATAGGGGTTTATGGGTTTTGTAAAGGGGGGCCAAATTTTCATTATTTTTGCGATAGGACTCACCGTTTTCGGGATATATGCAAAAGAAAAGAATAAAATACACTACTGTTTTTGCATCCGAAGTCAAGGTCTGGGTGTGAATTTTAGTTCATGTCAACTAATTTTATTCCACACCTTTTTAATCGCGATTAAACATAGTCTGATTTAGTTTGACAATTAAAATTTTAGGTGAAAACAGTCAAATTCAGAATAGCAAAATTGCCATTTTCACTAAACTAATAACTCCGTACAATCTTAGTCCTGTCAAACTAAAATATAGTTAAGTTGTGTCACTTTAGTCAATTTCAGAATGGGAAATCGTCGTTTGACAGAAATAAACTAAATTTTAGTGATTTTTAGTCTAGTTTAGAGGCATTTGTGACAAGAGAATCGGCACCAGTATCAATTTAGTCTCCGTTAAACTAATGTTGGTCTCAAGGCAGAGGGGCACTTGGCTAAATGATAACAGCCGCACGGGTCGATGATAATGTTAAGCTATGCTTGCCACGGTTGCTTCGTAGATGGGTAACCATCCATTATATATCAAGACCCCTATACGTGCCCTTGAAAAGCATGTTAAAAGTCGCGGCTGTCATTCGTAGATTTTGAGTCGTTACGGGTAGTCAGAAGCCCAAGTCTGATAACCAAGTCTTACCAAGGGGTATCGTGGTAACCCAGTAACTGGGTTGTTGAAATCAGATAGGCAGTCGCTCTATGTGAAATACTAGTTTTCAGCTGTATCTGGTTAGACTGGAAGTCGACCCCAACATCCTTTGGCAAAATCAAATCAAAAATAAAAATGCAAAGGCGGGGCAGATTGACTTACAATAAATAAATAAATAAAAAACTTCATTGCGGACCACTGATGGTCCATAAAAAAACACACAATTTAAAAATCAAGAGCTAGTCGGACTCGCGCGCCGAGGGTTCCGTACCATCATTTATATTTTATTGATGATTTCTGAAAAAGTGTGCCATTTACAGACATCGTTGTATTTTTCCTGTAATCTTTACATATACTTCTATCACATAGAATAATTTCAGATTTTCTCTATGCAAACTTCGGAGGTAAGGGGGGGGGATGGTTTTTTTTAACATTTTTCATCAAAAGTCGAAAACTATGCGGCCTAAAAAAAAGAACAAAAAAATTGAGAATGTGCAAACAGCGCTCTTTCATATGATACCCCACATGCCCTAGTAGCCCCACTTCGAATTTTTAAAACCCCCTTTCAGTCCCTGTTGCAATTAAAAATAACTTTACTTTCGGAAGTCGGTGTCTAGTTAAATGTATTTTCGTTTTTTGCCACCGACTTCCGAAATTAAAGTTATTTTTCACTTTGTAGTGTTGTTTTTGGAAGTCGGTTGTATTTTTTTGTAAAACAGTTTTTATTTTTCACTTTTTAGTTGTGGTACCTACCCCACACAAATTCTAATACCACTACCTGCAAAACAAACTAGAACATCGTCCATATAAAAGTGGGGAATAAATACGTATTATTGAAGCTAACTCAAAAAGTACTGAAGCAAAGTTAATGAATTTTATATGGAACCAACTGTGATGTGTACCTTCTCGAATTCCGACGAATTGTGTTCCTCCTCCTTTTTGTTGTCGGTTAAAAAACATATATATTTTTATTTCATTCCTATTTGCAAAACTAAAACTGTTCCAAATTTCAAGTTTATAGCATTAGTAGTTCTTGAGATATCCAACTGTGACAGACAGACAGACAGACTGAGTCACACCATAAGGGTTCCTTTTTACCATTTTGGTACGGAACCCTAATAACAATAAAAATAAGATGATACAAAAATAAGATAGGTACAAAAAAAATACGATGAAATGGCATACCTACATACACAAACTCACGCCTTGACAATGGCAATGCCTTATAATTTGACAATTCAACCACATTCATTGCGTCATCTACGTTATCGAGCAGACGATTTTACAAACATAAGAAGCAATGGACTAGCAATTTCCTATAAAATCCTTTTGTGAATAAAACTGTGTTACGCAATTTTATTGGGGGCTGGAAAGATTTTACAGGTAATATTGAGTTCTGTATGATTGGAATCATTTTCTAAAGCATGCTCCAGACGGATGTAATTCAGCGTCCCAACAGAGGTGACTTTCCTTGTTGCCGCCCATCTAGACGTGAGATGTAATCCAAATTTTTATTTGACCTTCAACGTCCTTGCGCACGAACTCCAATCCGTAGTTGGAGCGCGTGGATTACATCCGTTTAGCCGGATTACATCTTACCAATAACAGTTGTGTTGCGGCAGGTAGCGGGTGCGCAGGTGCGCAAGTATGCAGGTGCAAAATGTCACCCGCGTAAAAAGTTTCCTCGTCCATTCAAAGTTATGTATATCATTCTCGTCCAATAACTCCAATATGTTTGAGTGGCTGAGACTTTATCTTTCCTTCATCCACTTTCTTTTCTTTCTTTGTTTTTCATCTTCAATTACGCACAAAATTGCTAAAGCAAGGCCCACCTTTTGAAATTTCAACAAGTTAGGAGCCATTTCTACAACTTAATTCTACGCAAGCGCGATTCACAGTAAAGCTCGACCGTGTTGGCGCTTGGTTGTGATCCAGTGCAGTCGAAACACAATCCGCGAATGGAAACCAAGCTCACCTCTGTTGGGACGCTCGATTACATCCGTCTGGAACATGCTTTAACCCGTAGTACGCTCACAATGTGTTGTTTTGAGCACTAAAAGCTGTATGTATTTTAAGCGTTATCGCTTGTGTACATCGCTTTCATTAGCAATCTTCTCCTGTCGCTTCTCTAAACGTCTCTTTCTTTGTGTAGTAATTTTTTTTTGTTCATGTTGTTCCCACGAGTATAGGACAAAAACGGTCCATGCCCAGAGGTCCATTGTAGGGGGATAAGGGCTTCAGTACAACAGGGTTCACCCTGGTACCCTGAGGGACAACGTTAGCGATATGACATGTTTATACATCCTCATACCCTTCAGCCCTCGGCACGTGCTCACCTTGGCATTGGGTCATCCATCTAATCCATCTAACCAAAGCCAGAATCCATATTCATAACAAACGGAACGAACGAACGAACTTGTTTTCCCAAAGATAAGGTACCATATTCACATCCACCAAACCACCACCACTCACCACACCACCCATGAAAAACGGTCCTCCCATCAAGACGAATCAAACTCGACGCGGTTATGTCGCTTAATTACTGAGTTCCTGTGGCCATCTTCCAGCTCCACCATCAGACCCTGGTTACCATCTAGCACAAAAGTACTCGTCAAGACGAATCAAACGAGCCCAAACTCGATGTGGTTATGTCGTTTAATTACTGAGTACCTCTGGCCATCTTCCAGCTCCATCATCAGACCCTGGTTACCATCTAGCACCAAATTACTCGTCAAGAAAGAAAAGAAAGAAAGAAAAATGCGTTTAATTGGCATTACAGCAAAAAAATAAATAAATACACCTTAAAATTATAAAAAACATAAATACACCTTAAAATTATAAAAAAACATAAAACAAAGATTGTAATGCCAAAAGGGCCTCAGCTCAGCATATTGTCAGATGACAACACAAGGTGTACCACCTGACGCTGATTTTCAGCTGCAACCCACGAGTGCCATACGCTAGAATCTAAGGTTAGAATAGTCTAAATAATTAACACAAGGAGAGAATAGATTTAAGAGAATTAATTAAAATGAAATGATATGACATGCATGCGTGTGTGTGTTGTATTGTGATTAATTAAAACACTAAAAATAAATACCCAATATCAATATTACCACATTAAAATAATAAAATAATAATAAAACTATATCTACTAAATATCACCTACATAGCAAAATCATGAGACTGCATTACACTTTATAAACTACCAAAAGTATTTTGATGTGGTTTTATTAAAATTATGAACACAAGACAATAATAATTCATTATAATAAAAATAAAACTGATAAAATTGGTATTATAAAAATGATAAAATAATAAATTGCATTATATGGCGGATATGTCGGCTCGAACATTATCAAAATCTTTTTGCTGGTTTAATAAAAATTCATTCAATAAAAATTCAAGACGAATCATACGAGCCCAAACTCGATGGGGTTGTGTCGTTTAATTATTGAGTTCCTATGGCCACCTTCCGATTCCATCATCAGATCAGCTCCATATCATAATAATTTTGCGTTGTCATCCGATTTACACATGCATGCAAAATTTCAGCTCAATCGGTAACCGGGAAGTGGATCAAATTTAACTTGCAAGACTACATTACAGACAAACAAACAAACATCGGGACAGGTGAAACTAAATAAAAGCTTGTAAAACATAAGAGTTAATTTACGAGTAATTTGATCCGTAGATACTAGATACGTATTTGTATTATGTAAGGTTGTATGTATAAACATCGACGTATCGAGAGCTCTTCAGTTTATCGACCTTTTATAGTTTCTCGATGCGATAAGGATGTATCGCACTACAGTGCGATACATCCTTATCGCATCGAGAAACTATAACGAAACACAACTGAACTACAGTTGGTAGAATCCACTTTGTAGTAATGGACATTTCAGTGGATAATAACGACACGTGTACGTACTAGCCCTGTATATTTTAGTTATTATATCTGAACAAATGGAAGTTAATAACTTTATTACAACGGAAATAAAAAAAACTACAGTTCCCTAAATCATCGTTATTCATCCTCATTCTCTTGTCCTTTTCCTAATTTATTTGGGGTGGACGCAACATATATTGTGTTCTTCTTCCATACATTTTCTCTATTATAGTTTGACCGCTACCGCTGTACCGCCGCCGCCATGAGCGTTGACGAATGAGTGGCCTGCACCGGCGTCTCGCCGCGCACATACCTAAGGCGCGATACTGCGATAGCGGTCAATAGACGTCATCTCAGTAGTCACCCCCTTTCTAGCTCTACCATTTTTCACACAATCCTTACATCGTATCTTTATTCTTCCCCGACCCATATAGTCATCCACAGTTCCTACCCTAAATAATAATATTTAAGTAAATTCATAATGAATTCATTAATATATACTGACCTCTCATTGTAAGGAAATCCTATACAATGTGAGATCAGCTTATACTGGAAATTATAGCTTGATCTGTAGCCGTGCGTACCTATTAAACTTGAATGCTATGATGGCCCAGTGGTTAAGGCATGCACGAGTTTGTGGGTTCAAATGCGAGCAAGTACCAATGTGACTTTTTCAATTCACATGTACTTTCTAAGTTTATCTTGGACATTACTGACATCGGTGAAGGAAAACATCGTGAGGAAATGAGGAAACCTGGACTTATATTTAAGTCTAGTCTGGTCTAGTTTGACTTGTCCGATACGTCTCCTGTCATGCTTTTGACCACCGGTACCACCAGAGTTCGCACTAGATCAGGAGGAAGATATGAATGACACAGACACAGATTAAATAAAAGCGCCAACACCCGAGGTAAGTGGGAACCAGCATGCTGCAGGTGCTCAATGCTGAGTCCAACCCGTCTTGAGCAAGCGTGGTGATCAATGCTCGTATGAGAACAGGCCTTCGCCCTGCAGTGGGGCAGTAATAAGCTGGTATTAAATTAAACTTTAGCTAAAGTATTTTAACAAAGATAAATATCTTTTCGTAGGTCGCAATGAGACTTTAATGGGTTGGTCATGTTTTTTTACAGCCTTGATAAGGATTAACTTGTTTCGTTATCGAAGAAACAATTTATTAGATTATAATTGTGTAGTTAAATATCATAATCCGGATTGTATGATTCGTCATTATACATACGACCGTCCGTCGTCCATTTAAAAACGCTCGCAGTTATGTAATATGCCGAAGGAAAATTGGCAACTCGTTCAATTGTTATAATTTCGACATTGATTACTATTGTAAGTTCAGTCGGAACTGTGACTAACCACGCGCGATCCGAATTGGCCGCAGTAACTAAGCACCCCGAACAAATGGGTTAGGTTAGGTTAGAACTGTGACCAACCGCGTGCGAGCCGAGCGAGCGGTGCCGTGGCAGAGGCCGGCGTTAGCCTTGAGAAATAGAACTAAATACTTCAATTTGACGCGGCATTTTGTAAACGGCATTTAAATTGTCCATCAGAATAAATGTTGTGGCATAATTATTGTTATAAAGTGAAAAAGCTATTTACATTTTGCCTTCGGCATATTTCAAAACTGCGAGCGTTTTTAAACGGACGACGCCGTTTGTAAAAAGCGGAATCATACAAATCGCCTGCGTTATTACGAAATGGAAATGGATAAATATGTTTTCGGCTATAGATTATTAAGTTATGAGGTTTTTTATTAAACGATCAACCTTTGTTTAATTGAGCACCGCTTATCATGGAACGAGCTGTTTTCAGTAATGGTTCTGACCATACGTTCAGAAACGCCATTCAACTGTGGTGTTCTCGGAACTGTAAAATGATAAGATATCCCTCTCTCTACACAGTAACCTTTTATTTCAGTCGATAAATATTTGCCACCATTAACACAGAATAAATTTACTAATTTTAAATTAAATTTATCCTCGCTTTTAGCCACGAAATCTTTAAAAGCAGCAAACACGTCCCTAACACAAAAATGAGTATACTCATCAACAAAAAGTACAGAATAGTTTTTGCTGTCGGTAGTTGGGGGAGTAATAGGTCCACAAATCTGAGTGCACAATAAATAATGGCCGTTTAACATGACTTTTATCTTTGTCCTGATTGAACGGAAGTTTTCCATTTATGCAGATTTCACACAACTCATCATCTGGCATTACAGTTTCGACTTGGCTGATGTCGTCAATCATTTTATTATTTTTAATTTTGATGAATTTATTTTTACTAATATTGCCAAAGCGTTGATTGCCATAATTTGTACAATTATTGTTATTATTGCATACAGAACCTGGCAACAGAAACTGGAGAATGTTGGCTTGAAAATCAGCAGAACCAAAACTGAATATATGTTCTGCGATTTCGGCGGTATCTCCAGTTCTGGAGGCATAGTGCTTGATGGCGCGCTTCTCCCAGTCTGCTCCGACTTTCGGTATCTCGGTTCACTCGTGCAAAGCGATGGCGAAGTAGATCGGACGGTTAAACATACGATTAACACTGGATGGATGAAATGGCGGCAGGTCACGGGAACAATCTGCTAAGGGGAAGATATATAAAACAATGGTTAGACCTGCTATCTTGTATGGATCACCAACACGCTGTACAGCCGTTTTCCAGCTACAACCTCCAAAGCAGTACAGTGTATCGGATCACACACTACTATCAAGCTACAGCTTGTACCCATGACCCTCCTGCTGTCGAAGTCCTGCTCGGGCGGCGTGAAAATAAATTTGCAGCGCCAGCTCTTCGCATTCGTCCTGCTTGACACGCACGGCCTCCTGTAGCGCACGCAGCTTGGCCTGCTGCGCATAACTGGAGCTCATACCATCCATCGGCTGGGCCTGCCGCGCAGAAATGGAGCTCGTTCCCTCCTGCAAATCGACCTGCCGCGCAGAACTGGACCTCATGCCCGATACGAAGCAGGCTCCGCCATCCTCCCTTTAACAGATGAGTGGTTTTGAGGACCTGAAGAATGCCAGATACGAAGCAATCTATCAAGTAATTGCCAGCCTAACCCCCTCCGCTGAAAAGGACCAGAGTTTGGCTCACGCGAATCTAATTAATTTATTTTTATTGGAAAAGCAAATCAGAATTTTGAGATTATTCGAAACTTCGACTGGTACAATTTGAACAAGTATTGGACGATTTGATCCACAGTTATGAAACTTCACGAACCTCTTCTTCTGCTTGTTCTCCTTCGGGTTGTAGCTATTATTCCCTTTATTATTTTGAGAATTATCGAATTTCGTTTTTCTAAATTCCTGTCCATTTTTCCGATCAACTTGCAAAACTTTGACACTGGTGTCACTGGACTCATTATTCAACTTAACTTCATGATCCAAAAGCCTTGTTTAAACGAATGCAAGCGTTAAAATTATCCTCCGATAAAATTTCGATCGCGGTTATCACGCCATCATAAATTGCGGGTAGGGTGAGCAGTAAATGAGCTACCTTATCGGTTTCTTCCAACTTGGCTCCGGCGGTTTTCAAAATTTCTTTCGTCGTATCTACTGTCTTCCTTCGCAAAACTGAGGTAGGAATCCGATAAATAGTCTATGATGACACTTTTTGCTATCCGGTAATTTTATTTCCCACAAGCTGCATCGAACTATCAGGTCTTCGTCAATAATATTTATCTCGTCCATTAATTTCACTTAACAATGCCCGTATTCTGAACTTCCAGACGCTGTATTTTTCCCCATCGAATGGCTTAATATTGCGTTTTGTTTTTAAATTTTCCATTTTAAATAGTATGTAACGGACTTACTTTTAACCTCACTTAACAATGCCCGTATTCTGACCTTCCACACTGTATTTTTCCCCATCGAATGGCTTGATATTGCGTTTTGTTTTTAAATTTTCCATTTTAAACAGTATGTAACGGACTTACTTTTAACCTCACTTAACAATGCCCGTATTCTGACCTTCCAGACACTGTATTTTTCCCCATCGAATGGCTTGATATTGCGTTTTGTTTTTAAATTTTCCATTTTAAATAGTATGTAACGGACTTACTTTTAACCTCACTTTACAATGCCCGTATTCTGACCTTCCAGACACTGTATTTTTCCCCATCGAATGGCTTGATATTGCGTTTTGTTTTTAAATTTTCCATTTTAAACAGTATGTAACGGACTTACTTTTAACCTCACTTAACAATGCCCGTATTCTGACCTTCCAGACACTGTATTTTTCCCCATCGAATGGCTTGATATTGCGTTTTGTTTTTAAATTTTCCATTTTAAACAGTATGTAACGGACTTACTTTTAACCTCACTTAACAATGCCCGTATTCTGACCTTCCAGACACTGTATTTTTCCCCATCGAATGGCTTGATATTGCATTTTGTTTTTAAATTTTCCATTTTAAATAGTATGTAACGGACTTACTTTTAACCTCACTTTACAATGCCCGTATTCTGACCTTCCAGACACTGTATTTTTCCCCATCGAATGGCTTGATATTGCGTTGTTTTTAAATTTTCCATTTTAAACAGTTTGTAACGGACTTACTTTTAACCACTTATTATTGCACTAAAAACGTAACCTGGGACCATAACCTATTGAAAATCTTGGTTCTAACACTTTAATAACACTATTTATGGGCTTTTTAAAATAATATAGATTTATTTAGCCAATTAAATTCACTAGGAAGTTTATACGTCCGTCGTCTCAACTAAAGCGTAAGAGAAGTAATATTTATAGTGGGTAGGATTGGCAGGCTACCGTTTTACTTTTTAAATAAGTACCTACATATTAATTAGTACAGAATCGACTAAAAATTTATTTTTGTAAATAAGTGAATCAAATAAATTAATAGGCCAAAATTAACTGTCGTATTGTACATCGACTAGCTAGACAATAATAAATTGCTTGTGTTTAAGGAATTGTATGTAGGCACGGACTAAAAAAAAAGAAGGACTCCGCGCCACGCGTATCGAAAGTGAAGCACCGTACCGATCTATGTGTGCGTGATTTGACAAAGACGCCGTCGCCGTCGTGTCACGTAATAGCGGCCGGTCGGCATACTATGATGTAAATGTGTGCGTGAGGCGTGTTTGTACAAATGGTCCCGGCATACTTACTGTGCTTCACTTTCGATGTACGTGGCGCGGCGTCCTTCTTTTTTTCTAGTCCATGTATGTAGGGAAGAAACTTTGATCTGTAAATGGGGCTGAGACTTTTACCTAAGTATGTGGCTAATTTCTAGGCCAAACTCATTTACTGTGACTAATTATGAATTACGCAAAAAACAAGCTGTGGCAAATAAATATACCTAAAACAGTTTTCTGTAATAAAAGTAAATTAAAAACAAACATCGAAAAAATTCGACTCACAGAACCAAAATCATTTGCGTAAAAAAATATTGCTTTAAATCAAATAAACAGTGAAAAAATATCTAAAAACATTCACTGAAAGAGCCGTACAGGAATTATAGCCATGATATTTTTTTCGATAGGTACTCAAAAACGTGTGTTAAATTCAATCTCTTTGCAAATGACCTACTTTTTGCTTATGAATGGATATGTTTTTAACACGCCTTTATTAACTTTACCTGTATGCATGTTTGTATGTAACGGAATCTTTGAACTCGACTTTTACCCACTTTATAAGGTCAGATTAAATTCAAAATTTTACACATATAACAGGGCCCGATGACAAAACAATAATTTAAAACTTTTGTCCCATTATCCTGATCAGGATCATCAGGATTAACGATTTATCTCTAAAAAATTTTAAAATAAATTATAAATATAAAAAATTAAAAAAAAACGCTTTAACTAATAATACCATTACCAAATTAATGCCATTGTAAAAAAAAACGTGGGGTGCTTTCGAATTACAGAGTTAGCACCCCACGCTTTTTTTACAGTGACATTAATTTTCTGGTTACTCACTTTATTCTTATATTGAAAAAAATATTTTTTACTTTTTTATTACAGTTTAATGGTATTAAAGCGTGTATTTTAGTTTTTTAAACTATAATTTATTTTTCCTACTAGTATTATAAACGCGAAAATTTCGATGGATGGATGTTTGTTATTCAATCACGCTGTTGCAAGCTTTCAACATTTAATTTAATATTTTTACATTGTAACACAGTTTTTACTGTCCTATTGACACTTGACAGTTGACAGTTCAATATAATCATGTGTCAAGTGTTTTCCGTTTGTCATGTATGTGCAGGTAAATAATGACTTGTTCCATAAACTCAGTGCTATTGTAGTAACATGTGATGTTATTTAAATCAAGCCTCCCTTCATTCGCGCGTCACCGATGTTCGCTGAGGCTAGAACCAATGATTTCCACGGTATTATTAGAAAAAGGAGTGTCGCTTCTGCGCTGTAGCCCTGGCGGCTCGAATGGGCTCCTCAGTGTGTTGTCCGAGCGGTGGGACTCGCCTTTTTTGCGGAGGTGGCTGCAGCTGCATGCCAGCGCCTGCGATTATTATATAATGTAATACGTGTATTTATTTTAATTTTTGATTTTAATTTTAATATTTTTAATTTTAACTTTTGATTTTAATTTTGTTTTTAATTTTGATTTCAATTTTTAATTTTGTTTTCAATTTTGTTTTAATTTTAATTTTGAGTATAATTTTACTTTTATATGGATACTTATTTATCTGAAATAAATGATTTGATTTGATTCGAATCTAAAAACCCAAACAACAGTCCATTATCATAGCCAGTAGACGGAGCGTCGTGCAGGGACAGCGCTAAGGTCTACTACGCCAGCACCACATCCGCCGACGCCTGCAACACACGCCAGAATGGCTAAACGGATCTGGATGAAATTTGGCACAAAGATAGATTTGTAGTCGGGAAAAGTACATCGGCTACTTTTTTTATCCCGGGGGTTATTTTCCGACATCCACGCGGGTGAAGCCACTGGTAAGTGCTAGTAGTAGCTTATAAATGATGAATATGCTGAATATAGAATAAAGACTTATGACATCTACCAATCCGTACTAGGCCCGCGTGGTAGATCACAGCCCACTCCCTCTCGAAGAGAGTCCTGTGTCCCAGCAGTGGGAACATTATAGGCTGATTATGATGCTGAATTTCGTTCGCCTTGGATTGAAAAGTCCGATGCTGGGAACAGGATGTACCTGGTCAAAGACGAGGAAAGCAGTCAGTAAACCTCAAGAAGCATTTATTATTATAAATGTTTTACGTAATCAAAAGATTATGGCAATACATTGAGTTAAAATATAGCATGCGTCACTCCTAGCTATTTTTTATACGTAGAAGTGCCATAGCGAGTCCTCCCCAACTTCAATGCGTTTTATCTAAGTGTTTTTTTTTTATTATACGTGTTTAATATTTTTAACCAACTTCAAAAAGGAGGAGGTTCTCAATTCGTCGGAACCTTTTTTTTTATGTATGTTCCCCGATTACTCGAAGATTAGTTTTTGAGTTAGCTTCAATAATACGTATTTTTTCCCCACTTATATGGATGATGTTCTAGTTTGTTTTGCAGATAATAGTATTACAATTTGTGTGGGGTAGGTACCACAACAAAAAAGTGAAAAATAAAAACTTTTTTACAAAAAAATACAGCCGACTTCCAAAAACAACACTACAAAGTGAATAAAAACTTTTTTACAAAAAAATACAACCGACTTCCAAAAACAACACTACAAAGTGAAAAATAACTTTAATTTCGGAAGTGGTGTCTAGTTAAATGTATTTTCGTTTTATGTCACCGACTTCCGAAATTAAAGTTATTTTTCACTTTGTAGTGTTGTTTTTGGAAGTCGGTTGTATTTTTTTGTAAAAAGTTTTTATTCACTTTGTAATGTTGTTTTTGGAAGTCGGTTGTATTTTTTTTGTAAAAAAGTTTTGTTATTATCTGATTGACGAACTGAATAAAATTTCTTTTAAACTTTCACGATTTCTACACATTATAAAATAAATTAGGAACAGGTCTTCTCGCAATATTCCTCTATACGAGGTAATAATAATTGTGAAGACCAAGTGAGGGTAGATGCCAATACCCGCACTTTACGAAGATGTCGCTGAGCTGTCATCAGTCCTCCCGTGACCACGATCGCTGCAAGGCGGTCGAAACGTCGGGAAACAAGTAGGTACCTGTTCACCTCGTAAAAAGGAATATCGCGAGAAGACCCGTTCCTAATTTCTTTTTAAGTTTCTTTTTTTTCCCTGGCATCATCCTTATTATTGTTTTTTCCAATCTTAAAATGTTGATGAGCCAAGAAATTATGCTTTCAAGAAACTACCCATCTGCTCAAGACCACCTACATCGAGAGTTGCCCACCATCTTATCACATAGAAAAGTTATATCTGTCGGGAACGTCAGGATTTACTCAGTTAGATTTAGACAGACACGTGGGCAGAAGAAGGGTTTCGTGCAATGAAAACACACTGGGTGCGATGCACGGTGTTTAAAATCACAATCTAACACAATCACTAAGCACAACGAATCGAATACAGTTCCGTGGCGTACCAACCCCGATGTTGCCCCGATGCGATCCAACTCTAGACTGTTCTTCTCGCCATCAGGTTAAAACATCACGACTCTGTAGAAGCGCGCTGTAGGCGTGGGCACCTCACGTGGTGTCGCCTATGGCGCGCCTGCGATTCGTTACGCGTCCGTACTATTGACCGGATCCAACATATCCATAACCAAAACCTATTCGATAATGCACTCAAGCATCTTAATCATACTAATAATTATAAAAATAAATACAAAAAATTCTTTGATTCTCTTTGAAAATGCATCATCCTATTTAAATTTCATTCTATTCGTATTTAGACGCGACGGGCTGTTTGACCCGCGCTATTGTCGTTTTTGTACTTTTTCTTGATTAATAATTACGAACTACCTCACAATGTTTCTTTATTTATTTATTTTTTGTATCTAACTATGTTTTAACCGGAAATAATGATTTTGTTAATATGTATTAAGATTGCTTAAGTGTTTCAACATCCGGACAAACCTATTGAGGTTTTTGTGATGTTTCTGTTTATATTTTCTTTTGTTCTTTTATTTAAAAAACAATAAAAAACATTAAAAAAAATAGTAGGTAAGTACCGAAGAATTTTTGTCTGTTTGTCTGGATGTATGTTCCAGATGGGCGCAAAACCGGCTATACGGATTTGAATGAAACTTGGCATACAGATAATATATAACCTGGATTAACACAAAGGGTACTTTTAAACCCGGTATTACGTTCCCGTAGGATATTTGCCGATGACACGCGGGCGATGCCGTGGGCAAAAACGTATCTCTATATAATATAAAACAAAGTCGCTTGTCGTGTCTGTCTGTGTGACCATGTTGTTCTACTAAACTACGCAACGGGTTTTTGATGCGGCTTTCACTGTCATTTAGAGGTTTTTCTCTGATATACGAGTAGGGAAAGGCCAAAGAAACGATGGATGGACTGTATGAAAGATGATATGGTTAGAAAGTGAGTGACTACCGAGATGATGACTAATAGAGAAGTATGGAAGAAAAAGAAATTTTGCGCCAACCCCAAATAAATTAGGATAAGGGCAGGAGAATGATGAGAATGATGATTCTAGTTGGTTTATGTGACATGTCGCCACATCGGTAAATTGCACCCGTGCGATATATGAGCGGGTTGCTAGTCTACAGCTATATATTCACCATAATCAACAAAAACACCAAGCAGTTCCAAATCGGAATATCTAAATGACCATTAAAATCGAAACCGAAACATAACTTTTCTCGTTAAACCACGCACCGTTTCCGGCATTCACTCGAAGATTTTATACCGATATTATATTACTTAACGGGCCATTACGGTTGGCAGCAAGCCACGGGCATCCACGCGTTGCCAGCTCGCCTGCAGAACGGCAACAGTGCCAACACACCTGTGCCTTTGATTATCATCAGATCTTGAGAGATCTAGAGATAAGTGGTTTAGATTAGGTGTGCGAGTTTAATAGCTGTGTGTATCGCTTGTGTGTGTGTGTGGGTCTATTGCAAATCGTGGGCAAAAAACAACTGATCTACGAGATTATCCAGCACCACCATGCATATTACACTGTCATTAAAATCAAAAGTAGTCAGATACATGTGTCATAAATTAACTAAAAAACCAACACAGTGAAGAGTCCGTGCCTCCACTCTGGGGCTTAGAGGAGCTTCCGTCTTTTCATATCAATTGGCAAAAGAGTTTTACAAAAATATTGGTCAAGCTAAATACAAAAAGTAATGATTCAGTCGGCGAGGTTGGAAGAAGAGCTGACTTTCGAGAGCACACTGGACGCACCTGCCTTATATCTTCCATCTATATAAATAGAAAGAGAAATCCTGACTGACTGACTCATTAACGCCCAGCCCAAACCCTTGAACCTAGAAAGCTGAAATGCACAGAGGTTTTCTATATAATGTAGACAAGGAATAAGGAAGGATTTCGCGGTAGTACGTTCCCGTTGGATATTTGCCGATATCCACGCGGGTGAAGCCGCGGGCAAAAGCCAGTAATATATAAAAAGATAAGTCCTGACTGACTGACTTATCAACGCCCAGCCCAAACCAATCAATCTGCCTAGTCTTTTCTAGTTGGGGTTGGCTTCCAGTCTAACCAGATGCAGCTGAATACCAGTATTTTATAGTAGTATTTTATGGAGCGACTGCCTATTTGACCTCCACAATCCAGTAACTGGGTAATACGATACCCCTTGGTAAGACTGGTTGTCAGACTTTCGGACTTCTGACGACCCGTAACGACTGTCAAAGATCCACAACCAACGGACCGGCCAACCGGCTGGAACCAACAGCTTAACGTGCTTACCAAGGCACAGAGGAGTCTCGGTATGTAAAGATGGTCACCCATCCACTGACCCACCATAGCAAGCGGAGCTTAACCTGATGGATCGGATCTGTTCAGTGGATCGACCCGTGCGGCTGTTATTACTTAGCCACTAGCTCCTCTCAGCCCAAACCATTGGACTTAAAAAGCTGAAATTTTGCACAGAGGTTCCCTTTATAATATGGACAAGGAATAAGGAAGGATTTTTGTCCCCGTGCGATATTTTTCAATATCAACGCGGGCGAAGCCGCGTGGGAAGTACTAGTAACTTTATAAAACTTTTGAAAGCACTAAACACTGTAAAAATTTCATCACTCTCAAAACATTATTATAAAATTACCATATTTAAAAGACTGCGGCGGTAGACACAACGGGAAGCTGGGATCATGTCAAAAACCCATTTCCACACATCTCGTCACTTCGCTACATAGCCCCACCCTCGCTATGTCTACAGCCTAATAGGCTCGAGGCAAATTGGAACCAGTGCAAACTAATTGCTCTACAAGATTAAACATTACTAGTGGCAAGCTCGACCTGTTCTTGATTTTAATCTATGATAAAAGTCATGATTGCCGGTCAGTCAGAAGCCTGAAATGTCTGATGACTGATTTAGCATTACGTTATCAAACGCTTCGCTAGTTGATATCAATCGCTCCGCTAGTTGATATAAATCGCTCCGCTAGTCGATATCAATCGCTCCGCTAGTTGATATCAATCGCTCCGCTAGTTGATATCAATCGCTCCGCTAGTTGATATCAACACCCTAATCACGTAACACACTATCAATCACAATCTGAAAGATTTTGAAGCATATATTGCTAATCCATTGCTTCATGTGTTTGAATAACTAATTGAATATCAAAAATTTTACAAATTATTTGGTACCCCGAGGTTCGGTTTGGTTAGGTTCTTTTAAATCCTGCAGATAGAAATAGGAGCACCGCCCAGCGGGGCTCCGTCAACCTGACGTTAAATTTAATTTATTTAGCCGTGCAAATGATGTGCAAACAGTATTTTTGGTGCGTATTCTGTTGGGAATAATTGGTATTTTTTTATGTGCGTTTAAAACCATTCCGACATCAACAGTCGTCGGGCAGTAGCCCACCAGACGCAACACTCGTCTGGTCGGAGGATCCTCCCTTTTCTATGGAGGATGAGTGAACTTTACACCCTGTTCCTCATACCTCAATCCTTATCACTGCTAGAAAGTCATTTAAGGCTCTCAAGTTATCTGCGATCACCGTGATCAACTGATCATAACACAATACTCTAACAAACTTCGAGGTAGCTAGCGCACTCAGATTTCAGTATATCATCCTTACTATCTAAACGTCAGTTTATTACTCGTAGTAGTGGAAAGTCGGTTTGTTTTTGTTTGTTCGCCCTTTCACGACTGAATGCCTCAATCAGCCAACGTGTAATTTGGCACACGGAATGGAATGCTCTGATCATTTTATATGATTGATTATAATTATGTATGACACAATGTTAAATGCTTTGAGCCGAGTTGGATATTCGGTTGTTGATTCTTAGAACTAAGTTGTCGATCATGCCACCTATGGAGTTACTTCTGGCCACTCGTATCTTATAGTAATTACAAAAAAAAAAAAAGACATTGTCTAGCGTAGATCTACGTTCCAACATACGAAGGGTTAATCTCCATAGGAAACTAAACCTTCAATTATCTTTCGATTATAATTGTCACAGAATAATTCTTGCCTTTCAAAAGTGCCTTTAGATCTAATTAAAATAAATAGTTCAAAAATTTTTTTTTCAAATTATTTGGGAAACAAACAGATATAATATAATAAGAAAACGGTACAAAATAGCAATACATAATCCAAAACAGATTCCACACATTAATAAATACAAATTTTGACAATTTAGAAAGTTACGACGGCCGCTATCAAAAGGAAAAATATCAAAATTATATAACAATGAAAATGAAAAGAATAACAATATTAAAAAGACAAATCATAATTTTGCTGCAAGAACGTCTTGAACAGACTTCTTGAATTTTGGGAGGGAAACGTGAAAAATTTCCATTCAATCACATTCACTAGTAGCCATTAATTTTTCATATGAAGGACACCAAATAGGATGCCTTATTACCTAATTACTTTTTACATTTTTTTAGGTACATACGTGTGTGATCAATCAACAATAACAGAGAGAGATAAAGAACAAAAAGAATATGACAGAATCGTTAGATTTGCCCTCGCCGTACTTAGGCGCAAAAAAGTGTTCATACTGAGAAGAGTGAGCTCACACAATAATAATGATATTTCCACGACAATCAAGTCAAGTCACTGCGTCATTGTGTGTGTCAGAGGTATCAAAACGAAACAGAAATGCGACCATCTTTTGACGCTGTAGGGTCAATCTAAACGGTTTAAATCTTTGTTAGTAACAGAGAACATTGAAACAAACATACCAAAGCTTTTTTTTACATTAACACGCAAGCAAAGTTCATAGCAAAAGCTATGAGAAGTTTTTTATCCTGGGACCACACGGTATTAGCCTTGACAACACTTGGGAATTCTCAGTGCGAGAACTAAGCACCAGTCGGTTCCACATGACTAGTGTTCCGCACAGTGCACATCAAAGTTGGACCGCACGAGCAATAATTAAACGTTTTGAGAGGTGGCTACAATGTCTGGAATGAAGTTTGGTCTGTGTTAAAAGGTGTAATTTGATGTTGGAAGTGGAAATGGTAATATTGAGTTTAGCTCATAGATATATTAAATAACATTTCTGTGGTGTAGCTAGATGCCTGTTTAAAAATGTATTAAATTTCTTGAATTCGAGAAAGCAAGAAATAAGTAAGTAAATTTCACTCATACAGGGTTATTTTAAATTAGCTAACTAAACTCCGCAGATGCGATGGATATAAATTTTTAAACATGATTAAACAAGAAATAACAAAAATTTCATGATTTTTTGTGGGGTAATCGACCGCAGTTATTGTAGTCACTTGAAATCTATCAGTTTAAAAAAATCTGTGTTGTTTTTTTGTGATGAGTAGAAGAAAATGGTTTTTCTCAACTCATACATTTCAACAATACTAACAGCGGTCGTTGACGTCCCAAAAAAAAAACAATAAAATCTTTTATTTTATCGTGTTAATATATCGGGTAATACACATCGCGTCTGCGAAGTTTAGCTAGCCAGTTTAAAATAACCCTGTATAATGAAATTAAATTAGACAAATAGGTACGTATAACGCTATGCAAAAAGAAGCTGTAAAGAAACGCCAGGGTCCTATAAGATCTTCTGTATTTTAATACAGAAAAGAGGACGCCTATTTTCAGCACCGCAGAGAATCGCAATAATTCATGGTCACGACGATTTACTTAGCTCTAATAAAAAAACTTTTTGCCACCGACTTCCGAAATTAAAAAGAAAAAAATTTAGAACAGTTTAACAAAAAAAAAACACTACAAAGTAAAAAATAACTTTAATTTTGGAAGTCGGTTGTTTTTTATTTTTGGAATTAAATTAATACGTATTATCGAAGCTAACTCAAAAACTATAAAAGCAAAATTAATAAAATTTATATGGAAACACCGCGCGAGCTACTTCTACTAAATGAAAAAGAATTTACCAAATCGGTTTACAATTGAATTCTTACAGACGAACATTATTAATATAACTTCCTCCTTTTTTGAAGTCAATTAAAAAGAAAGACCTGTCGGGAATTGACAGGCACGCAGTTATCTGACAGTCCTTCAAAACCTATAACGTTTTGTCAACACCAACACTGATCCCAAAACTAAACTCGAAGACAAACTAAAACCATTTCTTACTCTAAGAGAAACTTATCGCTATAAAGATATTAAATGTGTCCGATGTCTATTTCTTTTGTGAGACGAAAACAATTTGGTCTCGCATTACTTTTGTTGCGGACATGTCATTTGTTAAGATATAACGTTGACGGTGCGAGAGTGGTGTGACATGAGTCTTGCGGTGTCTCAACGACCATATAGCCCTGGGCTATATGGTCGTTGCGGTGTCTTTAATATTTGTCTGCACTGTTTTGGAGTGATGTTATTGGGTGAGTTGCATTGTACAACACAATAAAGAGACTAGAGAGAATAGCATCACCAAGTTAGACGATAATTTATTTATTAAAACTTTATGCACAAGTAAAAAATACTGTAAGTACAAAGGCGCACCTAATAATTCATCATCATCTGCTTAGCCTTTTCCCAACTATGTTGGGGTCGGCTTCCAGTCTAACCGGATGCAGCTGAATACCAGTATTTTACATGGAGCGACTGCCTATCTGACCTCCACAACCCAGTTACCCAGTGACAGGGTAATACGATACCCCTTGGTAAGACTGGTTGTCAGACTTTCGGGCTTCTGACGACCCGTAACGACTGTCAAAGATCCACGAATGACAGCCGGGACCAACGGCTTAACGTGCTTTCCGAGGCACGGAGGAGTCTCGGTATGTAAAGAATGGTCACCCATCCACTGAACAATCCCGGCAAGCGTAGCTTAACCTGATGGATCGACCCGTGCGGCTGTTATTACTTAGCCACGAGCTCCTAATAATTAAGTATCTAAAAAAAGTATAGTGTCAAGACATCTTTTGGGTTTAATATGTTTTGTGTATTTTGTAAGCAACGTGTGAATTTTGTTGCAGTTGCTGATGTACTTTGTGTAGCAGATACTGTTTGGTGAACAAGTTGCGCCATAACTCATTCTTATATTCTTATAAGTATACGCAAATTATTTCATTACTTAGTTTTTTCTTTTCCCTTTTGTCAATTAATATAGTCATAGTACATATTTTTAGCCTTAATTTCATGTGAGTAATGTGTCAACAATCGCATTGTACCTATTATTGATAGGTATACTTGTTTAAGTTTTTTCATTTGTTTTCTCTCGCTACTTTCTAGTTACCTAGCTTTATCAATGCCGTGAAACTCCATTATTGGCTAAGTGATAATTGTCATCATCTTGCTATCATTGAACAGTGTATACAGACTGTAGGATGCTGTAACTTTGATGCAACTGCTTTGAGCTGTTCATTGATAGTGTGGTGAACATTCATAACTCATGTAATTAGTTATAAGCTGTTGAGTTTCCTAATAAATAAATAAATAAATACTTGTAATTTTTGTCAAAATGGTATGAAATAAATCAGATAGATTCATAATAAATTCGATGTCGATCACTGTATTCGCGCTAATTTCCTAGCGTTTCTGTTCAAGAGGAAACTTCGTCATAAATAATATAAAAAAAGCAATAAAGTTTTTTATTTATTTAATATTTACAAAACTGTTGTGTAATCTAATATTTTTCTCTTTTTGCAAGAAGAAGTCCTTAGTGAGGGTGTCTTCTAGGTTTGAAGGATGATTTGATTTGTAAGAAAATCACATTGCATTGGATATCGCACGATTCCGCATCTACTCAATATACACAGAGTTCACCTGACCCCAACAAAAAACTTCAAGTTCGCCTCCCCTAAAACACCTTCTTTTTATTATTCACACCAAACTCACTCGCGAGGCATAAACCGAGGCCCGGGAGGACAATAAAAAGGTTTACGGCCTCTGTCCAATACGAGGCACAGTCGGAATTAGAGGCAAATTGATGTATTGTGTCTTCCAATGTAGGTAAATAAATTGGATGGAAAGCTACTCGTAATTTAGACGGGATGACTAAGAATTTTTGTGCTTTTGGTAGTTTCAGTGTTGATAAGAAATGTATTTTAAGTGATAACTTCTATATGCGCGTAGGTACGAACTGAAGGTACGATGTTTGCTAATGTTAAAATAAGATGGTGCAACCCACCCTAAGAATCACAGTCAACAGTCAGTGTTTATTTATACACTTCTGGACACATCTATTGGCCCACCTTAGAGTTTAGGTTTCGATGGCCCCTACCGAAATATGATTGCTAGATTGAACAAAAACTGTTGATGCAGTTTTAAACCTGATACATTTTACCATCTTTTTCGATCGTATTGTTTTAAATTTGAATTCAGAATACCATACGAAATGGAGCTACGCCTAACAAGTCGGATATGCGCCTTGTTAAAGGCAATTGATTTTTGAATAAAAAACATGTTTTATCAAATAAAGGTTTAATTTAATAACGCGTGTTGCCTCCATGGGCATCTACCACAGCTCTCATACGATTAGGCATAGAGTTTATCAACCGCTCTATGAAATTTTGAGGGATCATCTCCCATTCCTCTTCTATGGCAGTTTTCAACTCCTGCATCGTCTGGGCAACTGGCTGACGAGCCCTAACACGTCTTTTTAGCTCGTCCCACATGTGCTCAATGGGGTTCATGTCTGGGCTTCTGGCTGGCCAGTCCATAACTGTGATGTTCACATCCCGAAGATATTCCCTGACGATGCCGGCCGCATGGGCTCTTGCATTATCATGCATAAAAAGGAAATTTGGGCCCACATAGTCCGCGTATGGTATCACGTGAGGTTCTAAGCACTCACGAATGTACCTTTCAGCATTTAATTTTGGCAGCCGTGGTCCTGTAACAACCTCAAGTTGAGTTTTGCCGCTCGCGGATATACCGCCCCAGACAGTCCATGAGCCACCGCCATAAGCAACCCTCTCTTCAAAGCAGCATTGTGCGAAACGCTCTCCCTTACGTCGGTAGACCTTCTTCCTTCCATCATTGCCATGTAACACAATTTTAGACTCATCAGAAAAGAGTACACGGCTCCAATCTTGCTGTGTCCAATTTAAATGACTGCGTGCGAAATGAAGGCGCGATGTTCGGTGGGCTCGCGTTAGTTTGGGGCGATTAGCTGGCTTGTGTGGTACCATATCGCGTTCTTTTAACCTTCTCCGAACAGTTCGAGCGCTCACAGATACTCCGTGGAAGTCGCGAAGTTGGCTTTGTATCTCAATGGAGGTAAGGTGACGATTTCTCAAGCTGGTCGTCACGATGAATCGATCCTGCCTTTCAGTTGTGACCCGAGATCGTGGCCTTCCTTGGCGACGAACAAAGCCGCCAGTCTCTAGGTACCTCCGATAAACATTTCGGACCGCAGATCGACTTAAATTAAGTTGAGCACACACGTTTCTTTGGCTGTGTCCGGCCTGAATTATTGCCACACCTTGGGCGGCGACTTCAGGTGAAGTATCCATAGATTATTGATAGAACCTCACCTTAATGTTAAGAATAAGTAATGTTTGTTGCAAAACCAAAGATATCAATCACTTTTTCAAGAATTAAATCCAAGTAAACCAATAAAACCAAGTTTTCTTAGTATTCGATTGTTTGATATCAACAAACAGGCTCCAAATTGTCTTTTGTTTCTTTAAATTCTGTGTTCGAAATTCAAAAAAAGACTATTGAATGAAATTGTGAATGTGCCAGGTTCAAAACTGCATAAAAACTTTTTGCTCGACCTAATATAAAATTTTAGCTAGGACCAAACGAAACTGAAAATACAAGGTGGGCCAAAAGATGTGTCCAGAAGTGTATAATGGTAATACACACATCAACACGGTCTAGGGATATTTCATACTCAATTAAATAACTCGAAAAGTACTGGCCGCATTGGAATCTTTTATACACCGATTTGTTTGTAATTTATCTCAGACTAATTCCAAATTCAAATTTTTGAAAATTCTTTTGTTTCGGTGGCATAAAAATGTCTTGATGTGTAGGAGAGGGAAATTTGTGCGAAATTTAGAAAACAATACGAATTACGAGTTTAGTTACAGTTTTTTTTTCATTTTTAAACGAAAGATAAAGTTAAAATTGAGGTATTGTAGCCATGCAACGCCGAAATTTGACGAGGGCGGAGATGTTACGAGCTGTGGGAATGCTGGAAGCTGGGTCTGTTCAGCGTAATGTTGCTGAGGCCATAGGGACCCACCAAAATGTAATTTCAAGATTGTGGACACGCTATCGTGCCACAGGTGAAGTAGCGGAGAGGCACCGAGGGCCAAGTCACATCACTACCCCCAGACAAGACCGATTTTTGCAAATTACTGCGTGAGCTCAACCAAATGCATCGGCGACTCAATTGGTCCAAAGGCTGCGAGTGGAACACCAAGTGCTTGTGAGTGACCAATCTGTAAGAAGGCGACTACATGAAAGCAATCTACGCTCTCGTAGACCACTCCGGGTCCCACCTTTACGGAGAGGCAATCGTGGACGACGATTAGAATGGGTTCGGAACCACGTGGACTGGGGCCGTGAGCAATGGTCGAATGTGCTGTTCACGGATGAATCCAGGTTCAGCTTCCATCCAGATTCACGAAGGACGCGTGTTTGGCGAGTTTCTGGACGATGGAGCCGTCTCCAGAGCCCTCAGGAAGTTCACCCATACCAAGGAGGAACAATTATGGTTTGGGCAGGAATTCGTCTTGGAGGATGGACGGATCTCGTTTGGGTGCGGGGCAATATGACGGCAGAACGATACGTCCAACAGGTGCTAGGGCCCGTAATCTTGCCCCACAGAATACAAATGGGGCAAGATTTCCTGCTCATGCACGACAATGCCCGGGCACACACGGCGAGAACGGTAGCAGCTTGGTTACATACACACAATGTTAGGGCCTTAGACTGGCCTGCTCAACCGCCAGATCTAAATCCCATTGAGCATGCGTGGGATATGCTGCAAAGAAGAGCTCTGAAGGAAGTTCCTGAAAATCTGGCTACAGAAGATCAACTTTTTGCGCACCTCAGAAGGACATGGGACAATATTCCGCAGCAAGACATTGACAACCTTGTTCTGAGCATGCCGAATCGTTGCCGATGTGTTATGAGCATCATGGGCGCTTTCTCAGACTACTAATTTCAAGTTTATAAACACAAATTAAATGATTTTTCTATTTTTTTCAGTTTTTACTCACAAATTAAAAGTTAATTCATATACGGTTTCCGTCTATGCTTCATTTTTTTTCCATAAAATCCTGTAATTTTAATCTAAGTACCTTAATCATTATTAAAAAATGGTAGAATATTAAATAACGTATCTTTTAAATATATATTTATATGACATATATAGACATGTCATATAAATAATTAACACATTGACAGTAATTCGCTTTTTTAAAAATATCTCTAGACCGTGTTGATGTGTGTATTATAAAAGTCACTTAAACTTAACACAATGTTAATTAAATTCCCTTTGTTAACGTTATCAATTCAAACCGACTTTCAACAAGTGCCAATATTTCTTAATCAAGGCATTTTAAAGGTCCTGTTAGGGTCAGTGCAGACTGAGCACAAATTACTCGAGCGTCAACTTTGCTTCAAAATTTGAGTTTTTTTAAATCCTTTATTAAAATAAAATTAACAGTTGCTTAATAATTCAATACTATCTATCTAAACTAATAAGCAATTTTAATCTAAATTGATTATTTACATGATGATTGTTTTAAAACTTAAATAAAATACTGTCGATTTGCACTTTACACACGTTTGTTCCAATTTCTTTCTTGATATAATAATAGAAACCTTTTTTCATGTGTTATTAATATTCAAACTCAAACCATTTCTTTCAAATAAACTATTTACAGGCACTTTTGAATTGTCAATGGGTCGGTCAGTCAGAAAGTTGAAGCTAGTTGCCCATTCCAAAGCGTAGTAGATCCCTATGGAGAAGAACGGGCAAGAAACTCCACGGACACTCTTTTATCATAATATTTTTACAAAATATTGGTTACATCGTTCAAGTTGAAAATATACATGTGAGAACAATGTAGAAAGACGTGCACGTTAAAAAGCGTCCGTAATAAAAAGATAAAAACTAAAACAACTAAATTAAATATTATAATTAAAAATAAGCCATGGCAGCTAAGAGACGACCAGTCCCAACTGACTGCGCCCGTTAACGAACATGACGCATGGATCAGCACCAATTAGCTCAACCATTTTGGAGGGACCTTTAATGATCCAACACACACGCCACCACCAGCGAGACATTTGAGTGAGCATGACATAGTCTCAACCGCCAGGGCACACTCAAGTCAGTGAAAGACGTACCCAGTAATAGGTAGCTTAATAGTACTCGTAGCTACATAGTGCTCACACATGTGATATTATTATATATACTCGTACGTGCGTGAAATCTTGAGAGATTTACGCGAGCACGCTAAAAGACTATATCCATAGGGATCATTTATTGCACGCTATTTTTATTTTAAATCTGTTTTAGTTATGATTTAAGGAGTTACGTGAACAAGAGTTAGGGCCTAATTCACGATGTCCGAATAACCACTATTCACCGAATAAATTCAAAAATGGAACAGAATTTGTATGAAATGATCTGCCAAGTAAGTTAATAGGAACTTAATCATAGGTGGTGAGACAGGCCTTTCACGTTGCAAATTACTTGACATCGAGCTACTCGCGCTGGTGATATATGCGGTGCGTAAGTTACTGGAGACAATAATATTTTAACGCGGTCATTTACATGCCTATAATTTGTGTATGTGCCTGTATTTGCGCATGTAACAGGCAGCTTTAGTTAATATTCAATAAATCAATAAAAAATATTGCTCGAGCATAAATTTTTCCTCAGTCTGCGCTGACCCTTAGAAGTCGTTGTGTCGAAATTAATCAAAGTTGTTTAAGGTTCAGCCAGACGTTAGAAACAGATGTTACCAAGTTTAAGACGGGTTAGGAAATGAAATTATTTTTAACTTCAAACTTTTAAACAATTTGTTGCGCTCCTTTGACTCTAGTTTCGGAAGTGGGTTCGAGTTTCGCTGGTTAGTCTATTTTTAACCGACAAAAAAAAGGAGGAGGTTCTCAATTCGACACGTGTTTTTTTTTTTTTTATGTAAGACAACGCATAACTTTTAACAGACTTTTATTCGAGAGGGTATACATCACAGTTGGTCCCATATAAAATTGATTAATTTTGGTTGAGGAGTTTTTGAGTTAGCTTCAATAATACGTATTTTTTCCCCACCATTATATGGATGATGTTTCAGTTTGTTTTGCAGGTAGTGGTATTAGACTTTGTGTGGGGTAGGTACACAACTAAAAAGTGAAAAATAAAAACTTTTTTACAAAAAAATACAACCGACTTCCAAAAACAACATTACAAAGTAAAAAATAACTTTAATTTCGGAAGTCAGTGGCAAAAAACGAAAATACATTTAACCGACACCGACTTCCGAAATTAAAGTTATTTTTCACTTTGTAGTGTTGTTTTTGGAAGTCGGTTGTATTTTTTTGTAAAAAAGTTTTTTATTGATTACTTATACTAACTTAGAAGTGACTACAAAATATTAGACCTAATACATAATAAACTCACCCCTTCTTCTCATGTGGGCAGGTAGAAACTACATAACGCCACCTGCTACGATCCTTACATACTCCTTTTGCCTCCTTCATACATCTGGTCTTACACGGACGTCGGTTGCGAGTACTACGCACCTGACCTTGCTGAAGAACATCACCAATAAGGTCACTATGTCTTCCTAGGGCGTCCCCCTCCCGGCCATTTACCTTTTAAATACCTTTTGTTAGTCGCCTATACCTAATATTAGAATAGAATAGAATATAATAGTTTTCCTTTTTTCCACAAATTACAGCTTAAAATTAAAATAGCTACAGATACAACTTCTCACCTAATTTCTGAAAGATATTAAATTAAATACTCTCCATACATTTTTTTCTTCCACAATGTGAACTTATGTGACTGGTTATCATACTCTGTGGAGCACAGGAAAGTAGAAAAGAAGAGAAGAGAAGGGAAGACAGCTTAAATTCAGAAAGTATTGAAAGCATTTCTAGCTGTTTTTGAACCAGCCCTTTTTCCAAAAAAAAAAAAAACTAAAAAAAAATCTAAAGTCAATCAATCTGCCTAGCCTTTTCCCAACTATGTTGGGGTCGCCTTCCAGTCTAACCGGATACAGCTGAATACCAGTATTTTACATGGAGCGACTGCCTATCTGACCTCCACAACCCATTAACTGGGTAATACGATACCCCTTGGTAAGACTGGTTGTCAGACTTTCGGGCTTCTGACGACCCGTAACGACTGTCAAAGATGTACGACTGACAGCCGGGACCAACGGCTTAACATGCTTTCCGAGGCACGGAGGAGTCTTGTTATGTAAAGATGGTCACCCATCCACGGACCGACCCTGGCAAGCGTGACTTAACCTGATGAATCGACCCGTGCGGCTAGTATTATTTAGCCACGAGCTCCTCTCTAAAAAAATCTAGTCATCCTATTCTAAATCGACTGACCTTTCAGCCAATTTAGAATAAGATGACTTTAGATTTATACTTTAGCACTTCCTAACAGCCTAAGTTACAATAGGCAGTCTTCAATAAGCCGACCCTTTACCTTCTCAAGGCCTGATTATTCAGAATCAGACGTCACTTATCTTGGCACATGGTAGCTACTCTGAATTCAAAATTAGGATAGGACTCAACACTTTATAGGTTCAGTATAGCAGGCCAATATTTCACAAAAAGCGACTAAAGGAAGGGTGTCATAAAAAAAAATCGGAACAATAACACAAGACAAGTACAGTCAGCAACATAAGTCGATTAACACTTGCAGTTTTGTAACTTTAAGCGAAATATTTAATTCAAATAGGAACAGAAGTACTTAAAATTTTAAGAACATCAACTCTTAACAGACAAACGAAAGAAAAGCAGTTTATCGAATCATTTTGTGTTAATTTAGATGATGTCAAAAAGTAGCAGTGCTAACCGACTTCTGTTGCTGACCGTACAACAAGTAAAACGATCATAGCTGCAAAAGTATAAACTGTACATAGCGCAGCTAACATTCCTTCTCCAGAAACATAATGGAATAAATGTTCCATACAAAAAGAGACTAATAGGTAATTTTAGTAAGTTAGATAAAAAAGTACAGGACAAAAAATTCTTTGGGATTCTTTCTTTCTTTTTCTTTTTCTTTCTTTCTTTCTTTTTTTCTTTCTTCCTTTTTTTCTTTCTTTCTTTCTTTTTCTTTTTTCATGTGAAATGTCAAGCTATTCTGAACCATGTGGGTTGCAACTAATATCACCACCATCATAACATGACGCTTGTAATCCCCGAAGCGTCAGGCAGAAGTGTATACCCACATTCTGCAAGTTATGTTTAAGTCCCAATGTAACAGGGGGCGAGCCTATTGCCATCAACCGGGCACAAATCCAGACTCCGGGCTGCTCTAATTCTAAAAAAATTATAACTTTCCTTAGCTTTTAATTAATGCGTTAATAAACATTATATAAGTTAACACTATTTACACTAGGTACTAAAGTAAATGACTAACTAACTAACTCTACAAATAAATACAAAACAAAAGGACACTTAGGCGTCGAAGTACTCGTCCGCATCAATTTCCCAGTCATCTGCGTAGTTTTTTCCCAACTATGTTGGGGTCGGTTTCCAGTCTAACCAGATGCAGCTGAATACTAGTATTTTACATGGAGCGACTGCCTATCTGACCTCCACAATGATACGATACCCCTTGGTAGGTCTGGTTGTCAGTCCTTCAGGCTTCTGAAAACACATAACAACTGTCAAAGATCCACGAATGACAGCCGGGACCAACGGCTTAACGTGCTTTCCGAGGCACGGAGGAGTCTCGGTATGTAAAGATGGTCACCCATCCATGGACCAACCTGATACCTGATCGATCGACCGGTGCGGTAGTTATTACTTAGCTACCTACCCAGTAAAAACGTAAAAGGTTTGAAGAGAGCCTTGAAAACCACCTTTCATCAGTTATTGTGATCAAGCTAGTAAGAAGTAGCGCACAAACTCCTTTAGTCGACGTGCACACGGACGTAAAAATATCGCGGCGTTTTTTTTTGAGCACTGGATTTTCAACTCTCTGCTGAGCACCGAGAGTTGAAAATCCAACAGTGTGTTTTTTCGACGCGCTAAAATGCACTCTGTTATTGTTAAGTTGGATTCTCAACGCTCGGCTCAACAGCGACAGTTGAAAATCCAGTGCGCGATAAAATCCCGCTGCGACATTTTTACGTCCGTGCGAACGCCGGCTTATACTCACCTTTAGCGTTATCTTATTTGAAGTCTACACAGACAGTTTAGAAAAGAATTCTTTTAAGACGCAGATATATGCCAATGGCCTTGAGTGGTTAACTTGCGAGTCCTATGCCGAGCTCACGCAACGCGTCGTACGTCCAACCAGTTATAGGACTCAAGGAGCGCTGTCCCAAATTAGACGCTTTGTCTTTGAATTTATTACACATAAAAAAATAATGTATATTTTATATTTTTAAACACATAAACTAAAAAATAAATAATTAAATTATAATTCTTCTTTCTTTTTTTCTTTCTTCTTCTTTCTTTCTTTTATTATCTTTCTTTCTTTGTTTTGTTTTCTTTTTTTTTATGGTGGTAATTCTCAGTTTTTTATTCGTGTTAGACATAACTTTACAAATTATTTACACTTTAATTATAAACATAATCTAAAATATTCACAAAAGTGATCTAATTAAAAAAAATGGGTATATTTCTTCCAAATCATTAACTCTACTCGCTTCTAGACGTGATGAAAGATGATGTCTAGTTTATAATCATTGAAAGTCGGTTATCGTCACCTTAAAGCCCACGTCCAACAAAATTCAAAAAGCACATCCATTCAACCACAAAAATACATTTACCGCGCTTCAACAAACAATATCAATATGAATACAAGATTACTCGGAGCGAACTTTCTAGAACTTTTACAAGATATCTATAAAGTTGCTAGTTCTGATACAGTTCGCACTTCGCATCTATCTTGTTGTTTCATGAGCTCCTAGTACCGAGACCAAGTTTCTCTTCGTAATATAGGAATCTGAATGAGTTCAGCCAGGAAATAGGTTAGTTGGAAGTTCGTCACGGTATTTTGTTTGTGTAATGGAGGGTGTTTTGATGTCTTAATGGGATGGAACCTCCATCCACCATCATACAGATGACTTTTTTGCATCTTTTACATTTTACACTCAAGTGTCTAAAGAGACCCATTTGGCTCTTATATCAAAACTGCTAAAGAGCAGTTTTGATATAAGAGCCAAATGGGTCAAATATGGCTAGCAATTAGTCGACAAACTAGACAATGGTACCGATTTCCTTGTTCAATAACTAAACTAAAATTAGAGAATCGCTATCTTTTACTAACAGGCAGCGCGAGAATAGAACGGCTATAGCTATGAATTAAGTTACAGATGTCATACTAGTTTGCGCCTTGCGCTATCCGTGTTTTTAGTTTAGTCGATATATTTTCACGTGTCGTCTAAACTTGTATGAAAATATTAGTTCAACTAAATTTGACAGCTCTAATCTACATCCGTCTCTTTCTTGTTATGTTAGAGAGAACAAATAAGCAATAGCCAAAATAAGATTACTTTGTGTAGGTACAACAGAATCGGCACCACTGTTTGACATAATATGTGAAACATCGCACCTGTATTTCACGAAGGGATTGGCAGAGATTTATAGTAGATTGACATTTATTTCGAAAATAGTGAAGTGTTCCATGTAATAGGAGGTAAACCATTAACCAAACACAAATTAAAACTCCGGGCTGTTACTGAGAAATTTCTATTGGATGTTTAATACTGATCGCTATTGATTTAATTTTAATTAGATGTGTTTCGTGACAGTGCAAAGGAGGAAGCGCCGTTCGCGAACGAACAAGAACCGCTGCGGCAAAGCTCCTACGAAGCCCGAAGTGAGCTTGCTTGCCACAAAGCCGAACACACCGGTGTACATCTCCCACCTACAATACACCACTAAGGCGTAGGACATCGTGGAGTACGTGCGCCAGAAAACAAGATACCTACACGCCGAGGGTGCAGTTACTGGAGTCGCACCGCAACGTCATCTTCTAAGCGTTCGTGGTGCGAGCACCGAATTGATATCTATCCGTCGTCATGGAAGAAGACTTTTGGTTGCAGAACGTGGTGTTCCGTCGCTTCCGCGGACTTAGTACTACAGGACACACAAGGACAAGCTACTGAAGTGAAGTGCTTATAACATAGTTTTAAGCTAGATTTATTAGAACTATTTTGCATTAAAACAAAACAGTTAGGTATTACGATTATTATGAAAAACATACCTAACATTTGATTAATGAAGAAACTGTCTTAAATTTTGCCTTAAACACTAAATAGTAAGAATATACGTACCTACATTTTCTCTTTGTTACCTTTGCCTTTTCACCACGGAAGAAAATCGCTGTGAATTATGATTTCAGCTAGCTGGAACTGTCACTGTCATTCATAGAAGTCTTAAAAATTCAACAGCAAACACATTGCTCAAATGTTATAAGTTAGTTTGTAAAGTATGTGCATATGGCATATACATTTATTTAGGGCATATTGCCAGTCCTTTTATACGTGTAGTCTGTGGACTAGCTACACGCAGCGAACCGTCGGTGCCTTGCGGGTCCAATATAACAATGCTTTCAGGTTGCTGATGGGATTGCCTCGCTGCTGCAGTGCATCAGCGATGTTTGCTGAGGCTCAAGTGGACGGCTTTCACGCCATTATACGTAAGAGAGCAGCATCGCTGATGCGAAGGGTTGGGGGCGGTCCCAACAGCTACCTGAGGGTAATTGCAGACTACATCCATAGTCCTATGTGGAGGCATTGGATTGGTCTGCACATATTGTAGGCTGACTGGCGTTTTTTCTATTTGTTGTATGTGTGAATTACTAACATAGCTTTAAGTCATTTTGATGTACTACTAACACTCTATGGACCAAAAGTCTGAATTAAATGTTTTGAATTTGAATTTGAATATGGGCCACTGTAGCCTGAAAATAAATGTTTTATTGTATTTCCTTGGTATTAAATACTAGCTTTTGCCAGTGACTTCGCCCGCGTGGATGTCGGAAAATATCCCACGGGAATTCCTTGTCTACATTATAAAGGGAACCTCTGTGCAAAATTTCAGCTTTCTGGGTCCAAGGGTTTGGGCTGGGCGTTGATGAGTTAGTCAATCAGTCAGTCAGTCTTTCTCTTTTTATATAAATAGATAGATAGATTTCAATTTAAATACATATTTTGTACACAGGCACTCAACCACAAAGACTAGCAATAAATAATTTGTCAAAGTAAAAGCAAAAACTGTTTGAAATAAAATTGGTTAGTTATTTTATGACACTAACTGCGATTCGATACCAATTCATTTCGCTCCAATTCTCGATTCCAATGAATCAAATAATAGAGACTTCATATTTTATTTGCTAGCTACAGATAATTCATGTTAGGACTTTTTTCTCTCGCAAAAATAGTATTTTCGTGGTAGAATATTATCAAGTTTTTAACACTCTTTTATTTAGCTTCACCTGTCTGTGTGTATGTCATGTATGTTTGTATGTAACGGAATCTTTGAACTCGATTTTTACCCATTTTAATCTCCAAACGGCTGGTTGACACTTCCCGTGACCCAAGGGCTGGCTTTTACCTTGGCCAGCGGCTTAGCATTGCCATACAACGTGGCAATGCCGCCAGTCTCTTGGGTACTTTACCAGTCGACATCGATGCGGAGGAATTTTTCGACGCCATATTTTAGTTTTTTAATAGTTTTAGTTATGTTAGTATATAATTTTGTTATTTTTAGGTTATGTTTACAGTTAAATGTAAATGATGTGTATACTATTTAGTAAAAGCCCGACTTTAAATGGTCAGATTAATTCGAAATTTTGCACACAACTGGGCCCGATGACAATACAATAATTTAAAAATTTTGTCCCGTTATCCTGATCAGGGATCATCAGGATTAACGATTTAGCTCTAAAAAATTTAAAAATAAATTATAGTTTAAAAAACACGCTTTAATACCATTAAACTGAACTAAAAAGAAAAAAAAAATTCAATATAAGAATAAAGTGATTAACGAAAAAATTAATGTCATTGTAAAAAAAGTGTGGGGTGCTTTGTACGACATAAAGAATTTGAATATAAATTTGAAAATAAGACAATAAAGAATTTGAATTTGAAATTTGAATTTGACATTCTTACACCATCTCTGTAATTCGAAAGCACCCCACGATTTTTTTATAATGACATTAATTTTCTCGTTAATCACTTTATTCTTATATTGAAAATTTTTTTTTTTATGTATTAATTCAGTTTAATGGTATTAAAGCGTGTTTTTTAGTTTTTTAAACTATAATTTATTTAGAGCGAAGTTTTGGGACGAAGTTCACTAACGCGGCTTGCGCTAGGAGTTGAGTGGTAGAAATCGTCACGTAACGAAAAAGCTTTTTGCCCCCTTCATGCCATTTACTCTCTCTATCTGTCTCTTTCGAGAAAGTGTGAATTTGGTAAAATGAAAATCCAAGAGAGTGGCTGCGAATTTTTTTTTTTTTTATCATGGGTGTCGTTTTCATAGTTTTCAAGGGTGCTTAAGTCGACAGTGAGGTCAAAATGTAAATTCAAGATGGCGGCTGTAAACATTTTGTTAAAGTTTTAAGTCATACGTGAGAAGAAACTTTGTTCCTGTCCCCCTACCGTACACATTTATTTTCCATACAAAAGGCGACTTTAAAAATTACAATCTTGGTGAAATGCCATCACATGAATTCACATCACAAATCTTCTGCCACGCTTGTATTGCCTGACGAGGCAATCCTGGCCTAGGACGAACTCGCGGATTAACCATCACGTTAATTCGAACGATTTAAAACAAATTAAAATGTTCTTGTTTGGCAAATGATATTTACTTAGTTTCAAGATTTTATCTTACGTACTGGTATACAACAACAACAACAACAACATGCCGCTGCAATCTCAACACTAACTTGACACGCATATACAGTTCCGCGTTTTCGTTTTATTTTTAAAGATATTTTAATTTCATTAAACGTAATTATTTATTGATTTATTTACAGTTTTCTAAAATAACATCTTGGAGCAACCTGTAGCGCAGATATGAAATTAAAACGAAAGAGAAAAAAAGAGGACGCCACTCGAGTTTTTTTCTGGGGGTTTTGCAAAAAAATTTATTCATGAAGCTACTTCACACAGTTAAGAAGAAGAAGAAAGAAAGAAAATACGTTTATTTGCGGTAAGCATGACGCAAAGGACAACAAAATAAAATAGACAAAGTAAAAAGCAAGTTTTGGGGAAAATATGCGTCACATCTACGCAAAACGGCTACCGCTCAGCATAATGCCGCGACTCCATGCGAAACGGAGCCCCAGCGCTGGTTTTCAGCGATAGCCGGCGTTGACGCGATGACGTCGACCGGTGCAGCATGTGATAAATAATATACAATTAAAAAATAAGTAAAATATAAAGTTAATTCTATAGGTATAGATAAAATATACAGAAAAAGACAATATTCCCGCATTCCGCTCCGCGACAGCACCGACTCCCACGCCGCAGAAAGCGTTATCTGTGCGCGCAGCTGTTAGCGGCCGGAAACAGCTGGGTCAGTATAATACAAACGATGAACAAAAAAAAAAGTTGTCGGTCAACAACCTCTTACCAGCTGACATAGAATAATAGCTTCATGAATTTGCTTCATTTGCATCGACGGATCCTAATTTTGGTTATTATTTTAGTATTTACTTCGTTTGAAATTATTATTTTTTTTCAATTTATGAATTATTTTATCTTATTATAATGTTTATGATATGACCACTAGGCCTACCTGTGTCTTTAATTAATGTCGCTATAGCGGCCGCACGTTGTATACTGAGATTCGAAGTGCGTCGTTTCGGCCATTTTTAATGAAGTTAAACTACTTTAACACTGTGTACTGTACTGTAATACTGTGCTACAAGTGTTCCATAAAATAATTATGGACTAATTGGTCCAATTACTGGCACTTGTCACCAATCAAAGCGGGCGGAGTAATAAATGAATGCGTTTCAATGGGTTTCAATTAAACTCGAATATTAATTAATAATTCTATTATTTTGGGGTGTTCAATTAATTATAAGGGATTTAACTTTGATTTTCGGTGGTTGTTTATGGATTGGTTTGATTGTATTTAAAGGTTGTGTCTTTTCATACTGACTTATTTACTATCATCATCTGCTTAGCCTTTTCCCAACTATGTTGGGGTCGGCTTCTAGTCTAATCGGATGCAGCTGAATACGAGTATTTTACATGGAGCGACTACGTATCTAACCTCTACAACCCAGTTACTGGGTAATACGATACCCCTTGGTAAGACTGGTTGTCAGACTTTCAAGCTTCTAACGACCCGTAATGACTGTCAAAGATCCACGAATGTCAGTCGGGACCAACGACTTAACGTGCTTTACGAGGCACGGAGGGGTCTCGGTATGTAAAGCTAACTCAAAAACTACCCAAGCAAAGTTAATAAATTTTATATGGGACCAACTTTGAGGTATACCCTCTCGAATAAAATAAAAAAAAATCAAATCGGACGACTCTGTAAAAAGTTATGCGTGGCCATACATAAAAAAAAAAAAAAATATATACGTGTCGAATTGAGATCCTCCTCCATTTTTTCGTCGGTTAAATTAATGATCCTCTAAAACCATTTTGACCTTCTAATTATGCACTCTTTTTAATAAAGTCAGTCGCAGTAACTAAGCTAGAATAGAATAGAATAGAATAGAATACTCTTTATTATGCGCACCATTTAAATTACAGGTTACAATGTTACAATGTTGAAATTTTACATAAAGTGACACGATGGGCGGTGTTATCGCTGAAAGCGATCTTTTACAGACAACCTTTGGATGGAGTATGGGGCAAGGAGAGACAATTCTGTAGGTAGTCCGTGATGTACCATATACATATACAACATATACATACATTAATAAATTTATATATATACATATACTTATACAATAATAAACATGAAACAAGAGCAACTATACATGTAATAATGACGTTTAAAGAGAGAGGAAGTGTTTTTTTACCAGAATTTTAAAAGTGGCCAAAGTTTGAGCTCGCCTTATCAACACGAGCAAGGCATTCCATAATCGTACTGCTTGAACTGTAAAAGACTTGTCATAAAAGCTGGTGGAATGCATCGGCATCTCAAGTCTTAAGTTTTCCGATGACCTCAGATAATTATCTATTATATGTGTCATGAAGGAACTTGAAACGCTCTCGAATACCCCGATCAAAGTGGTTAGTTTAAGTTAGAACTGTGAGCAACCACGCGCGACCTGAATTGGTCGCAGTAATATTTTTATGAAAGCTAAGTGGGAATTATTTCAGGTTCTATTGCATACAAGCCATAGGTTTTATCATTTAAATCTTTCTTACGGCACTCGATTACCACGGCAGCTACGATATTATAGCTAGGGACACAGCTACCAAGTATTCATTCAAGTGGATTTAAATTTTAATATCATAAAAAATTTGCCGCTAATTAGTCGAAATTTACCGCCAAATATCAGAATTTGTCGGTCACTGGTTCAAAAGTTATAAGGGTTCATAGGTGCCCGATCTGAAGAGCATCTCCCCAGCTTGCCACATTTATATCTCAAAAACTAGGCCACTAGCGAAGATCTGTTTTCTACCAAATTTTGTCGCTAATTAATGCAACTTTTCGCCAAATCACACTATTTAGTCGGGCCTTAGTATAGTCAAAGATTTTATCGCAAACTCTTCGATCTAGCTCTTGAACTAGATGCTAAAAGTACTAGATGCTTTTGGATCCTAGGACAGAACAGGCTACTTTTTGTCGAAATACCACACAGGAGAAGCCGCGGGCGGAAGCTAGTTTCCCATAATGTTGGAGTGTTCAAAGTATCCATACACTTTCGTGACCACCAACTGGGCCCAACTCATCTAACACAATATTAAAAAAAAAAAATATTTTTACTTTTTTAATCGACTCAAAAAAAGAAATGGAAAAATATTTAACAAATATGAGCACAAACCGAATAAACTTTAATAAAATACCTACACTAATCCAACTTTATAAAACGCATTCTTAATTTGCATTCAAAACTAATCATGAAATACAAAATTTAAAATGAAGCTGGATTACTCTTGCATAGCACCGGGCGCTTGTTTAACCACCAATCACAACACGCCATGACGCAGACGTCATTACACGGTGGTTGGTATTATGCAAATTAGTAATGGAAATATTATCACGGCCAGTTTAATTCGCATGCCAATAATTTTATTTCCAGTCCTTGATTGCATGATAATTAGGATAATATTGGTTAGCTCAGAGTTATTTTAAACCCGGCTTTATTACGTGTATTTCATATTTGAACCGGAATATTTCATAGAATTATTTTATTTGGAACCATAGAGTGGTATAATATTGGTTAGCCTAGAGTTATTTTACAACCGGCTTTATTTCATATTTGAAACGGATTTTTTCATGGAATTATTTTATTTGGAACCTTAAAAGTAGGCGAGAATACAGTTAAACCCTGCCTGCCAAAAGATTCACCGGCGAAGCTGGATTTGAAAGAACCTGGCGGTGACGTCGTTCAAAGAGCCCACCCAAATACAGGGTTATTGGTAAAACACCAGCAACCTCTTAACGGGTCATTGTAGTCATCATTATGAACAACTTTTACTATGGGACTAACAATTTTTTTTTTTTTTGTGGATGGGGAATCATCAAATGACTTCTCCCGCTCTGGGCGGAGCTAGGGCGTGTCAGACTTTTACTGACTAAAACCCACCCGTGTTCCTTCAGTTGCCTGTGCCAGGGCCACGGTATCTCTTTTGAACAACTCGTGACCCCGGCGGCATAGGAGCAAACCTAAAATCACGAAAAAAATATCAGCTATTCAATACATTTATCTACATCATAGATATAAGATATTTCTATGATCTCCTTACATCAAACTCATAGATATATCGAACTCATCAAAATGTATGGAGCAGCTGAATTAAGGGTTCCGTAGCCAAATGGCAAAAACGGAACCCTTATGGATTCGTCATGTCTGTCTGTCTATCCGTCCGTATGTCACAGCCACTTTTTTCCGTAACTATTAGAACTATACTGTTGAAACTTGGTAAGTAGATGTATTTCACACAAAAATATAAAAAAAAAACAATAAATTTTGAGGGTTCCCCATACTTAGAATTGAAACTTAATTTTTTTTTTTCATCAAACCCATACGTGTGGGGTATGGATAGGTCTTCAAAAATGATATTGAGGTTTCTACTATAATTTTTTTCTAAACTGAATAGTTTGCGCGAGAGACACTTCGAAAGTAGTAAAATGTGTCCCCCCCCTGTAACTTCTAAAATAAGAGAACGATAAAACTAAAAAAAAAATATATGATGTACATTACCAAGTAAACTTCCACCGAAAATTGGTTTGAACGAGATCTAGTAAGTAGTTTTTTTTTTAATACGTCATAAATCGGTCTATTATTAAAACATCGATCAAAGTTACAACGAACTACAAGAACTTTTATATTATGTTACTTGCTGCTGCTACGGAACCCTTCATGGGCGAGTCCGACTCGCACTTGGCCGCTTTTTTTTTTCGTGATTTCGGTTTTGTCTCTTAGTAAAAGTTATTCATAATGATGAGTACAATGAGCCCTTAACTGATGCGATGTAAATTATGTACTAATTTATGAACCCAAAACCCCAGGGGCAGGAGGGGGGTTAGTTGCGAACCCCATAGGCTCACAACTACTGATGATAATTTTTTTCCATCGCATGATGTTTTTTTACGTTTATATATATATATGATATAAGCTTATATACCTATTATATAAAGGATTGTTCCTTATGTACACCCATGTGTACAGTCGACACGCAAAGAGCTAAGAAGTTGCAGGTGTTTTACCAATAACCCTGTATATCACCCGTCTCTACACTAGTCCATTGTTTACTATAGGATGCATACTCGTTAGGCTTTATAATCCTTATCCTTCTCCTAAGGTCATGTCTACTCCTTGTTATGCAATGATCCTCATGAATTCATGAGGCAACAGGGGCTAGTATGAATCTTTGGGTTCATTCGAATAATCGAGTCTGGTAAAACCACGCTGTGGTCGATGTATTTCATTAATTTAATTCATTCATTGAGCTGATGTTTGTTTTGGTTAATTATTGTTTGTGAGGTTTTGTTTTATAGGTAATACTAGCTGTTTGTGCCCGGCGTCGCCCGGGTGAATTTCATATCTCTACGTCTAGTGGTTTAGGCTGTGTGTGTTGGTTGTTTTCATACAAAAATACCATCCATATTTCAGACTTTTAAATCTAAATTGATACCGATGAAGCGTTGTAAGTTTTTATACGTGCTGGCACAAAGCAGTCAGACCTGCTACTTACCTTGTTTATATTTTATTTTTGGGTTCCGTACCCAAAAGGTGCAAACGGGATCCTATACTAAGGCTCCGTTGTCCGTCCGTCTGTCTGTCACCTTTGTCTTTATAGGTAGACAATAGAAATTTTCACAAAGTGTGTAGGTAATTACTATGACCGCTATAACAAAAAAAAATATAAAAATTTAAAAATTAATTATACAAGAAAACTTTTTTTTTCGGCGTTTTTTAAATATATGTTATACCTAATGTTAAATATTAACTTAACCTGATGGATCGACCCGTGCGGCTGTTATTGCTAAGTAATAACAGCCGCACAGGTCGATCCATCAGGTTAAGCTACGCTTGCCGGGGTTGGTCCGTGGATGAGTGACCATCTTTACAAACCAGAGTCCTCCGTGCCTCGGAAAGCACGTTAAGCCGTTGGTCCCGGCTGTCATTCGTGAATCTTTGACAGTCGTTACGGGTCGTCAGAAGCCCGAAAGTCTGACAACCAGTCTTACCAAGGGGTATCGTATTACCCAGTTAATGGGTTGTGGAGGTTAGATAGGCAGTCGCTCCATGTAAAATACCGGTATTCAGCTGCATCCGGTTAAACTGGAAACCGACCCCAACATAGTTGGGAAAAGGCTAGGCAGATTGACCTAATGTTAAATATTGTACCGTGGTAAGGAACCCTTCGTTTGAGAGTCCTACTTGCATCTTGCCGCTTTTTATACCACAAGAATAAAAACGAAAAACTTCTAGCTCGCATCGACGTTAGAGAAGAGCTACTCAAAGCAACTTTTATTTTAATATTTTGCGTAATATAAAGTTAAATAGAATCTGAGATATTTACTGTTCAGGTAAGAGTAACATCTGCTTCAACTTAACTTTTATTACTCAGCCGTGTTTTAATTTCTTAAAATTAATTCTGTTTAAACGAGAAAATACATCATGTCACATTTTTATCGTCCTCCTTGAAAGTCTAATCCATTTAGAAAATTACGCAAACGTCCCAATTTGTTCCAGACACTTTTAATTTTACTCAAAATAATAAAACGACTCACGGACCACGGTATATTCTTATTACGAATTTGTTATGCGTAGCGTAAAAATAATATAAGAAAACATTACGTATTATTTTATGCTAACGACTGCTATAAAGGCATATTCGGCATCTATTTTATGTTGAGCTCTGTGACTTTGAATTATTTTACCGCAAAGAGTTCAAGTTATTCGGTCGTTTAACATTCTCTGGGGGAACGCAGTACGATGCAGATTACAGGGAAATTTTGTCTTATTTGAATATAATAAAGCGTAAGATCGACGGTTTGTAAATATTCATACAATCAGAGTGTTTTATGTAAATTTACTTGTGTCACGACAACATTTTCAATATGGCCGACATTTGGTGCCAAAGCGGAGTATTATAAGGCTCGTTTGATAATAATTTGGATGTTTTGCTAAATCATTTTCTTTTCAATTTAATCGTTTACGTTATGGTGAATGGAATTCCAAGGAACGTTTAAGTTAAGTTGGGTTTCTAATTCATTTAATCGTTTATGAGGAGAGCCGCCATCTTTGATTGGGGTCGTTTTGATTATAAATTAGATGGTGTGCTTTTTGTGCATGATAACATTCATCTTGTGATACTATGATTTTAGGTGGAATAATTAGTCTCGTTTTGTTCCTCTACCCTAAGGAGGTAGGTACTGGTTTGTGGAGGTCAGATAGGCAAGGCCGTAGGCAGGGGGAGGGGACAGAATCTCAATCCAGAAATCACTGTCACACGCTTTATTTCTGATAATTCAATTTGTTTATATAATTTATGTTAAATTACAATACTTATTACGGCTATAGCTTATTTTAAAATTAAGTTGTTCTTTATAGTCTCTGGTCCAGAGCTCGACAACTCCGCATAGGGTGCTCCATGCTCTAATATAGAGAACTGATTTTTACTTCGCGTAGGTGTACTTTATAATATGCATTATAGTAGGTACGGTTAATACAATTAACTATTTTTATTGATTTTGATATTAAATTAAATGAATTCCAGCAACTTCCGCATTCTCTGAGCTAGTGCTAATATTATCGAGCTTGCTTCGCTCGCTCTCGCATCCTACATTCTAATATTACCGAGCTTGCTTCGCTCGCTCTCGCATCCTACATTCTAATATTATCGAGCTTGCTTCGCTCGCTCTCGCATCCTACATTCTAATATTACCGAGCTGGCTTCGCTCGCTCTCGCATCCTACATTCTAATATTACCGAGCTTGCTTCGCTCGCTCTCGCATTCTACATTCTAATATTATGGAGCTTGCTTCGCTCGCTCTCGCATCCTACATTCTAATATTATCGAGCTTGCTTCGCTCGCTCTCGCATCCTACATTCTAATATTATCGAGCTTGCTTCGCTCGCTCTCGCATCCTACATTCTATTAATTCTTAAACTTTTCTGCACAAGTCGATAAAGTACTTCTATTTCTCAAAGAAAACCTAAATTATTCGAATTGGGGTGCATCAAATTTCAAGCTTGCTTCACTCGCTCCGCTCGCTCTTCCTATATTCTCCATAGCGGCCCCATTATCCTAAACCTTAAAGGTGAAAAATGACCCTTTTTTTGTCATGATTGCATGATGTGGCGGGAAGAGACAGAAGGCTTTATTGAAATTGATAATAACTAAGCTCTTCGCCAATTTCTATTATTCTAAGATTCACAAAAAGAAAGGAAAAATATTTATTGTGACTCGCACAGAAAGATCACCAACTAAACTAGACATAATCATAAAAAAAAATAAAAAAAAAAAAAACAAAATTATATAAAAAACCAGAAAGTCCTGTACGAGGACAAAAGGCTACTTTCTTTGGATGATGCTGCAATATTTAAAAATAAGTGTCGCAGCACTTTAAAAATAGAAAAAAAAGAGCAAAAGAAAAAAAGAGGCGCAATCATTGTATTAGAGTGTTCACTTTTAGGAGCGCAAAATTATTAGATGTTCGATTAAATATATGCGTTATGTTAACACAGCATGTCCAGTACAGCAATGTTCAACCAATCAATCAAGCCAGCACTTTTGCATACTACCCACGAAAAGTTAACAGGCTCAAAACACGCCATCGTTATGGGTGTATTAATAACAATACTCGTAAATGTTTACTAGAAAATATAGCGTGAGGAAGGGATTTTGACGGCCGAACAGATTTTATAAGGAAAAAGGGACGTTAATAGCAGTTGGCTTTTTATGGAATTTTGGTGTTTGTAATAATGTCCTTTATGATGGTCAGTCAAGAAGACGGATAAAAAAAGATTGCATGCAGCGGAGATGAGAATGTTGAGATGGATGTGTGGAGTGACGAGAATGGATTAAGTAAGAAATTAGTATAATTATAAGACGAAGTTTGAAAGTGGCGACAGTGACAGAAAAGTTGAAAAGAAATCGTTTGGCTTGGTATGGCTATGTGATGAGGAGGGACGAAACGCATGTGACTAAAAGAGTGATGAATATACATGTTGATGGATGGAGAAGGAGAGGAAGGCCAAAGAAAAGATGGATGGATTGTGTGAGGAATGATATGAAAGAGAAGGGAGTGAATGATAGCGTGACGGTTGACAGGGGAGAATGGAAGAAGAAAACGTGTTGCGCCGACCCCAAGTAATATGGGATAAGGGCATGAAGATGATATAGTAAGCTGGATTATATGAATAAATTACAATGAGCAGCGGATACAGACGTTTTTCTGAAGACATGCTGTAACATAACATAACATGGTTATAACTCAGTGGCAATGGTGCTCACATAAACCACCGTGTAGTTTTAATCCATAGAAGTCTAACCATCTGGCTCATTGAGATGATAATTTCCACCAGGTAAAAAGACAGAAAGAGCGTTGGCAGACCAACGGCCAAGTGAATGGATGGATGGCAGATAGGGGGAAAGACCTGGAGAAGACTCGCACAGACCAAGGAAGCATGGCAATAAAGGGAAGAGGCCTGAATTCAGCAGTGGGGGGAACAAGGCTGCCAATATGATGATAATGGTGATGAAAAAAAAAACCGGTCGGACTCGCGCACCGAGGATTCCGTTCCGATTTCTGAAAAATTGTGCTTAGAGACATTGTTTTATTTTTCCTGTAATCTTTACATAAAGTTCTATCACATAGAATAATTTCAGATTTTTCTCTATGCAAACTTTGGAGATAAAGGGGGAACGGTATTTTTTTTTTTACAATTTTCATCAAAAGTCGAAAACTATGCGGCTTAAAAAAAAAAAACAAAAAAAAATTTGAGAATGTGCAAACAGCGCTTTTTCATATGATACCCCACATGCCCTAGTTGCCCCACTTCGAATTTTAAAGTCCTTGTTGCACAAAAAAATATATAATGTTTTTATTTCTTTCATAGTTGCAAAATACTTGGGCAAACGTCATTTAAAACTGTTCCAAATTTCAAGTTGATAGCATTAGTAGTTTTTGAGATATCCAGCTGTAACAGATGGACAGACAGACTGAGTCGCACCATAAGGGTTCCTTTTTACCATTTTGGTACGGAACCCTAAAAGACATGATTTAATAAAAGCGCTACAAGGTTGAAGATTCAGTACCTCTAGAGTACCATGAGCGAATCTTATCAGACATTCATGATTCCAACTTTGTTGACGAACTGAACTCAAGCCAAGCGAAGAAGCCAAAATTACAAATAGACTAGATTTTATCATTCTGGCACATCCGTAAAAGAAACTCTATAATAATAAACTATTACGTAGGTCTCAACATTGTTGCACAAAATAACATTACAACCATACAATGATATTAAAATAACCGCCGGCGTTTCTAACATAACTAATTATATTAATTTGTTACAGCGAGTATTTATTCTCACTGTGACAGCTGTTACAAAGTAATACAGCGAAATATGCGTTCCTACCGCTAAAACAATGTGACATTTATAGCGTTTTTTAGTGTTTTACCAGCTTAATTATATTATGCTGTAAATGTCGAATTTTTGGTAATAAATCGCTGTAAAGATTGTTTAAAATTCCGTAACCACGCTTGAAATTGGAGGGAAATACAATATGCTTAAAATGCTGCTGAGTATACACTTTACGAGTTTGAAACAAGGTACAATATACAATGGTGCCGATTCTGTTGTGCACAAACTAAACTTAATTTAGGCTATTGCTAACTTTTTCTCTCTATTATGACAAGAAAGGGACGGAAGTAAATTAGAGCTGTCAAATTAGTTGGAACAAATTTTTCTAAAGACATTTAGACGACACGTAAAAACATGTCGACTAAAAACACGGTGAAGCCGCAAGGCGTGAACTAGTTTGACATCTCCAACTTAGTTCATATCTATAGCCGTCCTTTTCTCGCGCTGCATGTTGGTAAAAGATAGCGATTCTCTAATTTTAGTTTAGTGCGTTCACAAGAGAATCGGCACCAATGTGGAGATGACAATCCTAACTATATAGGGTGACTGGTAATTAGTGACCGATACTTAAACACATGATTGTGCTCATGATAACAATCAACTTTTATATGGGACCAAACCTGAAATCGCGAAAAAAAAATCAGCTGTCCCATACATTCACGTTCGCATAACTCGTCAAAATGTCGGGAACAGCTGATTTTTTTTCGCGATTTCAGGTTTGGTCCCATAGTAAAAGTTGTTTGTTATCATGAGCACAATCATGTGTTTAGATATCGGTCACTAATTACCAGTCACCCCTATATACTATAAATGTGAAAGTAATAGGTTTGTTTTCACGCATAAACCCAATGATATTATAAGTAAAAAGACGTAGATAGGTTATCTTTCCAACATTCGATGTTTAAAAACGGCACAATGTCGAACTATTATATGACACGTGGAATTAGGACGGCATGTCGTAATTATCGGGAGCGAAAAAGAGACAAGACGATGAAAATCTGGCTAATTAGCCAGATTTTAACGTGCCACTTGCAGAGCGTGTATAACCTCCACTGAACCAATAATAGTAGTGATAATTGTCATCATCTCGCTATCATTGAACAGTGTATACAGACTGTAGGATGCTGTAACTTTGACGCAACTGCTTTGAGCTGTTCATTGATAGTGTGGTGAACATTCATAACTCATGTAATTAGTTATAAGCTGTTGAGTTTCCTAATAAATAAATAAACCGATCAACCTAAAATTTTGCATATACGTTGTCATGTGTACTGAAACGGATATACGGTACCTTTCATCCCGAAAAAAACTACTGTTCCCGAGGAAAACAACAATAACGTTCTTATGATAATATTAGGTCTTTACCTATGAAATTGCCGTTCTGCAGTACTGGCCATTTCAAATCAAAATAATTTTTGTTTGGCTAAGAATTCTAATTTCAAATTAATTTTATTTTAAAAACATGGATTTTTTTTTCCAAAAGTAGTCATTTGTTTATTGATTAGTGTTACATTTTCATCGCATTTCAATCTTTTTCGTCATCATGGATACGTTAAAAATTCGAGTAATTATGGAATATGAGTACCGTCGTGGCAGCAACGCGGCACAAGCGGCACGCAACATCAACGACGTTTACGGAGCTAACACTACAAACCAACGCACCACTTGTTATTGGTTTGTTCGCTTCCGTTCTGGAAATTTCGACCTGAAAAATGAACCTCGCGGTCGTCCGAAGACTTTGGTCGACAATGACGAATTAAAGGCGATTGTGGAAGCTGATGATACTCAATCTACGGCTGAATTAGCAGCAGCTTTCGACGTTAGCGTCAAAACAATATTGGTCCATTTGCGTCAAATTGGCAAGGTAAAAAATCTTGACAAATGGGTGCCCCACGAACTCAATGAGCGCCAGCGCGAAGTACGCGTCGAGACGTGCCTTGCACTGCTCAACAGACACACAAATGAAGGAATTTGGAACCGCATTGTTACCTGCGATGAAAAATGGATTCTGTTTGATAACCGCAAGCGCTCAGCAAGTTGGTTGGATCCTGGTTCAGCACCTAAACAATGCCCTAAACGAAAACTTACCCCTAGAAAAGTGATGGTCACTGTTTGGTGGTCTAGCGCCGGTGTGATTCATCACAGCTTCTTACCAAACGGGGTGAGCATTACTTCAGATGTGTACTGTGAAGAACTGAACACAATGATGGAGAAGCTGGCACATCTCCAACCAGCATTGGTCAATCGCTCGTCTCCGCTGCTCCTGCACGACAACGCGCGACCTCATACTGCACAGCAGACGGTCTCCAAGTTGCAAGAACTGGGGTTGGAAGCTCTCCGTCATCCGCCCTACTCACCAGACCTTGCGCCTACAGACTACTACTTTTTCCAGAATTTGGATAACTTCTTGGCGGGAAAAAAATTCAATACCCGAGAGGCAGTACAAAATGCCTTTGAAGAATTTGTTGCCTCCCGTCCAGCTGATTTCTTTAAGAAGGGCATCAATAAACTGCCACTGCGTTGGCAAAGATGCATTGATTGCATGGGTGATTACTTCGATTAATACAAATAAAAAATGCATGAAAAAAATTCGTTTAAATTTTTTCATACAAAACGGCAATTTCATAGGTAAAGACCTATTAGATGGTACCACGTGTCTTTCGAATCATGATTGAATTTTAATATTACAAACAGAGCACAACCCGAATTGATTGTCAAACTCTAAATTAACGCGTGCGAAGCCGCGGGCAAAAGCTAGTAGGACAAAAATGAAAACACTAGCAATACTAATACATAGGAGTATTTTGGAACTACCGAATAAATCTTAGCAACAAAATTTAAAAAAATGCTTTTTTGAAACAAATCAAATATTTTGCCGGTCAGCCTATTAGCTAATAATGACTGAAACTAGTGGATATATTTATTGACTAGGAACGTCATTTTACATAAACGAAGTTTATTTCATTGTCGTACGGGCTTTTGCCCGCGGCATCGCCCGCGTGCACGTCGGAAATTATCCCACGAAAACGAAAAGTATCCTATGTTCTAATCTCGGTCATGGTCTACCCATGTGCCAAATGTTATTTAAATTATCCCACGAAAATGAAAAGTATCCTATATCCTAATCCAGGTCATGGTCCACCAATGTGCCAAATTTCATTTAAACCCGTTTAGCCGTTTAGTGTAACAAACAAATGAATAAACTATCAAACTCACTTTCGTATTTAAAATATTGCTTAGTGGAGGGACAGGCCTGTAAATAGCCGTGTATCCTATGCGGGTTGAGGACGAGGAAAAATTAACGTCTGGATTGCACGCTAATTCAAATTGCCTATTTTATCCGAAACTTTCAACATGATTGGTGGCGGTCAGATGGCGTCTGTCCCCAGCAAATAATACAAAGCGGTACCTGTGATATTCTTGTGGAATCCTGATGTGTGAGTTCTTCTGAGCAGGTGGCCACCTTGCTTGCCCGTACACTGGTCACTTGAAAGTCTTTAATATTGCACAATTAATCGGACGCGGGTTATTATTGTAATTTTGAACCATAGAACAGTAAATCCCCAAGGATTACGGGATAACACATAAAAGTTTATGGTTTTAGCGGATGCGATGAATTAAGATTGAAAACGTGGTTTCGCGGTGAGACGAAAATGCGTCCGAACGGCGCCGGTGCACTTTGACATCTGACAGCCGTCATTAGCTGGCGAGCGACCGCTAATGACGGCTGTCAGATGTCAAAGTGCTGAATCCTCAAAGCTCGCGACACACATGTCCCGGCAGCAATACATGCCTAAGGCAGACTACAGACACCTTAACACCGTCCACAATCAAAAGATGCAATGGGGCCATATCTTGCCACACCACTTAGTATTGTCGTTTCCACCTTGTGAAACAATGCCATGATTTTGTCTTAGATCTCTCAATATTTAGTATAATTTGACTTAATTCATAGCATCTTGCATAAAATATGCAAATATACGTAAACACTTATGTAACATGCAAGATTCCGTTAAAAATCAGTACACATGCAAGATTCTGTTAAAAATCAGTATAGACACGAGTTCACAGGATTTAGTTAATTATGTTGATATCTATAAAACTAAGTTTAAATGTAGATTAATTACCTATTACAATACTGAGCTCGAATATTTAATGTTAGTTTGTTTGTGTTTGATGTTTTGTTTGTGTTTTGGTTATGTTTTTATGTTTTTCTTTTTTCTTAAAGTACTACCGTAAGCAGAGGCTAACTGTAGTACTTTTAGATCTATTTTTTAACTACCCGAAACACGAAAAACTTTCAAATAATAGGTCTTTACCTATGAAATTGCCGTTTTGTATGAAAAAATTTAAACGAATTTTTTTCATGCATTTTTTATTTGTATTAATCGAAGTAATCACTCATGCAATCAATGCATCTTTGCCAACGCAGTGGCAGTTTATTGATGCCCTTCTTAAAGAAATCAGCTGGACGGGAGGCAACAAATTCTTCAAAGGCATTTTGTACTGCCTCTCGGGTATTGAATTTTTTTCCCGCCAAGAAGTTATCCAAATTCTGGAAAAAGTAGTAGTCTGTAGGCGCAAGGTCTGGTGAGTAGGGCGGATGACGGAGAGCTTCCAACCCCAGTTCTTGCAACCTGGAGACCGTCTGCTGTGCAGTATGAGGTCGCGCGTTGTCGTGCAGGAGCAGCGGAGACGAGCGATTGACCAATGCTGGTTGGAGATGTGCCAGCTTCTCCATCATTGTGTTCAGTCCTTCACAGTACACATCTGAAGTAATGCTCACCCCGTTTGGTAAGAAGCTGTGATGAATCACACCGGCGCTAGACCACCAAACAGTGACCATCACTTTTCTAGGGGTAAGTTTTCGTTTAGGGCATTGTTTAGGTGCTGAACCAGGATCCAACCAACTTGCTGAGCGCTTGCGGTTATCAAACAGAATCCATTTTTCATCGCAGGTAACAATGCGGTTCAAAATTCCTTCATTTGTGTGTCTGTTGAGCAGTGCAAGGCATGTCTCGACGCGTACTTCGCGCTGGCCATCATTGAGTTCGTGGGGCACCCATTTGTCAAGCTTTTTTACCTTGCCAATTTGACGCAAATGGACCAATGTTGTTTTGACGCTAACGTCGAAAGCTGCTGCTAATTCAGCCGTAGATTGTGTATCATCAGCTTCCACAATCGCCTTTAATTCGTCATGGTCGACCAAAGTCTTCGGACGACCGCGAGGTTCATTTTTCAGGTCGAAATTTCCAGAACGGAAGCGAGCAAACCAATAACAAGTGGTGCGTTGGTTTGTAGTGTTAGCTCCGTAAACGTCGTTGATGTTGCGTGCCGCTTGTGCCGCGTTGCTGCCACGACGGTACTCATATTCCATAATTACTCGAATTTTTAACGTATCCATGATGACGAAAAAGATTGAAATGCGATGAAAATGTAACACTAATCAATAAACAAATGACTACTTTTGGAAAAAAAAATCCATGTTTTTAAAATAAAATTAATTTGAAATTAGAATTCTTAGCCAAACAAAAATTATTTTGATTTGAAATGGCCAGTACTGCAGAACGGCAATTTCATTGCTAAAGACCTAATATTAAGGACCCTAATTTAACAAAATAATAACTTCGAACCGACACTTAAACCATTAATCTATATCTTGGCCGGCAACTATAAGAAATGACCCGTTACGTGGGTCATGACGTAACAGGCTTGCGTGACCATTCAGTCGTTGTTAAATTATTATTTATTAGTTTGTAAAAAAAAGAGTAGGAAAGTATACACGCATTCATGCAAGAAATTACATAAAAACAACAATGCTATGCATAGAAAAACCTGCAAAGGTAAACGATGGAATGATACTCGGTCATGATGACTGGCTAGAGGTAAATGAACCTGGAGATTTTTAAAAATAGATTTGAATTGAGAATAGTGTGAGGTTTTTCTACTGCAAAATAGGGAATCATTACCAGAGGGCCTAGACAAATGGCATTCGCTTCAATGACTGTAATGACATTGTCATTGACATGACCACGTGACATTTCAATAGCTTACGTCTTCTCAATTCAAATCAATTTTTAGGTTCATAGCATCGTTCTACAAGAAGTGTCTATTATTAAATGAGGAAATAGAAAATTATGCTTAACCTTGTTTCGGTATTTTTAACTTGTTTTGTATATAGCCCATGATTGGACGAATTTATTAAGGAATATTTAATTTTCAGTACCTATGCTCGCTAAGTTGGGACGCGATTGACTGTACCGTGCTCTTGCCATACTGAAAATCTTTGAAACAACTCGACGAGAGCGCCATCTACGAGGAACTAAAGAGTTTTGCCGCCATTGTACACCCAAATACAATCTATTCGACTCGGTGAGTGAAAATTGATAAACCAAGAACAAATAATTGTGCATTACTGTATTTTGTTACTCGCGCCTGACTTCGTGATCAACGTGCCACTCAAAGGAACGACCATAATTAGAAATCCAGCCGCAACAGAGCAAAAAGTGAGTCGTACTTAGATTTTTTCTCTGTTCAAACCCAAACTCAAAGCATTTATTTCAAATAAACCAATTACAGGCTCTTTTGAATTGTCAATGGGTCGGTCAGTCAGAAAGATGAAGCTAGTTGCTCATTTCAAAGCGTATTAGGTCCCTATGGAGAAGAACGGGCAAGAAACTCCACGGACACTCTATTAAATTAAAATATTTTTACAAAATATTGATTACATCGTTCATGTTGAAAATATACATGTGAGAACAATTTAGAAAGACGTGCAATTTAAAAAGCATCCGTAATAAAAAGATAAAAACTAAAAAGAACTAAAGCCGTGGCAGCTAAGAGACGACCAGTCCCAACTGACGGCGCCCGTTCACGAACATGACGCATGGATCAATGTTGAATTTGTTTCTTTATTGGTTGAACGAGCAGAACTCCGTTCGTACAGAAATAATTATTTCCATTCTACAACCAGCTACAAGTCCTCGTCCTCTATTCCAGACAACTAACATATTTTTACCACGACATGAGCCATTCTGATAAAATTTGTTTCTATTCGAAAGAAGTAATAATGGAGCCCAACATGAGACTAGAAAAACTACACACAGATTTGATAGAGATGTTTAATCTGGCCTAAATTTTAATTATTAAACCATAACAGTAGTTAAAGTAACGGTTTATGTCAAATTTAACAATAACTGTAACGCTGACTTTAACGGTTACTGCGAAATGTGTTGTATTTATTAGCTTAGTTAAAGTTATCTAGGTAGGCGTCATCTGACAGAAGTGACAGATATTTAATAATAATAATGACTTTAAGTAGCGAAGCGTGGAGGATAAGATACAATTAAAGTCATGACGTCAGCTAACAAATTATCAAATGATCAACCCATTTTTTGTCTCACGGGTACTTTAACTGAAGGTGCGATGTTTGTTTTTGTTAAAATAAGTAAGGTAGTCAATTTCAAAGTATAGGTCAAGAAATTTAAAAAAAACTTTTTTACAAAAAAATACAACCGACTTCCAAAAACAACACTACAAAGTGAAAAATAACTTTAATTTCGGAAGTCGGTGTCTAGTTAAATGTATTTTCGTTTTTTGCCACCGACTTCCGAAATTAAAGTTATTTTTCACTTTGTAGTGTTGTTTTTGGAAGTCGGTTGTATTTTTTTGTAAAAAAGTTTTTATTTTTCACTTTTTAGTTGTGTACCTACCCCACACAAATTCTAATACCACTACCTGCAAAACAAACTAGAACATCATCCATATAAAAGTGTGCAAAAAATACGTATTATTGAAGCTAGCTCAAAAACTACCTAAGCAAAGTTAATCAATTAGACGACACGGTTGGCGCAGTGGTTGAGCGATTGACTGCTGCGCAGCATGTCGCGGGTTCGATTCCCGCACGGAACAAATATTTGTACGACCTACAAGTATTTGTTCCGAGTCTGGGTGTTTTTCTATCTATAATATGTATGTATTTACAAAAAAAAAATATATATAAGTAGTTTATCAGCCATCTCGTTACCATAACACAAGCATTAGGTTGCTTAGCTTGGGGCTAGATGGCGTTGTGTGATATGTCCAAACAAACATATTTATTTATTTAATTTTATATGGGACCAACTGTGATGCCCTCTCGAATAAAACAAAAAAAAATCAAATCGGTCCAGCCATCTTCGAGTAATCGGGGAATATACAAGGTTCACAATACAAGGTTCCGACGAATTGAGAACCTCCTCCTTTTTGAAGTCGGTTAAAAATCTAACCTAAAGCAAGACACCACAGTTTGCATGTCAAGCGGCAGGCAGAAAGGTTTGATTCAGAAGGAGCATTATCGCAATTTACGGCTGTCAGAAGTCAGTCACTCTTATGTCTGGATCTTCTCTAGTGGCCTGTAATTGTTCCGCAACTGGACAAGGTTCTCTTATCCGCTCACACGAGCGCGGTGTGGAAGTCATTTTACCTAAAATTGTACGTGGTATGAGTTCTATACCAAGAAAATATTTTTTTATCTGCCTAGCCTTTTCCCAACTATGTTGAGGTCGACTTCCAGGCTAACCGAATGCAGCTGGATACCAATATTTTACATGGAGTGACTGCCTACCTGACCTTCACAACCCACTTACTGGGGTAATACGATCCCCTTAGTAAGATTGGTTGTCACACTTTCGGGCTTCTGACTACCTACTACAATATTTACAACATCAGAAACATTCCAACACAAATAGAACTAATTGATAAAATGTTTTTTTTTTTTATAATAGTAACAATAGTTCTTCTCAGTTTCCTATTAATGTCACAACAATTTTTATAGCTGGCATCATTTCTTACTCACACACAAAAAACAAAAGAATTAAGACGCAATATAGCAGAATAACTATCGCTGATGCGTATCCAATAACCCCTTGGGCGATGAAGGGTCTCGTATAGTACCAATAAACGTTTTTTATTTCAGCTTCGGTAGACAAAACAATTCGTTAACGAGACAGGAATTTCTTATATACCTGCTGTTGATGATATTGTTTTGTTGACTAGCACGGGTATATACCGAGGCACGAATCTTGAGCGCGCAGTTAAATGGTGGGGGTTGTTTGAGCATACGTATTGTCTCAGGAGTAAAGTCCAAAATCGCTTAAAGTAATTCAATCTTGAATTTTCATGCTATAGAAACGGGTTTTGTCTACGGAAGAATAGAACAAAATTACATATTATAGAAAGATTTCTACCGTCTAAGCATGACGATGTGTCATTTTGTCTATTCTTCCATCGACAAAATCTGTCAGACAGATTGCCTGAGATTTTTCTTGCTTTACATAATGTAAGGTTTAGAGGTATCGAGATGGTGTAGTAGTTGCAAAACGTTAGAACATTATGATCTTTTCCAAAAGTACCTAAGTCAATCTGCCTAGCCTTTTCCCAACTATGTTGGTGTCGACTTCCAGTCTAACCGGATGCAGCTGAATACTTGTATTTTATATAGAGCGACTGCCTATCTGACCTCCACAACCCAATTACTGGGTAATACGATACCACTTGGTAAGACTGGTTGTCAGACTTTCGGGCTTCTAACAACCCGTAACGGCTGTCAAAGATCCACGAATGACAGCCGGGACCAACGGCTTAACGTGCTTTCCGAGGCACGGAGGAGTCTCGGTATGTAGAGATGGTCACCCATTAACGGACCAACCCCGGTAAGCGCAGCTTAACCTGATGGATCGACCTGTACGGCTGTTATTATTGAGCCACGAGCCTAAAGTCCTAAAGTACCTATGTATTTGATGAAAATTTTATAACCTCAATTTTCGTCGATGTGTTTTTTACACATATTTAATGATGCTATTAAAAAAATATTGTTGGAAAAACTGGTGAGATAATTGTAAAGTTAAAACCTTCTAAATACAAATGAATATTATGCTACTAATTCCCTTTAGTGAGTAATTTCGTAAGAATTTAACCTGAACGGGGTTTGTTTACTCTTTGATGAGATACTTTTGGAATAGACTATACCTACATAACAATCATTATTGATCTTATCAGGAGGCACCAGAATATGACCTTATACTAACCTTGTTTTTAACATTTAAGACAGAAAAATAGGCAGACAAATGAATCACCCATAAATAGCTAGAAGAAGACTGACCCTGAATTTATGAGACTTTTTAAGCAATTTGTTAGTCTAGGGCAATTTAAAACTATTTGTAACTTAGGGCTAATTTTTCAATTAATATAGTGGTTTGACAGCTTTTGTATAGAAAATATGTCAAACTGTCATATTAATTTATTCTTTAGATAATAGTTATCTGAATATTAAAAAATCAGCCCTTAGTCAAATATCTAAGTACTTGTAATTTGTCACTATATCAAAGAAACAAATCGATTGAATTATTTTTCACAACTTATTTTGAAGTCTATTTTAATCCTTCTAAGATTTGAAGTTCACTGAATTGAATCTAAATAATATAGTATTGAAATTTCCTGATACATACTTGGTTAATTACATTCACTATTTTCAACTTTAACTCTGATGTAATAAGGTCGAACTTGCAGTGTTCAGTGTCAATTGCATTATTTTTTCTTAATATTTCAACATGGTTATCTAAGACAATAAAAATATATCATGGGTCCAGTAAATTGTGTGGAATTCTTCGATTTTATTGCCCATTAGTTATTGTAACGTATGGGATAGTTCAGGACATCCATTGAAATCGTATTTTTTACTAATTCAATGTTAAGAAGACGTAAAAGACGTATTAATTTGATTTAAATAAACGTAATGTCACTTTTGTTTGAAGATATAAACAAAATAACGTTTTTGTTAAAAGAAATATCGGATTATTAAAGAAACTATTTTCTTTATCAATCCGATATTTTTGTTTTCGAGACACAATTTTAAGTTAAAATATTGTTTTGTGATTACTTTATGATTTTATATAATTTTGTTGGGATCTACAATTTGTCGCTAACAACAAAATAATTATTTTACACGTGTTTATTTCTCAAAAACATAATTTTATTTTGTGTTTTAAAAAAAATGTTTTACGATGTTTTCTTATTATAGGAAAGTAGTCATTTTGAATAATGGAATAGTTGAACTTATCATTTTCTGAGAACAAACTTACCTATTTTTGAAAAAATCTGTTTATTTATGTATTGTAATTTTAAACAATACACCTTAGAAACAACAAGGCTTCCCGCATGATTGGCCGAACCCTGTGAAGGCCGCAGGAATCCGCTGGATGCGGGAAATACAGAACCGGTCGAAGTGGCGGTCCTTGACCTATGTCCAGCAGTGGACGTGTATCGTCTGAAATGATGATGATGACCTTAGAAGGAGGAGCTCGTGGCAAAGTAATAACAGCCTCACGAGTCGATCCGTCAGGTTAAGCTATGCTTGCCGGGTTTGGTCCGTAGATGGGTAACAATTTTTAAATACCGAGACTTCTCCGTGCCTCGGAAAGCACGTTTTTAAGGCGTTGATCCCGGCTGTCATTCGTGCATCTTTGACAGTCGTTACGGGTCCTCAGAAGCCCGAAAGTCTGACAACCAGTCTTACCAAGGGGTATCGTATTACCCAGTTACTTGATTATGGAGGTCAGATAGGCAGTCGCTTCATGTAAAATACTGGTATTCAGCTGCATCCGGTTAGATTGGAAGCCGACCCCAACATGGTTGGGAAAAGGATAGGCAGATTGAATGATTTTGACCTTAAAGACCAATTTGCCTTAAAGACCTACCAATTTGTGATAAACGCAAATTAATGGACATGTGCATACTCCCTATCCTCACATACAGCGCTCAAACCTTTTCCTTCACGGTTCAGCAGAGGTTCAAGCTTGAGTGTTACCAGCGAGCAATGGAGCACAGCAATCTTGGAGTCAGATTAATGGGCCATGTTAGGAACACAGTGCTGCGCTCCAAAACACAAATCACTGATTTCACCCAAAAATCAGCCAAGCTGAAATGGGACTGGGCCGGACACGTTTACCATATGTCGAACGAGTCATGAGCCAAATCTACCACCATGTGGGTCCCAGAAAACGTCCAGCGACATCGAGGCAGACCCAAGAGAAGATGGTGAGACGAGCTTGATGCCTACAGACAGGATTCACTGTAGCTCAAGACAGAGAAGAGTGGAAAGGAGAAAGGGAGGCTTTTGACCTGCAGTGAAACACAGGCTAATAATAATATGGTGCCTCCTCGGCATCTAAAATTGTCTAAGGGGCCTCTGCGAGTTGGCTTCGGCCCCTCGTACGCCTTGCAAAGGTCCGCCGGGACCCCAGGGTCTCGAGATATTTATTTATTTATTTAGGATCTTCAAAATTTTTTTTTGTTTATTTTGTACCTAGAATGCTCCTTTTCTAAAACTACAAGTGTAATATTAAGCTTTATGGCTCTAATGTTATTTAATATTATGTGAATGCAAATGAGGATGGGCGCTGATACCTATAACACAAGATATTAAGTTATCTTAGCTTAGGTATTAGTAGCAACTCCAATATGTAATCATTTTAGCTACCTTTTGGCCTATTTTGTGTAAACCTGTTTCTTTATGTTAATTTTGAAGGTGCAAATAAACATTTTTTTTTTTTTTTTTTAAAGGATGTACACAAACCCAAGAAATAAGTATTATCGACAAAAGTATCTCGTAGGTGCACTCCTTCACTTACAGGAGACCACAGCATGCATAACAGGAGTTATTTATAACTAAGCTAACAATGTTGTAGTAGCATTTAAAATATTAAAATCAAAATCAAAACTCATAATAAAATTGCGAAAATAGAATTAAACAAAATGAAATTAATAGTAAAAATCAAAAGATTAAAATTAAAATCAAAACACATTTGGTAATAAAATTGGAAATAACGTTAAAATAAGATTAAAATTAAAACAACTTACAACAATTAACAAATACAATAAATTTTTGAAGTATTTTTTATATTTTACAAGAGATTCATTTGACGACACGGTTGGCGCAGTGGTTGAGCGATTGACTGCTGCGCAGCATGTCGCGGGTTCGATTCCCGCACGGAACAAATATTTGTACGACCTACAAGTATTTGTTCCGAGTCTGGGTGTTTTTCTATCTATAATATGTATGTATTTACAAAAAAAAAAAATGTATATAAGTAGTTTATCAGCCATCTCGTTACCATAACACAAGCATTAGGTTGCTTAGCTTGGGGCTAGATGGCGTTGTGTGATATGTCCAAAACATATTTATTATTATTTATTATTATTATTATTATTCACAGATATCAAAATTGATGGTCTTGGCTATTGTGTTATATGCCTGCAAAGTCTTGGCACAGCGGCGTAATGACCTAAGTTGGTTTTTGAGCCCTATATGTCAACGACAATAAAATAATAAAGTTAGACTTATGGCGAAGAGTCAATAAGGAACTTCATGGTCCCTCTCTTTAAAACATCATAATCATGTCGTATTCTCCGAAAGGGTAAGCAGAAATGTAAGAATCATAAGAAATAGCCAGTGATGGGTTCACTTTATATTGTCAGTAACTGAACACCAAACCAAAGGACAATGTTATTGAAATAATGGATTATAATCATTTTCCTGTAGACAAAACCTTCCATTTTCATTATTATAACCACCAAAATAATCCAGAGAGCAGATCTAAAAGCCATTAAGTTCAGGTGTTGTGACGTCACAATACATTACTCCCTTTGTTAACTTCATATCAATTAGAAACCATTCATTTGGAAGTTTTTATTTAAAGAGTAATTGTTCAGTGTGTGAGGGGCTCATGGCTAAGTAATAACAGTGGCACAGGTTGATCGATCACCATAAGCTACGCTTCCCGCAGTCAGTCCGTGGATGGGTGACCATCTTAACATACCGAGACCCCTCCGTGGGTCGGATCTTTCACAGTCGTTGCGTGTCGTCAGAAGTTCTATAGTCTGACAACCAGTCTTACCAAGGGGTATCGTGTTACCCAGTCACTGGATTGTAGAGGTCAGACAGGCAGTTGCTCGATATAAAATACTGGTGTTCAGCTGCATTCAGTTAGACTGGAAGCCGACCCCAACATATTTGGGAAAAGGCTAGGCGGTTTTTTTTTTATTGTTCAAGTGTGTGAGAAATGAGAAAATGTGTAATGTTTTCGGTGATTTGGGTTGGTTTAAAAAGAAATTACGGCCCGGCCACGACATTGCGCGGCGGCGGCAGTGGCAGCGGTAGCGGTTTTCTTAATTCATTGCGTGTGATCCCAACTAGCCACAATGCGTTGCGCGTCTCGACCGCGCAATAAACAGATAAAACGCTTGCTGCGCCGCAATTCGCGCAAAGTCGTGGCCGGGCCGTTAGTGTAAGCTAACGTATTCAATCGGCCTAGCCTTTTCCTAACTATGTTGGGGTCGGCTTCCAGTCTAACCGGATGCAGGTGAATGCCAGTATTTTATATGGAGCGACTGCCTATATGACCTCCACAAACCAGTAACTCGGTCAGTAATACGATACCCCTTGGTAAGACTGGTTGTCAGATTTTCGGGCTTCTGACGACCTGTAACGACTGTCAAAGATCCACGAATGATAGCCGGAACCAACGGCTTAAGGTGCTTTCCGAGGCACGGAGGAGTCTCGGTATGTAAAATTGGTCACCCATCCACGGACCAAACCCGGCAAGCGTAGCTTACCCTGATGGATCGACCCGTGCTGCTGTTATTACTTAGCCACGAGCTCCTCCTGTAGGCTAACTTATTACAACTACCTAATGACTTTCTTTTAGAAGCTTCCGTATCTCATCATTTATATATTATTCCGTTTATAGCCTTTGCTCAACTTTTTTAGGGTCGGCTTCCAGTCTAAATCAAAATCAATTAAAGCCATTTTTCTTTAGGCTGAGAATCAGTACATTTTGAACGTCGTAATTACATAAGATAGCCCAAAGCGCCCGTCCTTCACCAGTTCCTAGTGCTTTAGCTAGGAAGAAGTAGCGCAACATACTCCCCAGCAGCACAGCTGTCTGTTCTGTTAGAAGAACTTGATTCTCTGCAATAATACTTATGCAAATTACAAAACAAAGAAAAACGAAAAAATTTAAGAGGCCTATCATAAAATTGCGTTCTGACAGATTCAAATTAAATTCAATTCATTTGATTGAAGCATGGCGATGCATTGCATTATGTAGCAATTTGTCAGTTTTTATAGTATAGTTTGTTTTCAGTCTTTTATTAAAAAAAATATTAAATCATGAAATTTTTATTTCTTATTATATGAAATAAAGTTTATTCGGGTATAAATTTTACGTAATAATATTAATGTAGTAAGGAAAACTTTCCAGTTAATTCCAAGCGTTTTTAGTATGGTAGTTTTATGGTTTTTAATGAGATTATTTTTTTATAATTCCATACAATATTTCAAAATTCTGAGGCCACTGTTCGTTCCACCGAACCGTGCTGCAACGCAACCCTGTCCTCTCTTAGTAGCTTCGAGCGACAGGGTACCGGCGGCGGCCGACGAAATGAGGGTCACTGAGCCGCTCAGGTCCTCCACCCAGTAATCACTGGGCGGGACAAAGTACGGCTCAGCGACCACGGCGATGTTAATCGACCACTGCGCCATGCTCTGGAGCAACGGATCCTGAGCTGAGGCGCAGTGGTTGATGTTCGCCTGGAGGAGGCGTAATGGAGCCATTACTGACAATCCATTTCACCCCCTCCCTGAGCCCCCTGTGTGGGTCCTGCCGCAGTGGTTGATGTTCGCCTGGAGGAGGCGTAATGGAGCCATTACTGACAATCCATTTCACCCCCTCCCTGAGCCCCCTGTGTGGGTCCTGCCACTATTTATGAGATATTATTAAACATTTTTCATTTCATTTGCTTACGTGTACAGTCGTTCAATCCATCATCTTCCTGCCCTTATCCCATATTACTTGGGGTCGGCGCAACACGTTTTCTTCTTCCATTCTCCCCTGTCAACCGTCACGCTATCATTCACTCCCTTCTCTTTCATATCATTCCTCACACAATCCATCCATCTTTTCTTTGGCCTTCCTCTGCCTCTCCATCCATCCACATGTATATTCATCACTCTTTTAGTCACATGCGTTTCGTCTCTCCTCATTACATGCCCATACCAAGACAAACGATTTCCTTTCAACTTTTCTGTCACTGGCGCCACTTTCAAACTTCCTCTTATATACTCATCTCTCACTTTATCCATTCTCGTCACTCCACACATCCATCTCAACATTTTCATCTCTGCATGCAATTTTTTTTCATCCGTCTTCTTCACTGCCCAGCATTCCGATCCAGTCGTTCAATCCACGAGCTCGAAAAAAGGCAGTCGTGCATTTTATGAAAATCTTGCTTCGGAATTTTGGTTTTTGACAAAGTTACTTTCGCATAAAATTAAATATAATATTACGGCTTATCTTCAAAGATCTACCTAGCTAGTTAAAGCGCAACCGTGTGAGGGTTGCGTAAATATTGATTGCAACTTAAATCTCCCATAAATTTGTAAATAACTCTTCGTTTCTTTGAATCAATGGTCATTAGAATGTCGTTTTTTCGTAATAACATACTCGTACAAGTGTGAGTAACTTCGACTTTGTTTGTCGCAGGGTGAACATACATCGTGATTTTGTTATTCTTTGTTGAAGGTTGTAACCTTATTTCGAATATTAGGATATGATAATTGCAAAGTTTTCAACGACCGACGATCAGCATCATCCACAGCCAGAGCTTCTTCTCCTTCTTCTCCATAAGTACCTACTACGCTTTGGAATGGGCAACTAGCTTCATCTTTCTGACTGACCGGCCCCTTGACAATTCAAAAGTGCCTGTGATTGGTTTATTTGAAATAAATGCTTTGAGTTTGAGTTTTTTATGGTGTGCATAATAAAGAGTAATCTATCTAACTATCTATCAGCCGTCCCATACATGTGGGTCGCGTAGCTATTGAAGTTTTGTATGGGCCAGTTGATAATTCGCGATTATGTTGTTTGTCCATGAAGAAAGCTGTTCAGTTTGATAGTCTGTACCTCTCTTTTAAATATTACTACACCTTTCTGCACACGTACCAAGACCAGCTTATAAACCTGGTTTTATCTACGGAAGAATAGACAAAATGACAGATTGTAGAAAGATTTCTAACGTCGCATGGCGATGTGTCATTTTGTCTATTTTTCCGTCGACAAAATCCGTTTCTATGTAGGTCAAGCTACGCGTGCTGATTTATGCAGTATTAACATTCACCAAAAGATGAAGACAAAAATCGAACCTTTTTTAAGCCTATAAGGCCATATTAGCGACCGCATATTGTAGGTGTAAGTACTTACTCATACTTCCCCGTACCGAATTAAACCAATTTATCAAAAACCAAATCTTTTACTATTCCCCGCACTATGCTCAAACGACATTTGGCGACGCAAATTTGACCCGAAAACCGTATCGACAACGATCTTGAAAATCTAGCATTAAGCCGCAGTTCCACTGCTGCGTAGGATGTGCACGGAGAGTTTGCACACGTTAGTTGCGTTGTTCATTTGTTTGGCAGCCAAGCATCTGTACCGTATCAGCGGTACCGTACGTCGCAGTAGACGATTCCGCCTACTTTTTGAAGTGAAAACATCGTTAGGCGCGTTGAGCGATTTGTGGTAGGGGAAAACCATATGGGTTCGTGTCACCGATATGCTAATGTTAACAATATATCTGCAGCTACACTTCTGGACACATCTTTTGGCCCACCTTGTATTTTCAGTTTCGTTTGGTCCTAGCTAAAATTTTATATTAGGTCGAGCAAAAAGTTTTTATGCAGTTTTGAACCTGGCACATTCACAATTTCATTCAATAGTCTTTTTTTTTATTTCGAACACAGAATTTAAAGAAACAAAAGACAATTTGGAGCCTGTTTGTTGATATCAAACAATCGAATACTAAGAAAACTTGGTTTTATTGGTTTACTTGGATTTAATTCTTGAAAAAGTGATTGATATCTTTGGTTATGCAACAAACATTACTTATTCTTAACATTAAGGTGAGGTTCTATCAATAATCTATGGATACTTCACCTGAAGTCGCCGCCCAAGCTGTGGCACTTATTCAGGCCGGACACAGCCAAAGAAACGTGAGTGCTCAAGTTAATTTAAGTCGATCTGCGGTCCGAAATGTTTATCGGAGGTACCTAGAGACTGGCGGCTTTGTTCGTCGCCAAGGAAGGCCACGATCTCGGGTCACAACTGAAAGGCAGGATCGATTCATCGTGACGACCAGCTTGAGAAATCGTCACCTTACCTCCATTGAGATACAAAACCAACTTCGCGACTTCCACGGAGTATCTGTGAGCGCTCGAACTGTTCGGAGAAGGTTAAAAGAACGCGATATGGTACCACACAAGCCAGCTAATGGCCCCAAACTAACGCGAGCCCACCGAACAGCGCGCCTTCATTTCGCACGCAGTCATTTAAATTGGACACAGCAAGATTGGAGCCGTGTACTCTTTTCTGATGAGTCTAAAATTGTGTTACATGGCAATGATGGAAGGAAGATGGTCTACCGACGTAAGGGAGAGCGTTTCGCACAATGCTGCTTTGAAGAGAGGGTTGCTTATGGCGGTGGCTCATGGACTGTCTGGGGCGGTATATCCGCGAGCGGCAAAACTCAACTTGAGGTTGTTACAGGACCACGGCTGCCAACATTAAATGCTGAAAGGTACATTCGTGAGTGCTTAGAACCTCACGTGATACCATACGCGGACTATGTGGGCCCAAATTTCCTTTTTATGCATGATAATGCAAGAGCCCATGCGGCCGGCATCGTCAGGGAATATCTTCGGGATGTGAACATCACAGTTATGGACTGGCCAGCCAGAAGCCCAGACATGAACCCCATTGAGCACATGTGGGACGAGCTAAAAAGACGTGTTAGGGCTCGTCAGCCAGTTGCCCAGACGATGCAGGAGTTGAAAACTGCCATAGAAGAGGAATGTGAGATGATCCCTCAAAATTTCATAGAGCGGTTGATAAACTCTATGCCTAATCGTATGAGAGCTGTGGTAGATGCCCATGGAGGCAACACGCGTTATTAAATTAAACCTTTATTTGATAAAACATGTTTTTTATTCAAAAATCAATTGCCTTTAACAAGGCGCATATCCGACTTGTTAGGCGTAGCTCCATGTCGTATGGTATTCTGAATTCAAATTTAAAACAATACGATCGAAAAAGATGGTAAAATGTATCAGGTTTAAAACTGCATCAACAGTTTTTGTTCAATCTAGCAATCATATTTCGGTAGGGGCCATCGAAACCTAAACTCTAAGGTGGGCCAATAGATGTGTCCAGAAGTGTATAAGGGTGACTACTGTTCATGGTTCAGGGTGTTCATGGTTTTAATATATTCTGTCGGCAGTCCTCATGACTGCTTATTTTTTTATACAAAGCAGCGTTCAATGTTTCCATCGTTTAATTTCGGAAAAACCGAACTTTGCCGAATTAAATGTGACTGGTCCATATAGTGACGGAATTAGTGCATCAATCTATAATGAATGATGGACAGTGCGTCAATAATATCAGCTATGCGGATGACATGGTGCTGCTGAGCCCGTCGATCAGTGCCATGCGCAGACTGCTAGGTATTTGTGAAAAGTATGCAAGAACCCATGGACTCAGTTAAAATGTGAAGAAGAGTGAAGTGATGGTGTTTAAGGCTGGTACTAAATCCTTCGCTAACGTGCCTCCCTTGTATCTTTGCGGTGCCAGCTTAAACAGAGTGTCTAATTTTAAATATCTGGGTCACTGGGTCTCAGAGGATCTATGTGATAACATTGACTTGGAGAGGGAGCGCAGGGCACTGTCTGTGCGCTGTAACATGCTGGCCCGCAGGTTTGCACGGTGTACTGAGCAAGTCAAAGTGACATTATTTAAGGCCTTCTGTCAATCTTTTTACACCTGCAGTCTGTGGACCAAGTACACGCAGCGTACATACAGTGCTCTGCGTGTACAGTATAATAACGCGTTCAGGATACTGTTCCGGCTGCCGCGCCACTGCAGCGCTTCAGTAATGTTTGCAGTGAAGAGAGTGGATGGTTTTCATGCAATCATGCGGAAGCGTTGTGCGTCTCTTATGAAGCGCATACGGGCCAGCTCGAACAGCCTTCTGAGCGTGTTCGTAGGCCGCTGGGACTCGCCGATGTGGCAGCACTGGATGCGACTACACACTTCGGGTGGTCGCGTCCAGGGCTTGCCATAAACTGGCACTCCTGTGCCACTTTGTGATTTTTATTTTATTTCTGTCTGTGGCTTTGTTTTTTGTATGTACTAACAATAGGATTATAAGGTTTTTGTGTTACTAACAGTATATGGACTACGTCTGAAATAAATGTCTTATTATTATTTCGTTTATTAATTTTTCTTCTTATCAAATACATTTTTAAATATTTCTTAAAAAATATATAAAAAACATTTAAAAATATAAAAAAAAATATTATTATTATTATAATAATTCAGGTGTAAATAGATCAATTTCTATTGGTCGACAGTTACATTTCATTCGCTATATTTCGGTTTTTCCGAAGATAAACGATTGGAATCTTTGAACGTTATCGTACTGTAGCTTACCTAATCGTGGGCAGCAATGGAACTGTGGCTTTACTTCGCAGCTTAGATTCGGTCACAGAGCTCATAAAATATAAGTGAATCAGATAAGTCGACTTTGTGTTGACTTTGAAGTTATTTACGAGGAAAGTCGCCGCATAGTCTGTCATTATGTTAGTTTTCGGGTTTCTGTGATTTTCGTAATTGTTCGTAGGTACTCGTATAATCATACTTAATTCTGTTGTAATGACTTTGATAATCATACTTTTGTGACGCCTACATTCACCTGTAGCTAAGTCAGTTATAATAATGCTGTAGGTGCTTTAACATTTTCTAGCAAGTAAAACTTTTTTACAAAAAAATACAACCGACTTCCAAAAATAACACCGCAAAGTGAAAAATAACTTTAATTTCGGAAGTCAGTGTCTGGTTAAATGTATTTTCGTTTCTTGCCACCGACTTCCGAAATTAAAGTTAATTTAACATACATTTTTTCCAAATCATTAGCACTGCTCGTTTAAACGTGATCTTCAGTTTATAAAATCATTAATAACGGGTTTGATAACCCGTTATTAATGATTTTGACCTACCTAGATAGGTAGGTCTACAAAAGGCCTACGCGCTTACAAAAGACCTGCGCCTACGACCCGACTTATATGCGCCTACGAAAGATCTACGCGGCTACGAAAGGCCTACGCGCGTACAAAAGGCCTACGACACCGTAACAGCCGGTACGGTACGGTTACCACTGGAAACAAAATGTCAAAAGTAAATAGTCTCGTCGCTTCGAATATCACTAGACCGATCAGACGCTCTGATTGGTCAGCTCAGATTGATCTTTCGGCTTATGGTAGGATTAAAACAGCACAATATGCCAGCTTGTGCATACGAGCTTGTGGTAGCTACATCTTCATAATTTACATGGTGTATTGCTACTTAAGGGTACTACACGACCTACAGCGCGGTCACTGTCGGACTGCATAGAAAAGAAAGAGAAGCGCGATGACACATCGCTGGTAATTTATTGCAAAATTTAAAGCAATAATCTACTTACAAATAATCTGTTGGTTGGGCTAAAAAATTTAAATACTTTACATTAAAATGTTGCTTGTACAAAAATTCAGAATGATTGCATGTATATTAGGTATGGTTTTTAATTGTTAAAATACATTTTTAGAGGTATCTTCGTGATATTTTTCTATTGTATCAAATTAGATGTATTATGTTTTCAACACACTAACTGTAACTAGCATATATCCTGAAGAATATCATATATTTTTCTGATTTAGTTTACTGCAGTAGGACATATACTTTTAGGCATTACAAAACTTGCGTGTAGTTGCGTTTAGGTCCTGTAGCTTGGCAGATAATTTCATACAAAATCTGTTCCATTTTTGAATTTATTCGGTGAGTAGTGGCTATTCGGACATCGTGAAATAGACCATAAGTGTATTTTGATTCGACGTTTCTAAGAAAAAGATCCTAGATAAATTCTGTTATGGAATTTGAACTTTGTAGTGTAAGGCATTGAGTTTATTATCTAGTAGACTTTTATTTAATTATCTGTTAGTTAATTTCCACTCACCGTTCTTATGCGCATAGTACCCAGTTCCCGACGAAGATCCACTTCCAGTGGAGGACCCCTGCTGAGGACGTCCTTCCTCGTCCACCTCGAGAGGCAGCGGGGTCGCCTCCATCACAACACTCACTCACTCACTCACTTGTCACTCATCACTTAACACTCACAGCACTGTACCTGTAAAAAGAGAAAATTGTTGTTAGAACAATAGTGATAATATTATTCAGCTTTTTGAGTTTATGAGTACAACAGACATTGTGGACAGACGGAGCGGCTCGTGGCTAAATGACAACAGACGCACGGGTCGATCGAAGGTTAAATTAGTCTTGCCGCGGTCGGTCAGTGGATGGGTGACCATCCATTATATATCGAGACCCCTCCATGCGTCCGTTGGTCCCGGCTGTCATTTGTAGATCTTCGATAGTCATAACGGGTCAGAAGAAGCCCGAAGTCTGATAACTAGTCTTACCAAGGGGTATCGTGTTACCCAGTAATTGGGTTGTGGAGGTCCGATAGGCAGTCGCTCCATTTAAAGTGATGGTATTCAGCTGCATCAGGTTAGTTTGAAAGCCGACCCCAACACAGTTGGGAAAAATCTGGGCAGATTGATTGATTACAAAAGACATTCCCAAAAATTGCGCAATCTTGTATAAAGTTGCACAACATCAGTGTTGCGGGAAATATGTTGCTGGCCACATGGAACGTTACAGTTTGACAACAAATGCTAATGTTACATAACGTACGAGTATAAGCATTGAGTATAAAAGTTACAGAGGTTTATCCGGGCAGTGACCTTGAAATAATTACTTACGGCCGCTCATTAAAGAAAGAAAGAAAGAAAGAAAAACTGATTATTCACATGAAAGTGACGCACATTAGATAAATACGCGTCTGTCCGTGAGTAACTGCCGCGCGCTTGAAACTGTTGTGTTACTGAGACTAACTGAGATTTCGAAGCGCGTCGTATCAGCCGTTTACTATGAAGATAAACTACTGTATCATTAATATACTGTGGTTTAAGGTATACGGATAACTACATGGTATAAAGTGGCGCAGTATTGTTCCTAGCAATATTCAACATTGTTTCCAATAAATACGAGGCTATAATTTCATACTTCTAAGATCTCAAGATAAAAAAACTTTTTTACAAAAAATACAACGGACTTCCAAGAGCAACACTACAAAGTGAAAAATAACTTTAATTTCGGAAGTCGGTGTCTAGTTAAATGTGTTTTCGTTTTTTGCCACCGACTTCCGAAATTAAAGTTATTTTTCACTTTCTAGTGTTGCTTTTGGAAGTCGGTTGTATTTTTTGTAAAAATGTTTTTATTTTTCACTTTTTAGTTGTGTAGGTACCTACCCCACACAAATTCTAATACCACTATCTGCAAAACAAACTAGACCATCATCCATATAAAAGTGGGTAAAAAATACGCATTATTGAAGCTAACTCAAAAACTACCAAAGCAAAGTTAATCAATTTTATATGGGACCAACTGTGATGTATACCCTCTCGAATAAAACAAAAAAAAAATACAAATCGGTCCAGCCATCTTCGAGTAATCGGGAAACATACATAAAAAATAAATTAAAAAAAAAAAAGGTTCCGACGAATTGAGAACCTCCTCCTTTTTGAAGTCGGTTAAAAATGAACTGAATGTTGTTGACAACCAGATCTACCATATACTTAGAGTCTTAGATATTATGTATTGATCTTTCGTCAACCTTTTGGCATGCAAATTCAAAACAATAAATCACTACACTCCACGACATGAGCTAACACAAATAAATGACAATTAACAATGTCACAACGACTGATCTTCTCAAAATGAACGATCACTCATCATCTTCCTGCCCTTATCCCATATTACTTGGGGTCGGCGCAACACGTTTTCTTCTTCCATTCTCCCCTGTCAACCGTCACGCTATCATTCACTCCCTTCTCTTTCATATCATTCCTCACACAATCCATCCACCTTTTCTTTAGCCTTCCTCTGCCTCTCCATCCATCGACATGTATATTCATCACTCTTTTAGTCACATGCGTTTCGTCCCTCCTCATCACATAGCCATACCAAGCCAAACGATTTCCTTTCAACTTTTCTGTCACTGGCGCCACTTTCAAACTTCCTCTTATATACTCATTTCTCACTTTATCCATTCTCGTCACTCCACACATCCATCTCAACATTCTCATCTCCGCTGCATGCAATTTTTTTTCATCCGTCTTCTTCACTGCCCAGCATTCCGATCCATAAAGTACGACAGGCCTTATCACGGACTTGTAAATTTTCCCCTTCAACTTGAGGGGCATCCGTGGGTCGCAAAATGAACGATCACTATAATATGATTCAACCTAGGATACATTTCTGCAATTATGACTTAACCAACTGGGCCCGCGTGCTAGCAGCAGCAGGAAGCAGTAGGAATGATTTAATGAAGAATTAATCTGTAATGCTCCCAATAGTGGAAAGTAATGTGTATAGGCTGTATTGCTCCCAATGGTGAGAAGCATTGGGAACATTACAGACTATGACAAAACTCTCTAATTATACTGACTAAGCAACTCTTTCGTCAAACTGGAAAACAATATGAATTCATAGCATCCCTTTTCATAAAAGAGTTTGAAGTATAGATTATAATCTCAAAGGATTTCTCAAAGGGCCGCAACAAAAAATTTTAGGGAAAAATATTTAATATTTTTATTAAATTATCAAATTAAGTGTAGGTAAGCCAGAAGGGACCAAACCTAAAGCTTCGCTTCCTATGGGAGCTAATATTTATAGCTTAACTATGTTTGCGGAGTATTTTTACCAAAAAATGTGTGTTGCTATAGGAACTGTACCGCGTAACGACTCGTCCCAGGTAGGATTGACATAGAAGACACTATACTAAGCCTCACCATTTACCCGATTACGGCGAAGCCCAAAAGAAGTGTTATGTGTTTGACCTGCATGTATGTAAGTATGTATGTGTGTATGTCGGTTTCTTTGTTCCCTCGTAACTCCAAAACGAATGAACGGATTTGGATAAATTATACGTCTTTAGATTGGTCTTGATAGCGCGAGTGTCACTGGCTACATTAAAATAAAATAAAAGTAAAATGGCGGATTTGGGGTGCCATATTGTGGAGATCGTTTTTTTTTTTCTTCTAATACCATCGAGTGGGATTTCAAAATGAAGGATTTTTAAAGGTGATTACAAAAATATATGCTACTTATATGATTAAAAGTAATTCAAAGTGACAAATCGTAAAAAACACGTAAAAAAAGCTTGGCTATTTTTGTCCACTTGATCCAAAAAAAAATTACTCTAACAACCAAAACTCCTTGCAAGAACTAAATCGTCTGCGAAATCTTTCACATTTGTAAACTAAAAAGCTGGAAATAAAAAAGTAATTAAAAAAACAAAAAAAACCCGACTGCGGTAAAAAACTGAAAAGCTAAAAACAAGCCCATTTTTAATTAAATAAAAGTTGGAAGCAGGCGGGACCCATTCCATTTTTATATTTTTTAACTCAAATGGGTTTGGCTTTTACAATATTTTTAAATAACAGTGTTAATAGGTAAGGCAGGACAATGTATGCCTTTCAACAAGTACCAGGTACTTAACTTTTTGTATGAAACTCTCTACTACTCTCTACGCACACTAATCAGAATCATAACGTAATCGCCTCGCCTCGAGACACGGTGGAGAAGAAAGGCGATACGTTGACGATCCCTTTCCGAGTTGATATCTTTGCTATGACCCACGAACTAGAAAAAAAACGATATATTCGATACGCGTGGCGCGGAGTCCTTTGAATTATCACATTTTATTGCATTTCAAACAATGAATATAAATATATGAATCAAATCAATCTGCCTAGCCTTTTCCCAACTATGTTGAGGTCGGCTTCCAGTCTAACCGGATGCAGCTGAATACCATTATTTTACATGGAGCGACTGCCTATCTGACCTCCACAACCCATTAACGCTAGCTCGTGGCTAAGTAATAACAGCCGTACGGGTCGGTCCATCAGGTTAAGCTACTCTTGCTGGGGTTGGTCCGTGGATGGGTGACCATATGTACATACTGAGACTCCTCCGTGCCTCGGAAAGCACGTAAAGCCGTTGGTCCCGGCTTTCATTCGTGGATCTTTGACAGTCGTTACGGGTCGTCAGGAGCCCGAGTCTGACAATCAGTCTTACCAAGGGGTATCGTAATACCCAGTAACTGGGTTGTGGAGGTCAGATAGGCAGTCGCTCCATGTAAAATACTGGTATTCAGCTGCATCCGTTTAGACTGGAAGCCGACCCCAACATAGTTGGGTAAAGGCTAGGCAGATGATGAATAGATAGAAAATAGAAGATTCCATCCATTACACTGCTCTGTTTATAATTGGATTATTGAAGCCAGCAATATCTTCCAACTAGCCGTTGCCCGCGGCTTCGCCCGCGTGGATGTCGGAAATTATCCCACGGGATAAAAAGAACTCCACCAAACCGAGATAAAAAGTATCCTATATGTTAATCCAGGTTATAAACTATTTGTGTGCCAAATTTCATCGAAATCCGTTCCGCCGTTTTTGCGTGATTGAGTAACAACATCTTCACAAACTTTTACATTTGTATTATTAGTAGGATTTAATAAATTTATTCCAATCAAATGTATATCCTACTTAAACAATAGATACCTAAATATAATAAATGTTGTAACATATATGTCTTTTATTTGAGAATGTTTTCCTGCAAAAGTGTATGTTTCAACTTCAAGTGTCACTAGGGCCATAAACTTGAATCGTAATATCGATACATTGTGCCAAAAGATCGTTAAATATTATGGTTATTGTTATAAAACACCTCTAGTTTGTAGTTCAATGTCAATGTTTCGTTCACGTACGCTTCCGTGGTATAAATAAATAGGATCAACAACGCTATAGTATAGTTAAAATCTCGCTACAGACTTGGTCATAAATCATAATCGGAGTAGGGATGTGCGCTAGTTGCGCGCGCTGAAGGCCATTATCGATAACAGAATCATTAAGGTTATCACGTAAACATACTGCATTCATTAAGTATGCAGGGTAACTAATGAGTACTAATGTGTTTTTACGAGACTTCCTTCTCGTAAGAACACATTAGTATCCATTAGTTAATTCTATAAACAGAAGGTAATTTAATTTTCTATTTTTAGTTTTATATATACGTTCTTTTGTTTATATATTTAATATGCTTTGTAGTAAATTTGGTAATAAAATTAAAAAAAATGTGTATTTATTTCTATCACCCATTTATAAATATATAAAACTATCGATATCACTCATCGACTGCAGTAATGCACACGACTACGTGTGGGCGTGGCCTACCCATAAGGCCCCTGAGTGGGAAAAAGAGCGAAACACTCGAATGATTTATGACCGAGTCTGCAGCGAGATTTTAACTATACTCTAGGTGTATTTTATGAGTCTCCATTACTAACGATGTCATACTACATATTAAAGAGTATTTTATCTATCTTTGTCTGACGCGTTCTGGATGAAACCAACCACTACCAACATTCATTAAAGAACATAAGAACAGTTTAGATTTATTTATTTTATTTTAAATAGAACGGCCGAAACCAATTACACTATTTAAATATAATATATAAGGTGCTATAAAAATATATGTCACGGCTGCAATGGGAGACAGTATTGTGTATATAGATTACAATAGTGAAGGTAAATTATTGATCTAAGTCATATTTTTTTTCATATAAAAAAAATGTGCGTATATATTTGAATTGATTTATTTGTATGAAACCGTCCCGTAGTAATTAGTGTTCATTCAAAGAACAGTTAGAAAGAGGTAGCAATTGTTATCATTGACGAACCGACACATCGAGCGTAGTTTGTGAACGATAATTATGCAGAATAATCAACCGCCGCGAGATCACTGACTGTGTGTGTTTGTTGAAAATCTTCAGCAATACTATAGACTGTCCCGATATTTTGGCAAGATTCTATTTCAACACTCCCATGATGTCTAAGCGATACAATCCACCTTTGCGAGTGCCGTTTGCTTCAACTAATTATAGGCAGAATTCGTGCGTTGTGCGTGCAAGCAAACATTTTAATAAGCTTTGTAAACAGTATGATATAGATCCGTTCCTGACTAGTGTGTCGTCAGCCAGGAAGTGCTTAAGCCGTAACTTTTTTAACTAAAAAATGTTATGATGGTTGTTATGCAGTGCAAGCAGCATAGCAATTATGCTGTTTACTTAGTAACTGAGTGTGAATGTCCTTAGAATTTAGGTTCTTTTTTTTTCTGTTTTTTAAAAGTGGAGACCTGTTATTGGCTTTCTGATTAATGTACTGTCCTTGATCTGTTTGCTTTAGCTGTAAGTCTCCCATATTATTTAAATAAATAAAGTAAATGTTTATTTAATTACTTTATTTTCTCAAATTGATTTAACTATTCAGGGGTACGAAATTTCTTCACTAATATAATATAATCTATATACACAATTCAATCTCCCATTGAAGCCGTGGCAGATATTTTTATAGCACCTTATACAATTTATTTAACACAGTCATGCATTCTTCTCACAAAAATTCAAACATTCTAACAGTAGGTATCATTTTCCATTCAGTCACAAACACATCAAGATCGTTGCTTGAGTTCAGGAGAGCGTTAACAGCGGCTAATGTCTGAGGTATCGGTGACTTGGAGCGTGCAACAGTACGGCAAGTAGGAACAGCCAGTAAGCGGTGTTTCCTGCTACGACAATAATTGTCTGAAACAATTAGATTGCAGATTTCATTAGGGAGAACAGGAACATCAATAATCCCCCTAAGAATAGATCAAGTCGTAAATAAATGTTACTATACTCCCATCCGTTTAGGTAATTAAATAAAGGTAAACTAAAAAAAAAACAACTGTCTGGTTTTCGTTTTTGTATTTCATAAAATCTTAAATTTCAATCATATTTTTTCTGACTATTCCTTAAATAAACATGCAAATGATATTTGCTTTTTCTAAAAACTCCCCTAAATTTTGGGAAAAATATCTTGAAATGGGAACCTTGAAACAATGTTCTTTTGTCAAAGTGAGAGAGAGAGAGACGTGTCGCACTCTGGCGTTCAATGTTACGTGACCATTGGCTATATTTTTACGTACCAATTATTTCTCAAAAATATTAATTAATCTAAAATCATTTACAACACTCAGTTGAATTTTGATACTTTTAGCTCACAACCATTCTCCATAATAAAATACATAATGTATTTTTCTTACTGTCAACTAGCCTATTAATTAGCACAGTCTATACATCCATACAGTCGTCCGACGAAGCCCGAGCTGCTTACGAAGTTCGGCGAACTACGTAACCAGTTCGGGTTCTCGTCGGACTGTGCTATTAGGGTGCAGGTTTCCCCACGATATTTTTTCTTCACCGATGTCAGTAATGTCCAAGATAAACTCAGAATGTACAATCAATCAATCTGCCCAGCCTTTTCCCAACTATGTTCGGGTCGGCTTCCAGTCTAATCAGATGCAGCTGAATACCAGTATTTTACATGGAGCGACTGCCTATCTGACCTCCACAACCCAGTAACTGGGTAATACGATACCCCTTCGGGAGACTGGTTGTCAGACTTTCGGGCTTCTAACAACCCGTAGCGACTGTCAAAGATCCACGAATGACAGCCGGGACCAAAGGCTTAACGTGATTTCCAAGGCACGGAGGAGTCTCGATATGTAAAGATGATCACCCATTCACTACCAACCCCGGCAAGCGTAGTTAATCCTGATGGATCGACCCGTACGGCTGTTATTACTTAGCCACGAGCTCCTCTTGATTTGAAATACTTGCCCAGATTTATGTAAATATTTAGCAAAGTGTGTCACGTCAGACTTGTCTAGTGACAAGCCATTCTTGCTACGGTTTTGTTAATTTTGGAGAATAGTGCAGCGTTCAGAGATCAAATGCACGACTAGCAGTTCCCGGAAAACAATAACCGAAACAATAAAATTATAATTTACGACTACTCCACTGAAAATTACACAACTGTTCCAACAAACCCAACTAATATTCCTACCAGAGTACAACAATAGTACAGCAATTTGAATGGACGCGACTTGAAATAGTATATTTAACCGTATTACATGTCCGGCCCTCGCTCGTAAACTAACAGTCTGACATCACAGATACATGTCGTGCCAAGTGGCTCTGACTGACATTTCCTTTATTATATTATTTGTTTTCTTATTATATTTTGAAGAACTTTGGTCTAGTTTTAAGAGGAGGCCCTGTGTCCCAGCAGTGGGAACATTATTAGCAGCTTATGGTTACTTTTATTTCGATTTCCCCTTAAGAGGGCTGTCGCATTTTGTTACCTCCGGGACTAATTTTTTATAAAAAGATGCTTTTTTGAAAAATGTAATCAATTGAAGGACCAGTAAATAATGTTAATTTAATAGGTAACTATTTAAAAGACATTTTTTTGTGGCATTTATTTAACTCATCTTAAAAACAGATCATACTTTTTGAACTGAGTTTATTTATGAACACAATAGAAATGAGTTTTAATAATTAGGTACCTATGCGGCTTAGCATTGCCATACAACGTGGCAATGCCGCCAGTCTCTTGGGTACTTTACCAGTCGACAGCGATGCGGAGGAATTTTTCGACGCCATATTTTAGTTTTTTTTTTTTTTTTTTTTTTTTTTAATAGTTTTAGTTATGTTAGTATATAATTTTGTTATTTTTAGGTTATGTTTACAGTTAAAATAAAGTAATTACATTTTAATGAGATGAAAAACATTAAATATTACATTGGTACCTATTAAATTAACTTTATTTAGTAGTACTTTAATTGATTAAATTTTTCAAAAAAGCATCTTTTCATTTAACAATCTTAAATATTGCGTTCCTTGTGAGCGAGAGAGGTGACAAAATGCGAGAGCTCTTTTAAGGGGAAATCGAAAAAAAGTAAGCTTATTCTGCCAATAAAGTCATCCATCTCTTCGGATTTCTGGTTCTACGACATGCCACGCGGTTTCACAATGTTTTTCTTCACCGTTTTGAGAGTAGTGGTGATGAAATAATTTACACAAAGTAAAGCACCTACTTGTAAGTCGGGACCGTTAGTACTGGTACCCAAGACTGCTTCCGAATGAAAGTAAATGGCATCTAAAACACCGGGGGGAAAGTCGCTTTGCCAACGTAAATCCCCATTTACAGTACGATGCAAGTTTCTTGCTTGTAGCATACAATAAAATTGAAGCAAAACGATGCAACTTCTACTGTTCCTTCAACTTATATTATGACATATGTTGATGGATTATGTTTGCGTGCTCAGTACAAAAATTAATTATATAACATAAAATGCAAGACTGCTTTGATGTACAGAAGCTTTTTCGGAATTGCTCCTAGAATATATAATAACATTCCTAATTCCATAAAAATTATGCCACTGTCAAAATTTAAAACTGCAATGCAGAAACTTCTTCTTAACAAATGCTACTATACAATAGACGAGGTTTTAAACGATAAAGAGTTATAATAATTATAAATGCTGCATTAAAAAAAAAAAAAAAAAATGTTGACTTATCTGTAATTTTTAATGAATAATAACATATTTCTTTTATTAATGGTATTTTTGAAAATGACAAATGTAATAAAATACACGAGTTTTTAAATGATAAGCATTTTTAATAATAACAATAAAAAAAAAAAATTGACATCTGTAATTTTTTGTGAATGGTAGGACGTTTCTTTTTATTAATGACTTTTTCCTTTTTTATTTGAAGCATATTTACTTTGCATGTTACCATATTTGTATGTCTTAAGACAAAACATAGCGTACTATTTTATATGTAAGACCTATTGTATACTTAAAGTTTATGATTATGATTTTGATTATGATTATGACACAGGCAATAGGGATGTTTCCTGGGTCAAAAAAAAAAAATATGTCCGTAAGTATTTTTTGCTCATATTAACAAAAATGCACTTGGATAAAACGCATTAAAGTTGGGGAGTGGGGGCTCGCTAATTCATAATTATAACAAACTATGTATAAAATCTAGTAATCTAGTGACGTCATGCTTTATTTTAACTCAATGTATTTATTGCCGTAATCTTTTGATTACATAAAAAACCGGCCAAGTGCGTGTCGGACTTTGCACGTTTAGGGTTCAGTACCGAATCTGATTTATCAATATATTGGTATTTGTTAGTAATAATAAACATTATCACCAAATTTCAAGTTCATAGGTCAATGAGAAGTTAAAAAATTCTTCGAAATAAAATTTTGTAAAAAAAAAAGCAACTGCTTCATGTTTCTGACTGACCGACCTCTTGACAATTCAAAAGAGCCTGTAATTGGTTTATATAATTTATATAAATAGGGAGGAGCTCGTGGCTAAGTAATAACAGCCGCACGGGTCGATCCATCAGGTTAAGCTACGCTTGCCGGGGTTGTCCATGGATGGGTGACCATCTTTACATACCAAGACTCCTCTGTACCTCGGAAAGCACGTTAAGCCGTTGGTCCCGGCTGTCATTCGTGGATTTTTGACAGTCGTTACGGGTCGTCAGAAGCCCGAAAGTCTGACAACCAGTCTTAGCAAGGGGTATCGTATTACCCAGTTAATGGGTTGTGGAGGTCAGATAGGCAGTCGCTCCATGTAAAATACTGGTATCCAGCTGCATCCGGTTAGACTGGAAGCCGACCCCAACATAGTTGGGAAAAGGCTAGGTAGATGATGATGAATTTAAATAAATTGTTTGATTTTGAGCTTCTTTGGATATTTTCTGCATTCATAGCCACAATCACAAGGTAAATCACATTCATCAGTGCCATTTTCACAAGCTTTTATTGAACTTGCAATGTTTGTATGTAAGTTGTCCGTACAAAATTTTCAAGTTAAATTTGATCCACTACCTAATGTTTGATTAAGCTGAAATTTGGCATACTTATGTAAAATTTATGACAATACAATATTTTGGTACCATCAATCTGATCTTGTGATGGAGCTGGAAGGTGGCCACAGGAACTCAGTAATAAAACGACGCAACCCTATCGAATTTGGACTCGTTTCATTCGTCTCTACAAGGACTCTGATCCTGGATGATGATCAGACTAATAATACCTTGTATAATAAAAAAAAAACAATATAATTTTGTTAGACCAATGATAGATGAGAAACATCATAATGCAAATTATGACCGATGCTCATTTGTTGGCATTCACTGGCTCATATTGCACGCACCCGGCACCCATTCATAATAAAAGACAATCGTTTCTGTGTCGTGTCGTCGGCGGCGACAGAGAGCCCTGTCGTGTCATGTCGGGTATGAAATGCAAGACATAGATATATGACGCACCAACTGGCCGGTGACTGACGTTTTATTCACTCAGCTCGAGTTTCCTAGGTGCTCAGAAGGCAAATTCTCGTTTCTTAAAACGTTCAAATTCAAGTCGCTATCTCATGCCAGCGACAATCAAATGTCAAAAATTTAGGTATAGTAAATGCTATACAATTTCTGACAGATTGAGACTGAGATGAGATTGCGAACGTTGGTAAAAATACGGGAATTGGTAAAATAATATTGTTTTTAAACGTTTTTAAAATAAATGACTGATAATAAATTATATAAATGACTGTCTTAAGCTACGCTTGGGGGGGTCGATCCGTGGATGGGTGACCATGCATCTTTACATACCGAGACTCCTCCGTGCCTCGGAAAGCACGTTAAGCCGTTGGTCCCGGCTGTCATTCGTGGATCTTTGACAGTCGTTACGGGTCGTCAGAAGCCCGCAAGTCGGACAACCAGTTTACCAAGGGGTACCTATCGTATTACCCAGTTAATGGGTTGTGGAGGTCAGATAGGCAGTCGCTCCATGAATACTGGTATTCAGCTGCATCCGATAAGACTGGAAGCCGACGCCAACATAGTTGAAACATGAAAAGGCTAGGCAGATTGATTGAGTTAAAGGTGGAGGTGGAGTTTGGTGGTGGTGGTGGTGGTTGGTGGTTAAAGGTGGTGGTGGTGGTGGTGGTGGTGGTGTGTTGGTGGTGGTGGTTGGTGGTGGTGGTTGGTGGTGGTGGTGGTGGTATTTTAAGCTATATTATCTCATCTTGCTGTTAACCTGTAAACCTGCTATTTTCATCATTTCAGCTGAAAGACATCCACTGCTGGATAAATATAGACCTCCTGCAAGCACCGCCACTTCGAGCGGTTTACCTTACTATTTTACCTGGGTAATAAACTATGTTTTCTTTCTATTTTTATCTTAGCAAAACATTTCCCTCTTCATTCCGACTGGCCCTTCACCTAACGAGACATACGAAATAAGGAGATATCCGCCCGCAGCATCCCATTTTCAGCTAAGAAATGTATCCTAATTCACGAAGGACCCTTTTTGATTGTATTTATTTACTTATAGCTCCGGGATATTACTTTAGGTATGCGTATAGCCGCTAAGGTGGCGTGAAAGTGGGAGGCAATTTTTGTACGTAGATGGTGATATTAGAGAGTTTTTAACACGCTTTTATTAGCTTCACCTGCGTGTATGTTTATATGTACCTAACGGAATCTTTGAACTCGATTTTTATCCACTTTAAAGCGTCAAATCAATTAGAAATTGTGCACACTTATCAGGGTCCGATGAACATACAATAATTTAAAAAATCTGTTCCATTATCCTGATCAGGATCTACGATTTATCTCTAAAAAATTTAAAAATAAATTATAGTTTAAAAAACTAAAAAACACGCTTTAATACCATTAAACTGAACTAAAAAGTAAAAAATAAATTTTTCAATGTAAGAATAAAGTGATTAACGAGAAAATTAATGTCATTGTTAAAAAAGCGTGGGGTGCTTTGTACGAAATTCTTACACTAACTCTGTAATTCGAAAGCACCCCACGCTTTTTTTACAATGACATTAATTTTCTCGTTAATCACTTTATTCTTACATTGAAAAATTTATTTTTACTTTTTAGTTCAGTTTAATGGTATTAAAGCGTGTTTTTTAGTTTTTTAAACCATATTTTTTAAGATTTTCTTCTCACTTGCACAATGATTATTAAATGTACATATTGTTTCAAATATAATAATACTAGCTTTTGCGCGCGGCTATGTACTACCGGGACAAAAACTATCCTATGTCTATCCATGGTCTATCCATATGCCAAATTTCATCCAAATCCATTCAGCCGTTTCAGCGTGAAAGCGTAACAAACCAACAAAAAATGCACTTTCGCATTTATAATATTAGTTAGGATGTTTTCAAAGTCAAATCATTTATTTGAATTAGGCACTTATGGCTCTTTTAAGCTTCAAAACTAACAAGAAAATATAATTAGTTCTAGTTGAGGTCTTGGTCTTGGTCTTCGGTTTTGGTCTTCCAAAAGGTAGTTTCGTAAGTATGGAGAAGAATGGGTAATAAACTCCACCGTTAGGTACTCTTTTACTTTTAATATGTTTCACAATATTTTATATACATGAGTTGTTTAAGTGTTTTAGTTTCAGCGTTAAAAAATCACTTTAGCATGTTGGCTGCCATGAGCATCACGCTGGGATCACGTAATCTTCTCTGTGTAGCCATGAGCACCACCAGTGGGATCACGTAATCTTATCTGTGTGACCATGAGCATCACCGGTGGGATCACGTAATCTTCTCTGTGGGGCCATGAGCATTACCGGTGGGATCAGAAGCTCATTTTTCAGGGTATTGTTTTGCGGATTTTTTCCGTATTTTTTTATTATTTGCTCAGGAAAAAGGACTTTTAATTTCAATAAAATAATTTTATATCTCAATAGCAGGTGTTTTATTAAAGAATACTGTGAATGTGTCAACTGAGGGTAGTGTTTAGAACGGAGTATAGCCTATGTAGTGTAAACTAGTGTGTTATTTTAATGTGTCACCGGTGATGCTCATTTCACCTCAGTAATAGAGTGATGCTTTGAGCGTCACCGGTGGGATCAGTAAATTTGTTTGAGGCGTGGGAGCAACACTGTAGGTGTAGTATGGTGGGCAGCCAACGTACAAATTATTTTTCCAATTTCATCCAAAAGCATGGTCTGGCCAAGAAACAAATGAATGCATTAAAATATTCATTTTCACAAAGTTTGAAAAACATGATGCTATAGGTACTTACTTGCAATAATTATCAGAAGCGTTTTGCTAATAATGTACCACAAATTCTTCATGAAAACAACAGTAAGGCAGACAAAATTTCGAGATACCTAGACCTATTTGATTACTTGACTAATCGAATTATCTGGCGTTATCAGCAACAAAAGTCGATTAACACTTGCAGTTTTTTAATCTTAATTATTAAGCGAAATATTTAATTCAAATCGGAACAAAAGTACTTAAAATTTTACTCTTAATAGTCAAACGAAAAAAAAGCAGTTTAACAAATCATTTTGTGTTAATTTACATGACGTCAAAAAGTAGCAGTGTTAACCGACTTCTGTTGCTGGCTGCTTTTGCCCGCGGCTTTGCCCGCGTTTATGTCAGGATAATCCCACGGGAATAAAAACCCTTGTCTACATTATAAAGTGAACCTCTGTGCAAAAGTCCAAGGGTTTGGACTGGGCGTTGATGAGTTAGTCAGTCAGTCAGTCGAGACTTTTCTTTTTATTTCAAAAATCAATCTGCCTAGCCTTTTCCCAACTATGTTGGGGTCGGCTTCCAGTCTAACCGGATGCAGCTGAATACCATTATTTTACATGGAGCGACTGCCTATCTGACCTCCACAACCCAGTAACTGGGTAATACGATACCCCTTGGTAAGACTGCTTGTCAGAATTTCGGGCTTCTGACGACCCGTAACGACTGTCAAAGATCCACGAATGACAGCCGGGACCAACGGCTTAACGTGCTTTCCGAGGCACGGAGGAGTCTCGGTATGTAAAGATGGTCACCCATCCATGGACCAACCCCGGCAAGCGTAGCTTAACCTGATGGATCGACCCGTGCGGCTGTTATTACTTAGCCACGAGCTCCTCTCTTTTTATTTCTTGAGATTAAATAAAATCAGAACGTGTGGTTTTGATTAAAACAAACTTCAGGGACCGCAAAATATTCATAAGATTATGAAGCCGTCAAACACGAAACTCTTTGATAATAATATACGAAGAATTAAAACTTCTCAACCACCGGATGGAATGATAACTTCTAAGAAGTCTATTATAATTTGTATGTCAAGAACATCTTTCATGACATTTTCCGCGATCGTGAGATGAGTCGCGTCTTACTCGTATGAGATATCTGTGGAGTTTGAGAAAATTTGAGATATTTTTTTTTTATCTAATTTTGAACAGCCGTTTTTTATTATATGTCTGTGTCTGTGGCCGCACGTGTCGACCGAAGGTTAAGCTACGCTTGCCGCGGTCCGTTCGTGGATGGGTGATCGAGACCCCTCTGTGCCTCGAAAAGCAAGTTAAGCCGTTGGTCCCTGCTGTTATTCATAGATCTTCATCTTTGACTGTTGTTGTTACGGGTAGTCAGAAGCCCGAAAGTCTGGCAACCAGTCTTACCGGTATCGTGTTACCCAGTAACTGGGTTGTGGAGGTCAGATAGGCAGTCGCTCCATGTAAAACAGCTGCATCCTGTTAGACTGCAAGCCGATCCCAATATAGTTGAGAAAAGGTTCGGTCGATTGGTCATGATAATTTTCGAGAACGTGAGATGTCTTATGCAACATCTGTAGAGTTTGCGAAGATTTGAGAGAAAAATAAAATGTATAATTTTTAATACATCATCATCATTCATCATTCTCCTGCCCTTATCCCAATCTATTTGGGGTCGGCGCAACATGTCCTTTTTTTCCATACTTCTCTATTATTCGTCATCTCGGTAGTCACCCCCTTTCTAGCCATGTCATCTTTCACACAATCCATCCATCGTTTCTTTGGTCTTCCCCTACTCTTATAGCCATCGACATTCATACTCAAAACTTTCCTCACGACATTTTCGTCACTCCTCCGCATCACATGCCCATACCATGACAGCCGATTTCCGCATAAATACATAAATAATATATAATAATAATCATACATAAACTCACGCCTTCTTCCCATGGGGGTAGGCAGAAACTACAGAACGCCACCTGCTACGATCCTTACATACTCCTTTTGTCATACACGCACGCTGGTTGCGAGTCCTACGCACCTGACCTTTCGGAAGAACATGACCACTAAGGTCACTATGTTACGATTGTCTTCCCAGGGCGTGCCCTTCCAGCGTTTCCTTAATTTTTAATTTTATTTTACAATTTTTTTTTTTTTTAATTTTTAATCTTTTTTTATTTTTCTTTTTTTTTCTATGGGTCTTTGTTTCCTGAAAATAAATGATTTATTTATTTATTTGATCTTATTTAGAATAGGTATTTTCGCTACTGATAGTATGTGAAGTCGTATAGCATGAGGATGAAGCACTTTGTGACTGATTGACAGACAACACACAGTATAAAGAGTTGAGTAGGAACATAAATATTATGTTATATAGCGTAATGTAAATTATGCATGCTATTTTAAAAAAATCAGGTTTTTCTAACAGAACTGTAGCTGTGCTACAGGAGAGTTTGTTGAGCCATTTCTTCCTATTTTTGGTCACTACGAAGTCGTGAAGGGCGGGCTTAGGCTAGCTAAAGGAGCTAGGGTATCGGCCTTCCCAGTGACTGGGTTGCGTAGGTCAGATAAGCAGTCGCTCTATGTAAAAACATAATGGTATTCAGCTGCATCCGGCTTGACTGGAAGCCGAACACAACATATTATAGTTGGGAAAAGCCTAGGCAGATGGATGGCTAAACGATGTAATACCTAGTAATAACAGAATATAATGATAATATAATACAATACAATTTAGTATAAATATTTAATAATGTAATAAAATTACACACCAATATTCTAGTTTTAAGTTATCTTGCCGCGCCCCAACGGGGTTATGTACTCATTAGTTGTAAGCAAAGCCTGTAACTGTGTGTACATTGTGCAATAAATAAATAAATAAACCTTATTGGTAATAGATACCTTTTTATATGTAGACGAAGCGATAAAAAAAAGACTGTAGCGCAAGTAACTAGTGTTGGGTAACTCAGCACATGTGCTAGCACAGTTGTAGCTACTCACTTGGATAAAAAGAGTCACTCTTTTTATTTTGATATGCTAGCACACACCACAGATTAGCTACACAGAACATTTTGTACGATTGTATGTATAATAAATTAAAAAAAAAAAACACGACACATTTACGATTCTAAGCAAAGGAGTTAAGGTCTAAGTTTAATTGCCGTCTTTTGCTTTCGTTTGACGACGTCACAGTAACTACTCATTTTTCTTTCCCTCATCGTCACTCGTGCGAGCTGTGTTAGTCACAGCGTGTGCCTACTCTACCGCGTGTGTGCCGTGTCGCGTTGTCGTCACAACACACAGTACACACCACACTCGGCAAGTCACGCGACTCACTTACTCGTGGCGAACTCGCGGCCTCGCCTCATTCGTGGTAGCACAGTGTGCTAGCACACTTTGTAAAAAGAGTGCCTCGCACGATCCTCATTTTAAAAACTCAAACTCAAACTCAAAGCTTTTTTTTGTAATAAACCAATTACAGGCACTTTTGAATTGTCAATGGGTCGGTCAGTCAGAAAGATGAAGCTAGTTGTCCATTCCAAAGCGTAGTAGATCCCTATGGAGAAGAACGGGCAAGAAACTCCACGGACACTCTTTTAAATCATAATATTTTTACAAAACATTGGTTACATCGTTCATGTTGAAAATATACATGTGAGAACAATGTTGAAAGACGTGCACGTTAAAAAGCGTCCGTAATAAAAAGATAAAAACTAAAAAAACTAAATTAAATATTAAAATTAAAAATAAGCCATGGCACTAACTAATGGTCCCAACTGACGGCGCCCGTTCACGAACATGACACATGGATCAGCACCAATTAGCTCAACCATTTTGAAGGGAACTTAATGATCCAACACACACGCCACCAAAAGAGCCATCCCACAAGACCCATCAGTCTCTACAAGTAACACGCCATGTGTTACTTATGTTGCGTTTCACGAAAGAATTCTCTTCGCCGCCGCCGTAATGTTGGCTCCCCTGATTCCACAAACTAATTCAAATTTTGCAACACTAATTTCCGTGCTATCAACATTACGGCGATGGGAATTCTTTCGTGAAACTTACAGTTTTTGCTTAGTATTTCTTAGAGAGCATAAAAAGTACTTAGTATGATTTTTTCGAAAGAAAAGTCATGAGCACCAACTAGATCTGAATGACGAGGTCAAATTAAATTAGCTAGCGATATCTATTCACGACAAAAAAAAAAAAAAGATTTGATGATTTTTTTGGGTCAATGTCCGCTGGTATACTTACTTATTACTTGAAGTTGAGCCAAAACTATAAATTTTTTTTAAAAATATTTAAATGTTTTTGAGGGGGGCTCCCATACAGCTATACGGGGCCGAGAAAAAAAAAACCTACTTCGTTGAATGGGGTTTCGTTGTTTAGAGCTTATTGATTAGATAAATACTGTATATTTTGTTTTAAAAAATATTGGAAAACAAAAAAATAAGAAGCAACCAAAGTAAGTAAGCTTATTTTACGAAATTTTGTTCCGAAGAATTTTTTAACTTCCCATTGACCTATGAATTTGTAATTTGTTGATAATGTTTATTACTACGTATATTTTACCAAAATCAGATTTGGTACAGAACCCTAAATGTGCGAAGTCCGACAAGCACTTGGCCGGTTTTTTTGTTTTATCATGTTTAGAAAATATATCGATTCCCATGACGTCTGAGTTTTGCTAGCTAATTTAATTTGACCCTGTATAATCTCTTACAGTACCTATTACATTTCATTGTTTATGCATCTCAGAAGAATTCTTATTTACAAAAAAAAACTTATACATTTTACTAACATACCTGTTTGTTTATTCAAAACTCTGCGTTTGCATACTATTTACCTCTAAATCCTCTGATGTGAACGCTAAAGGCATCTCAGAATACGGTGCGATTATGTATTTTCTTGTTTATGCTGCCTGCATAAACCATTTCTTGGAACAAGATAATCAAAGGGAATCTAGAACCTTCGTTGCTCTTGTTTGTTATTGAATTTGTGGAGCTTATTATTATAGTGAACAAAGCAATTTGAAATTCCAAAGACTCCTTTGTTAGATAATATTTAATTAACTTTATAGGTCAGATATTGCAAAAGGGAAGTAAAGTTTTAAATAGAAATACTACTTACCTGTTATTGCTATAAATTATCTTTTATCTTGTAAAAGCTTGTCACAATGGGAACTCAATTTCCTTTCACTCCTAATTCAACACATTAGCACAAATTTATTAAAAAAAAGCGCTGCCATTCAGTAGCAACACCAACAAAAAAGTTTTGAATACATCCTTAATGCACAAAAAAAAACAATCTTTAAAACCTTCTTCGTAAAAAGCACGTCTTGACACTTTATAGAAAAAAAAAAGTAAAAAAAAAATACACTTCACAATTTCGAATTCCGAATCCGACTATTCAAATTTGGCACGGCGGGAAACTCGGTTGCTTTCCGCCTGTGGCTTGCAATAAACTGATGTTGAGTTTGGTTCGAGTCGCCACTATTTTTACAAATATTCGAATAGACCGGGAGCCTGACTATCTTTGTTTTTTTTTCATTTCATTTTACTTTTATTGCTCGTAAAAGTATTTAGATGATGTTGATGGAAATAAAAAGCTATAAATCTGTATTTAATAACGTATAGACGTAACATAAAAACCGTGTTTCTTGGAGGGATAAGAAATGTGCTAGAGTACGCGTAAACTTTTACGATGACTGGTTTACGTCTCACGTGAATAAATTGGGAATTTTATTGAGCACAATTCTAGTTAAGAATTTACTACGAAATTCGAAATAACCTCATTGAATTTTGTGAATAGGCAACACTAAATAAACGTAAGTAAAATAGGACTTTTTGGCGGGAAGTCAAACGAGGCGGTAATTTTGATTTCGCAAAAAGTTTATTAAATATAAAATTATACGGAAATACCACATAAATAACTTCTGACAAGACCTCGAACCACCATGAGTGTCACCAGTGGCGGTGAGGAGCCGCCAGAGCCAGGGGAAAAGAAGAAAAGAAAAATTACCGGTACTCGAAATTCTGACTCTATAAATAAATACAATATTTTTACTAAACCAAACTATAAAAGATTGTTTATAGAAAATACGAGTTCAGAATATATAGTATACGTCGAGTCGACAGAACAGGAGAAGGTAGGGAATAAAAATCCTATCACACTCACCAACCTAATATCAGACAATGTTAAAGGAGTCCTAGGTGTACATAGAGTAAATGCGCATAAAATAGGAGTAACATTTAGAAAAGCGACTGCGGCCAATAATTTTCTAAAAATGGAAGAGTTCCTGTGGAGGAATAAATTTAAAGCATTCATACCATCCTATCTGACAGAAAGGATTGGTGTATTGAGGTTTGTGCCCAAAGAACTTTCCAATGAAGATATATATAAAAATATAGTGTGTGACTCTGAAGTAATATCAATTAAGAGATTCATGCGTAAGGTAGAAGGAAAATTAGTGCCTCTGAATACAGTTGCTGTCACCTTTGCATCAACATCTTTACCGCAATACGCCTACATACAACTATTTAGATACGAGGTGAAAACATACATACCACCACTATTGCAATGTTATAAGTGTCTTAAATTTAACCACTCTGCTAAGACTTGCAGAGGCGAGCAAAACTGCTCTTCTTGTGCTGGTCGTCACTCCTACAAAGAATGCGATGTCGAAGAGATCACATGCATCAACTGCGCAGGTAATCATCTTGCCATTTCACGAGACTGTCCCATTAAAAAACAAAAAATTGAAGAGAAAAAGGCAAAATTTCTGCAGCAATCGTATGCCACTGTTGTGAAACCAACCCCTACATTTAATGAGAAATCTTTCCCTGTTTTACCCAAGGTTACTGATAAGGCTAAAACTAATGAAACTTTAGATATTAAACAAGTAGCAAATAATGATATTATAATTAACGCAATTGTTAAATCGTTGGTTGCATTAGGAAACAAGAGTGACTCTGATGGACCACTCACACATAAGAAAATAAAAGAAATATTTTTATCAAATTTAATTTAAACATGGATAATTATCTAAATATTTTACAGTATAATATACAAAGTTTACAGAGTAAAAGAAGCCTATTACAAAATTTATTAATTGAAAAAAATATAGATATCTGTCTTCTTAATGAGACTTGGTTCAAATCTAATTCTATAATTCCACACTTTCCCACATATAATTTAATCCACAAAAATTCCATAAATTCTCACAATGGAGTAGCCATTTTGGTGAATCATCGTTTAAAGTACAAAGTAGTTAATACACACTTCTCAGAATCGATTCAAAACTTATGTATCACTATAGAAACACAATTTGGAGCAATGGCAATACTTTGTGTGTACAGCCCTCCAAGTATCAGGTTTGACTCGGCAAAGTTAAAGGACATAATCAATAACATACCCAAACCTTGTATAGTTATGGGTGATTTTAACGCTCATAACATAGCCTTTGGATGCCATAGTGATAATAATAGAGGTAGATGTTTATATAATATAATTGATGAATTTGACTTATGTATTTTGAATGATGGATCACCAACAACTGTTCCATATCCTAATAGACAAGCTTCAGCGATAGATCTTGCCCTTGTTAGCTCTTCAATAGCTCATTTATGTAACTGGTATGTTCATGACGATCCCATGGGTAGCTATCATCTTCCAACCTTACTTGAGATCAACATTCAGCCATCTATGTATGACACATCACCTCCTGTGGATCAAGAGAAATATATTTATAGCAAGGCAGATTGGGACGAATATTATAGCCTATCAGAAACTTGTTTTTCCCACTTGGACTTAATAAATGATTCCCCTTGCAATGCATATAACCATTTTATAGAAACATTAAATGATTTAAGGAATAAAACAATTCCAAAACGAAAATTAGGTGCAAACACAGCAATTAAAAAACCAGTACCATGGTGGAATACAAAATGTAGTGACGCTGTCGCAAAATCAAAAGATGCATTAAAGTATTATTTTTCTCAACCCAACATTGAAAACTGGATAAGGTATAAAAAACTAGATGCAAAAAAGAAAATAATTCTGAAGGAAGAAAGTTCTTCTTCTTGGCAAAATTTATGTAGCAGCTTCAATAGGTTAACTCCAGTTTCTAGGATATGGGGATACATTAAAAAATTTAAAAAAATTGGAACAAATCGAAACAAAAACATCAATGATGAGTGGGTTCCAAGTTTTTTAGATAACTTAGCAGATTCTACTGAAATAGATGATAATAGGTGTGAGTATTTGTTCGAAAATGCTACAGAAAATGATGTAAATGTATTTCTCAAGAACAATTTCACTATAGAAGAGTTCAAAACATCTTTAAAGAGTAGGAAAGATACTACACCGGGATTGGATGACATACCTTACATGTTAATAAAAAAATTACATTTAAATGCACAAACAACATTAATTAATATTTATAATAAACTATGGAATGAATTAGTAATACCCGAGTCTTGGAAAACACAGTGTGTCATTCCAATTTTAAAACCTAATAAACCTGTAGGTAGTGCTTCTTCTTATAGACCTATTTCCTTATCATCTTGTCTGGGTAAACTCTTTGAAAATATGTTGAAGTTAAGATTAGATTATTTTGTTGAATCTCAAAACTTAATTCCTCCTATACAGTTTGGCTTCAGAAAAGGTAAAAGTTCCTCTGAAAGCCTTGTATCATTATTATCAGATGCAAAACAGGTTAAATTAAGTCACTCTAATGCAATCTGCGTGTTTTTAGATGTAAAAGGTGCTTTTGACAATGTAAATATAGAAGAACTCATTCAAGTATCTCACGATATTGGTATACCTGGTCATGTTCTAAAATGGCTTTATTCTTTTTTAAACAATAGAACTGTATTTGTTAAATATAATAATAAATTGCATGGACCTAGGACTGTCAACAAAGGCACAATGCAAGGGGCAACTTTGTCACCTTTACTTTATAACTTATACACTTCTGAAATATTAAAATATGTAGATGTCCCAGGTGTAAATATCCTGCAATTTGCAGATGACTTGCTTTTGTACAGCATAAATCAAAACATAGATATAGCAATGTCTAATATCAATAAGGCTTTGTCTCAATTATACAGATATTACCATAGTAAACTTAAATTAGAAATTAGTCCAGAAAAGAGTTCAGTTTTAGTTATCAGTAAAAATGTAAATACTCCTAGCAATATTAAAATTTCATACAATAATGTAGAAATTCCTGTTGTTAAGCAGCACAAATTCCTAGGCGTCATTATTGATGATAAATTAAAGTTTGATGAACATATTAACCATATAAGTAACAAAGCACTGAAAGGTATTAATCTATTGAGACATTTAGCAGGAAGTTTTTGGGGATCTGACCCCAAAGTTATGAGTATGCTGTACAAAAGTATAGTGAGAAGCCATTTTGATTACAGTAGTTTAGCTTACATGAATGCCAATAGCACCTTGTTACGAAAATTGGATGTAATTCAAAATATGGGACTGAGACTTATTTGTGGTGCTATGCGCTCCACACCTATTAATTCTTTAGAAGTTGAGACATGTATACCTCCCCTGACATTACGAAGGTTGTTGTTGGCTGAGAGATTTTTATTAAAAGTCATGGCATCAGATGATAATCCTTTACTAAAGAAACTAACAATACATCCTGAAATCTCACAGTCAATTCCTCCCAATGCCATTTCTGCTTCTTCCTTGGTTGGTGGAACTCTACCTGAAATGCCAACAATATTTGGACATGTAAATAAGAATTCACAAGATATTGTTAAAAACAATATTTGGCCTATATACAAAATTCCTTATAATGGTATTATTAACAGCTTTGCAATCCATTTTGACACGGTGCACAATGAATTTGATTTTTTACAGTTTAAAGACAATAGACCAGAACATTATATTATATACACAGATGGATCTAAAACAGACCATAATGTAAATGCAGCTTTCTATGATCCACAGCTAGACTTCACCAAATGTATCAAATTAAACAGGGTGTGTAGCATTTTCACTGCAGAATGCTATGCAATTTATTGTGCACTGCAGCATGTAAATAGTCTTGTAAATAATGTACATAATATTTTGATAGTTACAGACTCCAGAAGTGTTTTGTCTGCTCTACATAATGTAAATATTTCTTATAAGTTAAATTATATTATTTGTAATATTAGACTTATAATCCAAAAACTACTTGATAACTATATTAAAGTAGAATTTGTATGGGTACCTTCACACAGTGGCATTCGTGGAAATGAGGTAGCTGACACGGCGGCCCGTTCAGATCATGATGAGGATCGATCGGAGTTGCTCAAGGTTCCATTCACTGATTACTACAGCCTTTTTAAAAAACTTAATAGACACTTATGGAAGGAGTATTGGGACATAACCCTGGAAACGAAAGGCAGATGGTATGCTGAAATACAAAATGAATTACCGATTAAACCTTGGTATCATAACTTCAAATACATCACAAGAAGATTTATAACTATTATAGCACGCATGAGATTGGGACATTGCTTAACACCAGCTCACCTGAATAGGATTCGCATAATTAACAATAGTCGATGTCATCATTGTGGAGCAGAGGATGCTGATTTGGATCATATTATCTTACAGTGTTCAAGTTTTAACATTCAACGTTTGATTTTGGTCAGTGAATTGAGTGAATTAAATGACAATGACAATGACATTGAAAGTGAACGTCAACCGTCACAAAGTGTTCCCCGCCGCGTTCAGGATTTGTTAGAAAATAAGGAATATTTTAGTGTGTTGTATAAATATATTTGTAATACTATAGAAAAAATTTAATTAATGTTGTTATTTAAATGTCTAGGTTTGTATGTTTAGTATGAAAATAACGATGTTAACATAATATCACTGAGATGTACCCACGCAACCCGAAAGGGTGGCCAGTTGGTAATAATGAACAAAACTATTGATGTAAAAACTTATTAATATGTTAATGTTATTTACTGAAGTGTAACTCGTACCTTATTACCTTTGTATTGTAATATTACCATTTATGTATGCGACTGAAAGACTTGTATCTATGGTCATGAATAAAAAAATATTAAAAAAAAAAAAGTAAGTAAAATATTTTGGGTACTGGAATAAATGAAATGTCCACCATGAACAATCTTAACATAACAACATAACATCACGTCTGCGTTCCTCGAAAGGATAGACAGAGGTGCAGGTACCTATAGTACATCTACACTTCGCCAGTTATGGGCAAGCCTATTGCCACCAACCGGGCACAAAACCAAACTCCGGGCTGCTGTTAAAAAATTCCAGATGTTAATACCAAAATCCGGAATCGAATCCAGGACCTCATGCTAAATAATTAATAAACTCACTTTCTCTTAGTTTCCGTAGATTTTCAAGTATAAATAAACCATACTCCAAACCTTTTTTGCAGTCCGTTCAACCGATTTTGACTTCTATTGTGTTAGTGGCATAACAAATAGCAGCTGCAGTAAACAGTTGGTAATGTAACCACTTTTTTGCCTTTAACTCTTAAAATGTCGATTGTACACCATGTGTACAGATAACAATAGAATTTCAATTGTGTCTGCTAATTGGCGCGCGACGGGTTAATGCCAACCTTAAGGCTACGGAATAGAAGTAAAAATCGGTTGAACGGACTGTAAAAAAGGTTTGTTTAAATGTCTATTGGAGCATAGTTAACGCTATTTGAAGACTTTTTAATTTAATAAGTTAGCCCTAAGCCTAACCTAACATACAACAACAACAACAACATACAACATAGAAGTTGCTGATGTATCTAGTCTGGAAACTGCTTTTGAAGTCGAGTTTCTTGTATACGAGTAGTGTTTCAAGTTTTCCACTTTTAAACTAATTTTCTTTACCGTTTTATTAAGCACTATACTCCATTTGCAATATGATTAAACATTTAAACATACCTTTTTACAGTCTGTTCAACCGATTATGACTTCTATTTCTTAGGCTTAAAAGCAAAAAAAACTTTTTTACAAAAAAATACAACCGACTTCCAAAAACAACACTACAAAGTGAAAAATAACTTTAATTTCGGAAGTCGGTGTCTAGTTAAATTTTTTTTCGTTTTTTGCCACCGACTTCCGAAATTAAAGTTATTTTTCACTTTGTAGTGTTGTTTTTGGAAGTCGGTTGTATTTTTTTGTAAAAAAAAAAAATATTTTTCACTTTTTAGTTGTGTACCTACCCCACACAAATTCTAATACCACTATCTGCAAAACAAACTAGAACATCATCCATATAAAAGTGGGTTAAAAATACGTATTATTGAAGCTAACTCAAAAACTACCCAAGCAAAGTTAATCAATTTTATATGGGACCAACTGTGATTTATACCCTCTCGAATAAAACAAAAAAAAAACCAAATCGGTCCAGCCATCTTCGAGTAATCGGGGAACATACATAAAACAAAAAAAAAAAAAAAAAGGTTCCGACGAATTGAGAACCTCCTCCTTTTTGAAGTCGGTTAAAAAGTGGTTACCAATACCAACTGTTTACTGCAGCTGCCATTTGTCAAGCCACCAACGCAATAGAAGTTAAAATCAGTTGAACGGACTGTAAAAAGTATGTAATCTTACTGCAAATGGAATATAGTGACCCGCTCCTGTTTAGCATGGTTTTTAGGGATTGCCAAAACATCGAGATTTCTTTATTTAAGGTAGGTTGCAGACTAATGTTCTATACACATAATCCTTCTGGAATAGACTATCTATATGATTGTGAAAACCGCATCAAAATCCGTTGCGTAGTTTAGAAGAACAACGCGGTCACACAGCAGACACGAAAATACTTCCAGTCACTGTTGTATACATAGCAAGTCGTGATATAAGAATTGGTGTGGGGTAGGTATCATAACTAAAAAGTGAAAAATATAGGTTTTTTTACAAAAAAAAAAAAAAATACGGACTTCCAAAAAAAACACTACCTACAAAGTGAAAGATAACTTTAATTTCAGAAGTCGGTAGCAAAAAACTAAAATACAGATCCAAATACATTGACTTCCAAAATAAAGTAATTTTTCACTTTGTAGTGTTTGTTTGGAAGTCTGTTCATTTTTTTTTTTGTACAAAAAAAAAATATTGTCTGTTAGACAGCTAATCTAAAACAACACTAGCATTGAGAAAACACAATCTTTTCTTCTATTTTTATAACCCATATATTTTTTTTTATGTTTCACCCATATTTGCAAAATAAATCTCTATTGTAATCTATTCTATTCAAAGAAAGAAGTTCTGTATAAGACATTGCTTTCTTGTTCTCTACAAAGTTAATCTGCTACTATTACATTTTCTGGAAACCTAAGACTAATCGGCTTTGATAAGTTAAATTGGTAGCTCACTATCAAATCAGCCTTCAACACCATCCCTTACTATCAGAATCTCAAGCTATGAATATATTAGACCCAGATTGGCAAATTTCGATACATTTAACTGGCACCCTAGATTTCTCTCTGTATTTACAACCAGTGGCATCTGCCGTGGCTTTTATTGCGTCGGTTCTGGACATCATAAAATTTAAGGCGAAATAGTATCGTAACGGGGTTTGGAGCATTGGTGCCAAACGGAGCATATAGAACTTTAAAAATATTTCTTTTTAAAATTCTATAATAATATGCTGTGTGGCATTAAAATAAACCCATAATCCCCTTATGTATTGTGAACGTGTAGATGAAATTCAACTGAAATTACTTTAACTCTTAAAATGTCGATTGTACACCATGTGTACAGATAACAATAGAATTTCAATTGTGTCTGCTAATTGGCGCGCGACGGGTTAATTACAATGGAATAAAACAATTTTTAGGGTTCCGTACCTCAAAAGGAAAAACGGAACCCTTATAGGATCACTCGTGTGTCTGTCTGTCAGTCTGTCACAGCCAATTTGCTCCGAATCTAATGGACTGATTAAGTTGAAATTTGGTACACATATGAATTTCCGTGACCCAAACACGGAAGGGTAAAGTAAATAAAATAATTTTGAATATGGGGGTCACTTTTGGAGGGCAAATTAAAAAATTTAAAAAAAAAGTTTTGCAAACTATACCGTCTGACATATCATATGAAAGGGCTTACTATGAGGGTCTCAAATATATATTATTTATAATTTTATAATAAATTGTTTTAAAGTGATTTAAAAAAATAGACGAAAATGGACCATTCCTCGCCCCTTATCTCCGAAACTACTGATCTTAAAATTTTGTAAAAAAATCCAGAAAATAGATCTTGACCTGTAGATTACAGGAAAACCTATAAGAAGTCTGTGGTCTTAAAACAACATGGTAAATCTCTCAATATTTTGAGTACAAACTTACATTTACAGTTGGAACGTATGGGAGAACATGTTATTCAACTACAATGATAAGTTTATTCTTTGGATAAATTCATCCCAACTACGGAACCCTTCATTGTGCGTGGTCTGACACGCACTTGACCGGTTTTTTGTTATAAGCAAATTTTGAGGAAACTGCGATTTTTTGTATCGAGCCAAATTGTGTCAATCATGTTTTGCTCCTCATTATTTACTAAAGAAAATCTAAAAATTTTATAATCATGAAAAAGAATAAGGCAGGTAGTTTTATAGGACAAAAATTGATTTTGCGTGCAGTCGAAATGAGTGAAAATATCTTCTTTGGTACGCATTTCGCCTTAAGGAGCACCACTGTTTCGGACGCTTTGTATTATGCCAGATAAATTACACTGTGATCTAGGACGAAGCGATTGTGTGCTAATTTAAGGAGGCTATGTTGGATAATATTGCTGTATTTCTTGAAGTCAAAGTGTTGAGACAAGATTTATTGTTTTACACTTCTTGTGAGTTGGCAGCGGTAGGTATTTGTGTAATTTATGGGAAGCTTATAAAGTTTCTGATGAAAATAAAAAACATATGGATCAGAAATCGTACCTGTGGATGCCAATGAAGCGCCACTTATAAATTGCGTGCTTTAGGGTTCCGTACCCCGAAGGATGCCTAACGGAACCCTATTACTAAGCTTCCGCTATCCGTTCGTAAGTCTGTCAGGGTTGTATCTCATGAATAAGTAGACCGCACCGGTTAAATTTTCACAAATTGTGTATTTTTAATGAGGGGCTTGTGGCTAAGTAACAACAGCCGCACGGGTCGATCGATCAGGTTAAGCTGCACTTGCCGCGGTTGTTCCGTGGATGGGTGACCATCTTTACATACCAAGACCCCTCCGTGCCTCGGAAAGTACGTTAAGCCGTTGGTCCCGGCTGTCATTCTTGAATCTTTGACAGTCGTTACGGGTCGTCTCCAACATAGTTGGGAAAAGGCTAGGCAGATTGATTTATTTGTTGTTATAGCGGCAATAGAGTGCTTTCCGAGGCACGCAATAACAACAAATAATAAAAATAAAATAAAGATAAAAATTAAAGGGGGTCCCCATGCACGAAACGTGTTTTAAAAATAATTATGTAGTTTTAATTAATGTACGGTGGTACGGAATCCTTCGTGATGTGCGAGTCCGACTCGCACTTGGCCGGTTTTTTTGTTTGACGGGTTTGTCCTTTGACAGTTAAGGTTAGTTAAAAAACCTATTCATCGATAATTTTTCAAATTTTTAACAATGAAAACACGTATCACCCAATAACTGGGTTATGGAGGTCAGATAGGCAGTCTCTGCATGTAAAATACTGGTATTCAGCTGCATGTGGTTAGATTGGAATCCGACCCCCAACATAGTTGGGAAAAGGCTAGAGGGATGATGATGATTTCCCCGCCTTTGAATGACATATCGCACATGCAGGGGAGCTCTCGGTTCACCAGAATAATCTCAGTTTAGGCTTCGTCACTTTAGTGTCAGAATTTGCATGGACGCGCTAAATATGCACATAATGTCTATTATATGCATATTTTGGGCATATGCGATCGGTTGCATTATTCATGACTTATTCACGAGTTAATATGACCTAGTGAAATTATTGCAGTATACGCATATTTAACTTACAAAAGCCTTAAACAAATTCCTTACAAGGCAGATGTGAGTGGAAACGCCGGGAGCGGACGTTCTAGGAAGACATATACTGACCTTATAAGTGATGTTCTTCAGAAAGGTCAGCTGCGTAGTACTCGCGACCGGGGTGCGTGTATGACCAGATGTATGAATGTAAACGAGGCAAAAGGAGTATGTAAGGATCTTAGCAGGTGGCGTTCTGTAGTTTCTCCCTATCTGATAGGAAGAAGGCGTGACTTTATATGTGTTGAAATCATTGTCTTACTCATTAAATATACAAAACAAAACTTTTATTATTGACTATCTTTTGCCCATGGGTTCACCTGCGAGGATGTCGAGATATACCTATCTCACGGAAATGTAGTACCTACCGAGATAAAAAGTAAGTATCTTATGTCCAAACTCAGGTCATGGTCTATCCACGTGACAAATTTCATCCAAATCTGCTCAGCCATTAAGGCGTGAAAAGGTAATAGACAGACAGACAGAGTTACTTCTAAACATAAAGCAAAACTAGCTAACCCGCCAGACGTTGACCTGTCAAAATTTCAATTTATTTTTCCTTTAAACCACTCCGGTAAAGAGGAGAATTTTATTCAAATCGGTCAGGCCGTTTTTGAGCTTTAGCGAGACTAATGGACAGCAATTGATTTTTATCTAAGTACTAGCTGCGCCCCGCGGTTTCACCCGTGTAGACCGGGATAAAAAGTAGCCTATGTGCTCATCCAGGTTACAAGCTATCTACATACCAAATTTCATCTAAATCGGTTTAGCCGTTTGAGCTTGAAGACGTAACAAACATACGGACACACACACACACTCACAAACTTTCGCTTTTAGTGTGATAAGTATAAGAAGAAGAAGATATGTACAAGTTGTATAGTATACAGTATGAAAGTATGGATATACCTACCAGGAAAAAAAAGCCAATTACATTTTTATTGATTAGGGATCAAATCTAGAACCTCAACGTCAGACGGCGCGTGCCGTTAGACCAATGAGGCGGAAAATTAGCTTTGAATCTAGGACAAAACATTTCTATGCTAATATAAGAAGCTTAACCCTCGTAATCACTGGCGATTTTTTATCATTCACTGGATTTTCAACGCACTGTTTAGCGCCGAGAGTTGAAAATCCAACAGCGTGTTATTTTGACGCGTTGGGATGCACTCTGTTGGATTCTCAATCCTCGGCTCAACACCTAGAGTCGAAAATCCAGTGCGTGGTAAATAATCGTCACGATTAAAAATCGTCCGTGCGGACCTGGGCCACAGAGTAATAAACCTACAGTAGTTTATATGGGCAGTGACCTTGAATTAATTACCTACGGCCGCTTAGCTCGTCATTTCACCACAACATGGTGTACAACCCGGATAAATCACTGTACATGGTGTTTGAAAGCCCGAACGCTTCTCGCTGGTCGGATCTGCCGCCACTTCAACTTTGCGGCACAGCGCTTGAGAAAGTCGACGTGGTCAAATACTTAGGTCACGTAATAACAGCCGACCTCTCCGACCACGCCGACATAGAAAGACAGCGACGAGCCATATCGGTACGAGGCAATATGCTAGCGAGGCGGTTTAGCCGCTGTAGCGACGTTGTGAAGGCCCAGCTGTTTACTAGTTACTGCACAAGCGTTTACACAGTCGAGTTGTGGACAAACTACACCAAGGCGGCACTGAGCGACATGCGAGTGCAGTACAACGACGCGTGGCGCGCGATGTTTCGACTGCCTCGGTGGTGCAGCGCAAGCACCATGTTCACCGCGGGCCGCGTGCCCTGCTGGCAGGCGCTGCTGAGGAGCCGGTCGGCCGCCGCACGCACCGCCATATATCGATCGGCCAATTCATTGGTGGCCGCAGTACATGACTGGAACCACAGCCCCCTACATATGAGATGGCAGTCCTACCACACGCCGATAACCTGATTTGGTTCATAATTATGATATTGTTTGTGTTTGTTTGTGTTTGTTTATATATATGTTAAATATGTAATTAATTTGTAAGTTTATTTGGATTTACATCTGGAATAAAAAGATTTCATTTCATTTCGGCCATTTTCTATGAAGATAAACTACTGTAACATTATTATGCTGTACCTGGGCTTACCCAAGAGTCAATGGAGAAATAGATTAGGTACGAACGTTGTGCACTGAGCTGGGAGTCCTTTGTACGCGGACACAATAAATTATTTTCAGCCTCTCGAGATTCTTGTGTCACGAGTGTTTCTTTACGTAAGTAATGAATCTTAATATAATGTAGATTTGAGAGAAACTGTAACCATATCACCGGTACTGTAATTTTAATGACATAGAAGCTGTCAAAACGTTAGGTTTGTCATACGATGTAAGTTCAGATACCTTGAATATGAAATGTCCAGTCACTGAAACACAGCAAACCTTCTAAGAGGCAAATTTTAAGCTTTTTAAGTAAATTTTTAGACCTTCTGGGTTTGGTGGGCCCTATCTTGGTGCAAGCAAAATACTTAATGCAAATGATCCGGCTCGAAGGACCGGTGCCGGTGATGAGGAAACATAAATTGAATAAAATATTACAGGAGAGCTATAAGAGGCACACGTATCCGTTTTGTCACTCCGGAAACGGTAATTTACAATATAGACACAATTTTTTTTTTTACTATTTTTTTTTTTTATGATATGAGTATTGGTCATAAACAAAAGCTTATTTAATAACTGTACTTTCTAATTTATTTTAGTAGGTACCTAGCCTAGTTATTTTTTTGGAAATTCGACGTTAACTTTTTTTAAATATCGCAGCTCTCCGACTATTTATTTTAGTTTAGTCATAACGCAGTATCAACCAGATAATGGACGTATATCTAAGCATTTTATTTAAATTTTGTACTATACTGATATTGTGTACCTAAACATATAGCAGTCAACACGTGTCTAACAGCAATAGCAAAAATTACAAAAAAACATTTTATTATAAACCAAATCAATCAGCGTTGCACGACTAAATTCCTAAAACTTATAAAAATGCTTGTTCATAAACAAAATAAGACTAAGAACAGTCAATCTCAACATATTCAAAAACTTTATTAAATCGAACACATTTTTAACATCCTAGCTCCCGAGCATACAATCTTGGCATGTTTCCCGCGACAGAATTTGACGGCTAGAAAAAAGAAGTGCTATTTTTCTTAATGCTTTTATTAACAAACGTATATCATCTTTTGGTCCCCATTTAGATCGAGACGTACATGTTATTATTGCCCTCCTTTTTGTTCAAAAGAATTTATTGCCACACTGAAAAAATATTTCTTTCATTGATAGTGTTTTCTTTGTGGGTAATATTGTTTTTCTAATTTTATCTGTAATTTGTTTTATAATTTATCAACGGTTCTGATGATAGGATAAATGGTGTACTTAATTTATTGTTTATTTAAAATGGGGCGTATTTTGAACACGACTGTACTGATTAGTTTAAATATTAGTTTGATGTGCTTGGGGGATTTAGCATTATTTTTTTATGAAAATAGACCAGCATTGAAATAGACTTCGAAATTTTGTTTAAAATTATATTCTAAGAAGCGAGTTTAATAATAGGTACTCGTGGTCTGGAGCATAGGTCCGTAGGAATGTAAAACGAGATTAGGTAAATAAAAAGCTTTTTATTTTTATTTATATAAAATAAACAACAAATTCTCCCGCAAACACACGCGCGCATACTAAAGAGAAAATAAAGTGACAACTTGTCAAAGTACACTCGACTACACAAGTGGTTCGCAATTTAAATTTGCACGCAAATTAATGATATGCATGCTGTCAATTTGACGGCTCACAACCAACCATTACCGAATTCATGGCGCCGTCGGGACTTGGAGGGGATCACAATTCGTATAATTAACGCGAATTTTGCCGAATTAAGTGCAAAGGGTATGTCTGTATATCTGTGTGGATTTAGAAATTAGTTTCGGACTGTTAAATTGTAATTGAGATAATAATCAGTGCTGTAAACTGCTGTTATTTCTTAATCATTTTTCTAATTCTGTACAATGTTAAGCTGGTTTGGATTGCTGTATAAAAAAGTTTTTGAATGGGAGTAAAATCGAGTCCTGTATTCTAAATCGAATATTGCGTATTGTTTAATAGATAAATAGAAAACTTAACAAACAAAATGTAGCTATATGCTGCAGGTATGGAAAACGCAAAGAAAAAAATAGAGTCTTATAAGGAACAGCTACATGGCAACACATTTTTTACTAACTCGGAACTTTTATGCCCTAAAATACACCTAAAAAGTTTGGTTCTCATTACAAGTTGGTAGGTACGAAGTGTGGGAGGTGTGCATTTACTCAAAAGAAGTCCGCAGACTAAAAGACGTATTAAAGTGGTAGCATGTGGCGTTCAGCACCTTTTAAAACCTTTGGGGAAAACGACAAGAGTTTATGTAGGCACGTATACTTTAAAGTTTAAAACCTCTACCCACGTAACATAGCAGGTACCTACTCAAAAATTTCAAATAGTTCAAACGATACTTTAAAAACATTCAACGTGAATTTTTATTATTTTTAACACGTTCAATAAAATAAACTCCAATACCACTTTACATTTTAAAATTTCGTAAAGTAAATATTTATTTAATCTAGCACTTTGCTCAGTGACTATACTGCATACTGAATTTGCAAATAATAAATATTTATTTCATCGAAATTCGCTCTATCATGGCTACTGTTGAATGGTATAAAACATTCGTATAACTACTATTAGTTCTGTGAACAGTACTCGTTGACTTCGCGAGCACAAACTTTTCTGCAACCCTAAAGAACGCTCCATCAATCCATACCTACATCTTAGAGGGCAGATTCCACTGGTAGAAATATAAATGTGAACAATTTACTGCATTTCGAAGAGCTATTCTGCTCATCATGCCGAAGGCCCTCATCAGATCTTCACCAAATTTTTATGAGACCAACTTACAGTTACTATCATTTCAAACACAAAAAAGTCTTAAAACCTGTTTCGTTCAGATCGGTTGTAAAATACGACCTGTAGAGGAGTACCAACAAACATACAACGTGTCGTTTTGCATCCTCGTCAAATTTGAGGTGTGATACAGAACAACAAACCGAATAACTTTCTCCATGGGACCAACATCGTATTCGCGAAAAAAATTTCAATTGTCCCATAGAAAACTTCAATACTTACTCGATGCGAGTGTATAGGACGGCTGATTATTTTTTTGCGATTAAAATGTTGAACACACCCTTAAATTTGACGAGGATGCAAAACGACACTTTGTATATAGAAAACGGATGCACCTATTTGGCTAATTCTTTTTTTGTTGTGTTTGTAATATTGTCAGGACAAGGTTTGTATGACAGATTTTTTTTTTGTAAACTCACCGGTATAGACGGAAATTTGGATGGTGTTTTTGTATGAAAACAGACAACACATAGCACCACTGGAGATAGAGACATGAAATTCAGGCAAGATCAGCTGGTTTATTTAATAAAACCGTTTACAAAAAGTGTACATTTATCGAAACAGTAGTAAATTTCCTATACTAACTTCTGCCCGTGACTTCGTCCACGTTAAATTTCTTGTTCCCCAACCCACCGCGTCGCATCGCATCGCCCACCCATGCCATTTTTTCATTTACCGTGTTTGTTTCTTTTTGCTCGACTCCTAAGGGCCATAGAGTGATTTTAAACAGCCTACCTTCCTCAAGAGTTGGGCTATCAATCTATAAAATCAAGAAGAATTTTTCAAATTCGACTGATAGTTCCAGAGATTACACCCTATACATACAAATAAATACCACTTTAAATATAATCTATTAGTATATGGTAGATTGGTAGGTGCACAAGTAAACTGGACAGTAGTGGTTGGGAATTAGAATGTTAGGTAGCGACGTGCCCGATCTAAGGTTTATACAAACCTGTGTTTCCGGCCATCACTTTATAAAGTATTAATTACTAGCTTCGCCGCCCCTTGACATCGCATCGTCGCATCGTATCGCATCGCCTGCCCGCGCTATTACTTCTTTTGCCAGTGTTCTTTCTGATTTTTTTTTCTTTTTGCTCAGCTCCTAAGGGGCTTAGCGTGATGTTAGATTTTATATACCGTAGTTCGTTATAGTTGTGCTCGTGAGGAGGAGGAGCTCGTGGCTAAGTAATAACAGCCGCACGGGTCGATCCGTCAGGTTAAGCTACGCTTGCCGGGGTTGGTCAGTGGATGGGTGACCATTCTTTACATACCGAGACTCCTCCGTGCCTCGGAAAGCACGTTAAGCCGTTGGTCCCGGCTGTCATTCGTGGATCTTTGACAGTCGTTACGGGTCGTCAGAAGCCCGAAAGTCTGACAACCAGTCTTACCAAGGGGTATCGTATTACCCAGTAACTGGGTTGTAGAGGTCAGATAGGCAGTCGCTCCATGTAAAATACTGGTATTCAGCTGCATCCGGTTAGACTGGAAGCCGACCCCAACATAGTTGGGAAAAGGCTAGGCAGATGATGATGAGTTCGTTATAGTTGTGACGTAGCGAGCCCCCCCAATCTCTAACTTTAGTGCGTTTTATTTACTTACGTATTTTTTTTATTAATATGATAAAGCAAAAAATACGTGTGTAATATTTTTTTATTATCTGACTGACGAACTTATTAGAATTTCTGTTTTTCTATCCAGGAAATATCCCTGTTGCTTTCAGCTGAGATCTGACATGCACGAATGACATGCAAGCAGCCAGCCATACATGACAACGGGGTTATTCCTACCTACCCTTACCGTGTATGACGACACGGTTGGCGCAGTGGTTGAGCGATTGACTGCTGCGCAGCATGTCGCGGGTTCGATTCTCGCACGGAACAAATATTTGTACGACCTACAAGTATTTGTTCCGAGTCTGGGTGTTTTTCTATCTATAATATGTATGTATTTACAAAAAAAAAATGTATATAAGTAGTTTATCAGCCATCTCGTTACCATAACACAAGCATTAGGTTGCTTAGCTTGGGGCTAGATGGCGTTGTGTGATATGACCAAACATATTTATTTATTTATATTTATATTTATGTGTATTACGGATGTTTTCAGTAAACTGAGAATAACATTCCAGGAGATTGAAAAGACAATAATCTGCTTTACTAGTATTTTGTTTTGTCACACAAGTAACGAATTTGTGCGGATAACGGGTCGAGGTACGCTTGCCGCGGTCGGTTCGTGGATGGGTGACCATCCATTACATTGTCTCGGCTGTCATTCGTAGATCTGTGACAGTCGTTACGGAAGTTTGACAACCAATCTTACCAAGGGGTGTCGTGTACCCAATAACTGGGTTGTGGAGGTCAGACAGGCAGTCGCTCCATGTAAAATATTCAGCTGCATCCGGTTGGACTGGAAGCCGACCCCAACATAGTTGGGAAAAGGCTAGGCAGATTGATTGATTACTCTCGTTCGGAAAATAAACTCACACGCCGAAATAACATCACAAACAAAATGACTAAATAAACGGCAAACTGTTTATATTCACCAGTGCCCACAACTGTTGACCCGAAGTGTACATCAAGATGCAATATAAACACACCATCGTTGTCGAGTGTACCACAAACACGTGATCAGTTTGAATTGGTGTTTATATGATAATAATAGCTCAATTCACATATCTATACTAATAATAGGTCTTTACCTATGAAATTGCCGTTTTGTATGAAAAAATTTAAACGAATTTTTTTCATGCATTTTTTATTTGTATTAATCGAAGTAATCACCCATGCAATCAATGCATCTTTGCCAGCGCAGTGGCAGTTTATTGATGCCCTTCTTAAAGAAATCAGCTGGACGGGAGGCAACAAATTCTTCAAAGGCATTTTGTACTGCCTCTCGGGTATTGAATTTTTTTTCCCGCCAAGAAGTTATCCAAATTCTGGAAAAAGTAGTAGTCTGTAGGCGCAAGGTCTGGTGGGTAGGGCGGATGACGGAGAGCTTCCAACCCCAGTTCTTGCAACTTGGAGACCGTCTGCTGTGCAGTATGAGGTCGCACGTTGTCGTGCAGGAGCAGCGGAGACGAGCGATTGACCAATGCTGGTTGGAGATGTGCCAGCTTCTCCATCATTGTGTTCAGTTCTTCACAGTACACATCTGAAGTAATGCTTACCCCGTTTGGTAAGAAGCTGTGATGAATCACACCGGCGCTAGACCACCAAACAGTGACCATCACTTTTCTAGGGGTAAGTTTTCGTTTAGGGCATTGTTTAGGTGCTGAACCAGGATCCAACCAACTTGCTGAGCGCTTGCGGATATCAAACAGCATCCATTTTTTATCGCAGGTAACAATGCGGTTCAAAATTCCTTCATTTGTGTGTCTGTTGAGCAGTGCAAGGCACGTCTCGACGCGTAGTTCGCGCTGGCGATCATTGAGTTCGTGGGGCACCCATTTGTCAAGCTTTTTTACCTTGCCAATTTGACGCAAATGGACCAATATTGTTTTGACGCTAACGTCGAAAGCTGCTGCTAATTCAGCCGTAGATTGTGTATCATCAGCTTCCACAATCGCCTTTAATTCGTCATTGTCGACTAAAGTCTTCGGACGACCGCGAGGTTCATTTTTCAGGTCGACATTTCCAGAACAGAAGCGAGCAAACCAATAACAAGTGGTGCGTTGGTTTGTAGTGTTAGCTCCGTAAACGTCGTTGATGTTGCGTGCCGCTTGTGCCGCGTTGCTGCCACGACGGTACTCATATTCCATAATTACTCGAATTTTTAACGTATCCATGATGACGAAAAAGATTGAAATGCGATGAAAATGTAACACTAATCAATAAACAAATGACTACTTTTGGAAAAAAAAATCCATGTTTTTAAAATAAAATTAATTTGAAATTAGAATTCTTAGCCACACAAAAAATATTTTGATTTAAAATGGCCAGTACTGCAGAACGGCAATTTCATAGGTAAAGACCTAACTAATACTAAACTAATAATATTATAAAGAGGAAAGATTTGTTTGTTTGTACCAAATATGCTCCGAAACTACTGGACTGATTTTAACTATTTTTTCACCAGTAGAAAGCTAATTTGTCAGGAAGTAACATAGGCTATAATTTATTTTCAAAAATTTTTGAGATCCTTAAGAAAATTGCAATAATGTAACCCAAAGTAGCAAAATTTTGCTTATAAAAATCATTATTTGGCGTGCGCTGAGAAAACTATTGATGATACATAAAAAGTATGTACTACATGATTAAAGTACTCATCATCACCTTCAAAAAAAATCTGCGAGGCAATATATCTAACTATCATAGTTAAGTCACAATAGCAGCTTTTGTGTTCTAAAATTTAATTAGATCGCCGGTAGAAACAAAAGTTGGTTACATTCGTTTCGTATCATAGTATTAATTCTTATTCAAATAAATAGTTTTATCATCAAGGGTATTTATGTAGCAGTAAAATACTTTTTAATTTATTCGAATTGGACATTTAATTTCGAAGTTATCATGATTATAAAAATGCCATACGCGTTCCGTTCGACGACGCGCTGCCGCGCCGCGATTAACTCGAAACTCAGTATTTTTATTCTTGAGACAAAAATTAAGAATAAAGTGTATCAGGGTTTTTCGAAAATCTACCCGTAAGGGGGTGAAAAGGGGTAGTCAATTTTTCAGGGGTGGATTTTACTGCGGGGAATGATTAACTCGAAAATTGGTAAAAATAATCTTTCAGTCAAATTATGGAAACATCCGAAACGATTTTTTAAAATTCCATTCCTGTGGGCATGAAAACAGAGAATACAGTTTGTATGAAGTCTTATTCATTCGGTTAATTAACTTGAAACTTGGCACAAATACTTGCCTAAGCAAGTAACAGTTTGTCCCCCGAAAGGGAACAGGGGCAAGGGAGGGGGTGGTGAGGGAGAGAGGGGGAAGGGGATGTGGTGAAGGGGGTGTGAGAGTGGGAGGGAGAGGTTAGCGGGAAGAGGATGCGGTGAACGAACGCGCTAATCTCTGGAATTACCAGTAGGACTTTAAAAACTCTTTCTGCATTTTATATCCCAAATCTAAAGGAAGGCTATAAGTAGGCATATTTAACATCACTCTAGGACCTTTACGTGGCGAGCTAAAAGAAAAAAAAAGGCTGTAAGAACGCTAAGCGAGAACGAAGTAATAGCGCGGGCAGACAATGCGATGCGACAGGGTGGGTCGGGGGAACAAGAAATTTCACGCGGACGAAGTCGCGGGCAGCAGCTAGTCTATTATATAAACAACTACTCGTAGATTTTGCCCGCGGCTTCGCCCGCTTTGACGTCGAAAATCGTCCCACGGGAACCTACTACCGCAATAAAAAGTATCCTATGTTCTATTCCAGGTCATGGTCTACCCATGTGACAAATTTAATGCTAATCCGTTCAGCTGTTTTAGCGTGAAAGAGTAACAAACAACGAAACTCATTTCTAAGTAGTTTTTGGGAATACTGTTACACTTGAAATGTTTTTTGAATGCTGGAAAGCAGGACTATCATGTAGTCTGCGTTTCGTTTGAATGTATGATCGTATAAAATTCACAAAAATAGGTATGTAAAGAGCAAACACAGATAGCTTCAGATTTCTAGATTCTAGATTTTCTAGAAAGAAAAAACAAGTGATGACCTATATGTTTTATGGTTTAAAATACATGCTGTGTTAACTCTTAACGTGAAACATAAATAAAACCACTTACCACAGTACAATATTCATTATTTACAAGCTTCCGAAGTTGAGACAAAAACTTGTTGTTTACTTTAAATTTTTTATGACAGCGAAAATAATATTTTTTAATGTCATAAACTAGTTCAGTGAGTGTTGTCGTATCTCAAAAGGTTCGGACACAGATAATCTATCACAGTAAATGCATGGAATCAGATAGTGGTGAAACAAAGTTTATAGTAAAAAAATATTTGCTTGGGATGGAAGTCATCCCAGTACAATCTACTGACAATTTATTCTGGGATAACTTCCATCCCAGTTTGCGTGAGCGGAGCATAGTTCTCGAATACATGCCAACCAAATTATCTCCTTACTCACCCTGCGTGAAAATACTACACACAATCATGTAGATAATGTAGTTATAGACAGTTTTATTGCTTCCTCCACTGTCGTATATATTAATATTAATCGCCAGTTTCTCCCAGATCTTGAGAGTAATAGAATTAATGAGATAATTTCATCTGCCTGTTAGTATTTAATGTATTCCTGTGGCCGGTGGTGACATGCTTACGGAACAATTAAATTAGACTATTTGACATGAGAGCGTTTATCCCGCGCAGGCTGGCAACGTCGCATTTCCACAGGCTCTTCGTGATTATTTTAATAAATTTAAAATAAACAAATTACTATTTTTTTTCGCTACTATTATTTATTATATATATATGTCGGAACGTCAGGATTTACTCAGTTAGATTTAGACAGACACGTGGGCAGAAGATGGGTTTCGTGCAACGAAAACACACTGGGTGCGATACACGGTGTTTAAAATCACAATCTAACACAATCACTAAGCACAAAGAATCGAATACAGTTCCGTGGCGTAGTAACCCCGATGCGATCCACCACTAGACTGTTCTCCTCGCCATGAGTTTAAAACATCACGACTCTGTAGAAGCGCGCTGTAGGCGTGGGCACCTCACGTGATGTCGCCTGTGGCGCGCTTGCGATTCGTTACGCGTCCGTACTATTGACCGGATCCGACATAATTTTGTATAATTTATTATACTGTAATTACTATTTTATTTGCTAAATGGTTGGTCTATACTTGTAGTCCAACGACCTAAGTTTTCTATATAAATTTATCCAAAATCCTTAAAACGATTTTCTAGTGCTGACCCATAAAAATCAATCTGCCTAGCCTTTTCCCAACTATGTTGGGGTCGGCTTCCAGTCTAACCGGATGCAGCTGAATACCAATATTTTACATGGAGCGACTGCCTATCTGTACTCCAAAGTATGGTTTGTTAGTACTGACCCATAACAAACCATAATTTCAACTTCTTATTAAAAAACCGGCCAAGTACGTGTCGAACTACGCACAATGAAGGGTTCCGTATTTGGGATGAATTTATCCCAGGAACAAACTTAACATTGTAGTTGAAAGACATGTTCTCCCACACATTCCAACTGTAAATGTAAGTTTGTACTCATGATATTGAGAGATTTATCATGTTATGTTAAGACTACAGACTTCTTATGAGTTTTCCTGTAATCTACAGGTAAAGATCTATTTTCTATATTTTTTTCAAATTTTAGGCTCAGCAGTTTCGGAGATAAGGGGAGAGGAATGGTCAATTTTCGTCTATTTTCTTAAATAACTTTAAAAAAAATATTTTAAAACTATAAAAAGAATATATTTGAGACCCTCATAGACCCTTTCATTTGTTATGTTACACGGTATAGTTTGCAAAACTTTTTTTTAATTTTCTTATTTGCCCCCAAAAGTGACCCCCTTAATCAAAATTCATTTATTTACATTACCCGTCCGTGTTTGGGTCACAGAAATTCATATGCCTTTCAACTTAATCGGTCCATTAGATTCGGAGCAAATTGGCTGCGACAGACGGACAGACAGACAGACAGACACACGAGTGATCCTATAAGGGTTCCGTTTTTCCTTTTGAGGTACGGAACCCTAAAAACCAATATGTTGCTGCAAGGAAATATAAAATCCAAACAACACACGTCATTCTCAGAAACCACAAGTTACAAGACTTGTATTATTTCAAGTCACTCGACTTGAGCACAATTTGTAAGACAAACACACATATATTTACGCTAGCAGTACATTAGCTTTCAGACTTACCTGTGTACTCTGTGTACTCGAGTACACAAACTATACCGTGTATAATGTTCGTGTACTTCGCCATTACAGTGAAGCAGTTCTCTGGTTTTTGCATTAGTAAGAGATACGGGATGTAAAAAGTCGATTAAGAAAGGAAACATACACGCTTCTACGTATTATTTATACAGGGTGTCCCGTAATTAATGGATAACCTCTTACGGGGTCATTGTACTCATCATTATGAACAACTTTTACTATGGGACCAAACCTGAAATCACGAAAAAAAAATCAGCACTTCCCTACATTTTGACGAGTTATGCGAAAATAAATGTAGGGAACAGTTGATTTTTTTTTCGCTATTTTATGTTTGGTCCTATAGTAAAAGATGTTCATAATGATGAGTACAATGACTCCTTAAGAGGTTATCTATTAATTACGGGACACCCTGTATACGAGGTATATACTAACTGTGAAGTAGGGCGTTTTCTTTTTTCGGGTTCCGTACCCGAAGGATTCAAACGGAGCCTTATTGCTGTCACTGGTGTCCGTCTGTCCGTCGTCTGTCACACAGGTTTTACAGCCAAATGGTTGGAGTGACAGTCTTGAAATTTTTTAGTCTTGTTGACCCAAAGCCAGACAAATTGTCAAAAAATATTTTAATGTTTTTAAGGGGTGGCTCCCATACAGTTAAAGGGGGGTGCGAAAAAAAAATATTTGATAAACCCCCCATCGAATGGGGTATCATTGTTTAGAACTCATTGAGTAGATAAATACAGTATTTTTTTGTTTTAAAAAATATTGGAAAACAAAGGAATGAGAAGTCGCCAAAGTCAGCTTTTTTTTTACAAAATTTTTTTTCGCAGAATTTTTTAGCTTCCCTATGACCTATGAACTTGAAATTTGGTGATAATGTTTATTGTTTCTTATCCTACTAATATTATAAATGTGAAAGTTTGTATGTTTGGATGTTTGTTACTCAATCACGTAAATACGGCTGAACGGATTTGGATGAAATTTGGTATACAGATAGTTTATAACCTGGATTAAGACATAGGATACTTTTCATCCCGGTAGAAGGTTCCCGTGGGATAATTCCGACATTCACGCGGGCGAAGCCGCGGGCAACAGCTAGTATTTTACTAAAAAATACCAATATTGATAAATCAGATTTGGTACGGAACCCTAAATATGCGGAGACCGAATTTGGTTCAAACATTCACCAACTGAGTCCGCTCCTAGTAGAAGAAGTTCACTTCAATCCCCATCAGTTCCACTTGACACTGATCCACCGTCGCCTTCCAATATACTGCCGTCGTCATCTCCATCTAATTATCAATCTCCTTGTACAAGTAATCCTGTCCAAGAATCTGAAACAAAAACAAACACATCACATACACCAAATAAACAAACTCAACACACAACTTATTCTTCATTCGGTAGAGCAATAATAAAGCCCCGAAGATTTTGAAAATTGGTCTAGATTAAGTTCTTAATTTGTACTTAGTTTTAATTTAATATACTAAATGTATTGTTTGTTGTACAAGCATTGTCAAACCTAATTTTGTGTTGTTAGTAGCTGTCAAAACTTAGTTAAGTCAATTTGATAGACGTCACTGTCAGAACTGTCGCAATGTAAATGTCAGTCAAGTCAACTTGTCACTTCTTAGAGATGTTCCGTTCCACTTAGTCTACTAGTATATAAGAATTTTGTTAATGTTAAAAAAAAAAAAAAAAAAAGTATACTTACGTACCATGTTCCACGTAATGATTCCATTTTCTTTTCTTAATAAGGGAGATGTTACGTATGTGTATCAGTCTTTATAAAATATATATTATCTGTGGTATTTCCGGATCCTGTTGTCTTGTCACCGACTCCGATTGCTCGTCATGCAATGGCTGAATACACGATACATAAAATAGTCTGGTCGTCTTATTTATTTATAATATCTGGCCACCCGTCGTAACATGGTTGAACCAAATTCGGTCTCCGAATTTGGTTCAACAATCACATATTTTTAACCGACTTCAAAAAGGAGGAGGTTCTCAATTCGTCGGAACCTTTCCCGATTACTCGAAGATGGCTGGACCGATTTGGATTTTTTTTGTTTTATTCGAGAGGGTATACATCACAGTTGGTCCCATATAAAATTGATTGACTTTGCTTTGGTAGTTTTTGAGTTAGCTTCAATAATACGTATTTTTTCCACACTTTTATATGGATGATGTTCTAGTTTGTTTTGCAGGTAGTGGTATTAGAATTTGTGTGGGGTAGGACACAACTAAAAAGTGAAAAATAAAAACTTTTTTACAAAAAAATACAACCGACTTCTAAAAACAACACTACAAAGTGAAAAATAACATTAATTTCGGAAGTCGGTGGCAAAAAACGAAAATACATTTAACTAGACACCGACTTCCGAAATTAAAGTTATTTTTCACTTTGTAGTGTTGTTTTTAGAAGTCGGTTGTATTTTTATTGTTATGTAATTTCTTTTCTATTACAGTTTTGTAGATCATGTTACGAGTAAGTTGGAATGTTAGGTTATGTATAAAGGTTGATATCGTGTAAAGGGTAAATAGCAATAAAACAATCGAGGGGCTCGTGTTAAAATAATAACAGCCGCACGGGTCGATCAAAGGTTAAGCTGCGCTTGTCGCGGTCAGTTCGTTGATGGGTGATCATCCATTACATACCGAGACCCCTCCCTGCCTCGGAAAACACATTAAGCTGTTGGTCACGGCTGTCATTTCTGGATCTTTAACAGTCGTTACGGGTCGTCAGAAGCCCGAAAGTCTGACAACCAGTCTTACCATGGGGTATCGTATTATCCAGTTACTGGGTTGTGGAGGTCGGATAGGCAGTCGCTCCATGTAAAATACTGGTATTCAGCTGCATCCGGTTAGACTGGAAGCTGACCCCAACACAGTTGGAAAAAGGCTAGGCAGATTGATTGATCTGACATCTCACCTTGGTAAAAGTACTTTCTAGTTCCATACCAATTCAATCCGTCACTCAAATCTTTTAGAAAAATATTTTCACTTCCTGTTACACATTTCCGTCCCTTTTTACGAAATCACTCCCACAGATTGCAGGAAAGCAAGAGGAAAGACGTTACAAATAAAAAAATAAAAAATTCGTTTCAATCAACTGTCGTGAAAATGTGACACTTCGATTCTGTAATTTTTCGACAAATACGTCGCATGCTTTGTTGCATTGTCAGTTATATTATAAGGACCAGCGGGGCAATTGCGTAACATACATATCAATCGGGATCGGTTTCATTTTGACAGTTCAACAACATTCATTGCTTTACTTACGTTGTCGAACAGACAAATTTTTTCGAACATATGAAGCAATGGACTAGCAATTTGCTTCAAAATGATTCAGATTTCAATTGATAGTGTGTTACGCAATTAGGGCACCCTAATTGCGTAACACATTACACAATTTTTGCTCAATAAAAGTTACTACTCGGTAAATGAATATCTAAGTGATAGACTAATACAGTCGTAACTAGTTGACTTCAAAATTTTTGCTCCTATTATATCTTAAAATTGAAAACTATTAATATTTTATTCTATTGATTTATTTATGTTATACTATTAATTCATATTTTATACTAATATAATAATTATAGATACATATCTAATAATAATTTTATACTATTAATTAATTCCCCACCTATTATGTTGTATAATAAAATCTATAAATGCTTCCTCTCTCCTAACCCACTTATTATTGCTGTGCCCGACAGGGTTCATGTGGTCTAACTATAAGCTTTACCATCTAAGAATACATGTGGAATGCAATAAAGTATTGAGTATTGAGTTGGTTTCATTTTGAAACAAATTGCTGCAATTTTTTGTTTTTTGCAATTGCATTGGCCATATGTTCGAAAAATTTGTTTGCTCGACAACGTATATAACGCAATGAACGTTGTTTAACTGTTAAAACGAAACCAACTCCGATTGATAATGTGTTACGCAATTAGGGTGCAGGTCTCTGGCTAATAACTACCTGGAATTCATTAATATAAAAATACTTTATTCAGTTTCAATAGTTTCTGCTTCCTGTTATTTCCCATATTTACATTATTGCGATTTTAATCCGGGATTAAGCAGAGTTACTATAATCGCAGGAACGGTAATTATTTTGGTAACGTTCCGCTTCAAAAGGTTATTGTTTTTATGCTGCATTTATTGTTTGTCGTAAATAATAATGGTAACGTTAAATTTAAATCAGGTTCTTGGCAGTTAAGTTCATTTTAATTTTAATAAAAGTTGTCCTTGGGTGCACATGCATAGTGCATACAGGGATAATCGTCGGGTGGTGCCTCCTCGTCATTTAAAATTGTCTGCGAGTTAGCTTCGGCCCTCGCCTTCCAAAGGCCCGGGACCCCAGAGTCCCGAGATAATTATGTCAAAGACAATTAAAATAACTTTATTTAGGGCATATTGCCAGTCCTTTTATACGTGTAGTCTGTGGACTAGCTACACGCAGCGAACCGTCGGTGCCTTGCGGGTCCAATATAACAATGCTTTCAGGTTGCTGATGGGATTGCCTCGCTGCTGCAGTGCATCAGCGATGTTTGCTGAGGCTCAAGTGGACGGCTTTCACGCCATTATACGTAAGAGAGCAGCATCGCTGATGCGAAGGGTTAGGGGCAGTCCCAACAGCTACCTGAGGGTAATTGCAGACTACATCCATAGTCCTATGTGGAGGCATTGGATTGGTCTGCACATATTGTAGGCTGACTGGCGTTTTTTCTATTTGTTGTATGTATTACTAACATAGCTTTAAGTCATTTTGATGTACTACTAACACTCTATGGACCAAAAGTCTGAATTAAATGTTTTGAATTTGAATTTGAAAATAATAATAATTATTCTTGTAAGGAGCTTGTTAAGCTACACTGCCGCGGTCGGTTCGTGGATAGGTGACCATCTTTACATATCAATAGACCCCTCAACGATTCGGAAAGCAAGTTGAGTCATCAGTCCAGACTTATCATTTGTGGATCTTTGACAGTCGTTACGGGTAGCTGGCAGCCCAAAAGTCTGACAACCAGTCTTACCAAGTGGTAACATATTACCCAGTAACTTGGTTGTGGAGGTCAGATAGGCAGTCGCTCTATGTCAATCAATCTACCTAGCCTTTTTCCAACTATGTTGGTGTCGGCTTCCAGTCTAACCGGATGCAGCTGAATACCAGTATTTTATGTGGAGCGACTGCCTATCTGACCTCCACAACCCAGTAACTGGGTAATAACGATACCCCTTGGTAAGGCTGGTTGTCAGACTTTCGGGCTTCTGACGACCCGTAACGACTGTCAAAGATCCACGAATGACAACCGGGACCAACGGCTTAACGTGCTTTCCGAGGCACTGAGAAGTCTCGGTATGTAAAGATGGTCACCCATCCACGGACCAACACCGGCAAGCGTAGCTTAACCCAATGGATCGACCCGTGCGGCTGTTCTTACATAGGCAGTCGTTCTATGTAAATACTGTTATTTGGCTTCGGTTAAACAGATTGATTTTTAAGCGCAACAAAAATGCCAGAATACCATTCTTTCCCCAAATCTATACTATACGAGAATGTATAGAAACTATTCCGACCAGATGCGACTTCTTTGTCATAAATCAACATATTTCTTGCCAATTAAGAATACCACTGTCTTCCTATCAACATCACTGTTCATAATAACCGAGTATTCTGTGTATTATTAAGTGCTCAATTATTTATATTCAATCCTAGAATCATGTTTGGCGGGAGGCCAACGATAATATTGTGCTCCTAAGACAGGAGCACACTGTTGAATTTTAAAAGAGTTCTGGAAAAAAGAAAATATATTGGTGTTTTCTGTTTTGTCTAGGATTTTTTTTTTATGTAGGTCAGCGAGCATTTGAATAAAATCGGAAAGGATTGATATCAATAAATGCAGCTAGTCGAAGTCTTGTTAAGGGGCGCTGTGGTAGCCCGCGAAATTATATTTTTTTTTGGGTGTTTTGTAATTCGCAGGTCCGTGTCAGGTTGTATCTTGACCAAAATATGATACGCGAGAATAAAACATATGTATTTACATAATTTTAATCATAAAAATCATCAATACATCTCTCTAAGTTAGATTTCGTTCAGATTCGTCGAACGAACGAAATCAAACGACTCTGCACAAAATCTAACTTAGACAGATGTATTGATGATTTTATGATTAAAATTATGTAAATACATATGTTTTATTCTCGCGTATCATATTTTGATCAAGATACAACCTGACACGGACCTGCAAATTGCATAAAACGCAAGAAAAAATGAATTTCGCGGGCTACCACAGTGCATCCTCATTAATGTCTAATCATCTAACAATTTCCATGAATTGTTCTACTAGAGTCTCGTCGCGCTGTCGCGTCGCGCCTGTCTGCGGGAGCCTTGAGACAGGAAGGATCTACAAAAAAGATCCTTGTTGTCATTCGAATTTCAATTAATTTCGTTAAACAGTAAAACCAAACCAAAAAGCCAGCCTGATCTATAATCAATGGATCAATCAATCTGCCTAGCCTTTTTCCAACTATATTGGGGTCAGCTTCCAGTCTAACCGGATCCAGCTGGATACCAGTATTTTACATGGAGCGACTGCCTATCTGACCTTCACAACCCAGTTAACACGATACTCCTTGGCAAGACTGGTTGTCAGACTTTCGGGCTCTTGACTACCCGTAACGACTGTCAAAGATCAACGAATGATAGCCGGGAACAACTGCTTAACTTGCTTTCCGAGGCACGGAGAGGTCTCGATATGTTATGGACGGTCACCCATCCACGGACCGACCCTGGCAAGCGGTGCTTAACCTTGAAGATTAACCCACGTGCTCCTTGTATTTATGATGTCAATTATTGATACTGTTTTACCAAATGAGGTGGCGCGCTATATCCGGTTATTGGTTGCCGGCGTAACTCAAAGTAATCAATGGATTCATATACGGATATTGGAATGCCCAGTTACAATGGGTTGCAAAAACTACGGATGAAAGTTAGAGCAAAAGTCGCATTCCAGGAACCAAACGCGGTTTTAAGTCGGGAAATATTTAACTGATCCTCTAAAAATATATTGACCTTCTAACGAGGAACGCTTTTTAAAATTAATGATCCTCTTTTTGACTTTCTGGTCTTTTCTCACAGTTGGTCGCAGTATCTGAGTTAGGGTACCCTGACCAAATGGGTTTAGGTTAGGTTAGAACTGTAAGGCCTATGTCTCGAATTTCGCGGGCAGCGGGGCGGCAGCGGCGGCGGCGCGGGAGCGGCAGGATTTTATGCATATAAACAAATGGACCGGACCTCGAAAACAGCGGCGCGGTAGCGGGGCGGGACAATGCGAGACGCGCCGCCACCCGCCACCCCGCTGCCCGCGAAATTCGAGGCAGAGGCCTAACCAACCGCGCGCGACTCGAGCGAGGGAAGCGACAGCGGTGCCGCGGCAGTGGCTGGTGAGCCAAATAAAAGCTAAATCCAAGTTAGGACCCTAAAATAGCAACTATTTGAGGTTCACGAAAAAGGCGCAATTATTGTATTAGGGTGTTCAATAATATTTTTACTGAATTATTTGTGACTCGATTAAATACATGCCTTATAAATTTTACAGATTTTCGTACTAAACTCAATCCAAATGTAGTTTTAAAACGACATGCATGCTTGTATATCCTTACAGAAGACAAATAAATTAATAAATACGGGTCTAGAAAATAAGAGTCAAACACCAAAAGGCCAATTCTCTTACCCAAAAACGTTCAAATTCAAGTCGCAATCTCATGCCAGTGACAATAAAATGTCAAAAATGTAGGTAAAAGCTATATACAATTTTTGACAGATTGAGTCTGAGATGATGATGAGATTGCGAACGTTGTTAAAAATACGGCAATTGCCCCTGTGGTATTCTGATATAAAAGAGGTCGCCTTTACTTGAGAATAAATAGACAATCATTTGTTTGCAAACCCGAGAATCTTGGAAGGTATATGATTTAATTTTACACTTGTAGATTTATAGCTGGGAGGCATAAAGTGCCTCCTCTTTCTCAGACAATGGCCCACCTTCCATCTTGCGCCGCATGTCATCTGTGCACTTGATGATCTTATGACTGAGTCAGTCAGTGAGCGGAGTTCGCGCAGCTGAATTTTGGGCCAAACATATTTGAACAATTTGGGGATTTTCTTCTTAGATATATTTTTTATCTGAATAGTGGCGCTGATGATTGCTTCGGAAGGTAAAAAACATTACGGATTTTATTTAATGGGGATGCGTTAGGGTAGACCGCGAGATTCATCTTTGTTTTAGTGGTTTTTAGAATCAGTGCTATTGTATCCTAAACTATTAGTAGTAATGAATGAGTAGTAGGCTCTTTGTACACGGCACGTTTTTTTACGATACGGCTTAAAAATCGCGCCGTAGTAATAACATGTCTATCAACAAGCATCCATAGGGATATTGGCAACACTGACGACCGTGCCTACCTACGGCGTATAAACCGCGCCGTAGAAAAAACCTATATGTCAACAAGATTTTATAGTGATCCATAGATAACTGACGACAGTGTCTACAATAAACCGCGCCGTAAATAAACCTGTCAGTCAACAAGCGTACAAAGTGATCCATACAACACTGACGACCATGCCTACACACGGCGTAAAAACCAGGATACAAGATACAAGATATTTATTTTGTAAAACATGAGTGCAGAAATATAAAGGTCTTAAAAATAATAAGAGGTAGCTACATGTTTGGCCAATCATGGCGTACCAAATTAGTCGCACTAAGACAACTATTACAAAAAGATAATTATAAAATCGTTAATAATAAATTAAAACAATGACTTAGACTTAGACCGGGCCGTAGAAAAAACCTGTCAGTCAACAAGCGTACAAAATGATCTAGACAACACTGACGACCGTGTCTACACACGGCGTATAAACCGCGCCGTAGAAAATACCTGTCTGTCAACAAGCATACAAAGTGATCCATACAACACTGACGACCGTGCCTGCACACGGCGAATATACCGTAGTTTTTCACGGCAAGAAAAACGAGTGTGTACTCAGGGCCTTAGGTCTCGCTATTATAATCATAAAATGCTTTGGCCAAATGATATGTGTAGTTAGTGGTTGTACCTACCTACCGGCCGATTTTATTGAGGTAAGTCCCGTATTTATGAATATTTTTAATTTTACAAGGCTTGCTTCGCGGCGATGCTTTTTAAAATTCAAACTATATATTATTTTACGTAGTTTTTTTAATGGCGACTGCGTTTTCATATTTTTATTATTCGTTAAGTTAATTACTGCGGGTTAATTAAAATACTCTATTTGGGAAAGTACCCTCTAGCATAAAGTTATATTTCCACCGTGGATTGCTGCAAGTCGTCTTTTTAGTTTATGAAAAAAAATCTAAAACTGATAAAATATCAAACTGCTTTTTCGATCGAGATCTGTCTATTGGGCAGAGCCAGCTTACGAAATTGAAGACCGATGATGGCCGGCTCGTATCCACCAAACCTGAGCTGTTGAGAGAGATCGAGAGGTTCTATGGACAGTTATCTCCTTACGTGTCGACTGCACCCCATGTGTGCATAAGGAAAAATCCTTTAAACAACATTATTTTTAGGATATGCGAAACCTGAATATACTCGTAGTTTGTTCAGAATAAATAACTGAATCGATGCCAATAATTTATAATCCGTTTTATATTTTGCCCCAAAAATCTTAAAAGGTTACAATATGGACACCGAGCGACACAAGTCACGGCAGGTCATAATGGCGTGGCACTAGGCACGGGCGCAGAGCGAACACCACGTGGTGATCATGTTTTTGTACGGACAACCAGGTAACATAACAAGCTTATAACTTTGTGATTTTTCATGTTACAGTTTTGAAATTTTGTACATAAATTCTTGACATAAAAATACTAGACACGTGTTTCAGGTTTCGCATATACTAAAACTGATGTTGTAAAATAGGTATATATGCTTATATCATATATACATAAACGAAAAAAAACATCTTCCGATGGAAAAAAAAACATCATCAGTAGTTGTGAACCTATGTGGTTCGCAAATAATCTCCCCCTCCCTCCCCCTGGGGTTTTGGGTTCATAAAAGTAACCCCGTTACAAATATGGCGAAGACCCAAGAGCTAGATTGACCCGACACTATACCGAAGACATCCCGGACGTCAGCTTGTACGAGATTAAGAAGGTAACCGACATAGCCCGAAAAATTGCTGAACGAGCAGGGCACATTGCTCGCAGAACAGATGGCCGATGGGGCCGAAAGGTTCTGGAGTGGCAACCGCTTATTGGAAGACGTAGCATTGGAAGGCATCTCACAAGGTAGACCGATGACCTGAAGAAGGACGCTGGAATCCATGCGGGAAGCAGAGAACCGGTGGATGTGGCGGTGCTTGGGGGTGGCCTATGTCCAGCAGTGGACGTCTTTCTGCTGAAATGATGATGATGACTGCTTCTTCAACCTATACAGGGTGGGTCTAAAATCGTAGATCAAACTAAACAGGGCGATAGTTGGGGTTATTTGCATTAAAAAATATCTCTGTGGCAGTACCCTAACTTGATCTCCTTAAAAGTTATGAGTAGAATGGCTATTTATTTTAAAACAATAAACGGTGATTAGTTGCTTCTTATAATTATCATCACTACAAAAGTGCTTTTATGGCAGTGGGTACTATGATTTATGAGTATTGGCACTTTTTTCGATATCTTTTTATTGGTACCTACTTATCTTCATTAGGAGCAGTGGTGGCCCAGTGGTAACGGCCGCGACTTACGAGTTGTAGGTCGTAGGTTCGAACCCACGCAGGCGCTTTACTTTGTGTAAATTATTTCATCACCACTGCTCTCAAAACGGTGAAGGAAAACATCGTGAGGAAACCGGCATGTCCTAGAATCAAAAATTCGAAGACTTGTGACATCTGCCAACCCGCACTGGGCCCGCGTGGTGGATTACGGCCCGCTCCCTCTCACAGAGAGGAGGCCTGTGTCCCAGCAGTGGGAACGTTATAGGCTGATTATGTATCTTTATTAATTATTTTTACCAATTTTTTTTTTCCTACAAATAATCCTAACTATCGCCATGTTTCGTTTGGTCCACAATTTTTGACACACCCTGTACCTATAGCTCTTTTAGATAATAAAAAAGCATTTTACATGCAAACAGCTTTCTACACTATTTGAATAGACTTATTTTCCTAAAATCTAAATACCTAGTATTATTTTATTACTGTTGGCGGAAAAGCTGTCATTAAGGGACAAAATTATCTTTGATTGGTCACCAGCAGCTGTCACCACCGAACGAAGACAATAAGTTTGGCGAAGTCTCGTCGTTATGTATCTAGTGTAGACGTAATTAATTTCTAAAATAGATATAAGGAAATTTATTTTAAATTTAAAATACATTTCCCTACAATCTATTTTATCAAAATATTTTTTTTTATCATATTTCCTTAGTTCTCTTTACCCACAGCTGGTGAGGAGTTAATTCGTTCATGAACAAAACAATAACACTACAGTTAGTTAAAACAAAAAATCATTAACAACTTGTATTTTGCACCAAATCCCGGAAGTCTGACAACCAGACTTGCAAAGGGGTATATAGTATTACCCAGTTACTGGGTTGTGGAGTCCAGATAGGCAGTCGCTCCATGTAATAAACTCATACTTTTACACCAACAACTTAAACAACAACTCAAACTTAAACTTAAACTTTTTTTTTTAATTTTTTTTTTAGTTTTTATTTTTATTATTATTATTATTTTTTTGTTTCAATTAAACCAATTACAGGCACTTTTGAATTGTCAAAGAGTCGGTCAGTTAGTCAGAAAGTTGAAGCTGGATGCCCATTCCAATTAATATAATTTTACTGGTATTCAGCTGATCCGATTAGACTAGAAGTATATCCCAACAGAGTGGGGAAAAGGCTATATTTTGCATGAAACTATCAATAAACAAAAATATAAATGTAAGTTTAAATATTTATTTTAGTTTTTGTGGTTTATAAACAGTATACAAGTTAACACTATTTACACTAGGTACTAAGTAAATAACTAACAAACTAACTATACAAATAAATACAAAACAAAAGGACACTTAGGCGTCGAAGTACTCGTCCGCATCGATGTCATCCGGAAACGTGCCCAGAAGACTGGCAGCATTGCCACGTTGAATGGCAATGCTAATTCTTTGGCCAAAGAACGAGCCAGGTCTCGACCAGTCTAATGTAATATATGTAATAATTGAGAAGGTACTCCTATTCAGCTGCATCCAGTTAGACTGGAAGTCGACACCAACATAGTTGAGAAATGGCTAGGCTGTGATATGAAAATAAGGCTTCCAATACGGATGTTTCCTGGGTTAAAAAAAAATAAATTCTATTTAGTCAGTGAGTCAGATAATAAAAAAATATTAGACACATATTTTTTTGCTCACTTAGATAAAACGCATTCAAGTTGGGGGCGTGGGGGCTCGCTACGTCACAACTAAGTAAAACTACGTATAAAATCTAGCAAGCAGTGACGTCATGCCACATTTTAACTCAATGTATCGCCATAATCTTTTGATTACGTAAAAAAAATAAAAAATACGTGTCCAATGTTTTCTAACCGACTTCAAAAAAGGAGGTTCTGTATTCGACCCGTATGTATGTATGACTATGTATGTATGTTTGTTTGTCCGCGATTTTCTCAAAACTGATGAACCAATTTTGATGATTCTTTCACTAAAGCGATCTACATACTTTCAGGAAGGTTTTAATATCATAATACATAGTGTAATTATTCTTATGTACGAAGTTATATGCATAAATGCACTGTATCTCCGGCATTTCTAAGCGGATTTTTTTGATGATTCTTCTTTTGGTTCGACTTGGGCTTACCTACTTATGTAATTGTATATTCAACTAAAAATGGAAAAATAAATTTACTTTAACAAAAGGAAAAACCAACTTCAAAACCAAAAACGAATAAAATAACTTTCATAAAACACTTAACAGCTTCTGAAGTCGATGTCTTCAATTCTTCAGTGCACTTTAGCATGACACCGACTTCAGATGAAAGTTATTTTATTCGTTTTTGGTTTTGAAGTCGGTTTTTTACTTTTTTTAAAGTAAATTTTTAATAATCAACAAGACGAACAAAAAAAAAATTTTTGTGTCATAATCCCTAATTGCAAAACACCGGGCAACACCATAACATTTTGCTTGTACGAGTATATTATATGAGGAAGGTATCAGTATCACCATAAAAAAAAATCCCAATACGCTTTCAGGGATCTCATAAAATTTTTATTATCTGTCCAAATGTACGAGCCGGACTCGAACCGACTGTCTGTTGCGCAAACTCGTGTTGGCACAGTGCCAGTAGGGCTGGCGGCACTGGCAGCGAGTTACTGGGTCAGCAGAGATATAAGTACCTATTGTAGACGTAAATGTCTAGGGGACATGGCTATTTGACTAATTAGCACCTCGCTTTGACTGACAATAGACTAGTAATTGCAATAAATCAATATTATTATTATTTTTGTTTTGTATTCAATCTGCCTAGCCGTTTCCCAACTATGTTGGGGTCGGCTTCCAGTCTAACCGGATGCAGCTGAATACCAGTATTTTACATGGAACGACTGTTGCCGATCTGACCTCCACAACCCAGTAATTGGGTAATACGATACCCATTGGTAAGAGTGGTTGTCATACTTTCGGGCTTCTGATGACCCGTAACGACTGTCAAAGATCCACGAATGACAGCCGGCTTAACGAGCTTTCCGAGGCACAGAGGAGTCTCGGTATGTAAAGGTGGTCACACATCCACTGACCAACCCCGGCAAGCGTAGCTTAACCTGCACCCTAATTTCGCAACACACTATCAATCCGAATTGGTTTCATTTTGACAGTTCAACAACATTCATTGCGTTATTTACGTTGTCGAGCAGACAAATTTTTCGAATATATGAAGCAATGGATTAGTAATTTGTTTCAAAATTATTCAAGTTCTGATTGATAATGTGTTACGCAGTTAGGGTGCTGGTGGATCGATCCGTGTGGCTGTTATTACTTAGCCACGAGCTCCTTTGTTTTGTATGACAAAATGTACTGTCAAGAGCCTTTTTCCTGAGAAAAAGGGTCTCGACAGACTGACAGATAGACAGACGGACAACGAAGTGATCTATAAGGGTTCCGTTTTTTCCTTTTCAGGTACGGAACCCTAAAAAGAGAATTCCTGACTGACTGACTGATTCATCAACGCTCAGCCCAAACCTTTGAATCTAGCAGGATGAAATTTTGCACAGAGGTTCCCTTTATAACGTAGACAAGAAATAATGAAGGAATTCTCGGTATTACGTTCCCGTGGGATAATTTCCGATATCCACGCGGGTGAGGCCGCGGGCAAAAACTAGTCATTTATAAAAATATTATTATTCCGTTCCTTAAAACCTAATAATATATCAATTCTATTACAGTTCTGATACAAAAATAATATTCTACACAACATGACGTAACACTATATTTAGTTTCCTGTTCTTCTTAGTAGGATTTTTGTTAACAAAATAAAGAATCTGTGTCTATAATAACATAAATAACACGATAATGGATTCATTTCGTAGATAATCTATGGTTTTAAATCAGGGAATAACAAGACGTTGCCTGGTGAATCAGCTAACAAAAATAATAAGGGTTCACAAAATCAGCACCCATCATTTTCCGTGTTCAAAGACGACTGAAAAATCACGCGTTGCTCAGGGCGGTATGACGACATAGTGTCAATATTCTTATTCCTAGAATGAGCATGTGATGAAGAAGGAGGAATATAAATGTAGACGGATGGAAAGGGAGAGAAAGGCCAAAGAAAAGATCGATGGATTTTGTGAGGAATGAATTTTGAAAGAGAAGGGAGTGAATGATAGCATGACGGTTGACAGGGGAGAATGGAAAGAGAAAACGTGGTGCGCCGGACCCACGTACCATGGGACAAGGGCAGAAAGATGATTATGATATTTAGTTCTAATTAAATCTCATTAATACGAAATCCAATGTACACTCAGAGGCCCACGGTCGCGCGAAGTATCTAAAGCACCTAAACATTTAAGTATAAACACCTAAATTCGAATGATTTTTTAACCGACTTCAAAAAGGAGGAGGTTCTCAATTCGTCGGAACCTTTTTTTTTTAAATTTTATTTTGTTTATGTATGTTCCCCGATTACTCGAAGATGGCTGGACCGATTTGGATTTTTTTTTTTTTGTTTTATTCGAGAGGGTATACATCACAGTTGGTCCCTAAAATTGATTAACTTTGCTTCGGTAGTTTTTGAGTTAGCTTCAATAATACGTATTTTTTCCCCACTTTTATATGGATGATGTTCTAGTTTGTTTTGCAGGTAGTGGTATTAGAATTTGTGTGGGGTAGGTACACAACTAAAAAGTGAAAAATAAAAACTTTTTTACAAAAAATTACAACCGACTTCCAATAACAACACTACAAAGTTAAAAATAACTTTAATTTCGGAAGTCGGTGGCAAAAAACGAAAATACATTTAACTAGACACCGAATACCGAAATTAAAGTTATTTTTCACTTTGTAGTGTTGTTTTTGGAAGTCGGTTGTATTTTTTTGTAAAAAAGTTTTTTTTTAACGAAAATACAAGGATTTTGGTTAAAAGCACAAATAAGTATCAGCTATAGATAGGAATAAATACTTAAAACTATAAAAATATTATGTGACAAACGAGTATTTCCAATTCAAAAACCGTAAGAATTTACATTGAACGCTAAATGAAAACGATGCTTCTGCTTCTATTTAAATCCAGATCTAAGTCGATTATGTAAAGCACCATAATTGCGTAATATACTATCAATGAACACTGAATTATTTTGAAAGAAATTGTTAATCCATATTCATATGATATATGATATATATTCATATGATTGAAAAACTTGTCTGCTCAACAACGTAAATAACGCAATGAATGTTGTTGAACTGTCAAAATGAAACCAATTCCAATTAATATTACTGATTCCGCATGTCCCCGCTGATCATGGGCCACTCGATAAAACCAAGCAAGCAATCAATCTGCCTAGCCTTTTCCCAACTATGTTGGGGTCAGCTTCCAATCTAACCGGACGCAGCTGAATACCAGTATTTTACATGGAGCGACTGCCTATCTGACCTCCACAACCCAGTGACTGGGTAATACGATACCCTTTGGTTGTCAGACTTTCGGGCTTCTGACGACCCGTAACGATTGTCAAAGATCCACGAATGACAGCCGGGACCAACGGCTTAACGTGCTTTCCGAGGCACGTAGGAGTCTCGGGATGTAAAGATGGTCACCTATCCATGGACCGACCCCGGCAAGCGTAGCTTAACCTGATGGATCGACCCGTGCAGCTGTTATTAAAAAAAAAAAAAAAAAATCATTTAATTCAGGCAAAAACCCATAAGTGTTACATGATAAAATAAAATTTCACAATACTGCCCCATAATACATCGGAATAAATTAAATGAATGGACGAATACAAATTGAAAACGGTCAGAGAATAAAATAAAATGTCAATGCAATTCAAATAAACAAAGATGTCAACAAAAATTATTACTTAGCCACGAGCTCCTCATATAAAACCAAGCATTTGATCCAAAAAAAGAATTTACCTAAACAAGTTTTTGAGTACAGACGTGTGTGGAAATATAGAAAGGGTTTGGCAGGCAGTTAGCAATTTTTTTTTAAGTGAACATTTCTTTAGGCGCGTTGAATATTATTTTTGGTAGGGGGAAATCTTACGGGTTCGCGTTACCGCGTCACCGCGACATCGTATCCATTATTTTACGTTTTGTTTTCACTTCTGTTGGTAGTCTCGATGCCTGCCAATTTTATTGTTTTATTATAAACTAACGACGTGGCCCTGCTTCGCACGATTTTTACGACCTGAAAAAACATGAAGGTTTCTAAATTATAAATTAAATATTAATGAGTGATACATAAAATCTTCCAAAATAAATTCTCTAAATGACAGTGAAAACCGCATCAAAATCAGTTGCATAGTTTAGAAAAACAAGACAGCCTGACATACAGACATGAAAAGCGACTTCATTTTTAAACGACTTCAAAAAGGAGGAGGTTCTCAATTCGTCGGAACCTTTTTTTTTTTTTTTTTTTTATGTATTTTCCCCGATTACTCGAAGATGGCTGGACCGATTTAGATTTTTTTTTTGTTTTGTTCGAGAGAGACATCACAGTTGGTCCCATATAAAATTGATTAACTTTGCTTGGGTAGTTTTTGAGTTAGCTTCAATAATACGTATTTTTTCCCCACTTTTATATGGATGATATTCTAGTTTGTTTTGCAGGTAGTGGTATTAGAATTTGTGTGCGGTAGGTACACAAATAAAAAGTGAAAAATAAAAACTTTTTTACAAAAAAATATAACCGACTTCCAAAAACAACACTACAAAGTGAAAAATAGCTTTAATTTCGGAAGTCGGTGGCAAAAAACGAAAATACATTTAACTAGACACCGACTTCCGAAATTAAAGTTATTTTTCACTTTGTAGTGTTGTTTTTGGAAGTCGGTTGTATTTTTTTTATCATAAGTATAGAAGTAGAAGTTTCAACTCGTTACGATCGCGGCAAATAGCACCAAACCCTATGTTATCTAAATATCGCTTCGTATAAATCGTGAGCACATCCGCCCGTCAGCGCGGAATGATTGTCGTGACATTCACTAATGAAATACAACTATAAATTGAAAAAAATGTGCGTTGAGGCTTGTGACACATAATAAACTACGCGATTTTTGTTTTTGTTTTGTAACAGTTTTTAACAGTGTGTGCCTAGTTTTTAATTTACCTACCATGTTGGGGTAGCGTTAAATTACCAAATCATGTTCGAAACACAATACTGCGCTCCAAAACAAATGAGCTGCCCGCCGCGCGCACCGAGCGCGGGCGACACGCGCCCACCAACCGCGTAGTCCGCACTATCGGGGACATACTTGCTCAGCACCACGATCTGGACTTATTTGCCGATGGATTAGGACATGTATAATAAATTTCGTATTATTTTTAATGACATATTATAATCATACATTATAACTGAGTTGAATTGATCACTATTAATTGTCACTAAACTGACATTATATTCTGCATTATATTATTAATTCGTCGTTGTAATCTAATTTTTATTATTATTTATAGACATGGGCATTATTGCTATTTTTAGAAAATCTATTGTATAAGGAGACGAGTGTGTGTAGCCACAATTGAATTGTAAGTTAATCATATGAGCGTTTTGGATGGTATGTCTGTTAGCTCGTAAGACCAATTGAATAAATAAATAAATAAATAATAAATAAATAGCTGACGTGGCTCAAACGGCTGCCGAACTTAAATGGGACTGGCCACATCTCTGCCGCATGCCGGACAAACTGTGGGTTCAAAGAGCACAGAACCGGTATCCTGAGACAGTGAGGCGTGGTTGCCGTAGACCATGTAGTAGATGGCGGGACGAGCGTAACGACTGTCAAAGTTCGATGAAAGACAGCCGGGATTAAACGTTTCGTGGCTCGGAACAACAAAAATTTTGATACAACTAAACTAATAAAAAAACTTTATCTCAATATTTTACCTAAAAAAAAGTTGTTTTGAAATTGATCACAGTTTGAATACAAATACAAAAAAAAACCGGCCAAGTGCGTGTCGGACCACGCACAATGAAGGGTTCCGTATTTGGGATGAATTTATCTTAAGAACAAACATAACATTGTAGTTGAAAAACATGTTCTCCCATACATTCCAACTGTAAATGTAAGTTTGTACTCACAGTATTGATAGATTTACCATGTTATTTTAAGACCACAGACTTCTTATAGGTTTTCCTGTAATCTACAGGTAAAGATCCATTTTCTGTATTTTTTTCAAAATTTTAGGCTCAGTAGTTTCGGAGATAAGGGAGGGGGAATGGTCAATTTTCGTCTATTTTCTTAAATAATTTTACAATTAAACAATTTATTTTAAAATTATAAAAAAAAAATATATTTGAGACTTTCATAGTAAGCGCTTTCATTTGATATACCACATGGTGTAGCTTGCAAAACTTTTTTTTTTAATTTTCTTATTTGCCCCCCAAAAGTGACCTCTATATTCAAATTTAATTTATTTACTTTACCCGTCCGTGTTTGGGTCACAGAAATTCATGTGTACAAAATTTAAACTTAATCGGTCCATTAGATTCGGAGCAAACTGGCTGTGACAGACGGACAGATAGACAGACAGACACACGAGTGATCCTATAAGGGTTCCGTTTTTTCCTTTTGAGGTACGGAACCCTAAAAAACATCGCTCGCGCATCGCAGTAGCATCAAACTGTACAATAAAACTAAGAAACACATACATATTTAAAGTCTATTTCAGACGGCTGTGTTTAAGTCCCAAATAAAATAAAATACGAAATAAAACGAGCGTCGCCGATGTCGACAGTAAGCGATTTAACGATAGATGGTTTGAGATCAGAGATGACGGCTGTGACCACGTGAGTGACTTCCAAGATTATGTTATGACGGGAGGTGATAGTGGACGTAGAAAATGACATCACGCTTGTGTATCCCGAAGGTATACAGCGGTGGAAATAGTCATTAGTTTACTATCAGTTCATACAATTCTTTTGTGTACAAGCCGTGTAGAAGTGAATGTTCGGGAATGTTCGGGGACAATCCTGGCATTGTCGTGCGGGAGTGAGAGACTTTTCCGTAGCTTAAAATTTCGTAACAAACAAAACTAAATATACCTAGCAAGAATAGTTAAAATTTGTTAACGTAACGACATTTGCTAATTAGGTGTCGAGAGGTGACATTCTTGAGTAATACTCGTGTTTGTTCCAGAGTTTGTTTTAAAGATAATTTTCTAAATAAAGAAGAAGCTACGGAAATAGCGACACAAAGGCACTGCGTGTCGCGCGATGAGCAATGCCTTTGTGTCGCATCCGATTCGCGTCGCGTGTCGCGCCTGTTTGAGGGAAATTTTAAGGAAAACTGGCGAAGAGAGAGATTATTCTAGAATAGAATGAAAACTTCTGGTATTTAACAGCTGTGCTCAAAGTTACTGATAATGTTTTTGTAAAAGATACTTGGTACTACTCTATCTTTTCCAACATTTTTTCTTGAATGAACAAAGCACCAGTGAACAGTGAATTAAGATGGTGGACTCTGGAATGCTGCTGCTCGCAAGTCAATTGATGCTAACTTCACAGCGAAGCGTGCCTTTACTTAATTTGCGTGAAATTATTATCTACTTGAAAATGGGTTCTTTAGAGCTCGTCACCAAACTGTTATGTACATAACAGTTTGGTGACGAGCTCTAAAGAACTTAGATAAACGCTTCTATTGATTAAAGATGTATTTATTTTCCACACACGTTTTAACATACGAGTTTTACAAGATGGCTGCAGTCGCGAGAGAGCGAGACAGCAAAACCAATGAGGACTCCAAACATACAGCTGTAGTTGTCAGCACGAGTCGTGAGCACAAACTAGGATGCGCTAAGGTAGCCCGCGAAATTCAAATTTTCTTAAGTTTTTTTGCAATTTGCAGGTCAGTGTCAGGTCATATATTGATTAAAATATGATTCGCGGCCATAACTAATATGGCTTCATAGACTTATAATCATTAGAATCATCAATACAACTCCATAAGTTAGAATTGACCTCAAATCTAGCGATTTCATAAAATCATAAGATTTGAGGTCAATTCCAAGTTATAAGAAATCTTTTTAAATACATAAAACATTTATTCAGTGCATACAAAAGACATAGCATACGAGTAACACACAAAAGCACTATTAAATAAATTAATAGAGTCGATGGTTGAGTAAAAAAAAAGCTCGAAAAAAGAGGAGCTCGTAGCTAAGTAATAACAGCCGCACAGGTCGGTCCATCAGGTTAAGCTACGCTTGCCGGGGTCGGTCCGTGGATGGGTGACCGTCATTACATATCGAGACTCCTCCGTGCCTCGGAAAGCACGTTAAGCCGTTGGTCCCGGCTGTCATTCGTGGTCAGTCGTTATGGGTCGTCAGAAGCCCGAAAGTCTGACAACCAGCCTTACCAAGGGGTATCGTATTACCCAGTTAATGGGTTGTGGAGGTCAGATAGGCAGTCGCTCCATGTAAAATACTGGTAATCAGCTGCATCTGTTTAGACTGGAAGCCGACCCCAACATAATTGAGAAAAGGCTAGGCAGATTGATTTGGTTGGGTAAATAAAAAGAAAAAAAAAATAATAAAAAAAAGCAATTACCTAAACTATCGGCGCCCATCACCGCACTCAGTCTCGCTCTCACTCAATGTGCCACCAGTATCGTGCGAGCGAGATAAAAAGCTGACACAGTATGATACATCTGCTCATACAAGCACGCCGTTTGCAAGTACTACGCACCTGACCTTTCTGAAAAACATCACCAATACGGTCACTATATATTTATTTATTTATATTTATATATACTTTATTGTACACCACAAAAATACATAACAAAAAAAAAAGACACAAACTACAAAATATACAATGGGCGGCCTTATCGCTTTCTGCAATCTCTTCCAGGCAACCATAGAATGGACAGTGATTTGCCTGGATATGAAATGGGGCTGTCTTTGGTGCAAATAATAAGTGCCTACTTACAATATTATACTAAAATAGATACATACATAACCTAAATAATAGATACATAAATACATACATACTAAATATAAGCAACGAAAACAAATGAAGACTAAAGATATTTACAGTTACGTGAACACGATCACAACGACAAATAATATACAGGGTGTTTGGTGCATCGTTTGCCAAATTGAATTGGCCGAAAGAAGAGGTCATTTGCTATCGCTTCAGGCTCAAGTACTCATTTTTGGCCACACCGGTTTTTTTATTACAACTTTCTAATTTTTATTTTGAAAAAATCCAAAACTCAGCATTAAAGCTTAAATTAAAAAAAAGTTTTAAGTGTAGTCGTCAAATTTCATTTTTATTTACATATGTACTGTTGTATGGCTCTATCAAATTTAAAATTACTTGCCAGTTACATCTAGTTTTTTTTTAATAAATCACAAAGTTTTTGGAAAAATAAAAAATGAACTTAAAACTCAACTTTAAATAGCTATAAAAAAAAAACTAAAAGCGATCGGGATCTTCGAATTATTTTAAAAAGTTCTCTAGTCTATCCCCTTTCCAACGGTATGTAATGTGTTAAAAAACTCTTTTAATATCTTTAATAATTAGCTAAATGTGTAGTCGAGACACATCAGGCTGATATTGGATATTACGTTTAAAACACTAGTTTTCGCATAAATTACATGCTATTAGTAGATAGATACTGTTATCTCACGTCTTACGTAGTCTCTTATCTCGTTCTTACATAGGGAACTTTCCTCGAAATTGAAAAAAAAATACATTATTACAAAAATAATCATTTATTAATAAGTAATTTAATTACATACTAATCTTACAAGAATTAGAATTTCTGCAAACAGAGTTGCCCTTATTATTAGCTGATTTGCCAATTTTCAGTGAAGACAGGTCTTTTGTTTTCCAACATGACGGTTGTCCCGCTCATTGGAGAATAACCGTCAGGGAGTACTTGAATGATGCATTCCCGGACTCATGGATTGGGAGGGATGGCCCTATTCCTTGGCCTCCACGTTCTCCAGACTTAACTCCGTTGGATTTTTACGTCTGGGGACGGGCCAAAGAACTCGTCTACGCCACGGAAGTTGAGACAAGAGATGATTTAGTCCAACGCATTGAGGCGGCTTTCATGACGATCAAAGCAGAAATGCGTTTACGCACCACTACAGTTGAGATAAGACGAAGATGTCGCGCGTGCATACGCAATAGTGGTAGACAGTTTGAACAAGACTTGTAAGATTAGTATGTAATTAAATTACTTATTAATAAATGATTATTTTTGTAATAATGTATTTTTTTTTTCAATTTCGAGGAAAGTTCCCTATGTAAGAACGAGATAAGAGACTACGTAAGACGTGAGATAACAGTATCTATCTACTAATAGCATGTAATTTATGCGAAAACTAGTGTTTTAAACGTAATATCCAATATCAGCCTGATGTGTCTCGACTACACATTTAGCTAATTATTAAAGATATTAAAAGAGTTTTTTAACACATTGCATACCGTTGGAAAGGGGATAGACTAGAGAACTTTTTAAAATAATTCGAAGATCCCGATCGCTTTTAGTTTTTTTTTTATAGCTATTTAAAGTTGAGTTTTAAGTTCATTTTTTATTTTTCCAAAAACTTTGTGATTTATTAAAAAAAAACTAGATGTAACTGGCAAGTAATTTTAAATTTGATAGAGCCATACAACAGTACATATGTAAATAAAAATGAAATTTGACGACTACACTTAAAACTTTTTTTTAATTTAAGCTTTAATGCTGAGTTTTGGATTTTTTCAAAATAAAAATTAGAAAGTTGTAATAAAAAAACCGGTGTGGCCAAAAATGAGTACTTGAGCCTGAAGCGATAGCAAATGACCTCTTCTTTCGGCCAATTCAATTTGGCAAACGATGCACCAAACACCCTGTATTATAATAATACATATTGTCCGACAAATAATATATATTGTCCTTCTAGACATCCCCTTCCAGCATTTCCACTCACATCTGGCTTTTAAATGCCGCTTTTTAGTCGCCTTTCCTCATACTTGACTTGCCTTTTACTCTTTGATATAATTTGTTAACCCAGTTTTTGAAACTTTTTACGCGGCCGTTCACAAGGCGCTGTCCTAAAAATGCGGGAAATTAATTTAAGGTGAGTGCGCAATGGTAGCCCGCGAAATTCAAATTTTCTTACGGTTTTTGCAATTTGCGATCAATGTCAGGTTGTAAAGTTCGGTTGTTTTAAAATGTCAAGACATTTTAGAACAAACACATGCTGTCCTAAATACGCAGGAAATTAAAGTAAGGTGAGTGCGAAATGGTAGCCCGCGAAATTCAAATTTTCTTACGGTTTTTGCAATTTGCGATCAGTGTTAGGTTGTAAAGTTCGGTTGTTTTAAAATGTCAAGACATTTTAGAACAAACACATGCTGTCCTAAAAAGCAGGAAATTAAAGTAAGGTGAGTGCGCAATGGTAGCCCGCGAAATTCAAATTTTCTTACGTTTTTTGCAATTTGCGATCAGTGTCAGGTTGTAAAGTTCGGTTGTTTTAAAATGTCAAGACATTTTAAAACAAACATATGCTGTCTTAAAAATGCAGGAAATTAATGTAAGGTGAGTGCGCAATGGTAGCCCGCGAAATTAAAATTTTCTTACGTTTTTGCAATTTGCGATCAGTGTCAGGTTGAAAAGTTCGGTTGTTTTAAAATGTCAAGACATTTTAGAACAAACACATGCTGTCCTAAATACGCAGGAAATTAAAGTAAGGTGAGTGCGCAATGGTAGCCCGCGAAATTCAAATTTTCTTACATTTTTTTGCAATTTTCAGGTCAGTGTCAGGTTAGATTGTTCTAAAATGTCGAGACATTTTAGAAAAATCTAACTTAGAGAGATAATATTGCTGATTTTTATGTTATAATTATCTAAATACATATTTGTTATAGTCGCGAATCATATTTTGATCAACATACAACCTGACACTGACCTGCAAATTGCAAAAAAAACGTAAGAAAATTGGAATTTCACGGGCTATATTTGCGCATCCACCATAAATGAATATCCGATAGTTTTATAAGGATATGTGCCACCCACAGCTAGAAACTGGGTTGACTATTTTTTTGACGAAATGCGTTACTACTTCAAAGTTTAAATATAACAATAGCTTTCCATGCATAATAGTTGTAACAATTCTAATTGACTTTGACAAAACGCTGGCAGACTTCTGATTTATGGCGACAGCGGCAAAATAGCAAGAATTGTTGCTTTATTTCACAGTTTTAAAGTATTTCAGGCAGAAATAAATGGGTTAGTGAGATGAGGAAATGAAGATGTATGTTTTTTTAACTTTCAAATATATTTTTTTGTAGTGGAATTAGGTAAGAAAGTAATTTATTAACAGAGAAGAATTTAGAGGAAAGAGTCGGTAAAGACGTTGACCTGGACAAGGATTAAATGGCCGTTAAAAGTAAAAATATAATCAGCTGAAAATATTACCTCCAGCTTTTTTCGAAGTCGGTTAAAAATGAAAACATTGGTGCAATGCATGCTTCCAGTGAATGCGCAATGTTAGCCCGCAAAATTCAAATTTTCTTACGTTTTTTGCAATTTGAAGGTCAGTATCAGTGTGTATGTCAATTAAAATATTAGGTCTTTACCTATGAAATTGCCGTTCTGCAGTACTGGCCATTTCAAATCAAAATAATTTTTGTTTGGCTAAGAATTCTAATTTCACATTAATTTTATTATAAACACATGGATTTTTTTTTCCAAAAGTAGTTTAAATTGTTTCATACAAAACGGCAATTTCATAGGTAAAGACCTATTATATTTGAATTTTACGCGCTACCATTGCGTATTCACCTTAAGAAAAAATATGAAGTTCCCAATCTATTATTTATGTGTTATGGCTAAGATAAGAGACGTCCGCCTTTTACCCATTTCTGCCACAACGACTGGCGTTTGGTGAACCTCAATTCATTCCTTTCTTAATTTTCACAAAGTTTCATATCAGCCAATTTAAAAGCCTTCTGATCAAGGAACTCTCAAGATCAATAACCCTTTCTAGAACGTCAAAAATATTTATTTTCATACATACATATTTATACCTAAACTCACGCCTTTTTCCTGTGGGGGTAGGCAGAAACTACAGAACGCCACCTGCTATGATTCTTAACTACTTAAGCCTTGTTTACGTTCATACATCTGTCATACACGCATGCCGGTTGCAAGTACTACGCTCTTGACCTTTCTGAAGAAAATCACCAATAAGGTCACTAGGATATGTCTTCATAGGGCGTCCCCAGCCGGCGTTTCCACTCAGATCTGCCTTGTAAATACTTTTTGTTAGTCGCCTTTCATTCATCCTGCCAACATGACCAAACCATCTAAGCAAACTCTTTTAAGTTTTTGTCACTACATCTTCTTTTAAACAGCACCCTTCCTTTATCACATTATTCCATAATTTTCATATTCGAACCGATAACACCATTGTCCTGAAACTTGAACAAAAAACAGACAAAACTACATCAAACGTTACCCACAAAGGGGAAAAATAACTTTTTCCTTGAACTTAATATAACAAATAAAATGTTATGTTATAACTTTGCGGTGAACTCAATTGGGTGTGAAAGAGTACTCCTTTGAACTCTTTCTTGACTGTTCATACAGACCTTGTAGGTACTTACAAGTATTTTTATTTCTTTCTGCTAGAGGAAATATTTATTTATTTAATACTTCAAGCACAGATGTAAGAGGCGGACGTAATGCCACAGGCATTTTCTACCAGTCAACCTTTGGGTGATGCAGAGACAAACAGCCATCATCTGCTTAGCCTTTTCCCAACTATGTTGGGGTCGGCTTCCAGTCTAACCGGATGCAGCTGAATACCAGTATTTTACATGGAGCGACTGCCTATCTGACCTCCACAACCCAGTTACTGGGTAATACGATACCCCTTGGTAAGACTGGTTGTCAGACTTTCGGGCTTCTGACGACCCGTATCGACTGTCAAAGATCCACGAATGACAGCCGGGACCAACGGCTTAACGTGCTTTCCAAGGCACGGAGGAGTCTCGGTATGTAAAGAATGGTCACCCATCCACTGACCAACCCCGGCAAGCGTAGCTTAACCTGATGGATCGACCCGTGCGGCTGTTATTACTTAGCCACGAGCTCCTGCAGAGACAAACAGTGGCAGGTGCAAATATAAAAATTATGAAATAAATATTTATTCAAATATAAAGATACACATATACCTATTACAAATTATGAACATAATAATATATACCTAATTATTTTATATCAAAAAAATAATGTCTAGTTTCATAAAAAAAAACCGGGCAAGTGCGTGTCGGACCACGTACAATGAAGGGTTCGGTATTTGAAAATAATTTATCCCAAAAACAAAGTTATCATTGTAATCAATGATATTATATGTAGAAAGAGGTAGATAGGCACACGCTCCGCAAGTGGCACGTCAAAATCTGGCTAATTAGCCACATTTTCGTCGTCTTGTCTCTTTTTCGCTCCCGATAATTAAGACATGCCGTCCTACTTCCACATGTCATCTAATCGTACGAAATTGTGCCGTTTTTGAACACCGAATGTTGGGTCGGTAACCTATCTACGTCTTTTTACATATAATATCATTGATTGTAATCCCAAAAAAAATTTTTTTTTAAGTGATAAAATTACAAATTATCAATTTTCGGACTTTTTCCTTTACTTGTGCTGTAAGACCTTGCTTCTTGCCAAATTTCATGATTTCAGGCCAACGGGAAGTAACCTATAGGTTTGATTTACTTGAGAGTACGAGTATCAAAATGTATCGCATAAATGGTCGTATTTTTTATTGCGTTGTGGTAGAAGCTTGATTTTTTTAGAACTCCAAGGGACCATATTCCTGCTTATTTCATATTCATTTCAACTTGATACATCTAAGCGTTCCTGAGAAAAAGGGTCTTGACAGACAGACAGACAGAGAGACGAACAACGAATTGATCCTATAAGGGTTCCGTTTTTTTCGTTTTGAGGTACGGAACTCTAAAAAAGAAAGGTAATGCAAATTTTGTACAGTTTTCCTTAGCGGTTTTGTGTGAAATTATGTGTAATAAAAGGGTCATAGCATTCGGCCTATTTCAATAGGTATTGTGGAAGTTAGCTAGTTAGGAGCTCGTGTCTAAGTAATAACAGCCGCACGAGTTGATCCATCAGGTTAAGCTATGCTTGCCGGGGTTAGTCCGTGGATAGGTGACCATGTTTACAAACCCAGACTCCTCCCTGCCTCGAAAAGCACGTTAAGCTGTTGGTCCCTACTGTCTTTCGCGTATCTTTGACAGTCGTTAAGGGTCCTCAGAAGCCTGAAAGTCTAACAACCAGTCTTACCATGGAGTATCGTATTATCCAGTTATTGGAGAGGTCAGATAGGAAGTCGCTCCATATATAATATGGTATTTAGCTACATCCGGATAGACTGGAAACCGACTCTAATATGGTTGGGAAAAGGCTAGGCAGATTGAATGATTGTGTCGGATTCTTCAAAGAGTGTTTGATCTGCTGTCACTTGTGATTTTTTCCATACGGTTAAAATCACTATAGCATAAGCATAATTAGCCTATAATGATCCCACTGCTGGGACACAAGCCTCTCTTCGAGAAGGAGTGGGCTGTAATCCACCATGCGGGCCCTGTGCGGGTTGGTAGATGTCACGTTTACTAAGCGCACGGCCAAAGTGTGGAACTCTCTGCCAGCGTCTGTGTTCCCTTCCACATATTATATAACCCGTCTGCCTTCACAGCAAGAGTGAACATGCATCTTCTGGGCATGCTCGTTCCATCATAGACCTCATACATCGCTTCCCATCAGGCGAGATCAAGGTGAAGAGCTGGCCCATATCGAAATAAAATAATAAAAAGTAAGTTCAAAAACTAAAACCCTACTACTGAAAAATCACGCTCGCCACGGTCGGTCTGTACCAATTAAATTAATATTGTTTACCTCCACTTTTAATTATTTTTAAGAATTTAAACATATTTATTTACTTAAACAATATAACATATATACATATTTGTAATGTGCTCATCAAGACCTTTCTTTTGATACCAAACATGTCATTATTATCTCAATTAAATTATTTTCGGGGTCAGAAATTTACGTTTAAAGTCCACCATATTTAATTTAGGGAGAATTTATATAGCCTATGTCACCCGAACCATTATTACAAATCTATTGATACCTTATTAATTAAAATCGGTTCAGCTATTTAGGTGCTACGGTGGAACACACGTAAATACATACTTATATACATACATAGACTGCTAAAATCATAACCCTTCTTTTTAGCAAAACAAAACCATTCAAGCACAAAAACCACATAATTCTCACCTACCACACAAATCAGCATAAAAACATTCTAGGAACTCCTTGACACGGATCTTCCGACCTAATTCTCGCTAGTAATATGGAGTACATTTGAACGCGCGTGCGGTGTGCAATCAGCCGGACGTCCGGTTTCACCGCCGTACGGGATATCATCGAGCTTGTATCTGGGGAAAGTTTGCTGGAACATTTGTAGATTATAATATGAGATGGGAAACGAGGCGTGGGTAGCTTTAAAAGGGGAAAATTATTAGGTAATATCTAAGGAATGCTGGAGCTCGCGGCTAAATAATAAAATTCGCACGGGTCGATTGAAGGATAAGCTACGCTTGCCGCGATTGGTTCATGCATGGGTGACCCTTTATTATACAGGGTGTTTGGTGCATCGTTTGCCAAATTGAATTGGCCGAAAGAAGAGGTCATTTGCTATCGCTTCAGGCTCAAGTACTCATTTTTGGCCACACCGGTTTTTTTATTACAACTTTCTAATTTTTATTTTGAAAAAATCCAAAACTCAGCATTAAAGCTTAAATTAAAAAAAAGTTTTAAGTGTAGTCGTCAAATTTCATTTTTATTTACATATGTACTGTTGTATGGCTCTATCAAATTTAAAATTACTTGCCAGTTACATCTAGTTTTTTTTTAATAAATCACAAAGTTTTTGGAAAAATAAAAAATGAACTTAAAACTCAACTTTAAATAGCTATAAAAAAAAAACTAAAAGCGATCGGGATCTTCGAATTATTTTAAAAAGTTCTCTAGTCTATCCCCTTTCCAACGGTATGCAATGTGTTAAAAAACTCTTTTAATATCTTTAATAATTAGCTAAATGTGTAGTCGAGACACATCAGGCTGATATTGGATATTACGTTTAAAACACTAGTTTTCGCATAAATTACATGCTATTAGTAGATAGATACTGTTATCTCACGTCTTACGTAGTCTCTTATCTCGTTCTTACATAGGGAACTTTCCTCGAAATTGAAAAAAAAATACATTATTACAAAAATAATCATTTATTAATAAGTAATTTAATTACATACTAATCTTACAAGTCTTGTTCAAACTGTCTACCACTATTGCGTATGCACGCGCGACATCTTCGTCTTATCTCAACTGTAGTGGTGCGTAAACGCATTTCTGCTTTGATCGTCATGAAAGCCGCCTCAATGTGTTGGACTAAATCATCTCTTGTCTCAACTTCCGTGGCGTAGACGAGTTCTTTGGCCCGTCCCCAGACGTAAAAATCCAACGGAGTTAAGTCTGGAGAACGTGGAGGCCAAGGAATAGGGCCATCCCTCCCAATCCATGAGTCCGGGAATGCATCATTCAAGTACTCCCTGACGGTTATTCTCCAATGAGCGGGACAACCGTCATGTTGGAAAACAAAAGACCTGTCTTCACTGAAAATTGGCAAATCAGCTAATAATAAGGGCAACTCTGTTTGCAGAAATTCTAATTCTTGTAAGATTAGTATGTAATTAAATTACTTATTAATAAATGATTATTTTTGTAATAATGTATTTTTTTTTCAATTTCGAGGAAAGTTCCCTATGTAAGAACGAGATAAGAGACTACGTAAGACGTGAGATAACAGTATCTATCTACTAATAGCATGTAATTTATGCGAAAACTAGTGTTTTAAACGTAATATCCAATATCAGCCTGATGTGTCTCGACTACACATTTAGCTAATTATTAAAGATATTAAAAGAGTTTTTTAACACATTACATACCGTTGGAAAGGGGATAGACTAGAGAACTTTTTAAAATAATTCGAAGATCCCGATCGCTTTTAGTTTTTTTTTTATAGCTATTTAAAGTTGAGTTTTAAGTTCATTTTTTATTTTTCCAAAAACTTTGTGATTTATTAAAAAAAAACTAGATGTAACTGGCAAGTAATTTTAAATTTGATAGAGCCATACAACAGTACATATGTAAATAAAAATGAAATTTGACGACTACACTTAAAACTTTTTTTAATTTAAGCTTTAATGCTGAGTTTTGGATTTTTTCAAAATAAAAATTAGAAAGTTGTAATAAAAAAACCGGTGTGGCCAAAAATGAGTACTTGAGCCTGAAGCGATAGCAAATGACCTCTTCTTTCGGCCAATTCAATTTGGCAAACGATGCACCAAACACCCTGTATAACGATACCCCTCCATGCTTCGGAAAGCACGTTAGCCATTGGTTCCGGCTGTGATTCGTAGATCTTTGACGGTCGTTAACTATCATCTGGTATAGAGGCATGAGGAACAGCGTGTAAAGTTCACTCATCCTCTATAGAAAAGGGAGGATTCTCCAACCAGAATGGTGTTGTGTCTGGTGGGCAACTGCCCGACGGTTGATGTCGGGACGTTGCATATGCTAGTCGCGTGGTAAACTCTGCGCGATGCAGGATTTTTCGTGTCTCTATACCATAATGGATTAATTACACAAGTAGCCTGCCTTCTTCAAATACAAATAAGTGGAACAAAAGAAGGTATACTTAAATATAGTCTAGATAAAATCTGATACAAAAATAATTAAAAAATCTGGCAGTTCAATAATAATAAACCTTCAGTTACACAAGTAGCCAACCTACTGCTAATACAAATAAGTGGAACAAAAGAAAATGTATACTTACCCCTAAAGTCTAGATAAAATCTGATATAATATTTAAATACAACATTTTTGGTTATCAAATTACCGAAAGAACCGGGATTTATTTTAAATCCCGGTTCTTTTTTTACCGCGAAAGAACCGGGATTTCCCGGTACTTTCGGGAACGGGATTTCCCATTTCCCGGTTCTATACCCTATTCGATACATAGTCAGAAGCCCGAAAGTCTGACAACCTGCAGCCTTACCAATGGGTGTGTTACCCAGTACCTTGATTTTGGATGTCAGACAGGCAGTCGCTCCATGTAAAATAATGGTATTCAGCTGCATTCGGTTAGATTGGAAGCCGACTCCAAAATATTATTATGTAGTTGGGTCGAGGCTAGGCAGATTATGGTGATGAAATGCTGACAGAACCGGACTTTGAGGCGAAGCTTGGGGAAGGCCCATGTCCAGTCGTGGACATCTGTCGGCTGGAATGATGATACTGCGAAAGACATAATTATTCATTCATCTATTTTACTCTATTTATCTCTAAATACGTGCCTTGTACCTGGTGAAGGTATATGTGTTTTTTCTCCAATTTTATTCTTTGAATAATTTTTATTCTAGATTTTGTGTATTTTAATTCATTCTCATTTCAATCGCAAAAGAAAAATCTGCTGTTCTCTGTGGTGGCATCTACATCGCCACATAGGAACTACGCATCACAATGACATGACGTCACGCTTAATCCTGCATCGCCCAATCAGAGTTTAGAGTCGTCTGGTCGGAGGATCCTCCCTTTTCTATGGAGGATGAATGTACTTTACACCCTGTTCCTCATGCCTCTACATTCCCTACATTTATGTTCGCATAACTCGTCAAAATGTAGGGAACAGCTGGTATTTTTTTTGCGATTAAATTGATGCAGTGTATAACTTATGCTATGGGACCAAACCTGAAATAGCGAAAAAAATGTGCTGTTCCCTACATTAAATTGAAGTTCGTGTAACTCGTCAAAATGTAGGGAACAGTTGTTTTTTTTTAGCGATTTCAAGTTTGGTCCCATATTAAAAGTTGTTCACAATGATGAGTACAACGACCCCTTAAGAGATTGTGCGTTATTAAGTTACACCTTGTAGATGTCCAAGTCACAACGTGAAGCTAAGACAATAATTTGAACAGGAATGTAAAACGTTTGGAAATGAGAACAAAATCTATTACTTTACACAAAACAAAGGAAAATGACATAGACAAGACCTTTAATAAAACCTTGACTAACCCCTCACACGAGCGCGGTGTGAATCGGGTCCGTGAGTCATTTTACCTAATATTGTACGTGGTATGAGTTCTATACCAAGAAAATATTTTTTTATTATTAACGTTGTTGTTCCATCACTATTAAGTAATAATAAAAAAATATTTTCTTGGTATAGAACTCATACCACGTACAATTTTAGGTAAAATGAGATTCACACCGCGCTCCTAAAAACCCTGATTTAAAATAAAATCCAAGGGCTCCCAATCACATTATAATGAAATAAAGAACTATTCATCAAAAAACCATTTGGAGACCTAAAATACTTTGCATAACGAGGGCGGATCAAGGTTTGAAACCCTTCAGTGGACATAAGGGGTAAGGGTTACCCGCATAAAATATTTTAGTAAAAAGTGGGATCCCTCTGGATTTCATTTGGATATAAAAATAGATTTGGTATGGGAGGAAAATGGTTCTATTATTATTAATTAATTATTTTGTTTAGTAGCAGTTTGACTTCACGAACTTTGACTTGAGTGTATCCTGTCTACTTATTTTGGTAAAGAACAATGTTTAACAGTGAAATTATCCACTAAACTGACCGAGCCACGCTACTGACGAGTAGCGAAAACGGTAAACTGTCCAATGAATAGAAATAAGAATGACACACACACACATACACACCACTCAAGAGCATGCATGCACTAAATTCCCTTCGTTTTATGATATATTTTAATTTTAATTTTTTTGCTTATATTGTTAATGTTACAAGATCGGATGAAGACTCCGACTCCTGTAACACAGGTACCACCTAGCTCAGGAGTTAGGGCTTCAATTGAAAATGTTACTCCATTTTTTATGTCAATATTTTTTTTTTAATTTTTTATTTATTTTAATTACAGAAAGCCAATGAAATTTCTGATATTTTTACTAGGTAAAGTTGGATGCAAAAAAAAAGGCATAATATTATGTACTTCTTGCTGATATGAAAATTGGAAGTGGTGGTGGTGGTTGGTGGTGGTATTGCTAGGTTCTGCCGTGTTTAATAATTTAATCATTTACGAGTATGTACACAATGAACAAACACAGAAACAGGTACAGAAAAATCCGTACACAATGGATGAATGACGACGCGCGACGGTGTAGTTATGGTGGTGGTGAATTGAAGTTCAATCGAAGTTCGATTCGAAATAGAACTCATTTGTTTTTAAAGTGCATCGTGGCTAAGTAATAACAGCCGCACGGGTCGATCCATCAGGTTAAGCTACGCTTGCCGGGGTTGTCCGTAGATGGGTGACCATCTTTACATACCGAGACACATCCGTGCCTCGGAAAGCATGTTAAGCCGTTGGTCCCGGCTGTCATTCGTGAATCTTTGACAGTCGTTACGGGTCGTCAAAGCCCGAAAGTCTGACAACCAGTCTTACCAAGGGGTATCGTATTACCCAGATAAAGGGTTGTGGAGGTCAAATAGGCAGTTGCTCCATGTAAAATACTGGTATTCAGCTGCATCCGGTTAGATTGGAAGCCGACCTCAACATAGTTGGGAAAAGGCTAGGCAGATTTTTTTTTGTTTTTAAAGTGCATCTGTATGTACAAAATTACGAATACATCTCCACAGCGTTCGAATTTTAAAAGTGATGCCGTTAGAGGGAATGACGTCATACAGAAAAAAAACCAAAAGCGATCGACTAGGTATCCATTATTGCAACAGGATCCTACTACAAAATGGTCTTGTAAAAACTATTATAGGTACCTTTGAGACCATTAACTTTTTCCTACATTTAGTATTGACTTAAAGATCGTATTAAGAATTCATTTCGTTTCAAATCGCTACAATCCTGCTACCGTCTTGTGTTAATGAGATTCTCTATTATAGAAAATTGAACCTTTTCAAGAAAGATTTAGAGTCTAATTTCCATTGAATCGTGTAAGAACATTAAGGTGCTAAGTATGTATTGATTTTATCTTCGGTAATAGAAAGTCGCCAGGCGCTGTTATCTGTGATTATCCTGATTTCCCGTGGGCTGTTTAATATTTTCTTAACACGTGATTTGTTGGGACAATTTTGTTTTTTTCAGGTGATAGTAGAGGTGAGGGGTCTACTGTATATACAGGGTCAAATTAAGTTAGATAGCGAAACTCCGCAGACGTGATGGATAGGTATCGATATATGTATAAACACGAATAAATAAAAATGATTTAATGATTTTTTTGGGGTCAATGACTGCTGGTAGTGTTGTTACTTGAAGTATGAGTTCATAAACTCTTTTTAAGTTTTAAAATCTTTTTAAACTTTTTAAGTTCATGTGGAGATATCGAAATCCATCACGTCTGTGAAGTTTTCTAAAAAAAACTGATTACCTACATGAGCTACACTACCGGGGCGGTTGATGACCCCAAAAAATAAATAACATCATCAAATTAATTTATTTTTTGTTTTATCATGTTAAGATATCGATAGCCAACACGTCTGCGTAGTTTCGCTAGCTAATTTAATTTGACCCTATAAATAAATAAAAAAAACCCTCTGAAATAATTATGCTTGTATACTTTGAAAGTCAATAGACTTTCAATGTAGGTACCCAAGTCTTATCTGAATTTTATAAGTATGTAAAGTCAGCAACAAAAGTCGACAATCACTTGAGTTTTCTAAATCTTAATTATTGAGAAAAGTAATTCATTAAAATCGGAACAGTAGTGCTATTCTGTAAATATCTCACCGTGAAAACATGAGTGAAGTGATCTTAAAGTGAGCTGTCAATAGTGTCAACCCCTGGCATCGTGGAATGACGGCTCACTTCACGCTCACTTCACCTGAGTTATCACGGTGAGATGTTTACAGAATAGCACTACAGATGTAAATTTTAAAGAAAATGAACTCTTGAAGGTCCTATTTGCGATCTGAGCGGCAATTCCCGTATTTTTAACAACGTTCACAATCTCATCTTAGTCTCAATCTGTCAAAAATTGTATAGCGTTAACCTACATTTTTGACATTTGATTGTCGCCGGCATGAGATTGCGACTTGAATTTGAACGTTTTTAGGTATGAAAATTGGGCTACTGATCAGCCCGTTAGCCTGTTTGCCAAAATATACAGAAAGCAATGACGTTTAGGTACTGAACTTAGATACCACAATTAAGAGCCTACGTTTTTAGTCCTATCCTAAGATTTTTCTGGACCATTGAGCCATAACGAAGGTATTCTAGCTTCAAATACAATTTCATTTTAGTTTACTTTCTGTCCGGGACCTGTCATTAGGAAAAATGGCCGGTCATCAATGGCGATAAAATTAAAGTATGTAGACATCGATTTGTCCGTGAGAAATTCACCGTACAAATATCGGGTTGGGATAACATGACCTTATTATATATTACATAATAGGTCTTTACCTATGAAATTGCCGTTCTGCAGTACTGGCCATTTCAAATCAATATAATTTTTGTTTGGCTAAGAATTCTAATTTCAAATTAATTTTATTTTAAAAACATGGATTTTTATTTCCAAAAGTAGTCATTTGTTTATTGATTAGTGTTACATTTTCATCGCATTTCAATCTTTTTCGTCATCATGGATACGTTAAAAATTCGAGTAATTATGGAATATGAGTACCGTCGTGGCAGCAACGCGGCACAAGCGGCACGCAACATCAACGACGTTTACGGAGCTAACACTACAAACCAACGCACCACTTGTTATTGGTTTGCTCGCTTCCGTTCTGGAAATTTCGACCTGAAAAATGAACCTCGCGGTCGTCCGAAGACTTTGGTCGACAATGACGAATTAAAGGCGATTGTGGAAGCTGATGATACACAATCTACGGCTGAATTAGCAGCAGCTTTCGACGTTAGCGTCTTGAATTATTTCTATAAATATGGAAATCAAATTAGTATATGTTCATTTTTAACCGACTTCAAAAAAGGAGGTTCTGTATTCGACCCGTATGTATGTATGTATATATATATGTATGAAGGTTTGTTTGTTTGTTCGCGATTTTCTCAAAAACTGATAAACCAATTTTGATGATTTTATCACTAACGTAATCTACATACTTTCAGGAAGCTTCTAGTATATAATACATTATGTAATTATTCTTATGTACGAAGCTAAATGCATACATGTACTGTACCTCCGGCATTACTAAGCGAATTTTGATGATTCTTCTTTCGTTCGACTTGGCCTTACCTAGTAATTGTATATTCAACTAAAAATGGAAAAATAAATTTACTTTAAAAAAGTAAAAACCGACTTCAAAACCAAAAACGAATAAAATAACTTTCATAAAACACTTAACAGCTTCTGAAGTCGGTGTCTTCAATTCTACAATGCACTTTAGCTTGACCACCGACTTCAGAAGCTGTTAAGTGTTTTATGAAAGTTATTTTATTCGTTTTTGGTTTTGAAGTCGGTTTTACTTTTTTTAAAGTATTTTTTTATGGAAATCAAATTAGTTTATGTTCATATTATTTGAAAAATTATTTCTGGAAACCTAATCATTTAAAAAAAATCTGCTTTAAGCAGGTGTTAAACTTTTTTTTACCGATATACAGATAGAATGGACCAGAATCTAGGAAGTTTTATAAGTACTTATCTGTTTATTGTCAAAATTTGTGTTTATGCGGCGTCTCTCCACAGACAATGGCTCACCTTCCCTCTTTCATCGCATGCGCATCGCGGTCACCTGCACACGTGAGGACCTAATGGCTGCGTCAGGGAACGGTATTCGCGTTGCTGAATTTTGGGCCAAACAAATTTAAAAAACCGGTAAAGAGTGAGTCGAACTCGCGCACCGAGGGTTGCGTACTATCATATATGTATTTTTGTTGATGATTTCTGAAAAAGTGTGCTATTTAGAGTCATTATTTTATTTTTACCCGACTACGGCGAAGCAAAAGGAGGGTTATGATTCTGACCGGTATGTATGTATGTATGTATGTCCATCTGTTCCCTCAGAACTTCTAAACTTATCATAATTTGACAAATGAGGTATCGTTGGAAGCGTATTGATCGTCCGCTGGTTATAGGCTATGTGACGTTACATTAAGTTGAATATGGCGCCCTCTAGAGAACATAAAGTCATGAACTAAAAAAAATGCAATTTTAATATACTTGCTGTTTACACTTAGACCAGTTTTGTACGGCAACTAACTTGCCCATATAGTGCAACAATATTGTACGTGTTGTTTAGACGGTGCCAGTTAATTGCACTTAAATTTTATGGTATGCCACAGGCAATAAATTTGCACTGTGTAAATGGAGCTTTAACGTCATCACATCAATGCGACCAAACTAAACAAAGGGAAAGCACCCCTTTCTTTCACAAAAAATAAAAAATCTGCCGAAATGAATTCGGAAATGTATTTCATTCGCAATTTTCTGGGGTGGAAGGGTTGCTGAACATTTTTATCAGTCTATTTCCTGTTCAAACGCCCCCCTTTGCACTGCCTGGTGAAGTTACACACAAGTTAGGGGTTGTTTTAGAAAGATTACAAAATGTTTATAGCACCTCTACTTGGATGACAAAGGGAGGGTAGCTACAATTTTTTTTTTACAGTGTATTGATTTAACGCTTTGAAGACTATAGCAGTAGTAACAGTAAAACTTCTATTGTATTTTTAGGGTTCCGTACTAAAATCGTAAAAAGGAACCCTTATGGTGCGACTCAGTTTGTCTGTCTGTAACGTCTGCCGGTCTGTCACAGCTGGATATCTCAAGTTAGTTATTTATAGTTAGTTATAGTCATATAGAAAGGATGTCTTAAAAATTCGAAGTGGGGCTACTAGGGCATGTGGGGTACCATATGAAAGAACGTTGTGTGTACATTCTCAAACATTTTTTTTTAAGTTGCAGTTTTCGACTTTTGTAGTAAAAAAAAAACTATCGTACTTAAAGCTTGTAGGTAATCCAAAAAAAAAAATATGTGATTTATTTATTATTTATTTATAAAATGACAAATTAACGATTTTTGGACTTTTCCTTTTACTTGTGCTGTGAGCCCTTGCTTCTCGCCAAATTTCATGATTCTTTTTCAATGGGAAGTACCCTGTAGGTTATGATTTATTTTTTGTGAGTGTCAAAATATGTCGCATAAACGGCCGTATTTTTTTATTGCGTTGACTTAGGAGCTTGATTTTTTTATAGCTCCGAGAGAACGTAGACCTACGTTTTTGATATTAATTTCAATTTGATACCTTCACGTTTTTCTAAGAAAAAGGGTCTTTACAGACTGACAGACTGACATACAGACAGACAGACGAATAATGAAGTGATCCTATAAGGGTTCCGTTTTTTTCTTTTGAGGTACGGAACCCATTAGGGTTCCGTTTTTATTTTTATTTTTTATTTTTGTTAGTTTTTAATTCGAACTCCCTTATTAAAGGGAGTTCGAATTAAAAACTAACAAAAATATCACACGAACTAGTTTTTATGCCTTTGTTGATTAGCTCAGTTTGTTTTAGAGATAAAGAATTTTATTTCATTGAGAGCACGTGGCATTCATACATAGGTAATTTAAAACGTTACTCAAAACAAATATGGTCAAATATAACAGAAAATAATATGTTATTTACCAGACAACTCTTTTGTACAATTTACAAAACAGAATTTAAATTACATATTTAACTTTGAAATTGAATGCACGTTGAGATGTGGATTAGAATTCAAATATTTTATGCATATGTTGATATACAAATATACATAACATCATGCCTGTATTCCAAGAAGGTTTAAGCAGAGGTGCACCTATCTAAGTACACCCACATTTCAGCAGTTATGTTTGAAAGTACCTTTATTTATTACTAGCTGTTCCCCGCAGTTTCACCCGCGTAGACCGGGATAAAGAGTAGCCTATGTGTTAATCCAGGGTATAAGCTATTTACATACCAAATTTCATCTAAATCGGTCCTGCCGTTTGAGCTTGAAGAAGTAACAAACATACACACACACTCATAAACTTTCGCCTTTATAATGTTAGTGTGATTTATTTATTTAATACTTCAAGCACAGATGTACAGAGGCCAGCCCATCAAGCTACCCCAATCTGTCAAATTTCTTTAATAGATTTTCAACTTTACTACAAAGGGATAAGGTTCATATTCAATTAGGAAAATTTGACAGATTGGGGTAGCTTCATGTGCTGGCTTCTGTCAGAGGCGGACTTAATGCCATAATTTTTCTACCAGTCAACCTTTGAGTGATGCAAAGACAAACAGTGGTAGGTGCCACAGGTGCAAGTGCAGGTGGTGGTGGTGTTTTACAACCTATTACAAACTATAAATATAATAATATATACCTAATTATATAAAAATATAAGCACAAATAAATATACACAAATAAAAACATTACCGTTGTGATGATACCGCCCATATGTGGCAAGCCTATTGCCATCAACCGAGCGCAAATCGAGACTACAGTATCCAGTTGATATTTTCACCTGAAATACCGAGGTTAGAAATGTTGTAAGGTCAATAAGGTCATTCAACTATTAGTGACCAAAGGTTAAGTCGTTGACTGGCGATTGAGAGGTCGTGAGTTCAAATCTGGCGAGATTAAATTGATAGCCTTTTGTTTGGGAGAGGTAATTTAAATTTTTGTGGAGACACAAAATCGGATTTATTTAATGAACATGTGTCTACTCTGCTGGATTTCTAAATAAGAGTGTAGAGTGAATACATATGGCTTAATTTATATAATATTAATATTATGGCCTAATAAAATTTTTTAATTGTTTTTTTTTAATCTTTATACGGATGTGTACATCGTTCTCACGTGTATCATTTCAAAAAGAATGATGTACAGAAGCCAGCACATCAAGCTTTAAGTTTAAGGCGCATGCGCTAAGGTAGCCCGCGAAATTAAAATTTTCTTACGTTTTTTTGCAATTTGCAGGTCAGTGTTAGGTTGTATGTTTTATTTTATTTTATTCAGAAAGGAACTCCAACAAAGGATACACATTACATGCATTATTATACAAAGTACTTTGAAGATTTGTGCTCCTTCAGTTATAGGAGAACACATCATGCATACATCATCATTTTAAACATAGTTTAGAATTGTATGAGTATAAGTAGTTAAACATATTATGTTATATTATTATATTATGTTGATTAAAATATGATTCGCGGCCGTAACTAATACGCCTTTACAGAGTTATAGTCATTAGAATCAGCAATACAACTCCTTAAGACAAATAACGGCAGTGATCGCCAATCCATTTACCATTGGTTGTGACAAAGTTCTGCTAGTAGTAAAGTAATTTTCTTTCTCAGGAATAATATTGAAAACTGAAGTCAGCCCGGGGCGGGACGGACTTGTGCAGGATTAAAAAGAAGAAAGAAAAGAAAATCACTGCTAATTAGTCGGTATAAGTTCGAGGTTCGGTTTTATTTAATTAAATCAGTAATTTTATTTAAAGGAGTTTGTTAGGATCGTAGCAGGTGGCGTTTTGTAGTTTCTGCCTACCCCCAGGCGTGAGTTTATTTCAGTATGAATGTATGTGTTTAATTGTATTTATTGCGAACATGGGTTACACAAAGGTGCTTCAGAAAGCCCTCGTTTACACGGGCGGAAAAATATCATGGCGGGATTTTATCACGCACTGGATATTCAACTCTCGGTGTTGAGCCGAGCATTGAGAATCCAAGAGTGTACCTAGCGCGTCATAAAAATACTCTGTTGGATTTTCAACTCTCGGCGCTAAATAAGTATGTTGAAAATCCAGTGTGTAAAAAAAAATCGCCCGTGTGTACCTAGACTACTAACTTCATGACGCTAATTATAGCTCATACCGTTGATACGGTTACCTAACCGGATTTGTCCAGACAAGTCCGATTTATTGGAAAACAAAAGATTACAATGTAAAATGTCCAAAATTTTTTCGGCTTGTTCAAACTCTACGTAACTAACTTCATATTCAGGATAATTTTCAAAGCACAAATCAAACATCGAAAGCAGGATTAACTGAATGAAAAGATATTTCTGTATAACAACGGAATCATGGAACTATTCCAAGAAATTGTGTTACATTTGTAAATAAACTAGATATTAAATGCAGTGGCTATTTGTGAAGTTCATGCTGATGGCTGTTTTTTGGTAGCAATCCAATTCATTGGTGCATCCGCGTCTAGCGAGACCTGTTGTCCTAGGTAAGTAGAACGATGCATTGTATCTTCACATGGACTCATGGTTGCTTCGTTGCACGTAGCTATAACAATAAAAAATCGACTTAATAAAAATCATAAATTCATTCATTCATTCATTCATTCACTGACTAACAATAAGCAAATACTAAACCGCTGGTTCAGAATGAACTGTTTGTACAAGAGTTAGGCCTCAACTGGCGAGCCCCGAAACGAAAAAAGTATAACGAAAGTGAAAGAAAGAAAAATGATCAAGTGCAATTGTCAATTTTACATCACTGATACACATTGAAGCGTCAACTGATCGTCTACCGAGTGCAATTGAAGCGATTGACAAACAATATTGCTATAATATAAATTGATAGCAATTGATTAATTTCGATTGAACGTTTAACGTTTAACCCCTTAACGGTCGCGACCATCAATTAGTACATTCAGTATGTTTTATCGCACGGTCGTGCGAACATTTTCATCGGACGCACGCATCATCGCACGAGCGATGACCAATTAGGACAGCGCCTAAGAAAGGAAAGGTGCGACGCGACTCTAGTAGAATAATATCTATGAAAATTTCATGAAATTGTTGTAACAGAATAACGTCGCATCGTCGCGTCACGCTTGTCTGCGGGAGCCTTAATGATTGTATGAAAATTCGTCATTTTTGAAATTAGAAACGTGGAAGTTTATATTTAGTCATCTGAATATAAGTTAAAGTTAGTTGTATTTATATTACACCTATCCTGTCACCTCACAGTCGAGTGTTATTTTAATATCACAGAATATTAATACGTAGCTTCAATCACCTCTGAGCGATGCCCCTTTTCTCAAAATAATCATTACCTAAAACACTGGCACATTACAATTTTATGCATCTGCACGGTTTTGCGTTCCACTCAGCAACGACTTTCATTTGTCATTTATTACAGCGTCGCTCTTGCAACAATACCACAGTTTCTTAATGTTACAGTATTTTATCTTCATAAAAAAAATTGCCGAAACGACACGCTTCAAAATCCCAGTATGCAACTCAAACTCAAACTCAAAGCATTTATTTCAAATAAACCAATTACAGGCACTTTTGAATTGTCAGTGGGTCGGTCAGTCAGAAAGATGAAGCTAGTTGCCCATTCCAAAGCGTAGTAGATCCCTATGGAGAAGAACGGGCAAGAAACTCCACGGACACTCTTTTAAATCATAATATTTTTACAAAATATTGGTTACATCGTTCATGTTGTAAATATACATGTGAGAGCAATGTAGAAAGACGTGCACGTTAAAAAGCGTCCGTAATAAAAAGATAAAAACTAAAACAACTAAATTAAATATTAAAATTAAAAATAAGCCATGGCAGCTAAGAGACGACCAGTCCCAACTGACGGCGCCCGTTCACGAACATGACGCAACAGTTCAAGTGCGCGGCAGTTACCGAGCGGCTGTAGGTAATTAATTCAAGGTCACTATTCAGATTAACTACTGTTGCTTTATTATTCTGTGGTAATATCAAGTCAGGACAAAGTCACGCACTACATTACACCAATGAGACACTAGGAACGTAATTTTAATTCAAATAAATCTTGATTTACTTCGTAATTAATGTCTTTCTTGTTTAAGATAATAAATTAGTGTGAATTCGTATGTGGAGCTTTATGGCAGATGTTAGGGTTGACAAAAACTGTTTTAGGTACGTACTTTAAAAGATGAGGTACAACAGTGCCTAATTTTCCGACAATATCGTAATGAAATTAAATGTTTATCTCTTCCCCGCCCAGACTACTACCGCTACGACACTAATAATAACAACCGGATCCAGTCTGTCCCCTGCTGTCCTCCCCCCAGGAACGCCCTAAGCCGAGGCTCGTACCCCACAGAGGGTACCCTTAGCGAGTAGTCGCTTAGTTTATAAGTTTTATGCCCTGGCCTTAATTAGGCCTTAATTTATGGAAGCACCCAGAGGAAAGTCAGGTTAAGCAGCAGACAGCCTCCTAGGTTAACCTGCGAGATGCCAAAAAAAATATGTCTATATATCTTCTAAGACACTGTTACAAGTCAGTTTGGCGCCGGCATTTCCCAGCTGACTGTACCTGAGAAGAATGAAGAAATACCAATACAAACTCGGAGGTCAATGGTCTCTTTGAAAGTCCAAACATTATAAATGCAGGGCCATATAGGTGCATATTGTCGCAGAAAAGGCTAAGCATCTGTAAGAAAAATGAATTTCACAGTGCATGAAACTTTTTTAGGAATATCTTTTTGTTTGTAAAATCTTCACTTCCTGTAACTACAGACAGACAACGATGATGATATTAGTGATAATGATATCTAAATAAATATTTTTTAATTTAAAAAATATGTTCTTTTACTCTTTTTTTCCATATAACCTTATAAAATTAATATTTTAGTTAGTGTGCTTTGAATGCACAGAACAAACACTATTTACATTGTCATATAGTTTACTTGATCTCATTCTCTTTCATATTTTTTGTTATTTTATATCCAAAAAATCTAGTAATTTAGATAACTTATAAAAAGGATAAGACAGAAAAGGTTTATGATATCTGAAGTGTAAAAAAATTACAGCTGTCAGAATTCCGTCGAATTAAAAATCAGACTGTAGTCTCTGTCTCTGTATATTTAATCTCTGACAGCCCTAACTAACGAAAGTTTTAGTGTGATTAGTTTAATGTTAGTGTGAAGTAAATGATTATCATTGTATTTATGTTCGTTACATACGAGTTTATCTGTCTGTACGTACGAGTATATGAACTATCCTAAATTTTTTTTTAGAGCAATCGTAATTGTGTCATTGTGGATTCTGCAATTTGTCGTCACAAAGAATTATAGTTTTTTTTTTGTTTGTTCAAGGTTATTTAGAGGTGTACGACTCTTACTAGCAGTCGTATATTCTTCAGAAATAATGATAATAATATGCCAGAAAAGATTTTTTGTTATTCATTTGTCAACGGTGACTTTCACGGAATCCCGTGAATGTCAAAGCAAGGTAAAAGTATTCAAGAAGACTTCTTTCAAAAGTTAAACTCTTGGGGATAAACTGGGTTGTTTACTAATTATCGTTCTGTACTTAAAGTTTCTGCTTATCCCCATGAGCAAAAGCCGTGAGTATGTAAATAGTTGTATAATATATTTTGTAGTGCAAATATGTTGTGCAGTGTCGTGATATATGTTGAGAGGGGCTTCTGGATAAGTAATAACAGCCGCACGGGTCGATCGATCAGGTTAAGCTACGCTTGCCGCGGTTGCTCCGTGGATGGGTGACCATCTTTACATACATAAAGCACGTTAAGCCGTTGGTCTCGGCTGTCATTCTTGGATCTTTGACTGTCGTTACGGGTCGTCAGAAGCCCGAAAGTCTGATAACCAGTCTTACCGAGTGGTATCATATTACTCAGTAACTGGATTGTGGAGGGCAGTTAGGCAATCGCTTCAAGTAATATACTGATGCTGATACTGCTGGATCCGGTTAGACTGGAAGCCAACCCCAACATTGTCGGGAAGATGATGACGTGAATGTGATAATATGTCTAGCATATAAACATTTAATTTTGCTGTTGTTTTGTACATCATTCTCATGAATATCCTCCATTTTGGAAATACCGACGCCTACTACCAACTTAAACCACATTTTAACTTCATCAGAGGGTAAATGCACCTGTAACCATCCACTGCTAAGCCAAAAGCAAAAGCCTAAAAGCGTCCCGGGAGCCAAATAATCTCCGAATAGCCTCTCTCTATTAAACACATGTCAAACGTACACCAAAACACTTTCCGTATTGAAAATTAATTTTCAATAGAGTACTACGGCCGTATCGCGGCCATTTTGTATTTCAGGGACCAATCATACTGATGGTACGAAGATATCGTTATTTACTGCCGTGCCGTCAACAAGTTAGCATTTTTCATTTCCTCTTTATGGAGATTGTTTGGATATGAAAGGATGTTTGGGTGAAAGTTCGATTTGATTTTATATGATACTAGCTTTTGATCGCAGCTTCGCCCGCGTGGATGTCGGAAAATGTTCCATGAAAAAAAAAAAGAAAGAAAAAGTATTTATTGTGAGTCGCACAGGAAGATCACCAACTAAACTAAAACACAATAATAAAAGTTTGAAAACAAAAAACAAAAATAAATAAAAAATAAAAAAAATCTGAAAGTCCTGTTCCCATGGGAACGTACAGTCAACAAAGGAAATATCTAGGCAGGGTGTACTAACATATTTGTATGTGAATTGCTTCATGTTGAATTTTATATATTGTTATTGAATAATTGGCCCAAAAAGTTTATCTTTTCAAAGAAGTTATGGTTATGAATAGAATAACATATTGTTGCTACAGAGAAGTAAAGCTGCATCCTAATTGCATAACACAATATCAATCGGAATCGGTTTCATTTAATCTACGAGTATTTAACCTTGGTAATTTATGACAATCAGCCTATAACGTTCCCATTGCTGGGACTCAGAAACTAACGTTCGCACTGGACCCGCGTGGTGGATTACGGCCCGATCACTCGCACAGAGAGAGGAGGCCCGTGTAAATTACATGAAAAGGAAATATATTCCTCGTTCAGGAAAGATCTGCTAAGTCTCCATTACTATTAAAAGATTTTTTGATCAAGGAGGCTCTGCTATGCACGCGCGGCGCCGCGACGCCCTAGGCCCGCGCGTTTGCGCCACAGCCGTCAAGTTGTCACGAAGTGACACAACCAATGTCACAACAGTTTGACTTTTTTTTGTAAAAAAATAACCCATATTTCTGTTACTTTCGTTTTCTAGTGTTTTTATTTGTGTAAATAGGTGTATATAATAATTTTTGTGTTTGCTATTGTGTATTGTGTGAGTCTTTTAGGTAAGCGTATTTTTATATAGGTACCTATATGATAAATGCCGGCTGTAGCGACGCCGGAATTATTAGTGTCAGTCAACCTGCCACATCGCTTGATGTCCAGGTATGATGTCCCCATTGCTCCCAGGCACGCTTCTTTAAAGGTGAACGGGGGCTTCGGATACACTATGGCAAGGTTCACAAACCTCATAGTGTACCTCTTTGCCCCCCAGCTACAACTACAATACCTTAAATAAAAAAATATATAATAATAATATAATATATATATTTTTTTTTACCTCTTTGCTCCCCAGCTACAACTACAATACCTTCAGGCTAGAAACTATGGAAAACTCTTTCAATTATGAAAAATTCTACCCCTGTTTTAAAGAAGAGTTCCTCGGGGCGCAAGGCGGTCTGTTGCTTTTGGTTTGACGCGATGTTTCCGCCTTGTGACCCAGGAGATATCTTATAGCGTCTGAGAGCAACTACTCACCTTCCCTTATAGGATTTTACATGTCCAAAAAAATTCGGCAACTAAAAAAACATTGATAAACCAAATTAAAGACAACTGCAACAATTCGAATCTTATTTTAGATCCACAATTACCTGATTTCAGTAACCCTTCTCGAAGAGGTTTATGCTCATATGTGGAGTCCAAAATAAGTGAAGGTGACATCAGGGGAGCTGCCAGGCTACTTTTTAGTAGCGATGTGGTGGCGCCCTACTCTCCAGAAACTCTTTCAGCCCTGGAGAGCAAACATCCAGCGCCTGCGGATGGTCTCACATTTCCCGACCCTCCCCTCGCTCCCGATCCGAATTCAACTCCTTTTAATGTTACTGCCCCCCAGCTGACTGCAGCCGTGAGCTCCTTCAGAAGTGGTTCCGCCGGCGGCCTCGACGGCCTGACTCCTCAGCATTTAAAAGATTTATTGAGTTCAGGCACCGGGGAAGCTGGTGAGTCGCTTTTGAAGGAGCTTGCGGCTCTAATTGTAATATTAGAAACCTCAATATCATTTTTGAAGCCCTATCCATAGATACCCGACACGTATGGGTTTGATGGAAAAAAAAATTATGAGTTTCAGTTCTAAGTAGGGGGAACCCCCAAAATTTATTGTTTTTTTTTTCTATTTTTGTGTAAAAATCTTAAAGCGGTTCACAGAATACATCTACTTATCAAGTTTCAACAGAGTTCTTATAGTTTCGGAAAAAAGTCACTGTGACATACGGACGAATCCATAAGGGTTCCGTTTTTTGCCATTTGGCTACGGAACTCTAAAAATAGATACCTACATAAAAAAAGTCTCGTTTCAAAGTTTATTTCCGAACAAAACGTTCAAAGTCATTCAGAGCAAACCAGTAAATTAAGTTCTAAAGTTGCCACACATTGATAAATTGATGTCCCTTTTCTGGTTAAGAGAAAGTACCTTTCCTGAAACCTATTGACGAAATTGTTACTCTATTTTGCACTAAAAGACTGAGCCCTTCTAAGAAGCGTAATCCTGTAAGTGTTATCCCAAAACCCCTCTACACAAAGCTCCACATTAATCTACTAGAACAAGCGAATTTCTCCATCCAAAATACTCAAATAACAACATTTAAATTTTCTGTGGAACTCATCAACTGTCCAATTCGAAAGTAATTATAACGTTTCATCAGGCCATAGGCTTTCATAATGAAACGCAGAAGCGGGTCCGTTCGATACGCCAAATACGCCAAATGGGGTAATGCGGAACGTCGTACCGAACCGTATTGCCGGTTCCGGGATCCGTAGTAATTGTATCGATGGAATAATGATGTCGTCAATTTTTATTGTGGAATTATATTTTGCGGTTTTCTTTTCTTGAATGTAGCTTTTTTAGGTAATTTTGTACTAACATTTGATTGACTTCGTTTTTATAAAACTTCCTTGTAAACTACATTTGTAGTTTTGGTCTCAGCAGCCAAAATATACAGAGAGTCAGGAGTGGTGAGGGTGGTAGCCAAGCTACGTACAGTTGTCCGTGTGAGAAGCAGCTCGTCCTGAGGTCAACCTTGCAGCCTTCTGTAGCAATTTTTCTAGTTCTCTCGCTCACACGGGACCAAATTATTAGGGTTCCGTACCCAAAGGGTAAAACGGGACCTTATTACTAAGACTCCGCTGTCCGTCAATCTGTCACCAGACTGTATCTCATGAAACGTGATAGATAGACAGTTGAAATTTTCACACATGATATATTTCTGTTGCCGCTATAACAACAAATACTAAACAACAGAATAAAATAATATTTAAGGGGGCTCCCCTACAACAAACGTGATTGTTTTGCCGTTTTTATAGATAATGGTACGGAATACTTCGAGCGTGAGTCCGACTCGCTCATGGCCGGTTTTCTTTTCACAGATACATGACACAAGATGCACAACAGTGTAAGATTATTCCTGACGGACGGTTATCACTAAAACAATATAACATTAGATTATAAACACACGGCATTTCTCATTAACAGTGACCTAATCATAGATATAATTTTTAGGGTTCCGTAGCTCAAAAGGAAAAAAAACGGAACCCTTTTAGGATGAGTGATCCTATAAGGGTTCCGTTTTTTTGTGTTTGTGTTTGTTTGTGTGTCTGTCTGTCTGTCCGTCTGTCACAGCCAATTTGCTCCGAATCTAATGGACCGATTAAGTTGAAATTTGGTACACATATGAACTTCTGTGACCCAAACTAGGACGGGTAAAGTAAATACATGAATTTTGAATATAGGGGTCACTTTTGGGGGGCAAATAAGAATATTAAAATAAAAGTTTTGCAAACTATACCGTATGACATATCAAATGTTGTATCAAAGTTATTTAAGAAAATAGACGAAAATTGACCATTCCCCCCCCCCCCTCCCCTATCTCTAAAACTACTGAGCCTAACATTTTGAAAAACAAAATACAGAAAATAGTTCTTTACCTGTAGATTACAGGAAAACCTATAAGAAGTCTGTGGTCTTAAAATAACATGGTAAATATCTCAATATTGTGAGTACAAACTTACATTTACAGTTGGAATGTATGGGGGAACATGTATATCATCTACAAGGTTATGTTTGTTCTTGGGATAAATTCATCCCAACTACGGAACCCTTCATTGTGCGTGGTCCGACACGCACTTGGCCGGTTTTTTTATTATACCCATAGATGACTGAAGCGGCCTAAACTTTTATGTTTTTCTCTGTATCTGTGAAAAGAAAACCGGCCATGAGCGAGTCGGACTCACGCTCGAAGTATTCCGTACCATTATCTGTAAAAATGGAAATAAAATCACGTTTGCTGTATGGGAGCCCCCTTAAATATTTATTTTATTTTGTTTTTTAGTATTTTTTGTTATAGCGGCAACAAAAATACATCATCTGTGAAAATTTCAATTGTCTAACTATCATGGTTCATGAGATGCAGCCTGCAACGCGCCTACGCGGCATGGAATACAACACAATCCCTAAAAATCTAAATCTAATCACAATGACATATACTCCTACCATACATTGAATGAGAATAGAATAATTTCCAATCTAAAACGTTTTCCAATGGTCGTTACAGACGTAGTAGGTACAGCCACGCGAAGTAGGTTCGTGCTCGCTCGGCAATGGCTTCGGGCATTAGAGTGAAATGATATCATGATACGAGCTCAATCCGGGGTGTTACCACTGTTTTGTGAGAATGTGTGAACAATTTTTACAAGACATTCAGCAGGAGTTATATTCAATGGAAAAACTCTCTGCAAAAATAAATCTTTAATGTTTTCTTGATCATCATCATTCTCCTGCCCTTATCCCAATCTATTTGGGGTCGGTGCCACATATCTCTTTCTTCCATACTTCTCTATTAGTCGTCATCTCGGTAGTCACCCTCTTTCTAGCCATATCATCTTTCACACAGTCCATCTATCATTTATTTAGTCTTCCCCTACTCTTATAGCCATCGACATTCATAATCAAAACTTTCCTCACGACATTTTCCTCCTTTATGTTTTCTTGATCATACTCGTAAAACTTAATAGTTATAATGTACTCTGATTTTTAATTTGCTAGACTAAAATGACTTATCATATTGTTGTTGTGATCGACCTTTTTTTTGTCATTTGACATTTTAGTCATGTGACAAAAATCTCAAAAAAAAAAAAATAACAAAAAAGGGTCAATGGCAGTTGTCATTTTGGTCTAGCAAATTAATAATCAGAGTATAAGAAAACTATAATAACGACTAGAGTTAGACAGATTGACCTTGTTTTAAGTCGAAACTATTGGTGAGGACTGATTTATAACTAAGAAAAACACAAGAATTCAAACTTTGAAAAACACCAGAGATACATTATTGCCTCTAACAGCCTAATGTTAGAAATAATTTACGACACGCAAAGCAGTCATTCAATGGCATACATGGTGATGTATCTATGCAAATAATAAAGTTTTGCTTTTTTCATTTGTTTGTATGAGGAGCTCGTGGCTAAGCAATAACAGCCGCACGGGTCGATCCATCAGGTTGAGCTACGCTTGCCGGGGTTGGTCAGTGGATGGGTGACCATCTTTACATAGCGAGACTCCTCCGTGCCTCGGAAAGCACGTTAAGCCGTTGGTCCCGGCTGTCATTCGTGGATCTTTGACAGTCGTTACGGGTCGTCAGAAGCCCGAAAGTCTGACAACCAGTCTTACCAAGGGGTATCGTATTACCCAGTTAATGGGTTGTGGAGGTCAGATAGGCAGTCGCTCCATGTAAAATAAAGGTATTCAGCTGCATCCGGTTAGACTGGAAGCCGACCCCAACATAGTTGGGAAAAGGCTAGGCAGATTGTATGTAGGTATGTTTGAACGCGCTAATCTCTGAAACTACCAGTCGGATTTGAAAAATTGTTTATGCATTTGAAAACAAACAAAATTAAATTATGTACTGTTTTCAGGTTTTTTTTTTAATTTGAGAGATATATTCGGGATCTAATATTAAAAGCACCAAAAAAGTGTCGCTATAAATGACGTGTCCTCTGTGTTTAGATACTCTGGTGCATAAAAAGAGTTGTTGCACAAATAATAAACTTAATGGCCGATTTGTTGCAAAATCACAAATTGAAACTAAATTCCCAATACAATTATCATTTCTATTATTTTGTAAATCAAAACGCGCTCAAAACCACGAGTCTGTACATCAATATCTAATTTGTTCTCGTGGTCACAAACCGCAACTGTCAGTTGTTTCTGTTCATAATCACTATGGCAACCGAAATACGTGGCAATTGAAGTAGATAATTGATGAGGAAATATAAACAGACCATGGGTGACCACTTTACATACCGAGACCTCTCCTTGCCTCGGAAAGCACGTTAAAACTGTTGGTCCCGGCTGTCATTCGTGTAACTTTGACAGTCTTTACGAGTTATTAGAAGCCCGATAGTCTGACAACCAGTCTTACCAAGGGGTGTCGTGTTACCCAGTTACTGGGTTGTGGAGGTCCGATAGGCAGTCACTCCATGTCAACCCCAACATAGTTGGGAAAAAGCGAGGCAGATGATGATGACAAAAATTTAGACTTGTCTTTGCGATGTAATTGGATGCAGTAAAGTGCAAGTAATCGTGTACCGCACAGCCGAAATATCTAGATCGAAGTGTGAAATATGTAATTATATTTTGTTCAAAATTTAAATCCGTGTTGTCCACGAATAAAACACAATACAAAATGACGTTTATCTGGGTATCCCGGCCTTAAGGCGCCGGTAGACAGTTGTCTACCGATAAGCAAAGCATATGTTCTTACTTCGCTTCGCTTTGTATGAAGATGTAGGCGGGGACCGTCTATTGCGATCTATACGGCCAAGCTGCGCACGGATGCTTGGTTGGCAAATGAGCCACGCAGCTAACGTACGTAACCTCTTTGTGCAAGTCAAGCAGTGGAATTCTGCCGTTATTTCTTCTAACAGATAGAGTTATGAAGATTTAGAAGATGAGTTGAACTCCTTGCCGAAGCCTGTGTTCTCGATAGCTAAACTACACTTCTGGACACATCTATTGGCCCACCTTAGAGTTTAGGTTTCGATGGCCCCTACCGAAATATGATTGCTAGATTGAACAAAAACTGTTGATGCAGTTTTAAACCTGATACATTTTACCATCTTTTTCGATCGTATTGTTTTAAATTTGAATTCAGAATACCATACGACATGGACCTACGCCTAACAAGTCGGATATGCGCCTTGTTAAAGGCAATTGATTTTTGAATAAAAAACATGTTTTATCAAATAAAGGTTTAATTTAATAACGCGTGTTGCCTCCATGGGCATATACCACAGCTCTCATACGATTAGGCATAGAGTTTATCAACCGCTCTATGAAATTTTGAGGGATCATCTCCCATTCCTCTTCTATGGCAGTTTTCAACTCCTGCATCGTCTGGGCAACTGGCTGACGAGCCCTAACACGTCTTTTTAGCTCGTCCCACATGTGCTCAATGGGGTTCATGTCTGGGCTTCTGGCTGGCCAGTCCATAACTGTGATGTTCACATCCCGAAGATATTCCCTGACGATGCCGGCCGCATGGGCTCTTGCATTATCATGCATAAAAAGGAAATTTGGGCCCACATAGTCCGCGTATGGTATCACGTGAGGTTCTAAGCACTCACGAATGTACCTTTCAGCATTTAATGTTGGCAGCCGTGGTCCTGTAACAACCTCAAGTTGAGTTTTGCCGCTCGCGGATATACCGCCCTAGACAGTCCATGAGCCACCGCCATAAGCAACCCTCTCTTCAAAGCAGCATTGTGCGAAACGCTCTCCTTTACGTCGGTAGACCTTCTTCCTTCCATCATTGCCATGTAACACAATTTTAGACTCATCAGAAAAGAGTACACGGCTCCAATCTTGCTGTGTCCAATTTAAATGACTGCGTGCGAAATGAAGGCGCGCTGTTCGGTGGGCTCGCGTTAGTTTGGGGCCATTAGCTGGCTTGTGTGGTACCATATCGCGTTCTTTTAACCTTCTCCGAACAGTTCGAGCGCTCACAGATACTCCGTGGAAGTCGCGAAGTTGGTTTTGTATCTCAATGGAGGTAAGGTGACGATTTCTCAAGCTGGTCGTCACGATGAATCGATCCTGCCTTTCAGTTGTGACCCGAGATCGTGGCCTTCCTTGGCGACGAACAAAGCCGCCAGTCTCTAGGTACCTCCGATAAATATTTCGGACCGCAGATCGACTTAAATTAAGTTGAGCACTCACGTTTCTTTGGCTGTGTCCGGCCTGAATAAGTGCCACAGCTTGGGCGGCGACTTCAGGTGAAGTATCCATAGATTATTGATAGAACCTCACCTTAATGAATAAGAATAAGTAATGTTTGTTGCAAAACCAAAGATATCAATCACTTTTTCAATAATTAAATCCAAGTAAACCAATAAAACCAAGTTTTCTTAGTATTCGATTGTTTGATATCAACAAACAGGCTCCAAATTGTCTTTTGTTTCTTTAAATTCTGTGTTCGAAATTCAAAAAAAGACTATTGAATGAAATTGTGAATGTGCCAGGTTCAAAACTGCATAAAAACTTTTTGCTCGACCTAATATAAAATTTTAGCTAGGACCAAATGAAACTGAAAATACAAGGTGGGCCAAAAGATGTGTCCAGAAGTGTATAAGCGATAGTTTCAAGTTAAGAGCGTTGGCTCCTTACGGCATTTCATACACTCTTTCAAGTCTTTTTTTATCGAAATGAATAAACCGATTTTAATGAAACGTCATACGCATAAGCAGGATGCATAGGTCTAAAAAGTTAGTTAAGAACATTTTCGAAAAATAGTGTTGCAGCTAAATTCGACCGATTTTAAATATTCCATAGAAACAGAGATTTCCAATTATCTTTTTTTAAATAAGACATTTGGAAAATGTTCTTAACTAACTTTTTAGACCTAAGCATCCTGCTTATGCGTATGAAGTTTCATTAAAATCGATTCATTCATTTCGCTAAAAAACGACTTGAAAGTTTGTGTGAAATGCCGTACGGAGCCAACGCTCATTACTTCTGAGCAAGCGTAAACCTTAGTGGTCGACTATAGTTCACGCTTGCCCAGAAGTAAAAGTTTCATCAGTTACCATCAGGAGACTATTGATCAAACGTGCCAAAAATATTAAAAAAAACTTTGCAAGCCTCTTGATTGCAAGCCGAAAAAGCTTATAGAGCATACATAATATATTTTGTATTCCCCGAATATACGTGTTCAAATAATCAAAATCAAGATTTCAATGGAAAGCTACAAAAAATACACACTGCCAATCTCATTCCAATCACTTAAACATCAGCGCGAACAAAGAATTTATCTTTTTCTAAACAAATGTATCGGGGGTAGGGGGAGTGAAAAAAGGGTGAAAACGGGGGAATTCCCCGATCCCTGACGTGTCTAATCTGACAGAAAAGAACTCTTTTGTTGTGGGCTGTCGCTGTCATTGGAGCTCCTACTAATTATAAATGTCTAATTTGGTGTGATATATTTGCGATACTTAATCACTGTATTTTTAACCACTTCAAAAAAAGAGGTTCTTTATTCGACCCGTATGTATGTATGTATGCATATACAGGGTGTTTGGTGCATCGTTTGCCAAATTGAATTGGCCGAAAGAAGAGGTCATTTGCTATCGCTTCAGGCTCAAGTACTCATTTTTGGCCACACCGGTTTTTTTATTACAACTTTCTAATTTTTATTTTGAAAAAATCCAAAACTCAGCATTAAAGCTTAAATTAAAAAAAAGTTTTAAGTGTAGTCGTCAAATTTCATTTTTATTTACATATGTACTGTTGTATGGCTCTATCAAATTTAAAATTACTTGCCAGTTACATCTAGTTTTTTTTTAATAAATCACAAAGTTTTAGGAAAAATAAAAAATGAACTTAAAACTCAACTTTAAATAGCTATAAAAAAAAAACTAAAAGCGATCGGGATCTTCGAATTATTTTAAAAAGTTCTCTAGTCTATCCCCTTTCCAACGGTATGCAATGTGTTAAAAAACTCTTTTAATATCTTTAATAATTAGCTAAATGTGTAGTCGAGACACATCAGGCTGATATTGGATATTACGTTTAAAACACTAGTTTTCGCATAAATTACATGCTATTAGTAGATAGATACTGTTATCTCACGTCTTACGTAGTCTCTTATCTCGTTCTTACATAGGGAACTTTCCTCGAAATTGAAAAAAAAATACATTATTACAAAAATAATCATTTATTAATAAGTAATTTAATTACATACTAATCTTACAAGTCTTGTTCAAACTGTCTACCACTATTGCGTATGCACGCGCGACATCTTCGTCTTATCTCAACTGTAGTGGTGCGTAAACGCATTTCTGCTTTGATCGTCATGAAAGCCGCCTCAATGCGTTGGACTAAATCATCTCTTGTCTCAACTTCCGTGGCGTAGACGAGTTCTTTGGCCCGTCCCCAGACGTAAAAATCCAACGGAGTTAAGTCTGGAGAACGTGGAGGCCAAGGAATAGGGCCATCCCTCCCAATCCATGAGTCCGGGAATGCATCATTGAAGTACTCCCTGACGGTTATTCTCCAATGAGCGGGACAACCGTCATGTTGGAAAACAAAAGACCTGTCTTCACTGAAAATTGGCAAATCAGCTAATAATAAGGGCAACTCTGTTTGCAGAAATTCTAATTCTTGTAAGATTAGTATGTAATTAAATTACTTATTAATAAATGATTATTTTTGTAATAATGTATTTTTTTTTCAATTTCGAGGAAAGTTCCCTATGTAAGAACGAGATAAGAGACTACGTAAGACGTGAGATAACAGTATCTATCTACTAATAGCATGTAATTTATGCGAAAACTAGTGTTTTAAACGTAATATCCAATATCAGCCTGATGTGTCTCGACTACACATTTAGCTAATTATTAAAGATATTAAAAGAGTTTTTTAACACATTACATACCGTTGGAAAGGGGATAGACTAGAGAACTTTTTAAAATAATTCGAAGATCCCGATCGCTTTTAGTTTTTTTTTTATAGCTATTTAAAGTTGAGTTTTAAGTTCATTTTTTATTTTTCCAAAAACTTTGTGATTTATTAAAAAAAAACTAGATGTAACTGGCAAGTAATTTTAAATTTGATAGAGCCATACAACAGTACATATGTAAATAAAAATGAAATTTGACGACTACACTTAAAACTTTTTTTTAATTTAAGCTTTAATGCTGAGTTTTGGATTTTTTCAAAATAAAAATTAGAAAGTTGTAATAAAAAAACCGGTGTGGCCAAAAATGAGTACTTGAGCCTGAAGCGATAGCAAATGACCTCTTCTTTCGGCCAATTCAATTTGGCAAACGATGCACCAAACACCCTGTATATTGAACCAATTTTGATGTTTTTTTCATTACCGAGATCTACATACTGTCAGAAAGGTTTTAGTATATATAGCACATTATGTTGTTGTTATGTAATTATTTTTATATGCATAAATGCACTGTAGCTCCGGCATTTCTAAGCGGATTTTTGATAATTATTCTTTTTGTTCGACTTGGGCTTACCAAATTATGTAATTGTATATTCAACTAAAAATTAAAAAATAAATGTACTTTAAAAAAGTAAAAACCGACTTCAAAACCAAAAACGAATAAAATAACTTTTTGAAGTTGAAGGTTTTGAAGTTGGTTTTTACTTTTTTTTTTAAGCTACTGGAGTATCTATGAATGAGGCACAAAACAACAAGACCGAATAATTTATAAGCACAGTCAAACAGTCTTTTCCCAACTATGTTGGGGTCGGGTTCCAATCTAACCGGATGCAGCTGAATACCAGTATCTTACATGGACCCACTTTGAACTACAATGTTAAGTTTGATCTTGGGATAAATTCATCCCAAATAAGGAACCCTTCATTGTGCGTAGCCCGACACGTACTAGGCCGGTTTTTTAATTGTTTGTATTTTCAGTGCATGTTCCAAATTAAAAAAAAAAATCTTTCTTTCTTTTGTTGCGAAAAGGAAGATCTACTCCGCGTGTAACCTCCACCAAGAATCCGCTGAATGCGAGAATCACAGAACCGGTCAAAGTGGCGATACTTGGGGGAGGCCTAAGTCTAGCAATGGACGTCTTTCGGCTGAAATGATGATGAATGATGTCTTGTGTAAACCTCATACTCCTAAAAATAAATACAAGGCGAGTTCTAATCGAGAATACATAGTAAGAGCTACTTTCCCCAACGTAACATTGTAATCAGAGATCGCGCATAGCGAATTGAATCAACATGTACCATATCAATACATCAATACATTTGCACGCCCCATGGGTCTGCTCACATTTTCTCCTCTCAACACGAGATTGATTACGAAAGTTTTCTTTTTTATGTAGATTTAGTTTCATAGAAAGTAATATAATGTTAATTTAGTGTATTATGAATTGATGAGGCATGAGATACCTGTACGTCGATTCTGTAAAATTCAAACAACTCGCATCTCACATCGCTATTCACTCTCACTCATAAAATAGATGCTTTTTATTTGACAATTTGAATCGGGTTCGAGTGCGAAGTGAGCGTCGAAGTGACGGGGAATACCTTACTGAATGTCACTTCTTACGTCATCTGTCAAAATCTTACGGTCAATTTAGTTCAACTCGCTGACACGCTCGCAAGGGTAGCGCTAGTGTAAATTCGAATTATTAACCGAGTTTTTAGAATGCCAATCAAGAAACTCACAGCGGATTCAGATTGGAAGTTTAGAACGGGGTCCTATAGAATCACATGGCTTCTCATATAGGAAGACCAATTAAACGATTGATGGATTGTGTGAAAGATTGATAAAGCTAGAAAGAGGTAAGGGCGGGTATGCCATTGTGACATTCACCAATCAGAAGCTATTATGGCGCATGCTAATGTACCATAATAGCTTCTGATTGGTGAATGCAAACGACTTGCATATTTTTGTGCAAGCTACATGCACGTGTATCCAGTTCTGGGGCCACAGCAATTGATGGCGCGCTTCTCCTGGTCTGCTTCGACATTCGGTATTTGTATACACTTGTGCAAAGCAGTGGCGAAGTAGATCGGACTGTTAAGCACAAAATTAACACTGGATGAATGAAATGGCGGCAGGTCACGGGAACAATCTGCGACTCCCGCGTTCCCTTAAACTTAAGGGAAATATTTATTATACAATCTTTTAACCTGCTGTCATGTATATATGGATCAGAATGTTGGACCACAAGAGGGATGAATGAAAAGCAATTGCATGCAGCTGAGATGAGAATGCTAAGAGGGTTGTGTGGTGTTACACGAATGAATAGAATAAGAAATGAGTGTACAGGGTTAGTTTTCAATGACCAGCCAAATTTTCACAGGGTGTTCTACCTGTGAATATGAACAATTTTTACTATGGGACCAACTTTAAAATCACAAAAAAAAACAGCTGTTTCATACAAAAGTTCAATACCTACCCGACCAAAATGTATGAAACAGCAGATTTTTTTTTCGTGATTTCAAAGTTGGTCCCATAGTGAAAGTTGTTCATATTCATGGGTAGAACACCCTGTGAAAATTTGGCTGGTCATTGAAAACTAATCCTGTATAAGAGGAAGTCTGAACAAATCCAACCTCTGGGCTCTACTGAGAAATTCCAGATGAAAAATATATCAATATCACTTTGCCCGACCCGAGAATCGAACCCAGAACCCCATGTTCAGCAGTAGCGCTTATGATCACTAGACCATCGAAGGTTAAGTTCAAGTTTTCCGTCCCCAAATTCAAGATTCCGTCACCTAATACATGCAAATGTTCAAATTTCTGTCCTAAAAGCTCCTTCGGGTACATTTACTCTCAGTAAATAAAAAAGTTGTCCCAAACTCGACTTTAAATGACAGATAGGTTGAATGGAGAGAATTTGAGAACGCGTGACGTCATCAGTTCGGCTTGATCGATGGTGGCATCAGTAAATAATGTCCGTAATGCTTGATGGTATCTGTTACATTACGTTTGGGTGACACTTCGATGTTCTTTGGAGGTTACTTTCGTGTTATTTGTGTTGAAACTATGTGATATGGTAGATAAATAATTTTCAATACACTTCCTCGAAAACTGGTTCATATCGCACTACAATTAGGTTCACAATGCAATGTATTTCACACGCGTGCGATTTTTCATTTTCCAACACGTGTGCGGCAATACAAATTTCCACAGGTAACTTATACCTATACTTAGTCCAAATTGGTTCAATGCCTCTATTTACACCGTCTCGCGCTAGTTTCATTTTGGCACTTGGCACCGGCAAGTGCCAAAATGAAACTGGCGCGAGACGGTCCCCTCTATTCGGAGGTGAATGTTTTTTTTTTATCTTGGCAAATGTGTCTTTACGGCGGTAATATTTTTTGTATATTTAAATAATGTTTATAAATATAATATCATCAAAAACCAACCAAATTACAATAAAAAAAAAAACGTTTATGAACAAATTACCATTTATTTGTGTTCTAAACTCAAAAATATTTGAATTTTCTATTTTTCATATTTGGCTGTTTATCGGCTTTATACCTTTGCTTCTCCTTCAACCTGGCGAAAGTAAAGCGCGGAAAAAAAAAGAAAATTTTAATCATATTTTCCTAATAATTCATGACAAAAATATTTTTCGTTATTTTATTTTATTTTATTTCTTCAAAAGTGTATTGAAAAACGACGTTTGAAACACGTGGACATTTGTTATTGCAGTTCTTGGCACAAAAACAACCTCGCCTAGGCTCGGGTGTTAATTCCGCCTCGAATGCAATAACAAACATTCTCCACTTATATCAAAATGTAGGTACTATTATCACACTAATATTATCACACTAATATTATAAAGGCGAAAGTTTGTGAGTGTGTGTGTGTGTGTGTGTGTGTATGTTTGTTACTTCTTCACGCTCAAACGGCTGGACCGATTTGGATGAAATTCGGTATGTACACAGCTTATAACCTGGATTAACACATAGGCTACTTTTTATCCCGGAAAAATGTAGTGCTCCCGTGGGATGAGCAAGAAATTCAAATATATTTGCTACTCTTTCAAACTCAAACGCCTCGACCGATTTTGACGAAATTTGGTGTGGAAGTAGCTGACTTTCTGGATAAACACATAGGCTACTTTTTATACCGAAAAAATAGAGATAGAAAGAAAAAGTATTTATTGTGACTAGCACAGGAAGATCACCAACCAAACAAAAAACACAACAATAAAAGTTTGAAAACAAAAAAACAAAATTAAATAATCACACTATCACATCACACTATCACACTAATATTATAAAGGCGAAAGTTTGTGAGTGTGTGTGTGAGTGTATGTTTGTTACTTCTTCACGCTCAAACGGCTGGACCGGATTGGATGAAATTCGGTATGTAGACAGCTTATAACCTAGATTAACACATAGGCTACTTTTTATCCCGAAAATAGAGAAAGAAAGGACGAAAGAAAAAGTATTTATTGTGACTAGCACAGGAAGATCACCAACTAAACTAAAATCACAATAATAAAAGTTTGAAAACAAAAAAATAAAAATAAATAATCACACCATCACACTTAATCACACTAATATTATAAAGGCGAAAGTTTGTGTGTGTGTGTGTGTGAGTGTGTGTGTGTGAGTGTGTGTGTGTGTGAGTGTGTGTGTGTGTATGTTTGTTACTTCTTCACGCTCAAACGGCTGGACCGATTTGGATGAAATCCGGTATGTAGACAGCTTATACCCAAGAAAAACACATAGGCTACCTTTTTATCCTGAAAAAAATGTAGTGCCCCCGTGGGATGAGCAAGGAATTCAAATATATTTGTTACTCCTTCAAACTCAAACGGCTCGACCGATTTTGATAAAATTTGGTGTGGAAGTAGCAGACATCCTGTATACACATAGCACACATAGGCTACTTTACATCTTGAAAAAATGTAGTATTCCCGTGGGATGAGCAATTTTTTTGTGAATACTTTTCTCACCGATTAAATAATACACGTTTTAGTGTATCTCATAAACCGCGGGTAACACCGCGGGGCGCAGCTAGTTTGACTATAAATAACATTACGCTTAAGAGAGGCTTGGGGCTAAGTAATAACAGCCGCACGGGTCGATCCATCAGGTTAAGCTACGCTTGCCGGGGTTGGTCCATGGATGGGTGACCATCTTTACATACCGAGACTCCTCCGTGCCTCGGAAAGAACGTTAAGCCGTCGGTCCCGGCTGTCATTTGTGGATCTCTGACAGTCGTTACGGGTCATCAGAAGTCTGAAAGTCTGTCAATCAGTTTTACCAAGGCGTATCGTGTTACCCAGTAACTGGGTTGTGGAGGTCAGATAGTAGTCGCTCCATGTAAAATATTGGTATTCAGCTGCATCCGGTTAGACTGGAAGCCAACCCCAACATAGTTGGGAAAAAGCTAGGCAGATGATGATTATACATAAATTTAGACTTGTCTTTGCGATTTAATTGGGTGCAGTAAAGTGCAAGTAATCGTGTATCGCACAGCCGAAATAGCCGATCGAAGTGTGAAATATGAATGCTTAGTTCATAAACAATAAAGTTTTTTATTTATTTTTGAATATGTAATATATTTTTTTCAAAATTCAAATGTTGTCACTTAAACCCACCTCCACCCACCCTTGTTGTCTTTAACCTTATCGGTGATATTCTTCAGAAAGGTCAGGTACTCGCAACCAGCGTGCGTGTATGTCCAGATGTATGAACTTGAGCGAGACAAACGGAGTATGTAAGGATCGTAGCAGGTGGCGTTCTGTATTTCTGCCTATCCCCATGGGAGAAGACGTGAGTTTATGAATGTTTAAGCATAGTGTAAGTAGATTTTCATCAACCGGTATCGTTGGGACAAATAATAATGATCAAAATCAGAATCAGAATCAGAATGCTTTATTTGTAAACATAGGTTAAATTCCTAATATGATGATGAATGATTCCTAATAGATATATTTTTTAACATTTTAAGTTCGCCTCATCACACTGCATGGCAAAGCATCATAAGCCTGTAATGTTCCCACTGCTGGGACACATGCCTCCTCTCGGTGAGAGGGAGTGGGCCGTAAACCACCACGCGGGCCCAGTGCGGGTTGGTAGATGTCACATGTCCTCGAATTTTTGGTTCTAGGTCATGCCGGTTTCCTCACGATGTTTTGAGAGCAGTGGTGAGGAAATAATTTACATAAAGCCTGTCTGGGTTTGAACCTACGACCTTCAACTCGTATGTGGCGGCCGTTACCACTGGGCCACCACTGCTGTCCTGCACGGCCTCCATGTGCACGGCAAAGGCTAATACTAAAATCCTTTGTTTTCTGAATCCTTATTAAAAATAAATCTGTTTTTAAAGACAATTTTTCAAAGAAATTGACATTATTTATAAACTTATTGAATAAATTGATGAACTGGCTTGACTGTAAAATATAATCTAATAAACTAATCAATCAATCTGCCTAGCCTTTTCCCAACTATGTTGGGGTCGGCTTCCAGTCTAACCGGATGCAGCTGAATACCATTATTTTACATGGAGCGACTGCCTATCTGACCTCCACAACCCAGTAACTGGGTAATACGATACCCCTTGGTAAGACTGGTTGTCAGACTTTCGGGCTTCTGACGACCCGTAACGACTGTCAAAGATCCACGAATGACAGCCGGGACCAACGGCTTAACGTGCTTTCCGAGGCACGGAGGAGTCTCGGTATGTAAAGATGGTCACCCATCCACTGACCAACCCCGGCAAGCGTAGCTTAACCTGATGGATCGACCCGTGCGGCTGTTATTACTTAGCCACGAGCTCCTCCTAATCGAGAATCTAATAAACTAATGTAATAATTTTATAATTTGTAATGTGCCTAATTAATATTTTAACACCGCAAGACTTTTTTTTTTTCTTTCTATGTTTAAAATGTGTATGACTAATAAATGACTAATGATATTGATGTAGGTCAGCTCAGCCAGCCTAAGTAATGCAGCCAGCCTAAGTAATGTCATGATATTATTATGCATGTATGTACTACAAATATTTGCACGACTGATAAGTCGAATATAGAGACACTGAAATTATTCTACCATATTATTATGCACCTATATTCTGGCAAATAAATAAACATTTCATTTAAAAAAAAGACACATAGAATCCTTCAAAAGTTCAAACGTATCTATTAAGGGGTAAAAAAAATATCAGAACAAAAGAAAATGGTGGGACGTCCCTACTATCAAACGGTTGAAAATGCCCGGAGGCTTGTCATCGATTTTCGGTCAAAACATTTTTAATGGTGAACCTAATAGTTGTCTGACCATTACAGGACAGTTATTTTGATTGGTCATTAAGCCTATGTTCTAGGAAAATACTTCAAATATAACAAAGAAATAAATTGGTTCCTAATCAAAAAATATTGCTTGCTGGATTAGGTACCATCGACAAAAGCAAGGCGTTTCCAATTTTGAAACAATTTTGCTTTCAAATGTTTTGTGCCGTTCCGACTTTCTATTGTTTTACGCAAACAAAGGACCATAGGGGCTGGTTTTATTCAATGAATCAGTGTATACAAAAAGCAACTTTAATGTGTAAAGGCGTCTGTTTAATTGATAGTATATTGACATAACATAATATCACGCTTGTACTCCCGAAGACCGCATACACCGAACACCCTCTTTTTGTCGTGTTAACACTTTCGACCTTTTGGTTAAAATCCAAGTATATTTATTATACAGAATGAAATTATATTCATGGACATGCTCTTAAAAAAAAGCAGACATCAATGTAAATAAAAATTAACCAAGCCCACCAATAAAAATTTTGACAAGTTATGCGAATATAAATGTAGGGACAGCTGATTTTTTTTCAAGCTTTAAATTTTGGTCCCATAGTAAATGTTGTTCATAATGATGAGTAAAGTGGATGCCCATGAATTAAATTTCACCCTGCATTTCCACGTAAGGTATCAAGACCAACATCAAAATAAAGTCAAGGAAAAAGTTTTTATACAGTTTTAAAGCAGACATACTGGCCGCCATTTTGTTATCATTGTTCCAAATTTGAATTTACGACCATTTTAAAAGTCATAGACTGTTAAACAAAATAACACAGCGTGGCTCAATTTAGGAATCCGGGAGGGGGTTGTAATAAGGGACGACTCTATTCTCTATTGTCATACAGAAATCCAGATGCCGAGCAGCTATTAAAATGTCTTACCCCGATACGTCGATAATTTTGTGTTTTTAAAATTCCTATAAAATCAAATGTATATTGTTAAATCATTTGGATTTTCCATATGTGTTATGAAAACGGAAACATGATTACTTGAATTTTTTTCGATAGAAAAGAATTCCAAAAAAAAACAAAAAAAAACCACTTATACGAGTACTTTGCCCGACCCTGAATCGAACCAACACCTCAACAGTTACGCTTGCGCCTACTACGCCAACGACGTAATAATGAAACTACATATTTCGTCAACAAAATTCTGAAACTGAAACCTTTTTAATATAGCTATATACAAGAAAACCATTAATTCAATTTAATTCATTTCAATTCATTTTATTTCAGATAAATTACAAGTACATCACAGTTATTGTAACCATCCATACATTAAAAAAATATAATACGAACACAAGAAACAGGCATAGACACAAAACAATAAAAACATTGAATCAGGACCGCATTACTCGCAGATGTACGTGTTGTCCAATGCTGCATGAAGGAGCACTCCACATCCATTCTCCCTGCAATAAGCTGCAGGACGCTGTTGGGGCTGCCCCGTATGCGGCGCATCAGAGACGCTATTCTTTTGCGTTGTATCGCTTGAAAGCCATCTACTTGAGCTTCTGCAAACACACCTGATGCGCTACATAACCGTGGCAACCCCATCAACATCCTGAACGCGTTATTGTACTGGACACGCAGGGCACTGTACGTTTTCTGCGTATGCTTTACCCATAGGCTGCACGTATAAAAAGACTGATAGTACGCCTTGAATAAAGTTATTTTTACCTGTACAGTACAGCGTGCAAACCTACGGGCCAGCATATTAGCTCTGACTGACAGTGCCCTGCGTTCCCTCTCAACATCCACATCATCTGTGAGGGCCTCGGTGACCCAGTGGCCCAGGTACTTAAACTGCGCCACTAATAACCCATTAATATATAACCTAATCAAATAATATTAAAAAACCTTTAAGAAAGGAACACGGCTCTTTCCAAGGCAGAACGTTGGCCGAATAGGTATATAAATAAGAATGAAAACCTGTTACCCCCGTAATCTAATCAATTGGCTTTGAGAATATCAATATTAGCTATGAACTCAATATCCGAGGGTCGAATTTATGACTACGGATGAATGGCAGACGCCTTTTTTTTTGTAAAAAAAGATATGGTGGGTTCTGTAGACACTTTTTAAAATAACTCCCTGAATTATCATGAACTAATTTAAAAGAGTATATGCTTAGATGGTTTGGTAATGTTGAGAGGATGAATGAAAGGTGACTAACGAAAGGTATTATTACAAGGCAGATGTGAGTGGAAATAGTGGGAGGAGATACCCTAGCTAGAAGGACATAACACAGTGACCTAATTGGTGATGTTTCTCAGAAAGGTCAGGCGTGAAGTACTAGCAACCGCCGTGCGTGTATGACCAGATGTATGAACGTAAACGAGACAAGAGGAGTATGTAAGAATCGTAGCAGGTGGCGTTCTGTAGTTTCTGCGTGTGTGTGTGTGCTCAAATTAGGAAAGAAAAAATGTTAAGAACAATAATTTAAGTATTGTAGTGAGAGGGCTCTTTTTTTTTTGTGGATTGGGTCATTAAATGACTTCTCCCGCTCTGGGCGGAGCGGGAGGGTGTGTCTCACTTTTACTGACTAAAACCCACCGTGTTCCTTCAATTGCCCGTGCCAGGGCCATGGTATCTCTTTCGAACAACCCTCCTCAACCTCTTTGAGGCGCGCGTGGAACACAACGCGCCGTCGACCCGGGCCTGGTCCTTACCGGACGGCGAGCTACCCATAGCTCGTCGTCCGCAAGCCCGCGCCGATGGCGGCCGGGAATCGGCGATAGATTCCCACCGCCCAGGGCGTCTCCTACGGTGGCTAGGCTACAATATTTTTCTAACATTTTTCCTTTCCTATTTTTTTTTACGGAAAGAAAGAATTAATAAAACACAATTTTAAAAGTACTCGAACTTCAAAATAAAATAAAATTATAAAGCCAAAAATTCACCAATAGAATTGTCATCTTCATTTTTTCGCGGTTCATATAGATGAATCTTGCCTCTTTTCTTGATTTTAATGTGTTCTTCAGATGTAAATATTTACTTAGCAAAATATATTATATAAATTTTATTTTGGACTTGTAAAAATGTTTATTGAACCAATGTCAATCAATCTGCCTTTTCCTAACTTTGTTGGGGTCGGCTTCCTCTAACCGGATGCATCTGAATAAAAAAAATGTTTATGAACCAAAGTATAGAATTTAATATCATTTAATCGTTTATAACTTACCTCAGTACTTTGTACAACTAAGGTGAGCGCTAAGGAAGGATTTTTGAAAATTATTCCCCTAATAGAAAAAAAATAATATGTAATGTTATAATATGGAAGATCGTCATTTCTAGCTTTTGTTTAAAAAAAAATACACAAGCTACATATACTCGTATCTGTGATATACTTCACAAGGAAGTATTAATTCTTAGGAAGCTACCTCTGACAGTTTGGCAGAGGTAAATAAATAATAATTAGGTATCTTGTTATTTTTAGGGTTCCGTACCTCAAAAGGAAAAAAACGGATCCCTTAAAGGATCACTCGTGTGTCTGTCTGTCTGTCCGTCTGTCACAGCCAATTTGCTCCGAATCTAATGGACCGATTAAGTTGAAATTTGGTACACTTATGAATTTCTGTGACCCAAACACGGACGAGTAAAGTAAATAAATGAATTATGAATATAGAGGTCACTTTTGGGGGACAAAAAAGAAAATTAAAAAAAAAAGTTTTGTAAACTACACCATGTGGCATGTCAAATGAAAGGGGTTACTATGAGGGTCTCAAATATATTTTTCTTATAATTTTAAAATATTTTTTTTTTTAAGTTATTTAAGAAAATAGACGAAAATTGACCATTCCCCCCACCTTATTTCCTATTTCCGAAACTACTGAGCCTAAAATTTAAAAAAAAAAACAGAAAATAGATCTTTACCCGTAGATTACAGGAAAACTTATAAAAAGTCTGTGATCTTAAAATATCATGGTAAATCTATCAATATTGTGAGTACAAACTTACATTTACAGTTGGAATGTATGGGAGAACATGTTTTTCAACTACAATGTTAAGTTTGTTCTTGGGATAACTTCATCCCAACTACGGAACCCTTCATTGTGCATGGTCCGACACGCACTTGGTCGGTTTTTTTTATTGTTTTATTTTTATATATATATTTTTTTTTCATTTCGGAACCGTACACTAAAAAGGAAAGACCTTTTCCGAACATAATTTAATTTGATTACAAAATGAAGCGTGAATTTATCTGGAAGATTTAAAATCCTGACGGCAGGCGGAAAATAATCGGTATTAATTCGAGTGTTAATAAGTCAATTGAACAGATAAGGAGCAATAATATTTTAATAAATATTAATTCATTCATTTCCAGTGCATTCGGGTAATAAAATAAGGGTTCATTTGAACAGCCTCTCCGATTACGACTGGCGATACTTATGTACAGAGATCGGATAATTGGATGCATATTTACCTTAAGTTAATTTTTGCTAAGAAACTAAAAAAAAATACAAGACTCAAAATAAATGTAATTATAACTGCCAAATTGCGGTGTATTCTCGTTCGTCCCCTCGGGAAAAAAAATATATATTCCCGTTCGTCCCCACCAACAAAATCAGGGGAAGATCGGGGAAAAAATAACAAATACTCGTTCTTCCCCCTAGGAGGACGAAGTCGAGGGGACGAACGGGAATACACCCAAATTGCTACATAATGCGATGCGTCGTCGTCGCCATGCTCCAATATACCTAATCTGTCACAACACAATTTTGTCATAGGCCTCTTAATAGACGCCTAAAACAAACAGCTATAATACCACTCCTTTTTTTTATTTATTTTTTTATCGTGGAGAAATGCTCATGTATTCTGCACTACTACAGGGAGATAGTGCAGTTATGTGAGACCCAATACAACTCCACGGTTTCCTCCTCTCTGCCGCTAACGGCGGGAACACAGGCATCTGCGAAACCTATACCACTTCTAACTCCTATAACTCAACCATTCAATCAAAAACCATGTTCATAATTAAACATACCAAGTCAATCACTCACAGTTACAGTAGTGCTATTCTGTAAACATCTCACCGTGATAACTCAGGTGAAGTGAGCGTGAAGTGAGCCGTCATTCCACCTGATGCTAGGGGTTGACACTATTGACAGCTCACTTTACGATCACTTCACTCATGTTTTCACGGTGAGATATTTACAGAATAGCATTAAGGCACGGCCCCACCACGGTGCATGCTGTGCACGGGCACGCGGCGCATTTTAGCTGCGTGTATTCATTTGTTTGACAACGTGGGTCTACGTTTCCACTGGAGTACCTACACGAAGAGCCACGACTATGTTTAGCGTGGCACGGCGCACGGAGAGGCTACACACATGCCACTGCAATCTACGGACACGGGACGTGTATGACTGAAACCTGCTCTGCGATAACCGAGCTGTACATAGTCGTGGGTCTTATTCGTGTACTCCAGTGGAAACGTAGACCCACGTTGACAGCGTTGAGCTATGTAACCGCCTATTCGAGCAAGCCACGCGTGTATCAATGACGTCAATTCATGCGTAGCCTCTCCGTGGGTTGCAGTGGACACAACCACATACATTTTCTTACAAAGCGAAGCTTAATACACGTGCGTAGCCTCTCCGTGCACCGCGGTGGGCCCGCGCCTTTACAGCTCTCATTTGCCAATCGCGTCAAAGACAACACAATAACATTAGGTAACAATACAACAGAACTGACAATCAAAACGTTGGTGTCTTCACTTTGTATCCCGAGTCGCGCACTCATTACACCGTTCTTGTTCGGTTTTAGTGCAAGTTTCAAACTGTAGCATTTACGGAACTACAGGACAGTTTTACACAAGCTACAACACTCGCAGAAACTGAAATGGTAAATGGATGGAGCACGTAGCACGCTCCGAAGACATGTAAAGGAAAAAAAAAATACAACCGACTTCCAAAAACAACACTACAAAGTGAAAAATAACTTTAATTTCGGAAGTCGGTGTCTCATTAAATGTATTTTTGTTTTTGCCACCGACTTCCGAAATTAAAGTTATTTTTCACTTTGTAGTGTTGTTTTTGGAAGTCGGTTGTATTTTTTTGTAAAAAAGTTTTTATTTTTCACTTTTTAGTGGTTCACATGTGCTTACCAAGGGGTAAGCACAGCGTACTGGCGTGATGTTATGTTATGAACTGGTGTAAACAACAAACAGACATGAGATTTCAGCAATCCCAGTCCATTTGCTATCATTTATTGAGGAGTTCCGTTGCCTATCTCAGAAGTTCTTCATCAGATCTTCACCAAATTGAAATGGGACCACTCTAAGAAAGTACTCTTCCAAAAACTATCCAAATCGCTTCAAGTGTGCCTATAAAATTGGAAGAGTTCTCTCTATTTCTCCAGGATCCCATCATCAGATCCTGACTTGATGATCATGGGACCACCTGGGAAGTATACCCTTTCAAACAAAAAAAAAATAATCCAAATCGGTCCAGCCATCTTCGAGTAATCGGGGAACATACAAAAAAAAAAAAAAAAAAATTGATAACCTCCTCCTTTTTGAAGTCGGTTAAAAAGAAGACAATGATGGCCCCGAGAAAGATGGGTCGAAGAAATTGAAAAAATATCAGGCCAGAATTGACCTGCAGCAGCATAAGACAGGTAAGAGGGGTAAAAAAGAAAGCAGGTATGAGGGGTAATTACCCCTCATACCTGCTTTCTTTTTTACCAAAAAAAAATTTTTATAAAATTGTGGGATTAATTAATTAATTAATCCCACAATTTTATGTATCAAAAATATTGGTTGACATTGATGACAATAAGTCCCAAGTTCCATTTGTGTCATACCTACAGTCTCCTTTTCAAAGTATTCATAAGCTCTTTCATCAATCCTACTAATATTATAAATGTGAAAGTTTGTACGTATGTTTAGATGTTTGGATGTTTGTTACTCAATAACGCAGAAACAGCTGAACGGATTTAGATGAAATTTGGCACATATATAGTTTAGAACCGGATTAATACATAGTATAATTTTTATCCCGGTAGTAGGTTCTCGTGAAATAGGTTCCGACATCCACGCAGGCGAAAGCTAGTACAAACATAAATTATAGGCAAGAACCTGAGGGGTGAATTTCAACAAATGCCATTTTTCTTATCATATCGGTGAACTTTTTCATTTATATATATTTTTTATTTTTTTCATGTTTAATGTAATATTTAGGATACTAAATACTCCCTTATTGGTAACCATCAACGTATCTTTTAAGACTATGGAGAAAATTCAGTTTGAATTCTGGTTTCCACCGATGTGACAATCCGGCACCGATTATCTTTTCTGTACACCGATATGATAAATTTATTCACCGATGTGATATACATATACAGCGATATGATAATCTATCCACCTTTGAACATCAAAAAAGAAATAGTACAGTAGGCTTATACATTTTTGAAGGAGTGACTAAGAACTGAATATCTGAACTAAGGGTATTATTTTCTTAGAATAAAAAATAATGTTTTTTTTTATTATCATTGTGTTTATTTAAAAGAAGTATAAAAAACAAAAATTTCTTGTACGTTATTGTACAATACACATTTATTAATGTGGCGATCAAGCTAATTGTTTTGCCATGTGTACACTTAAAACATTGTGGCGTTCTAGGTTCAACAATACTAAGAATAGAAACTTTATATAAGAAAACTTTATATACCTAATTAATCAGCCTTTTAAGTTTAACCTTAATCATAACAACACTACAATAATCACAGCTTTAATTATCACTTAATTTAATATTTTTAAAATCTTTGTTCTCAGTGCGTAAGTATCATAGATTACATAGAGATCGCTTATATCTTACATCTAGCAAATAATCTTTACCCTTAAAAAAAAAACTTAAATTAAATCTGTCAGTATAATTTGGTTATTATGTTAATCAGCCTTTAAGTTCAACATAAATCACTACAGAACTTGAACCGTCTTCGTACTCCACTTTTATTAAATTGCACCATAATTAGACTTTTAAGTCATAGAAGACTATGTAGTATACCTATAGTTAATCACAGCACTTAATTACGTACTTTTATAATTATTATCTGTTACAACAATTAAACCTTTTTTTTTCAATTAAAACTAAAAACAATAAAAATAAAAATTTTAAAAACAAATCAGCCCAGATCAAAATAAGTCATCATCAGTGTCACTGCAACCAAAATAATTAAATCTCTGTTTGATGTCAGGAGTTGGTTTACGTGGCTCATTTTTTTCTTTTTTAAAGTTAATTTTAGATTTTACTCTAAATATTTCCTCATCGGTGTCACTGTCTTCCACGGTAGGACTTGAAAATCTATTAGATGCTTTTACCGTATCCTCTTTATTTACGAATTGAGTTGATTCCTCTAAACCAACTAAAATGTTCGTGTCAATTTTCTCTAAAAATGAACAGGCAGGAGTACTTTGATCAAGATCTACATAGTTCAATAGCAAATTTTCAGACATTTTTGTCGAAGAGGATGATCTGGGTGCCGCATTTTCCGAGATTTTTAATGTATTTGATGGTGTAAAATACTTTGAATGTGATGGCTGTGGGAACAAAATTAATTTGTCAGTTAACTTTACTGGTCGCATTTTAGTGATATCTATTTTGGATTTAGTTCTGGATTTTTTATTACTCGAAGTAGAAAGTTGAGGTTTAGACTTAATTTCGTGTTCGGTTGACAAATTGTGGAAGTCTAGATGTTTGCCATGTGGACATTTAACAACATATTTCATACATTCATCTTCTATACAAGAAAGTCGACGTAAAACTATACGATTTTTAGCTTCTTTAGTCCAAATGACTTGTTTGACTTGCAATGTTCCACGAAATGTGTTCAAATTTGTAGGGAGAAGCCAGTCCTTTTCTTCAACTTCATATTCTTCTACAGTACTAATTTTCACGCCTTGGACAGCAGATTTTAAATAGTTTACAAAAGAATCTATATTATTCATATCACCATCGTGTGCAACAAATCGATCCGCCGTTCGCTTCAGTAGCCCACCTACTCCATCTGGCGCACCTTTTCCATGACCACATTCACTATAGTTCCATATTATGTTAGTCAGAGAAGAGCAGTAAATACTGAGTTGGGACATAATATAAAAAATTTTCTTATTCCGATACTGGCCTGATGGAGAATCAGAAATAATAATAAGATTCTGAACAATTGGAGCTTCCTGTTTAATTTCTTCTAATATTGGAACAAGGTGAGCCCAAACGGCGGCAGCATCATGGCGCAGTGAAGAACTAATAGTGCAGAAACATTGAGTTGTTATATTCTCTTCCTTATTTTTATAGTAAATTACAGCAGTGTGTAATGTGAATTGTTGACGACTGCCACCAAAGTGCATAGATTGTATTTCGGACCCGTACTTGGAGCTATAGTTCTCACTAAAGTCAATGTGAACGACACAATCCTTTTCAGTCATGTTTTGTTTGTAGTGCTTAAAAGCTTGACTTTGATTTCGTATATTACTACAATGTGTTAAGAACGGTTTCAGATTGTTTTCAAATATTTTGATTAGTTGTAATGGTTTAACGGTTATTTTTACTTTTTCTACATTAACGGCTATTTTATCGACTCCATTTTTTTTGTAATTCTTTTTTATCTTCTTCCAATTCCAATAAATAACATCTTTGGAGTTATCAAATTCTTGATAATTTAAATGACGATTCTTACAGACAGGACATGTTCTTTGCAGGCATTCTACCTTAAAAATATCACAGCAAATACTACTTAGAATTTCAGTCGTGGTGTTTTCTTTTATGATACGATTTCTTTTTAAAGATGATATAACAAGATCCATGTTCTCATGTTTCTCACATAGGCATGTATTTCTCAAGTTTAATTTTGGCTGCGTGACCCAAAACGGCCTCATTCTTGTAAAAGTGACGTAACTGATTGGAGGGTAGCCCGAAGTCAAATACTTTTTGTGTAAATTTTTAATTGTGTCTTTCATCAGCCTTTTCTGTTTTTTTACTCCATTTTGTGTGACAGTATCCTTTTTACCTGGGCAAAGATTTGAATTTTCATCATCCTCAAAAAACTGAACAACAATCTTACGGATACGTTTTTGCAGGTCTATATTTTTTGGCTTCGTTGGGATTCGTCTCACTTCTAAATTACTCTGTTTTAATTTCTTAAATTCTTGATGTAGTCTCATGTATCTCTTTTTGTACATTAGTTTCTCTTTATTAGCCTTTGCCAATTGTTTTCTTAAATCGTGTATTTGCTGAGTTTTAACGTTTTGATATTTACGAAATTTCATTTTAATGTCTTGTTTGAATTTAACAGTATTAAAGGATGTGTCTAAGTTAGGACTATTTGGGCGTAATGTTGATTCTTCTGAATTTATAGAACTAATACTTGGCGTTCGTAAAGGAGATGCTATTGATAAATCTAGGGGACTGCTTGTACGTAAATAGTGGGAACTACTCGCTACTATGGCATCAATACGCAAATTAGGACTATTACATCGAACATTCTGTCGCAATAGCCGTGGGCTATGAGGTCCTATTAGTTCTTGAGAAATACCGGGCTCATTATCTTGATTTTTCGGTAGCGATTCTGCGTCATTGGTCTCTGAAACACTTGTTGGGTTGTTGCGGGCACCATTTGCCTTATTTTTTTTCCGCTGATAATATGCACGGGCACTGATTCGGTTTTTCTTTTGTGCATTGCGACGTGCATGTGCAGTCATTTGGCTTCGGGTTAGGATAAGTCCAGCTGCCTTTCTTTTAGCTAAGCGTTCTCTGTCTTTTCTTAAATGCTGCTCTCTTAACACAGGATCACTTTTGATTTTAGCTTTTCTTATTCTTTCCATCAACCTCTTTCTCTCTTTTTTCTCCTCCTCGTTTAGTTTTGATTTCAGCATTCTTAAACAAAATTAATCTTAAACAAAATTACTCGAACGAATTGTGTGCGGCACGAGCTGCACACAAGTTAATATTTATGAAAGTTAAAAAATATAATATGTGTATATGTATGTATATAATGTATGGTTGTAGGTATGCTCCATTGTTTTTTTGTTTACTTTAATGAAATGACACTATGTCTACCAATATGATAAAATTACACCGAGGTGATAATATGATCTACCGATGTGATAAAACAATCCACCGATGTGACAAAACTATGCGTCGATCATGAATCAAAACACCGATATGATATTTAAGACACCGATTGATTTTTCTTATCACATCGGTGTAAATTATCACATCGGTGGTAAAAAAGACCACCGATTACAGCGATATGAGAACAGCGACGTGAGAAATTATCGACTTTTTTGAAAATTATGAAAAATGTATAATATTTAGGCTAAATTCAAGTACCTATAATGATGCTAATTTACTTACTATGTCTGTTAGAACCAAACAATCGTAATAAAACTTCACATTACACTAGAAAAATGCAACCACCGATAATATAAAATAATTGCTTGGAAGTAACTGAAATGTCGTACTTACGTAATTGGCGGGAATATGCAGCGATTTGACACACGTCCGTCCTGACTGCGCACTAGCACACACTAACGAGGGAAATAAAATTGGGGTGGGGACACTGTCGGACTCATCGATGCAAAGTTAGGTTTAAATTACTTTTGTGCAGCGACATGACAAAATTTTGCGAGACAAGTACATTTATGCCTCTCAGTAATAAATATTATGAATTACGTAATAAAATATGCTACATATTAATAATAAAACTAATATTCTATGAAATAGAATAAGTTATATTCTTAAGTTACTTATTTTTATAACGATATAAGCGTTTTTGCTTGTAAAAAAAGTAGAGGGACAGCACCGATGTGACAAAAATAGAGGTTTATGTATTTATTTCTACCTTTGTAAATAGACTTAGACAAATAATATTTTATGCCACAACCCAATAAATACCTAATGAATACAAAAAAAAATAGTACAGAACAATATTCCTTTTTTCAAATACTAATTTCAATGAAGACAAAAAAAAAAGTCGTTTGGGAAATTCACCCCTAACCGTTGAGCTGTGTTTCAGTGGCATCCTAATAAACCTAATCCCAGGATTAAAAGTATTTTAAACTAGCTGTTGCCCCCAACTTCGCCTGCGTCGATGTCAATAATTCCCTATTTTAATCGGATTTTGTTCACAAGTTCTTGAGTTTTATTTTTATTTTGCACGGAACTCTACATTTTACTTTATCTAAAATAAAAGTAACATTAGTTACTCCATAAAACATCATCTATCTTCCAGTCAAAGTCCCATCAAAATCGGTCCAGGCGTTTCGGAGATTAGCCGGAACAAACAGACAGATAGACAGACAGACAATTTTTTTTTTTGTTATTAGTTTTTTTTTTTGCATTTAGGAAATAACTTTTATTTTGAAATTATAAACAGACATTTTTTTATTTTTATGTACTGTGTACCAATGGCTAAATCCATTTAACAAATACACCAACAGCTTCTGTATTAACATATCACATCAATAAATAACTTTAAATTTCGAGAAAAGAAATCCAAAGATATTTATTGATATGACGCCTACATCCGCTGACGGTAACAACGCAAATACACGACTTCCGAATCGATCCCGCCCTTAAACGAACGCACGAAAATTAATATATTTCAAGTTTTTGTGTTCAAATATCAAAGTTGATATCTTCAAAACTTTGTATTAAAAGGTTTAACTTTCGTCAAAGTTTGGAGTTTGGCAAATATGCGTACGGTACGGCCGTTGCCTTATTTATACTCGAAGTTCAGCTGCTTATGAAATGTTGAGTAAATTAAGTGCAACAGCATTAAAAGTGTTTATTAATTAAAGGGAGTTTTGGAACTTTTTGGAAAGGGATATTATCTTTTGTTATTGTTATTAGTAATTAAATGTTTCTTTATTTAACTTAGATGGTCCTAGTTTATTATTTGTAACTTCGAGTTAGGGCTATATGTATACAGGATTGAAATGATACACCTTTTTCATTGGATTAACTAAGTATTTTATCTTCTTGCACACATCTCTATAAATATCAGTATAGACTAGATTTCAAGACAACCTTTAGGTTCCGAGGCTCGAAGCAAATTAACTTAAAAACTAGGCGACGGCGATGCTCCAAATATCATGTTTCTCACTACCTACATTCTTCTAGAAAAAACCAGTAATTTTGGCGCCAACTGTCAAATGAGATACTTTTTAATAACTTCACGAATACAGATACGAAATAATTTGAGTCAACTTTTAACTTTATATTTAGTATTGTACATCAAGTAAACTTATTATTATTTGGAAATCATGACAGGATGAAATTAAATTTATGGGCAATATTTTAAGGGGTCATTGTACTCATCATTATAAACAACTTTTACTATGTGAACAAACCTGAAATGGCGAAAAATATTATCCTTTAAAATTTTGCCCATGAATTAAATTTCAGCCTTTACGAGTATATAGGGTGACTGGTAATTAGTGACCGATACTTAAATACATGATTGTACTCATGATAACAAACAACTTTTACTATGGGACTAAACCTGAAATCGCGAAAAAAAAATCTGCTGCTCCCTACATTTTGACGAGTAATGCCAACATGAATGTAGGGAACAGCTGATTTTTTTTTCGATTTCAGGTTTGGTCCCATAGTAAAAGTTGATTGTTATCATGAGTATAATCATGTGTTTTATAGTATCGGTCACTAATTACCAGTCACCCTATACGGGATGAAATTTAAAACATGTGCCAAATTGAAATGGGAGATTGTATTTATCATTATGAACAAGTTATACTATGGGACCTGAAAAAGTCAGCTGCTCCCTACATTTTGACGAGTAATGCCAACATAAATGATTTTTTATTCACAGCTGATTTTTTATTCACGATTTCAGGTTTGGTCCCATAGTAAAAGTTGTTTGTTATCAAGAGCACAATCTTGTGTTTGAGTATCGGTCACTATTATTACCAGTCACCCTATATACAGGATGAAATTGCTAAAATGCTCTGCTAACAGCTAGCTATTCTGTATGGTAATCTGTGGATAACGTCTTGAGTAGTGTATTTGTTACTTTTATTGCAAGTTTTATATTGTATGCCTACTGTGTAATATACTCAATCAATCAATCAACTCAGCTAATCGCAGTCCACTGCTGGACATAGGTCTCTCCAAGGTTACGCCACAACACCCTGTCCTCCGCCTTCCGCATCCAGTCTGCCCCAGCCACTTTCTTCAGGTCATTGGTCCATCTAGCTGGGGGGCGTCCCACACTACGCTTACCGATACGCGGTCTCCACTCTAGGACTCGTCTGCTCCACCGGCCATCGGTGTAATATGCTCCTGTTTGTTATTCCTATCAAATAAAATAAAATAAAAACTTTTTTACAAAAAAATACAACTGACTTCCAAAAACAACACTACAAAGTGAAAAATAACTTTAATTTCGGAAGTCGGTGTCTAGTTAAATGTATTTTCGTTTTTTGCCTCCGACTTCCGAAATTAAAGTTATTTTTCACTTTGTAGTACCTATTGTTTTTGGAAGTGGGTTGTGTTTTTTTGTAAAAAAGTTTTTATTTTTCACTTTTTAGTTGTGTACCTACCCCACACAAATTCTAATACCACTATCTGCAAAACAAACTAGAACATCATCCATATAAAAGTGGGGAAAAAATACGTATTATTGAAGCTAACTCAAAAACTACCCAAGCAAAGTAAATCAATTTTATATGGGACCAACTGTGATGTATACCCTCTCGAATAAAATAAAGAAATCCAAATCGGTCTAGCTATCTTCGAGTAATCGGGGAACATACATAAAAAAAAAAAAAAAAAAAGGTTCCGACGTATTGAGAACCTCCTCCTTTTTGAAGTCGGTTAAAAATAAAAATAAAAATTGAATTCATGAGCAATATTTTAAGGGGTCATTGTACTCATCATTATGAACAACTTTTACTATGGGGACAAACCTGAAATCGCGAAAAAATTTACCCCATATAGCCATATGTAAGCGGGTACGCCCTTTATACCTGCAGGCTTTTATTTAGGTATAAAGTTCTGTTAACGTTTTTATTTTTTTGAGGAGCTCGTGGCTAAGTAATAACAGCCGCACAGGTCGATCCATCAGGTTAAGCTACGCTTGCCGGGGTTGGTCAGTAGATGGGTGATCTTTACATACCGAGACTCCTCCGTGCCTCGGAAAGTACGTTAAGCCGTTGGTCCCGGCTGTCATTCGTGGATGTTTGACGGTCGTTACGGGTCGTCAGAAGCCCGAAAGTCTGACAACCAGTCTTACCAAGGGGTATCGTATTACCCTGTCACTGGGTTGTGGAGGTCAGATAGGCAGTCGCTCCATATAAAATACTGGTATTCAGCTGCATCTGGTTAGACTGGATGCCGACCCCAACATAGTTGGGAAAGACTAGGCAGATTGATTGGTCCTAGTTTATCAAATTATCAACTAGAATTTTATAAAAAAAATACATAAAACCTGATCATTATCCCAACCTATCCAAGCTAGGTCTAAAACAGGGTCTCTATTTGGGAGTAAGTACATTAGTAGTACTTGCGAGCAGTTCTTTTCCCGGATGAAACATGTGAAATTAAAAACAAGATCGTCATTGACAGACGAACACCTCAACGGTCTTCTCCGCATTGCCACATATCAAATATCATCTGATATAGGCAGACTGCAAACAAAAAAAATATCAACTGTACCATTGATCGTACAAAAGCAACTTATGATTTTAATATATGTCATGGTACTGCCTAACAAAATTTGTGTTTTATTTACATCTCCTCTCCTGCATTTCTCAAAGACAAAATCTATTTTGGCCCGCCACAATATTAAAAATATTGAATGTGGCCCACCCCAATGTTGGACACCCCTGTGCAAGGTAAATACAATTGGCAACAACACCGAGTGTAGTCTCCGATCTTCATGAGCGTGGGTGCTACAGTCCAACTTATCTGTGAACTGAAAGAGGACGCCACCGTCGATGCGTCGACACAATCGAAGACATTTCAACATGACGGCCGTAGTTCCAATTTTCGCCATTTCACAGATAAGTTGGTAGGAGTGTACATGGACATTTGACATGACCTTTGTTTTGTCTATGTTCATTTTAAGACTTAAGACCCATTCTTTTTAAAGTTATACTGAGGTCATCGAGCATTGTACTGAGGTCCTCCATAATCTTAGCCATGACCTCTATCGTCAGCAAAACATATGGTGATAGTGGATTCTTGAACCACCTGAAGAATATATTTCAGTATTTTATCAGATGAACATGATTTAAGTATCACTTGAAATTAATCCAACTTCCTACTTCAAATTCAAAATTCAAATTCTTTATTGCAATCCATAATGTACATATACAGGTGTTAAAATACAATTGGAAGAAACAATTATGGACCCTGTCGGGCACAGCAAAATTATAAAAATAGGTAGGAGAGAGGAAGAGCGCTTTTATCCATAACACTAAAACAATTAAAATAGGTAGACTTTTTTCGTTGTAATCATATCATTAATTTATATAGAAATTAATTATTTTATTTGATTTTATCTTTCGTTTTTTTTTATATTTTTTTTTATTCTATCTATTTATAATTTGTAATATTATTATATTCCAGTTATATTAATTTTATTTAATGGGTGCATTTTTATTATTTAAACCGTTTAATTCCATAAGACTAAAGTAAATTAGAAATTAGTAGATTATTTTATTATATTTATATCGTTGCTTTTTATTAAAATAAATGATTTATTATTATTTCCTTTATTTTATTTACATACATATGAATTATATTTTTAAATATTTTTATAAAAACATAAAATTAAAAAAAAAAAAAACATTTAAAAATATAAAAAAATAGTAGCCCACCGGTATCGGGAACAGGGTCCAAGCTACCGGTGGTCAGGGCTCTAGAGAGAGGAACCTCCTCACTATGCGTGCCGTGTCCAGGAGTACTGCTTTCTGAATCAAGCCCTTGACCCAGCCGCGCAATGAGAGCCTCCTGAGGTGTTGGTCGAGACTCTCCGCTATTAGGCCATTAACCGTAACGATTATCGGTACAATGATTGCAGAGTCCACGTCCCACATGTCGACAACCTCGTGTGCTAAGTCAAGATACTTGATTTTTTTATCTTTCTCAGCTTTCACGAGATTCTCGTCATGAGGGACAGCGATATCAACAATCATTGCACGGCGCTCTCGTCGATCTATCACCACTATATCAGGCTTATTGGCTACAATAGTCCTGTCAGTGATGATAGATCGATCCCAGTACAATGTGGCGTGACCATTCTCGAGAACTGGGTCGGGCACATACCTGTAATATGGTACTTCGGATTCCACAAGGTTGTACTGCAAGGCAAGTTGCTGGTGGATAATCCTAGCCACTAGATTGTGTCTGTGCAAGTACTCGCCGTTTGCAAGACGAGAACAACCGGAAACAATGTGTCGGATTGATTCACCGGGACGGTGGCATGCCCGACAGATGTCAACCTTACCATCCTTGACAATGTATTTCCGATAATTATTCGTCATGATAACTTCATCCATAATTGCACAGACAAAACCTTCGGTTTCCCCGAAGAGGTCGCCGAAACGTAACCAGGATACAGACGCCAAAAAGTCTACATCAGGCCCATGGAGGGCCCGGAAAAAGCGTCCGTGAAGCTCTTTGCCTTGCCATACTTCCTTACGATCATTAGTATCAAGTACTGCAGGTTTGCGCCAGTTCTCTTTCGCCAAGGAGAGTGGGGTGAGGCCCTTGTCCACCGCGACCACATCTCGATGCAACCCCACGTCGGTTTCTAGGAAATATTCCCTGAGACTGCATATCTCGCGATTGTGGAGGGTCTTAGCATTTAAAAAGCCTCGACCTCCACACTTTCGCGGGATATACAGTCTCATTACCGATGACCGTGGGTGATGCATTCGATACGCAGTCAGTAGCGTACGGACTCTCCTATCCAGGGCGTCGAGTTCGGTCTGAGTCCATTTGAGTATACCGAAAGAGTACATCAAGACCGGCATGACCCAACCGTTGAAGGCGCGCACCTTGTTTCCGCCTGATAGAAGACTATTAAATACTTTCTTCAGGCGGCCAAAGAAGCGCTCCTTCAACGATTGCTTCATGTCAGTAGCATTGATGCCCAACGCTTCCGACATACCCAAATATTTGTAGGTTTCGGTTGACGAGAGGGATCTAAGATGTATGGAATCCGAGAGTTGGGTTCCCACGGATTCCATAATCTTCCCTCGCTTTACATGCATGACTGCACATTTTTCCACACCAAATTCCATCCTGATGGCGCTACTGAAGGTTTCTGTTACCTTCAGTAACTCCATCAGTCGCAAATTGTTGGGGGCAAAAAGTTTTAAATCATCCATGTAAAGGAGGTGAGATATCACTTGACCACCTCTTCTCAACCGGTAGCCTAGACCTGAGTCCTCCAGCAGTGTGCTTAGAGGATTCAAGGCTAAGCAAAACCAAAGCGGACTCAAACTATCGCCCTGAAATATTCCCCGCTCAATCCTGATCGGTTCATCGATCCTTCGGATCTGCTGACATCCTGGATAGAGAAGGACCGTCCTCCATTGCCCCATACACGACATCAAGAAGGTGCGTAGAGTTGCGTCTATTTTGTACAACTCCAGCACCCTAATGAGCCATGTATGTGGCACCGAGTCATAGGCCTTCTTGTAATCTATCCAACATGTCGACAGATCTTTCCGGGATCTACGAACCTGTTGGCTTATGGTCATGTCTATTAGGAGCGCTTGGACCAGGAGCGGCAGAAAGAGACGCGGGGGGAAGAGAGTCAGGTTACGCCGACAGTGGACAAGATTGCCCGCCTGGAAGAAGCCATTGTGGGCATGAATGCTAAATTCTCCACCTTGGAGGACAAGCTTTTGCGGCCACCCTTGGCAGCAGATCGTAGAACTCAGCAAGCGCAGGCGCCAAGTTACGCAACGAAAACTGCTGTGACACCCCAGGGTGCGTCAGCCACTCCGGGTCCGTTGGTGTCGCTGACCTCGATGGCAAAACCAATGAAGGGAAGGAGGGCAGGTTCTGCCAGTCAGGCTGCACCAATTACATCTGCTCCACTGTCTCCTGAACAGCAGCATTCTGAATGGCAGACTGCAGGGGCGAAAAATGCGAAGAAAAAGGCTCGCAAGAAAGCCAAAAAGGAGGAGGCCAAAAAGCTAAAAGAGGCGAAAAAACAGGCGGTCAGACTTAGAGCCCCCCGATACACGGCCGTAGTGCTCACACTAAAGCCTGAGGCGGTAGCGAGAAAGGTGACCTACGCAGATGTGATAGGCAGAGCCAAGGATGCCATTAGGCTCGAGGACCTTGGCATCACGAGCATACGCACTAAGAATGCAGTGACCGGTGCCCGCATGCTGTTGGTTCCTGGTGCCACAAGTGGCCCACTGGCGGATACGCTGGCTGGTAAACTTAGAGAATCTTTTGGTGAGGAAATTCAAGTGACCAGGCCAATTAAATCTGTCGATCTGCGGATATCAGGCCTGGATGACTCCGTCACGGCCGATGCAGTTGTGACTGCAGTGGTCAGAGATGGAGGGTGTGCCCCAGAGCATGTTAAAACTTCGGAGATCTACAGCGTGGCCGGCTTGAGGTCGACAGTGATCAGTTGTCCGGTATCAGCGGCCAATAAAATCATTAAAAGCCGCAGAATGGTTGTGGGTTGGGCGTCAGCGCAGGTGAAATTGCTTGCCGCCAGACCATTGAGGTGCTATCGGTGTCTTGAAGATGGACACGTTGCAGCGCAATGCACTTCGGCGGTTGATCGCAGCAAGTTATGCTACCGCTGCGGTCAGTCCGGACACATAGCCAAGAGTTGCGAGGCCACGCCACACTGCTTTATTTGTGCGGCATCAGGAAATCCATCCGAACACCGGGCAGGCAGTAAGACCTGTGCTGCACCCAAGGGCAACGCCATGGGTCGACCCAGAGCCAAGGCGGCAGTTTCAGCTTCACAGTCGTCGTCGCAGCAGGTAGCTGCAACAGAGGCCACGCAAATGGCCATCGGGGTGGAGAATAAAGATATTGACTGTGTATAATGGCTCAATATCTTAGTGTCCTCCAGAGTAATATCAACCACTGTGCTAGGGCTCAGGACTTACTTCTTCAGAGTATGGCACAGTGGTCGATCCATGTTGCTGTAGTTGCAGAGCCGTACTTTGTCCTACCCAGGGATGACTGGGTGAGTGACTCCAGCGGCTTGGTAGCCCTCATATTACGGGCTTCCATTGGATTTCCGTCCTTTGTAAACATTACCCGGGGGCGGGGATTTGTGGCAGCATACCTTGGGGACTTGGTAGTGGTCGGGGTGTACCACTCCCCAAACAGGTCTCTCGCCGACTTTCGTAGTCTTATAGCGGAGTTGGGCACTGTCGTCAGTCGTAGCCATCCTGTTCCCGTTTTGGTCCTTGGGGACTTTAATGCAAAATCCACGGCCTGGGGTTCCCTTAGAACAGATGCACGGGGTCAGGTCTTGGAGCAGTGGGCCGTAGAGGCCGGCTTGCTCATCCTCAATCGAGGGTCGGTGCTCACGTGCGTGCGTCAGCGAGGCGGGTCAATAGTGGATATTTCATTTGCTAGCCCCGCTATAGCGCGCCGTGTCCAGGGCTGGCGTGTGATGGAAGAGGTGGAGACATTGTCGGATCACCGATATATCCGCTTTAACGTCTCCGCCCAAGCTGCCAGTAGTTCGGCCCGGCTGGCTTCTGAAGGGGAGGGTCCGCGTTGGGCACTAAAAAAGCTGGATCGGGAGGCGTTACTGGAAGCCTCAATCGTCCAGGCCTGGGTATCTGCACCGGATAGGCCTGTCAATATTAACGAGGAGGTGGAATGGCTCCAGGAAGCGCTGACCATTATTTGCGATGCGGCGATGCCACGGTCGCAGCGCGGACCTGCCAAACGCCAGGTGTACTGGTGGTCGCTTGAAATTGCGCACTTACGCGAAGCGTGCGTAGCAGCACGGCGCCGGTATGCCAGGCACCGCAGGAGGCGTATTCGCATACCAAATGCAGAAGCCATAGAGGCAGAGCTGTATGAGGGGTACAGAGCTGCGAAGGAAGCCATGAAGACGGCGATTCGAAGGGCTAAAACTCAGGCCCGCGAGGAGTTGCTGGCGAATCTGGACCAAGATCCGTGGGGGCGACCTTACCTTATGGTCAGGAATAAGCTTCGCCCATGGGCTCCACCTCTTACCCAGAGTCTCCAACCACAAGTCCTCGATCAGGTGGTCAGCGCTCTTTTCCCTTCAAGGGCAGAGCACATTCCTCCACCGCTCGTACCCCCTGCAGAGCTCGGTGAGGATGCCATCGAAGTTGATGCAGATGACGATGACGACGTACCTGAAGTGACCCAGATAGAAGTGAGAGCCGGGGTGTTGCGGTTACAAGCCAAAAACACCGCCCCAGGGCCGGACGGCGTACCAGGCCGTGCACTAGCATTGTCTATGCGGGCTCTCTGGCCCCGATTTGCAGCCCTTTTCAGCGCATGCTTTGAGCGGGGTCAGTTTCCACGACAGTGGAAAGCTGGCAAGCTGGTCCTGCTGAGGAAGGAGGGGCGCCCTGCTGACTCTACGTCAGCATACAGGCCCATTGTGCTTTTGGACGAGACGAGCAAGCTTTTAGAGAGAATCTCCGCTGACCGCCTCGTCCAGCACTTGACTGACGTGGGGCCAGATTTGGCGGATAACCAGTTCGGTTTTCGCCGGGGGCGCTCCACTGTGGATGCCATCATGCGTGTAAGGGCTCTAGCGGAGGAAGCAGTTGCCCAGGGTGAGGTCGTTTTGGCGGTGTCTCTGGATATCGCCAACGCCTTTAACACCTTGCCCTGGAGTTGCACAAGGGAGGCACTCGTATATCATCGTGTGCCTGCCTACCTCCGTCGCATTATCGGGGACTATCTAGCGGAGAGAGCCGTAATCTACCCGGGTCGGGAAGGATGGAGCCGGCGAGAAACGTCGTGCGGTGTTCCACAGGGTTCGGTGTTAGGGCCACTGCTGTGGAACATTGGTTACGACTGGGTGCTGCGCGTTGCACTTCCCCACGGTGTCAACGTAATCTGTTACGCTGATGACACACTGGTGACGGCCCAGGGGCAAACGCACCGGCAATCGGCCATGCTGGCCACGGCAGGGGTTGCGCAGGTCATTGGAAGGATCCAGCGTTTGGGTCTTGAGGTAGCTTTGCACAAGTCTGAGGCTCTCTGTTTCCATGGGCCTCGGAACAAACCACCTCGGGATTTACACATAGTGGTAGGAGGCGTCCGCATCGCTGTCGAGTCGACGATGAAATACCTGGGGCTCGTCCTCGACAGTCGGTGGGACTTTGGGCCACACATTCAGCGGATGGTCCCCAGATTGATGAACGTTGCAGCTGCTCTTGCGCGACTGCTACCCAATTTGGGAGGGCCCAACGCCTCCTGCCGGAGGCTGTACGTGGGGATCGTACGGTCCATGGCTCTGTATGGAGCACCCGTGTGGGCGGACACCCTGACAGCCCGCAACGTCGCAATATTACGACGGCCGCAGAGAGCGATGGCTGTTAGGGTGATAAGGGGATACCGTACGATCTCCTACGAGGCAGCAACTCTCCTGGCCGGATCAGTGCCCTGGGATCTGGACGCAAAAATCCTTGCGTCCCTTTATCGCTGGCGGAAGATGGAGCAAGCGCGTGGTCAGTGTCCAGGTCCCCGGGAATTCGAGGCACGAAGGACCGAGCTCCGTCGGATCCTTGTGGCTGAATGGAGGGAGCGACTTGTACAACCCAGGTGGGGGCTCGCCACAATAGTGGCGGTAAGGCCGGTTATGGAGGAATGGCTGGAGAGGCAGCATGGCGCCCTCAGTTTTCGGCTGACGCAGGTGCTTACTGGACATGGATGTTTCGGGAAGTACCTGCGTCGCATAGGTCGGGAGCGGACGCCCGCTTGTCATCACTGTGTGGACTGCCTCGAGGACACGGCGCAACATACGCTGGAGGAGTGCTCAGCTTGGGCCCAACAGCGATGTGCCCTCGTCGCGACACTTGGTGCGGGTGATCTCACACTTCCAGCCGTGGTTCAATCCATGGTTGGAAGCGAAAACGCGTGGGATGCAGTCGCCTCTTTTTGCGAGGAGGTGATGCATGCAAAGGAGACGGCGGAGAGGGAGAGAGAGCATACCTCTCATTCCACCCGCATCAGAAGAGCAGCGGGGCGTCGAAGGGCGCTTAACGATCTCCAGCCACCATAAGGAGGGGCCTGCGGGCGGCGAAACTGGGCCGGTGTCGCCACTCGAGCAGACAGGCTCAAAGAGGTGGCACGCATAACATGCGCGCCTTAATGGGAAGACGTGCGGTCGTGTGATCGGCCGCACTTGGTGATGGGGCCCGCTAGGCAGGGCGGGCTGATACTAGTCGGGGGTGCGGTGAATGTACAAGTATCTCCCGGGCCCCCGACTCATGGTGCTAGAAGGAACAGTGGGGTTTTAGTCGGTAAAAGTCCGACATAACCCTCCGTTGTTCCCAGACGGAGGGTATCCATGAGGATTTCCCCACGAAAAAAAAAAAAAAAAAAAAAAAGGAGCAGCTCCTTAGTACCGCGGGACCCGTTCTTACATCCATTCTGAGATACAGACATAATTGAATTACTATAAATATGGTGTGCAATTTTTGCTCTAAGAATGGATGTAAGGACTTTATAGACCGTCGGTAAACATGTGATTGGTCTATAGTTTTTAGGTTCCGCTGTACTACCCGATTTATGGAGCAGGTGGGTAACTCCTGTCGTAAAGAACAGTGGTAGCGACCCAGTCTCTAAAGATGACTGGAATTGGGAGGCTAAGCAGGCGTGTGACCTTTGTAGCCATTTAATCCAGAAATTGTGCAGTCCGTCCGGTCCTGGAGATTTCCAGTTAGGTAACGGACGGACTGCACAGGCCACATCCAGAGGACTAATGTTAATAGCCTCCATGTCTGGTATTGAATCACACGCTTGCTCAACAACACGCATCCAATCACCTTCAGTGTGACTGACGGGCACCGACCAAATGCTTCGCCAAAAAGCACTCATGGTCTCATTATCCGGTGGATGCACGTCAGTCACACCTTGAGTGGGAATAGGCCGCTCCCATGTTCTGTATACCCACCTTTCATCACTCTGGAACATGCGGTTCTGAGTGTACCGATCCACTCTTCGCCTATACCGACGAATACGGTTTGCCCATGCATAAACTTTCTGCTTCAGGAAGTCGATGCGCTCTGTGACACAGCATACATATTCACGAGGACTAATACTAGTTCCCGAGAATGCCCGTCTCACAAAGCGCATCACCCTGGGGCGTGTATTGCCCTCCCTGAAGCAGATAAGCTTCCCAATGAGTACCCTGGCCTCATTAATACGACGCTCAATCCTGCACTGCCAGGCTGGTGCGGCGGGTTTTGGCCGTGTAGCTTGGTCAGTGTTTGGAAATTTGACACGAGCTACACGACATGCCGCAACAGCCGTGCAATACAGGATTGAGTGTGTATCGCAAAGATCTGCGCTGCTTTCAATAAAATTTGGTAACAGCGCATCCAGAGCACACACCAGTGCTCTATTTTTTTTATTCATGGGCAAACGTGGAAGCCGTGGTCTAAGGTCAGGTGATGTGAACCGGTACTCACTGATCGCATCCTCCAGAACGCTCCTTAATTCCACATTGCATAGGATATCTGCAGATATAGCTCTGGCGTCCTCCTCCTCATCACGCTGGCTAGCTCGCAGTGGAACCTCAGCAGGCACATGCATGACATTCTGGGATGGGGACGGGTTACTAGCAGAACTACTCTGCATTTCCGAGCGCAGCCGATCAAGTGTAGCGTTATCCAATCTATGATTGTGTTGAATGACGCGCACCTGATCCGACAATCGTTGGGCCGAGACGTTGACGGCAGGTTCAAGCACCTGAAACAGAGAGAGCATCCGTCCTCGGTACGCTGTAAGGTTAATTCCTCCCTCTGTAGCCCCATAATATGCGCGCATCACATTTTCATTCATGGACTGAGTCCATCGCATGCGCGACACATTTCCACCGGCAGCGGGGACCCTGTTCGGGGCCGGTTGGCCTCGAGGTCCCAAGCCCGCTGGTGGCCGTCCTCTTCCTTGCCGCCGTGGTGGTGTTGGTGACGACGGCGGGGAGAAATACTCGTCGCTCGAGCTCGACGCAACTGCAGCGACCGGTGACACAGCGCTCACGGTTGAGGCGCGTACCGGCGGTTGTGAGGCGGAGCTGAGCGACGAGTCCGGAGATGGTGGGTGTGCCTGATGTCGTGTTCTGGCTCTTGTTTGCATCGTCTACATCATCACTTTATTTTCTTTAAGCCGAATTTGACAAACGTCATTTTTGGTTTTGCTACAACTATTGTTATATACTTATTATCATTTTGTGGTTCTTTATTTTTTTTTGTGGTATTTTTCTAAAGGTTTTATTGTGATTTTCGTGCTTTCTGATAGTAAAATGGCTGTAGAAATAAATAAATAATAAATTTTGACGACACGGTTGGCGCAGTGGTTGAGCGATTGACTGCTGCGCAGCATGTCGCGGGTTCGATTCCCGCACGGAACAAATATTTGTACGACCTACAAGTATTTGTTCCGAGTCTGGGTGTTTTTCTATCTATAATATGTATGTATTTACAAAAAAAAAAAAAAAAAAAAAAATGTATATAAGTAGTTTATCAGCCATCTCGTTACCATAACACAAGCATATTAGGTTGCTTAGCTTGGGGCTAGATGGCGTTGTGTGATATGTCCAAACATATTTAAATAAGGAAAATATGGTATAAGAAAATTTTGACGTGTGTTGACTTGCTAGTGTTGCCAGACCTTTTTTATTATTGTTATTATTATTATTATTATATTTAGTATATATCTCTCAATTATTTATTTTATGTATTTATAATTTGTAACATACTTAATCCTAACTAGATTTATTAATATATTATACCAGCTGCGCCCCGCGGTTTACCCGCGTAGACCAGAATAAAAAGTAGCCTATGTGTTAATACAGGGTATAAGCTATCTACATACCAAAATTCATCCAAATCGGTTCAGTCGTTTGAGCGTGAAGAAGTAACAAACATACAAACACACACACAAACTTTCGCCTTTATAATATTAGTGTGATTATAAATGAGAAAGTGAGTTTGTTTGTTGGTGTGTTTGGTTGTTTGTAATGCTTTCACGATAAAACGGCTGAGCAGATTTGGATGAAAATTGGCACACGGCTACCCGTGTAATGGTCTACACCATGACCTGGAACAGGCCATTCGCTACTTTTTATCTATATACCACGCTGGCGAAGCCGCGAGCAAAAGCTAGTAGCATTATAAATGCGAAAGTTTGGGTAGATAGATGTTCGTTACTCAATCACGTCAGAACAGCTGAACGGATCTGGATGGAATATGGCACAGATCGCTGTGCCTAATTTCATCCAGATCCTTGTTATCTTATGTTATTATTATATTTCCACATCAGATTATAGTCTGAAATAGCACATGGCTACTTTTTTTTATCTCGGTAGTACTTTCCCGTGGGATAATTTCGAACATCCACGCGGGCGAAGCCGCTTGCTAGAGCTAGTAAAATATAAAGTAAGGTCAGATTTACAATTTATGCCCGGTTGATAGCAATAGGCTCACCCACTATTAAATGCCTTTTCCCATCTACGTTGGGGTCAATCAATCAATCAATCAAAAGTTTATTGTGGATCATAGGTATGTATAGTACAGTTCTTAAATATTTGAAAATTTTGATCAGCTATGTCCCGCCCGTAGGGCATACAATAATAATAATTACATTTAAACAATGGAGATGTCAAATTCAAATTAATATATAAAAAATAAAATTAATTGCATATATGTATAAGGTTCAAAAAAATTAAAAAGGATAACAAATTAAAATAGGTAGGATGTCAAATTATACACATAAAATTCAAAAAAATAAAATTAATCACAACAAACCAAAATAAGAAATTACAAAATCATAATATAAAATAGTCAGCTTCCAATCTAACCGGATACAGCTGAATCCCAGTATTATACATGGAGCGACTGCCTACCTGACCTCCACAACCCAGTTACTGGGTGATACGATACCCCTTGGTAAGACTGGCTGTCAGACTTTCGGGCTTCTGACGACCCGTAACGACTGTTAAAGATCCACGAATGACAGCCGGGACCAACGGCTTAACGTGCTTTCCGAGGCATGGAGGAATCTCGTTAAGTAAAGATGGTCACGCATCCACGAATAACCCCGGCAAGCGTAGCTTAACCTGATGGATCGACCCGTGCGGCTGTTATTACTTAGCCACGAGCTCCTCTAATCCTCTGCTCCCCTAAATGGAACTAAAACATAACAGGCGAAATGCAGGATCTATGTAAAGGTACATCTCTGCCTAACTCATCGGAGAAAACAGGCCTGATGATGTATATATGTAAAAACCAAGATTGCTTAGCTTATGAATAGGCATGATTCCTCCCCACACCACAAAAATCATCATACAAAGAGCCTCCTGAAAATATTCCATTCACACTTGCAAATTTCTTACAATACCGTACCGACAATAACAATAAAATACGCCCGGTTCGGTCCGGTTATAAATCACCCGTGCAGACCGTACCCGGTACCTCCCGGGTAACACGGTATGGGTCATTTGTATTCCGGTACCGAATCCAAGGCGTTTTGCATCGAACGTGTTAATTCGGTAGAAATACCGAATTTCGAAGGAATCGGTAGAGTTGAATCGGGTTCGATTTGCTTTGTAAGGTAGGTAAGTAAATTGTTTGTTCTCGATTTGATTTTGCTAAAGATGGTTTTGGCAAATTGCTCCTTTTCACTGTTCATTTAAGGTCCATTTACATGGTGCAAGTTTATTCCCTGCAGTATACCATAAAATGGAAGGGCAATACAAACTGACACGCGCATGGAACACTTATGGGAGGACGTGCGGTCGTGGGATCGGCCATACTTGGTGATGGGGCCCGCTAGGCATGGATGGCTGATACCAGTCGGGGGTGCGGCGAATGTTCAAGTATTTGCCGGGCCCCTGACTCATGGTATTAGAAGGAACAGTGGGGTTTTAGTCGGTAGGAGTCTGACATAACCCTTCGTTCTCCCCTGCAGATGGAGGGTATATCAGAACTCACCCATAGAAAAAAAGAGAGTAAAAAGATAAAACGTTTTGTGAAATGTATTCAAAAAAACCGGCCAAGTGCGTGTCGGACCACGCACAATGAAGGGTTCCGTAGTTGAAAGGAATTTATCCCAAAAACAAATTTAACATTGCATTGTAGTTGAATAAATCGAAAAAACAAAAAAAAAATAATTTTGCGATAAAATTACAAATTAACAATTTACGGACTTTTTCCTTTACTTGTGCTGTGAGACCTTGCTTCTTGCCAAATTTCATGATTCTAGGTCAACGGGAAGTACCCTATAGGTTTTGATTTACCTGCGAGTATAGTATGTCGCATAAATGGCCGTATTTTTTTACTACGCTGAGCTCCAATGGACCATAGAACCTACATATTTGATATTAATTTCAACTTTATCCCTCCACGCGTTCTTGAGAACAGGGGTCTTGACAGACTGACAAGCAGACGGATGACGAGCTGATCTTATATGGGTTCCGTTTTTCCTTTTGTGGTACGGAACCCTAGGAGCTCGTGGCTAAGTAATAACAGCCGCACGGGTCGATCCATCAGGTTAAGCTACGCTTGCCGGGGTTGGTCCGTGGATGGGTGACCATCTTTACATACCGAGACTCCTCCGTGCCTCGGAAAGCACGTTAAGCCGTTGGTCCCGGCTGTCATTCTTGAATCTTTGACAGTCGTTACGGGTCGTCAGAAGCCTGAAAGTCTGACAACCAGTATTACCAAAGGGTATCGTATTACCCTGTCACTGGGTTGTGGAGGTCTGATAGGCAGTCGCTCCATATAAAATACTGGGAATATAAAATATCCATATAAAATACTGGGAAAAGGCTAGGCAGATTGGTACGGAACCCTAAAAAAGAAGATGACGGTGTTAGTTTCGATTTTGGCCGCTGTAAGCTGTACTTAGGTACCATAGTGAACATTTGCGATGAACAACTTTTCAACCTTATTTTCTTAGTAATAAGGTCGAAAAGTGAATTACCGCCTACCTATTCACTTGTAAAATTGACTTATATAGACAAAAAAAAACTGAAAAAATAAACAGAATAAAGTTCTGACAGACGGTATGATTTTTACTCAAAAGAAGTGTCGTATTTTCTTTTACATTCTGGAAGGTTATTTTTAACATCAAGGAGGTAAGGTAAGTAAGTAATTCTCCAAAACGACAAACATGGAAAATGAAACTGTATTTCCCCTCTCAAACAACTTTGATGTTTGAAAACGAAAAGTTGACATAATGGCAAATATGAAAGCAGAATAAGTAATATAAAATAACGCCCGTATTCCCCGAAGCAGAAATGTACAGTAAGTGCTGTAGAGGCTTTCTTTGAACCTTAACGGTCTTATTACAAAACGAGGTTTTTCTTCGTCATGGTTTAAACCATCGAGCCAGTTTTTGTAATATGAACCTAGCTTTGATAGAAATACAGTTCTTTATACAAAACTGACAACTTAGTCCGGTACTAAGTTGTCAGTTTTGTAAAACTGACATCTTAACGTGTCAGAATAAAGCTCGAAATTCAAAAAAGGGTCCATGGTTTAAACCTGGGTTTGAAGATGAACCTTGTTTTGTAATAAGACGGTATGCGTTTTAGCATGCAACCTCCGTGGAAGTTTAAATAGTTTATGAGACAATATAGGGCCTATTTCACGATGTCCGAATAGCCACTACTCACCGAATAAATTAAAAAATGGAACAGAATTTGTATGAAATTATCTGCCAAGTAAGTTAATAGAAACTTAATTGTAGGTAGTGAAACAGGCTCTTAGAGTTTTGAAATTAGTGATACTAAAAAAGTCAGGCGGCCACGGGCCGAAGTGATTGTTGCAAAAGTTCTGTAATTTAATAATATCCCTGGTTTATCTCTCGACCTCTTTAATTTATAGCGTAGCTATCCCCTTGTGAGGTTTGAGACCTTACAGTACACACACACATTCAAACTCAAACTCAAACTCAAAGCATCTATTTCAATTAAACCAATTACAGGCACTTTTGAATTATCAAGGGGTCGGTCAGTCAGAAAGATGAAGCTAGGCGCCCATTCGAAAGCATAGTAGGTACCTATGGAGAAGAACGGGCAAGAAACTCCACGGACACTCTTTTAAATCAAGATATGGTTACAAAATAATGGTTACATCATTCATGTTGAAATTTTACATGTGAGAACGATGCAGAACGTTAAAAGCGTCCTTAAAAAAAAAACAATTCAAATATTTAAATTAAATTAAAATAAGCCGTGGCCGCTAAGTTATTACGTCAGTTATGGTTAAAAGTCCCATCTAATAGGGGGCGAACCTATTGCCAACAACCGGGCACTAATCAGACTCCGGGCTGCTACTGAGAAATTCCAGCTATAAAAACCCGATAACACTTTGCCCAACCCGGGAATCGAGCCCAGGATCTCGTGTTCAGCAGTAGCGCTTGTGACCACTAGACCAATGAGGCAGTCCAAATAAGTAGTTAATTATATTTATCCGCTCCATTGGGTTTGCAACGTGAATCGATTTCTCGTTCAGTCACCGTAATAATTGGGGAAACGATACATCATTTAATATTGGTGAAATGACGAATATTATATTACTAGCTGCGCCCCGCGGTTACATCCGCGTAGACCGGGATAAAAAATAGCCTATGTGTTAATCCAGGATATAAGAAGAAGCCTACTTGCCGCAATCAATGCGGAACTGGACTGATAGGACCAAATATTCTGCTACGTCCAGCGATACCTACGACGTTGCTGTATGTGTCCCGACTGTATCACTCCACGAAGGTTGAGGAGATCGTGGAGTACATGAAGGCGAAGACCAACTGGACCTTGGAATTTAATGTTACCTGCGTCAGATTATTTTACATACTTATTTGGGAATAGGCAGTTATTGCTATTGAGGGGTTCGTGATTAAGTAATAACAGCCGCACGGGCTGATCGATAAGGTTAACGTATTCTACACTTGCCGCGGTTGGTCCGTGGATGGGTGAGCATCTTTATATACCGAGACCCGGAAAGCACGTTAAGCCGTTGGTCCCGGCTGTCGTTTGTGGATCTTTGACAGTCGTTACGGGTCGTCAGAAGCCTGAAAGTCTGACAACCAGTCTTACCAAGGAATATCATATTACCCAATAACTGGGGTGTCGAGGTCAGATAGGCTTGGACTTTGTGACCTATATTTATAATGTATTTGTACACAGTTGCCAATTACTTACACGTTAACCAGCATTCTCAAAAATATGTGTTAACACGGAAAAATAAAAATATTAAACTATAGGCGCTAGAAAATCATACCTACGGAAAAATTAAGACATACTTAAAGAAATATTACAAAACCTAGGGGAGCGGGGGGCTAGTTGAAACAATTCTTAGTTTCTTTGATGGAAGCACTTTTAAATGAGAGGACATCTTTTCAGATATCGATTAGAATGATAATTGAGCTTAAATTTATAACAGATGCTCTATAGAATGTCTTCACACAGTTTGTTGAGTCCAGGTCCCTAGAGTCCTACTTCAAAGGCATAAATGAACTTCCCATGAGATGGCAGAAATAGACAATGAGGGTGAATACTTTGATTAAATAAATATATTTTATCTTAGAAAAAAAATTGTTTGAATTTTTCAGTACATAACGGCAATTTTATATTTAAACCCCCCTAATACTTCTATTGAGAATTGAGGGAGAGAGGGGGGCCCGAAACAAAGGCGATGCATTCCCTTATACCTGCAACGCATGGTAAAATATTTTTTGTAATTATACGAAATACAGTTGTTAGTGTAGGTAGATGAATAATAGTTTGCGGCGTTCGCACGCCAAACTACCTATTGATTTTACAAAAACAAAAATTGTGATTACATAAATTAAAGGAAATTTTCTTTGGTATCATCATCTGCTTAGCCTTTTCCCAACTATGTTGGGGTCGGCTTCCACTCTAACCAGATGCAGCTGAATACCAGTATTTTACATGGAGCGACTGCCTATCTGACCTCCACAACCCAGTTACTGGGTAATACGATACCCCTTGGTAAGACTGGTTGTCAGACTTTCGGGCTTCTGACGACTTGTAACGACTGTCAAAGATCCACGAATGACAGCCGGGACCAACGGCTTAACGTGCTTTCCGAGGCACGGAGAGTCTCGGTATGTAAAGATGGTCACCCATCCACGGACTAACCCCGTAGCTTAACCTGATGGATCGACCCATGCGGCTGATATTACTTAGCGACGAGCTCCTAATTTTCTTTAGTATAATTTTGTATATTAATTTTTTATGTAAAATGAGTCGGAAAGTAGATATTGTCAAAAAACTGCTATTACGAGTAGGCGCCATTTTTCTAATATGGGGGCGCGAGCGGCAAAGATACGAGATGGCAAAGTGAAAATTTGAATTCAATAAAATCACCAATTTTCAAATCTCCCGATAAACTTTCCAGGTAAAAATACCAAATGACTGGACTATTGTCAATGTTTTCTTTTTTGGCGGATTCTCCTTTGTATTTTTTAAGAAAAAGAAAGAGAGAAAGAAGATATTCTTGCTTCTGCTTCTTTTTCATTTTCTCTGCGAATTCTTTCTCTAAGGCTTCTTTTTCTGGAGTATCTTGAGTATATATGGTTTTGTAAGTTATAAAACCGGCCAAGTGCGTGTCGGACCACGCACAATGAAGGGTTCCGTAGTTGGGATGAATTTATCTTAAGAACAAACTTAACATTGTAGTTGAAAACATGTTCTCCCATACATTCCAAATGTAAATGTAAGTTTGTACTCACAATATTGATAGATGTACCATGTTATTTTAAGACCACAGACTTCTTATAGGTTTTCCTGTAATTTACAGGTAAAGATCTATTTTCTGTATTTTTTTCAAAATTTTAGGCTCAGTAGTTTCGGAGATAAGGGAATGGTCAATTTTCGTCTATTTTCTTAAATAACTTTAAAACAATTTATTTTAAAATTATAAAAAAAAAAAAAAATATTTGAGACCCTCATAGTAAGCGCTTTCATTTGATATGCCACATGGTGTAGTTTGCGAAACTTTTTTTTTAAATTTTCTTATTTGCCCCCCAAAAGTGACCTCTATATTCAAATTTAATTTATTTACTTTACCCGTCCGTGTTTGGGTCACAGAAATTCATATGTGTACCAATTTTAAACTTAATCGGTCCATTAGATTCGGAGCAAATTGGCTGTGACAGACGGACAGACAAACAGACAGACACACGAGTGATCCTATAAGGGTTCCGTTTTTTCCTTTTGAGGTACGGAACCCTAAAAATAAACTGAACTTAATTTTTTTGCTTTTTAATGATATTAATGATAAACAAGATGTAAAGTTACTTTTTAAAAAGATAAGTACACAGTAAGGTTATTTGAAAAGAAACAATTTTTTTTCTTCACAGGTTGGAAGCTTTTTTATTACTAATAGGAAAACATCATTAATATCGATATCGTATCAACCAGTCGTCTTAGAAGTGGTCTCGTAGTCTGTTTCTTTGAAAAGTTTCCCAAATAGCCTCGAAAAAATCTTTGCGCTCTAGCATGGTGCGGGTGACACATGTCAGTATGGCATGACTAGGTCAGTGACAATATGCACAATTCAATTTTATCAATAACGATTCTTACAGCAAAAATCTCGTTCTCCTAATAATTTTAAAAATGTCTTTGATATATCATATTATTATTAAATTTATTTTAAAATATGTGTTTAATACAAAACATTAAAAAATCACATTCAAAGCACTACCGATATTTATTAAATTTATTTTTTTTTTTTCATGGCATCATTTTTTCGGCTAATTTAACTCTTATGTCTAACAACAAAAATTTCAAAATACATACAGTAAACTTCTTTTTCTATAAAAAATATCGACTATCGATAAAAACCCATAATAGCAGTACATCTCATCACTAAACATGTCTATGGCGTTACGTTACACGCCTATCACTTTGCTTCATTTTTCTTTAAATTTGATTTTATTTGTAGACAATAACATTTTGGCAGGATAATTTATTTAATTTACTACAGTTATTATTGAATCCGTATTTTACGATTATGATATGTAGGGTGCAGCTAAAATATTAAATCATGATTGTAAATCGCGATAACGTTCAGAGTGAAAAGGAACAGTTTGTCAAATGTCACCCGCACCATGCTAGAGCGTGACGATAAGTCCCCTCTTAGAGGAGTGGTTGGAGAGGCGCCACGGCGTCCTCACCTTCCGCCTGACGCAGGTCCTCACCGGACACGGTTGTTTCGGGAGGTTTCTGTCTCGGATAAGGCGGGAGGAAACGCCCGGGTGTCACCATTGTGTGGATCGCCCGGAGGACACGGTGGAGCATACAATGGAGGTCTGCTCGGCTTGGTCGGAGCACCGCCGTGTTCTCACGGAGGCGATCGGCGGCGGCGATCTCTCGCGTCCAAGCCTGGTCCAGGCCATGGTGCGGAGCGAGAGTGCATGGGAGGCCGTCACCTCCTTCTGCGAAGCAGTAATGCTCGCGAAGGAGGAGGCGGAACGCGTGAGGGAGAGGCAACAGCCGCGCCATCGCGCCCCTAGCCGCCGCAGGAGACGCCCTGGGCGGCGGGAATCTATCGCCGATTCCCGGCCACCGTAGGCGCGGACTTGCGGACGACAAGTAATAGGCAGCTCGTCGTCCGGTAAGGACCAGTCCCGGGTCGACGGCGCGTTGTGTTCCACGTGCGCCTCAAAGAGATGTCAGCAGTGACGGGGTCCAATAGGGCCGATGCCGCCGGGGTCGCGGGTAGTTCGAAAGAGATACTGTGGCCCTGGCACGGGCAACTGAAGGAACACGGGTGGGTTTTAGTCAGTAAAAGTCTGACACACCCTCCCGCTCTGCCCGGAGCGGGAGAAGTCATTTGATGAAAATAACCATGCTATAGCGCAAAGATTATAATTTCAGTGAATTTTTCCACTTTCTCTTCATGTGAAAATTACTTAGGAATTTGTCAACGCCTATTTGTTTGCATCCGAAAGCTACACAACGACCCATTATATTGATATAAGTCAGAAAAATACAAAATATTGTTTCATTTCTATGGAGTTTGACAGTTCGTTTGTAACAAACACTTAGCGCCATCTACGCGGAACTAATTTGACAGTTTTCTTCCCCATCACTATGGCCTCCGTTACGCGTGAAAAAAATATAAAATCTTTTCAAAAGCTCTAATGAAATGATTTTCAACTGAAAGGGCACAATTAAACAAAAACACCATAATGACCTGTCACAGATACGAAAAAAAATAAATTAAATAACTTTGTTTCCTCAATTTGGCTGTAAATTAACTGACACCCACAATGATATTTCTGTCCGTTCCATTCTGCACTCAAAAAGAAAATTTCTTATTTTCTCTATAATAAAACCAGTCATTATGTGAACGACATGATGTTGTAAAAAGTAATGAGTTAATCTCCATGTAGAATGGGAATGACTAATACCGGTCCATAGAAAGGAAGCACCAAATATCGGTCCCAAGATAACGGTGTCCGCAATATCAGAAGTGCTTGCTTAATTTGTCGTCATCAACAACCTATGGCAGTCCACTGTTGGACATGGGCCTCGTCTTTTACACGCCATTCAGCTCGATTTTCGGCAACTCTGAAGGACCGATGCGCCACAAAGCCACATCCTACCTTACGTTTGGGTTATTCGCGGTTTCGCCTACCCCAACGGTCATCGGTTCTACGGCTAATATGGCCGGTCCATTGCCACTTCATTTTGCTTATTCTGTGAGCTATGTCGACAACTTTGGTTCTCTGTCGGATCACCTCGTTGTGAATTCGATCCCTCAAAGCTCTAAGCATAGCCTGTTCAATAGATCGCTGAGTGACCTTGAATTTATGGACCATCCGTCCCGTGAGTGTCCAAGTTTCGGCTCCGTAAGTTATAATTTGTCGTAAAATAAACTTATTAGTGGCACTCCTTATGGGACTCAAAAGACAATTTCAGATACTAATCTACCTGGTCCTCACATGATCTGACCAAGATTATGTCTGGACTTCAAAAGGGACTTTGACCTCTGAGTTTGTTTTGCCATTAAAATTTCTTCTCAGGAGTAGTCAAATAGAAAATTTCGATTCTATTTAGCTTATCCATATATTAGCTGTCCGTCCGTCCGTCTTAATAGGTACACACTTGAATTTTTTATATACTTATGTAGTGTTAAATATTGTACGGTGGTATTCGGTCAGTTTTTTTTTAAATATAACATGTAAAAGAGATTCCGATACTCGTATCCTATTTACAGAATAAACAATTTAATTTCATTTTCAATCCTACAAAACAACTATATTTTTCGATTCCTTGACTTTGGAAACGGAGAGTTTGTTCTTACCATTCGTTAGCATTTTGAAATATTTTTATTACAAATTAGCTATTAGTGCTATTATTTCCAATAAACAACGGTTCGTAAGTTTAAGAATCCAAGTAAATTAAATCAGTAACATTGCTCAGATTGGTTAGATACGACTATCATCATCCTAGCCTACCCTTTTCCCAACTATGTTGGAGTCGGCTTCCAGTCTAACCGGATGCAGCTGAATACCTGTATTTTACATGGAGCGACTACTTATCTGACCTCCAAACCCAGTTGCTGGGTAATATGATACCCCTTGGTAAGACTAGTTGTCAGACATTCGGGCTTCTGACGACCCGTTACGACTGTCAATGATCCACGAATAACAGTCGGGATTTATGGCTTAAAGCGCTTTCCGAGGCACGCAGATGTCTATTAGTTCACCCATTCACGTACCAACCGCGGCAAGCGTAGCTTAACCTGATTGATCAATCCGTGCAGCTGTTATTACTTAGCCACGACTACACATACACACTTATACGAATTTAAAGTTTGTAAAAATATATCTACTTACAAAATAAAATCCAGCTACGCTACATTTACTTAAATATTTGCAAATTCAAATTCATTTATTGGTGTGATTTTTGGTACATTTTACATAAGATCTTAATAATAAATAATTCGTTCCTCAAAAATCTATTGCGTGACCATAAAATAAAATCCAAACCTTCACGGTCAACGCGTTATCAGCAATTCAATAAAACGACAACCATTTATAACCAAATCCTACAGCTTATACAGTTAATAATATTACAACCAAAACACAAAATAAAAACATAGGTTCAAAAAAGATAAGCCAAAAATCAGACCCTTTTCAAAACATAAGTGTTGTTCGTATCATCAAAAATATCCGACACATCGGCCACATTATCCGCGCTGTCGGATACGGCTACAAGGCATTGTACCCAAGAATCGGCCACACACTATTGTAGCCAAAACGACGTAATGATACCGAAATTGCCTTTTAAATGTTCAGACACAATACCTTTTTTCTCGCTTGAGCGACAAACTAGGGTATTGTGAGAAAACTCTGAAAGATATCTCGTTGGCCCTTGAGTGATATAAGGTCAGGAAAAAGTGAAATGTGTTTATATTTTGACGTAGGCTTTGAATAGAGTGAAATAGAAAGCTTCAGTGGGTTGATTTTTCTTAAGAGTTTTTAGTCATGAATAGAATAGAATACTCTTTATTATGCACACCATTCAAATAACATGTATCATGCACATTTTTAGCGTTTGCCCGACTAGTTTTGGACAGTACTGGCAGTAACTGGCATGCGGAATTGTGGAGTCCATGAATACGGTCACTTAAGAAATTAGATACGGTCAGCAACAAAATTCAATGAACACTTAATTTTTTTTTTTTATCTTAATTATTGTGCAAAATATTAATTAACTCGTCGCGCGCTAATTAGCAGACACAATAGAAATTCTATTGTTATCTGTACACATGGTGTGCAATCGACATTTTAGGAGTTAAAAATCTATACTGATATTTTAAGAGTTAATCTATATTATCTATATTATTGGAGTTTACTCCTTATGAACCGGTTTTCATATAAGACCGTATGGTGTGAGGAATTAAATTAATACAAGCGTTAACTCAAAAGCGTTTCGTTTTTCTGCGCAACGTACCTTGTGCACCTTTCACTTTGAAATCATAAGTGTATACTTGATATGTTTATTTGCGGCTTGACTTCATTGGTCAATCTATCCTATAAATTCAGAGACAAGGTAGATGCAATGTAGATACATGTACTTAGGGAGTAAACTCCCGTCGTGCGTTGGAGCTGACATACACACACTTTTTTATTTATATTAACTCTTACCATTAATTTCAGAAAAGCAATGTATCGAATCATGATGTATCAATTTAAATTAAATGTAAAAGTTATAGTGTTAATCGACGTTTGTTGCTGGCTGTACTATTCGAAAACAAACAATTTAAATAGTCGTAAAAATAAATGCAATAAGACCAAACGCAGTGGTGGAGCCTTTTACTATCTTTTTTATACCTTCCTCAAAATAAACTACGTACGTTTAATAACAGATGTTGCATAAAGCATCAAACATATAGCGTTATCCCTTCTCACTTCATATCAAACCAGAAAGCTAATTAATAAATGTTGAAATTACATTTTAGAGTACCTACACAAAACAAGCTTACAAACATAATCCCGGATATCCGACAAGTTTTAGTGCGGGCCGTATCCGCGGTGCGGATAATGTCCCCCCCTCTAGTCTGTTCCTGTTTCGACATTTATCAGTTTTATAAATGGGGCTAATAGTTGAATATGGTCGAAAATGGAAACAAGAAAGTGATTTAGGGCTTAAAGATACAGAAATACCTACAAGTCGGTGATGGAATTACTTTCGCGAATTCCTGGATTATTTGTTTGAAAACTGTTTATGAATACCCGCAGAGGACTATTTTTTTTAATTCAATAATAAACCAATATAATAGGTACGTAAAACAATTCTCAAATATCAAAATCAATTTAAAAAATCCTTCCATGCATGTGTACCAAAAAGGAGAATACCCATCAGTCATCAAAAAAATGGCCGTAATGAACAACAATAAAATATACGCTAAATTGTAGGTACTACAAATCATAGGAACCTAATACAGTTTCAACAATTATCAAAAACCTATATTTTCTAAAATATAGGTTCAGTCAAGGTTAAGGATTAATATGCAATAATACTAAATAAATTTAAAGCATTTAAATGCATTCATCATTAAAAACAACTAAAGAAAACTAGGGAATCTCTATACTACAGCTTGTGGTGTTATCCATGCTTGTAACAACTTACTTTATCATTGTGCACTGATAAGAGGTTACGTCTCGTCCTTGCAATATCGACATAGCAATTAACACAGTGCAGGTTTTCTATTTTTAAATGTACACGGTGCACAAGACCGAAACCAAAACGTCGTCCAAAAACCGAGTCGTCGTATAGGCGGGTCCAATCTAAGTCGGTGTGCAGAAGTAAAATCAAAATCCTTAATAAATGCCCACAATCATCGTTCAATACCATAAAAAGCAATCTGTAACTCAAGTCGCAAACACAAAACAATGAATCAAGTAAACGATCGAAAAAATTAAATGCAGTAATGTCAAACTGTCAGTAAGGCAAAGGATATGTGATTCATACAGCCTATGATACGTTTTCTATTTTGAAAATAATAATATTGTTTTAATTAATATTGACACGCATATATTATTTTAATTAGATTTACGGTCCCATAGGTCGAATTATTCTATAAAATAGTTCGATATGAATTATTTGTCAATTCCTGTTTGGCTGAATGTCACTTACTCAAGTCAAATAAACATTGACCTCTATAAAAAAAATAAGAATGAATTAGACGGATATCAACTTTAATATTTTAATTATTGTTATATTTTTACTCTAAATAAACAAACTTTAGAACATTATACAAATTTTATTCTTAATACAACTAAGGACTTTTAGTACTCGTAGTTTCTGTCCATTTCAGGCATTATTTGAGCATTCTCCTTTGAGCTCAACATAAATATTTTGTATAAATTCTCAACTTGAAAAAAAAAACACTAGGGTTTTATTGAAGTTTAGAACACAAACATAAACCTTATCATATTAAAAACCTCATAACTTATTAACGGGAACAATCTGCGACTCCCGCATTCCCCTCAAACTTAAGGGGAAGATATATAAAACAATGGTTAGACCTGCTGTCTTGTATGGATCAGAATGTTGGGCCACAAAAGGGATCAATGAAAAGCAATTGCATGCAGCTGAGATGAGAATGCTAAGAGGGATGTGTGGTGTTACACGTATGGATAGAATAAAAAATGAGTACATAAGAGGAATTTTGAAACTGGCACCGGTGACTGAAAAGTTGTGCGGAAATCGGTTGTCATGGTATGGGCATGTGATGCGGAGGAATGAGGAAAATGTCGTGAGGAAAGTTTTGAGTATGAATGTCGATGGTTATAAGAGTAGGAGAAGAGTAAAGAAACGATGGATGGATTGTGTGAAAGATGACATGGCTAGAAAGGGGGTGACTACCGAGATGACGACTAATAAGTAGAGAAGTATTGAAAAAAAACTTTTTTACAAAAAAATACAACCGACTTCCAAAAACAACACAACAAAGTGAAAACTAACTTTAATTTCGGAAGTCGGTGTCTAGTTAAATGTATTTTCGTTTTTTGCCACCGACTTCCGAAATTAAAGTTATTTTTCACTTTGTAGTGTTGTTTCTGGAAGTAGGTTGTATTTTTTTGTAAAAAAGATTTTATTTTTCACTTTTTAGTTGTGGTACCTACCCCACACAAATTCTAATACCACTACCTGCAAAACAAACTAGAACATCATCCATATAAAAGTGGGGAAAAAATACGTATTATTGAAGCTAACTCAAAAACTACCCAAGCAAAGATAATCAATTTTATATGGGACCAACTGTGATGTATACCCTCTCGAATAAAATAAAAAAAATCCAAATCGGTCTAGCCATCTTCGACTAATCGGGGAACATACATAAAAAAAAAAAAAAAAGGTTCCGACGAATTGAGAACCTCCTCTTTTTTGAAGTCGGTTAAAAAGGGACATGTTGCGCCGACCCTAAATAGATTGGGATAGGGGCGAATGATGATGATGATTAAAACCTTATAAATCCGTATTAATTGCTGTCTTTTCGTCTTTAAATCCTGATTAATTGCTGCTAGTACATCGACGTTAACTAACTTTTGGGAGTTTTTATAGACGAAACCCACGCGGTAATTAATACTCGTACTGAAATAAAAAGGCGTGGTCGGCTGTCACTGATTGCTTCCCTTTAATTATTTCATTTACCCCTTACTCCTTCTTATAAAATTGCTTCTGCCCGTGCGCTCCGCCCGCGTGGAGGTCGGAAATTATCTCACGGGAACGTAAAAAGGGAGAGAAAAAAAGAGACAGAGAGAAATAAAAGAGAGAGAGAGAGAAAAAGCGGAGCGGGGAGATAAAAGGTATCCTATCTCCTAATTCAGGTCATGGTCTACCTATGTGCCAAATTTCATCCAAATCCGTTTAGCCGTTTTAGCGTGAAACCGTAACAAACAAACAAACTCACTTTCGCATTTTATAATATTAGGGATATCTCCGATAACTGCGCCTCGTTATAAATTTTCGCTTGTGTTATTTCTGTCTTTTTTTCTTTTGCTCGGCTCCTAAGGGTTGTAGCGTGATGTTAAATTAGCCTCTCGGTAATCGGGCTATCAAATGCAAAAAGGTTTTTTTCAAATCCGACTGGCAAGTACCAGAGATTATCGCGTTCAAACAAAAAAAAACATACAAAAGTCAGCTTTAATAAATAATAAATAGATAAAAAGCAGCCAGCATTTCCGAGAAACAGGCAGAAAACAGTATCGAATGTCAAAAAAACTGTTAATAAAAATGCTTTGAAAGTATCTGATGTTGACGTCAATAACCGATCATGATGTTAACTTCAAAGTAATTTTTGAAAAACAATTTCCTTCGCAAAAAATACATCACGAAACAAATTGCGTAGTTTGCCCCAAAAATATCTTACTTGCCAATCCTCATACTAACGAAACCAATTTATTTCGTTAAAAAAAAAAAAGCGGCCAAGTGCGAGTCGGCCTCGCACACGACGAGTTTTGTACCACTATACGTATTTAACACTACATATTTTTCCGAAAAAAACACGTTTCTTGTATGGGTTTAACGTTACTAAAAATAAAGTAAAAAATTAAAGGGGGTCCTTTATTTTTTACTTTATTGTTATAGCGGCCATACTAAGGGAGCAGGTAAGCCGCCCCCCCCCCCCCCTTTCGAGTTTTAGGTCGTTATTCGAACCCAGCCAGGTACTTTACTTTTTGTAGATGATTTCATCACCACTGCTCTCAAAACGGTGAAGGAAAACCTGGTTAAGAATTCGGCATGTTCTAGAACCAAAAATTCGAAGTCTGCGTGGTAGATTACAGCCCAGTCCATCTCGAAGAGAGGAGGCCTGTGTCCCAGCAGTTAGAACATTGTAGGCTGATTATAGCCGTTAGTACACACCGTGAATTTTTTTTATTTTTTTTTATCATAAATATATTTATTTATTTTCAGGTAAATTGCCAGACATATAAAAAATACAAATAAAAATAAATCAAATTAAATTTTATCAAAGCAAAATAAATATATATATAAATTAAATATAAAAAATATAAATTAAAATATATAAATTAAATCAAAATAATAAAACAATGAAAATTAAATCATAATAAATAAATGGTAATATTAGGTTAGGGAAAAAGTCTTTTCGCATTATAGTATGTATGAACTTAAAATATAATCTCTTTGGCTATACTACTTGTATCTGGCTGGTTTTGGTATCATTGAAAGTTTAAATTTTAAAGAATATCATTCCAAATTCAAATTAGGAAAATGTGTGATTTTCATTTGTTTTTGTACTGTCAAGATGAGTGAATCTAATGAATAAATTCGATACATTTTAAAATTTTACTACAAAAAAGGTAAAAATGTAACGCAAGCCGCGAAAAAAAATTGCAATGTTTATTGTCCCAGTGTAGTGTCTGTGAGAGTAGCACAAATTTGGTTTAAGCGTTTTCAATCCGGAAATTTTGATGTCAAAGAAGCACGTCGCTCTGGTCGCCCTATTACGGATAAAATGGATGCCATTTTTGAAAAAGTGGAGCATGATCGGCACATCAGTAGTTACGACGTAGCTGAAGAACTGGGAATTGACCACAAAACAGTTTTGGCGCATTTGAAAAAAACTGGGTACACAAAAAAGCTCGATATTTGGGTACCTCACGAGCTCACTGAAAGAAACCTAATGAACCGTGTACTCATTTGTGATTCTTTATTACGACGTAATGAAACCGAACCATTTTTCAAGAAGCTGATAACTGGTGATGAAAAGTGGATCACGTACGACAAGAACGTGCGAAAAAGGTCGTGGTCAAAGGCCGGTCAGGCTTCACAGACTGTGGCGAAACCCGGGTTAACTCGCAACAAGGTGATGCTGTGTGTGTGGTGGGATTAGAAGGGCATTATTCATTATGAGCTGTTACCACCAGGCAGGACCATCGATTCTGAACTCTACTGCGAACAACTGATGAGATTAAAGCAAGAAGTTGAGAGAAAGTGGCCGCAATTAATCAACAGAAGGGGTGTGGTTTTTCTTCATGATAACGCTAGACCTCACACATTTTTAGCCACTCAGCAAAAATTAAGAGAGTTTGGCTGGGAGGTGTTAATACATCCGCCGTATAGTCCTGACCTTGCACCTTCAGATTTCCACCTGTTTCGGTCTCTTCAGAATTCTTTAGGCAGTGTCAGGTTAACATCACGAGAGGACTGCCAAAACCACTTGTCGCGGTATTTTGATCAGAAGTCCCAAAATTTCTATAGCAATGGGATCATATCCCTACCTACAAGATGGCAAAAAGTTATCGAATTTGTTCGATAACTTTTTGGTACCTACATACTTTAGATAAATGTAAATAATGTATATTAAAAAATGTTTAGAATTTTCTTAAAAAATGCGAAGAAACTTTTTCCCCAACCTATTGTTATGGTTCAAAAGATACAACCTTGTGACAGATGGATGGATGGATGGACAGACGGCGGCGGCGATTTCTCGCGTTCAAACCTGGCCCAGGCCATGGTGCGGAGCGAGAGTGCATGGGAGGTCGTCACCTCCTTCTGCGAAGCAGTAATGCTCGCGAAGGAGGAGGCGGAACGCTTGAGGGAGAGGCAACAGCCGCGCCCTCGCGCCCCTAGCCGCCGCAGGAGACGCCCTGGGCGGCGGGAATCTATCGCCAATTCCCGGCCACCCCGTAGGCGCGGGCTTGCAGACGACGAGTAATGGGCAGCTCGCCGTCCGGTAAGGACCAGGTCCGGGTCGACGGCGCGTTGTGTTCCACGCGCGCCTCAAAGAGATGTCAGCAGTGACGGGGTCCAATAGGGCCGATGCCGCTGGGGTCGCGGGTAGTTCGAAAGAGATACCGTGGCCCTGGCATGGGCAACTGAAGGAACACGGGTGGGTTTTCGTCAGTAAAAGTCTGACACACCCTTCCGCTCTGCCCAGAGCGGGAGGTCATTTGATGAATTACCATCCACAAAAAAAAAAAAAAAAATGGATGGACAGAGGAACCTTATTAATAGGGTCCCGTTGTCACCCTTTGGCCTACTGATCTCTAAAAAAACAGGTAACCTAACCATCGATTAACGATAAACATTCTAAATTTTATCCCCACCTTTTTCGCCGTAAAATATTATTTTTTATTCCCGCAATTCGTTCAGCCTCTTGTTCTAGTAATCATTTTCGGTGTGGAAAACTGTTACGACTCAATTTGCTTAGTAATCTCGCGAAAAAAGTAATTTTCTGTTTAAACTACCGTTAGGGTTGCGTCGAGTTTGCCAAAACTCGGTTTTAAAATGTTGTATATCCCTCAGGAGCTCGATTTTGCGATGCGCTCGGAAATGGAAAGTTGGTTTATTGTTTATGAATATTAAAATAAAAAATGCTAAATTGAGCTGAAACTTGGTAAAAGTTTTTGGCGAAAACGGTTCATTTTATCGTGCAAAATAGATGACATCTCCTGCCCAAATCTGGGATAAAAATATCTGTAGTTTCTCAGCTGCTAACAAGCATATTTCAACCTTATCTTTGAGCAAAAAAACTCATCATCATCTGCTTAGTCTTTTCCCAACTATGTTTGGGTCGGCTTCCAGTCTAACCGGATGCAGCTAGATACCAGTATTTTACATGGAGCGACTGCCTATCTGACCTCCATAACCCAGTTACTGGGTAATACGATAGGTACCTCTTGGTCCCCCCCGGAGGGTTCCCGCATTGTCGAGGCGGGGGGGCTCAGTAGCCGTGGCTTGGTCACCCACGGTGAAGCGAAGAGGAACCCGAGGAGGGGGCCGCTCGTCAGAGCTTTTGCCGATAAGCCGACGACGTAGCGGCCAGCGGGTAGGTTGCGGTGGCCGTATGGGCGACACCGCAACTGAGGCGGGCCGCGGTGTCTTATGGGAGGCATCACGGCTGAGGATTGGAGGCCGCGGCGGGAGAGGAGTGCCGGTATTGCGGTGCGCCGCTCTCCCTACCTTCCGCGGCCTTTACGGGGCCGCCACCGTTTGATGGCGGACGCGGTGGGGCCGCAGGGGAAGAGCAGTGTCGGTATGACGTTAGCCGCTCTCCCTATCCTCTGCGGCCGAAATTGGGCAGGCGGCGGAGCGCGCGCGGGAGGACGACCCTCACGCGGCGCCGCACCGAAGGCGGAGGAGGGGTCGGAGAGGACGTCAGTTTGATAGTCATCTCCGACTTCTCCCAGGTGGAGGCCAGCAGGCAACGAGTGTGGGGGCACCCTTGCCTGTATTGCACAGGCCCCCACCAGTGTCGGACGGGAATGGCCAGGTGTTCCCGGTCATTCCCGTAACCCCCCAGCCTGGGGGGCATGCGGGGCCCGCCATCCAGGCGGGCACGCGCCGGGAGGGTTGTGGAAGTAAAGGCTGAGCCGGTTTCCCATGGCCCTCCCATCACGGCGATGTGGGAACGCTGCTGAGTTTTAGTGGGTATACTGTCATTCCGACAGGAGTCCCACATACCCCGTCTCGTCCCCCACGAGCGGGGATGCATAAAGCATTTCTCAGCGTCAAAAAAAAAAAAAAGTCTGACAACCAGTCTTAACTGGTTGTCAGACTTTCGGGCTTCTGACAACCCGTAACGACTGTCAAAGATCCAAGTATGACAGCCGGGACCAACGGCTTAACGTGCTTTCCGAGGCACGGAGGGGTCTCGGTATGTAAAGATGGTCACCCATTTATGGACCGACCGCGGCAAGCGTAGCTTAACGTGATCGATCGACCCCTGCGCCTTTTATTACTTAGCCACGAGCCCCTAAAAATTCAAATTGGCCAACGTTTTAACTACCTATCCAAAATATTCTCAATGATTCTATAAAAAGAGACAACGGTATTAAAACCTAAACTTTCTTCCAGGTATTTTTGGCCAACCTGGATAACTATTACAAAACCTCTTCAGATAAAAATCTAGCAGCCCTAGATCACAATCATAAAACCTTAAGCACCATTTTCTTGCTAAACTCACTAAATTTTAACTATACAGTATGGAATTGGCATCTTGGCAATAATTGAAAGCTCAAGGAATATTACTCCATAGAAGTATAGAAAAATTAAATAATAAATAAAAAACCGAAAATTAAAAAAGTTAAATTTTCAAACAAAATAAATATCAAAATAAATTCACTTAAAGTAAACACTCTGTTTAGACAACGTACCTTGACCCCAGGAGCGAAGAGTGGCAACGGTGCACGCGGGCGGCATGGCGGCTTTTTTGTCGGCGCCGGCACTTTGATTCGTTTGACAATGTGCGACGAAAATAAAATCCACTGAGTTCATTTGTACCGCCACGTGTTTATTTCGCGATAACTGAACTGAACTAAATACTTCAATATTACACATTGGTTCCAAAAAGAATAAACTTAAATTTTCTCATTTTCAAAGTGTCCACCACGTTTTTGAATGCACAAGTTACATCGCCGCACAATGTTATCCCGAAGCCTGCTCAGCAAATTTCGTTCAGGATCCAGAGCCATGGTTTTTAATTTGTCAAAGGCGGCGACAATACGACTGCGCAGTTCATCTTCGGTTTCGGAGACACGCGAATAAACTTCATTTTTTATAAAGCCCCATAAAAAGAAGTCGAGAGGTCGGGTGACCGAGCTGGCCACCTGCGGGGGCCATAGCGACCAATCCATTGCTCGCCGAACATGGTGTTAAGCCGCTCTCTCGCGAGGAGTACGGAATGTGGAGGAGATCCGTCTAACTGGAACCAAACCCGCTTGTAAGCTACCACAGACAATTCCTCTAGATAATCGGTTATTGGGCCGTTAAGAAGATCCAGAAACTTCTGTGCATTGAGGTTTCCGTTGATAAAAACGGGGCCGATTATTTGGTCTCCGTGAATACCTGCCCACACATTAATGGAAAAGCGGTATTGATGAGCGAGTTGCGCCGTCTCTCACGATAAGTACGTAGAGTTAAGGCTGAATTTTGGCCGCATTCGCAACACAATAACACCATGTCTGTATACTCTGCAGCACTGTAAAAATGCTGTTGTCTTGGCATTTTGTTAAAAAGACACACGCGAACACAAAAGTCGTGTCAATTTCACCTTAAAAAATGTATACAAAAAACTTAAAAACACAATTTACACACACACAAAGTCAAATAACTAATAAACTAATAAGTGTCCATTCCACTGATAAAAAATTAAACTAACTAAGCACTAAATTTACTGGTATTTGCTAATCACGTTTTGAAGCAATGCGCGTGTTAGATTTGATATAATATATAATTATAAGCGTATATATAGCTACTACGCAAATAGCAAGTCTTAAATGTCAGAATGGTTAATGGTTATTTATTGTATATGAAAGTATTATGAACATGGTGTGTAAGGGAAGGATTTCATAAAGAAAAGCACAGAAAGACAAGACTAGATATTTATTATTTCAATTAGGCTTGTCAATAATTATTCATCTTTAATGAGAAAACTATTGTCCGTTCGCAAAACTAGGTCTTCATGGAGAAGAAGGACAAGAAACTCCATGGAAACAATATTATAGTATTCTATCAACACATTTCTTATATTTCCATAAATTATAGTCATCTCAAACAGTTAATTCTATCACTCGGAATAATAGCAACATAATAACAATATTTAAGGTATAATATCAAAATATGTAACTTACATGACGACTGGTAGATATATTTCACATCACAACGGCACTAGCACTAGCCACTTGAACATCCACTGAGCAACTGCCTCAAGAATGTCATTACAATCCTTTTTATATCCTTCCACCCCTTCCATTTATCCCTTCCCATCAAACATCAACTGAAAGTATTTTATATTACAATAGCAATATAAATTCTAAGATATACTACAGTTACTATCAAATATTATTTAATTATTTATAGTATATAACATCTGTACGATTTTGACAAGTTAAGAGTGGTATATTTTGTAAACACAATAACTAATCAAATTAGATACTTCTACATTGGTCTCAAGCTTCGTAAATGTGACAGATGTCAATATCCAACAAACAGTTATTCTAATAATCTAAAGGTTGTTTTACAATGATTCGATGATTTTAATCACAACCGAACTAACTTCCGGAATCAAGGTAATCTCAAGTATTATTTTTAAATATTAGACACATAATAATTACATTTATCTAACACGACCATACTGACAAGTACTTCGCTCTCGAAGTACATTAGATACCATTTTTCTACAATTGTAATTTATTTTGGTTTTGTCATTGTCATTTGATTTGTTTTGCCAATTGCCTAGACGTGTCAAGTCCCATCCAACCGCTGCCAGTGGGATAGACTTACTAGCGAAACAGTCATAGTCATAGTCACAGTCAGCTAATTATAATTATCCAATACGTCCAAACTGACAAGTACTTCGCACACGAAGTACATTAGTTACCATCTTTCTACAATTGTAATTTACTCTTTTGCCAATTGCCTAGACGTGTCAAGTCCCCTCCACCCGCTGCTAGTGGGATAGACTTGCACCAAGCAAATGACCGACCAGCGGAAACAAAGTTTTATCGGTTACCTCGTCATGCTGGTCCCATTCACCCGCTGCTGGTGAGATAGACAAGCACCAAGTAAACGATCGCCCAGCGGTCAATAAACATAAGTCAACTACATAGACATGTTAGACACATTCATCCGCTGTCTGAGAGACGACTCGACACCAAATAGGAGGCTACCAGCGGCATAGTCATGGTCAACTAATTGTAATTATCTAATACGGCCATACTAACATGTATTTCGATCTCGAAGTACAAGATAAATAACATTATACAAAAACAATAGTGTGAAACTTAATCATATCTTACTGTATGTGGCCAAACACCCGCCGTCGGTGAAGCTCAATCACCCGCAGTCAGTGAATGCCAGACAACAGTCAAGACAAGCTCTTTTTGTATTAATTAAATAAGTAATCAAAACAATATACCGCTCGGTCAACCTGACAATATCATTGCAAATTGTATTGATCATCCTTATTACATTTTCTATTAAATAATTGCAAATATTTAATATGGTCACTCTGTTGGTACCTTACTTTTTAGTAATAGGTTATAATAACAAGCCAAATCAAAATTATCAAGAAACTCCGATCAATTCCGACAAAACTATAAGTTTATTTTGATAATACTATTAGTAAGCATTTTGAAAGTGAAAAATAATAAAATAAAGCTAATTATTAATAACCTTCAACCTTGTCATATTTGTTTATCAGCAAGTTATGTGATATTCGCCATTTCTTTCATAATATAAAATACAATTATGTTTCATTTACTTTATGACATTACCAACTTCAATTTTGTAAAGTTTCCTAAAGCCATTTCTTAAATTAATTTGTGATCAACAAAGCAATAATATTAACAATTTTAAATTAACTTTCCCTGAACACTCAGCACGTTTTCATGTTACGACGAGGGTTGAGTCAACGACCCGCCGTTACCAATGGTTTCCAGCAGAACACGATTGCTCCAACGTTGATCATGAAAATAGCAAAATAAAATTCATTAGAAATATGTTATGTGAGACTGAGCACTATCCCACTTCTGATGTTAGATTTGATATAATATATAATTATAAGCGTATATATAGCTACTACGCAAATAGCAAGTCTTAAATGTCAGAATGGTTAATGGTTATTTATTGTATATGAAAGTATTATGAACATGGTGTGTAAGGGAAGGATTTCATAAAGAAAAGCACAGAAAGACAAGACTAGATATTTATTATTTCAATTAGGCTTGTCAATAATTATTCATCTTTAATGAGAAAACTATTGTCCGTTCGCAAAACTAGGTCTTCATGGAGAAGAAGGACAAGAAACTCCATGGAAACAATATTATAGTATTCTATCAACACATTTCTTATATTTCCATAAATTATAGTCATCTCAAACAGTTAATTCTATCACTCGGAATAATAGCAACATAATAACAATATTTAAGGTATAATATCAAAATATGTAACTTACATGACGACTGGTAGATATATTTCACATCACAACGGCACTAGCACTAGCCACTTGAACATCCACTGAGCAACTGCCTCAAGAATGTCATTACAATCCTTTTTATATCCTTCCACCCCTTCCATTTATCCCTTCCCATCAAACATCAACTGAAAGTATTTTATATTACAATAGCAATATAAATTCTAAGATATACTACAGTTACTATCAAATATTATTTAATTATTTATAGTATATAACATCTGTACGATTTTGACAAGTTAAGAGTGGTATATTTTGTAAACACAATAACTAATCAAATTAGATACTTCTACATTGGTCTCAAGCTTCGTAAATGTGACAGATGTCAATATCCAACAAACAGTTATTCTAATAATCTAAAGGTTGTTTTACAATGATTCGATGATTTTAATCACAACCGAACTAACTTCCGGAATCAAGGTAATCTCAAGTATTATTTTTAAATATTAGACACATAATAATTACATTTATCTAACACGCGCAAGTAGACGAAATCTCTGCGCACACACACACTATCCCGGAAGACTATCGGTGAACTGACAAAGCGGAACGCAACTTCCAAGATGGCGAAAAAATATTATAATGTAGGGCAAATGGTGCAATTATCGTAATTAACGCTTATCGATAACTTTTTACACGTAATTTTTCTACCGAAACAAGGCATTAGAATACAATTATCTTTGTGTAATTTGAATATTTATTTTTAACAATTAAAAATATTAATTGGACATTAAAAATACGATTGAACAGTTTACGAAACTACCGTTAAATTAGTAACTTCCTGAGTAATCCTGAGTATCAATCGGGTCTGTCGATCAACCGGAAGCCGGTCGGTAACTAACTATGTAACATGCGAAAAGAATTCATAAATTGTTGTTGTTTACTTTTTGCATTTTATCTCTAAATCTACTTAATAATATTTAATAAGAACACACATAAACAAAAAAGCTGTTTAGCTTTAAATACTCAGGGCATAGTGGTTTTTAGAATTATGACAATAATTCTTAAAACACCATAGCACCACCTAAGTATTTAAAGCAAAACAGCTTTTTTGATTATCTATCTTTATTCCTTTTAACAAAAGCTAATAGTCGATAACAGGTGTGCTTCCCTACGTGGCGCGAGCGCACCCCGCACCCGCGCGCCCCCCGCAATATTATTTCGCTGAATTGCCTTTCAAGAAAGCCGCGTGGCTCGTGCCGCTCTGTGTAAAGAAGCCGCCAAAAGACACCGCTGCCGATGTACACCCGCAGGAAATGTTGGCGCATCCCAGTGATGGATTATGTTTGTGTAAACAAAACAAAGGTTCGACCATGGCAGGCCAAGGAAGTTGTTCAATAGGAAATTCCAAGTACTAGTATACCGAAAAAAAAACTACATTAACATTAACTTTCATAGTCAGTCTGTACTGGTCTTGTGTCTGTGAGAGGTAGTGGGCCGTACCGTTACAGTATTAATCGAATGTGGGTGTCGTCGGGCGGCGCGGTTCGCGGCTGCGTCTCCCGTACACGCTTAGTTTTGCGCACGCACTCAAACGTTGAATTTTTTTTTTTACATTAAATTCCAGCCTGTCGTGCAGGTGTACCGATTTTACATTTCGGCAAATAAGTAGAATAGGTACGTAACAGCGTCGTGATAGTTTGCACTGAGTGGCAACGTCGCATTTTAAAGGGTTCATTGAATCATTGACCTAGTGATCCAATTCTACAGAGTGTTTAAATTTGATCAAAATGAAAACTCTACTTTTTGACGTAATTACTGGACCGATTTCGTTCATTTTTTGTATATCGTCAGAAAAGGCGATACCAAGTGTGTCCTAGAAATTATTGCATATAAGCGGTCCCCATACTGTATATGGAGCCGACCTCAAAACGCTGGAATCGTAACGAATGTTTAACTAAGATGGCGGAAGATTACCTTAAACTACAGTTAGAGAATTATTTGGGATCTCATTAAGATGATGAAGGGCTGTTGTAAGCAAATGAGATAGTAGGAATCTACGTTCTCGAATAATATGCTAGTTGTGAAGTCAGTTCAAATTGTTAGGGCTTTATATAAAGAGAGAGAGAGAGGGGCTCGTGGCTAAATAATAATAGCCCCACAATCGAATCGAAGGTTAAGCTACGCATGCCACGGTCAGATCGTAGATGGTGACCATCCAATACTCAAAGAGACCACTCCGTGCCTCGGAAATCACGTTAAGCTGTTGGTCCCGGCTGTCATTCGTAGATCTTTGACAGTCGTTACGGGTAGTCAGAAAGCCCAAAAGTCTGACAGCCTGTCTTACCAAGGGGTATCGTGTTACCCAGTAACTGGGCTGTGGAGGTCAAATAGACAGTCGCTCCATGTAAAATACTGATACTCATCTGCATCCGGTAAGACTGGAAGCTGTCCCCAACATAGTTGGGAAAGGGCTAGGCAGATTGATTGACAGCTTTATAACAAGTATAAGGTCTTTGAGGAATAAAATCTTTTTGTGAAGATATTACTTTACATTGTATTCGTAAGTTAGTGTTCTGAATACGATTACTTATTATACGTTTGTTCTTCAACAGCTGTCAATTTACAGTCTTGTTCAATATTTATCAATATTTCTTACAAATACTTCAAAATTAATTATGATATTCTTAGAGGATTTGACAGCTGAGAGGGCGGGGCCATCGCGTCGCTGTGGTGGCGCTGTCGCTGCTGTCAGTGGAGGGGCTGACACGCCATGAGCCGCCTGCTCACTCACCTCGCCCCTTTTTGCTGCGGAGCTCGGATGGGACGGACGTGTATTAGAGATCATATCGAATTATTTTCTTGTAATGGTTTTCTAAATTTAAATAAATAAGGCGATACCAAAATAAATTGGGGGATTTTTCGTAACCATTTATTTCACTATTGCAGCATGTATGAATTTAATTTTTAACCGACTTCAAAAAGGAGGAAGATCTCAATTCGTCGCAACCTTTTTTTATTTTTTTTTTATGTATGTTCCCCGATTGCTCGAAGATGGCTGGACCGATTTGGATTTTTTTGTTTTATTCGAGAGCGTATCATCACACTTGGTCTCATATAAAATTGATTAACTTTGCGTTGGTAGTTTTTGAGTTGGTTTCAATAATACGTATTTTTTCCCCACTTTTATAAGGATGATGTTCTAGTTTGTTTTGCAGGTAGTGGTATTAGAATTTGTGTGGGGTAGGTACACAACTAAAAAGTGAAAAATAAAAACTTTTTTACAAAACAATACAACCGACTTCCAAAAACAACACTACAAAGTGAAAAATAACTTTAATTTCGGAAGTCGGTGGCAAAAAACGAAAATACATTTAACACCGACACCGACATCCGAATTAAAGTTATTCTTCACTTTATAGTGTTGTTTTTGGAAGTCGGTTGTATTTTTTTGTAAAACAGTTTTTTTTGGATATTATGTTTATTCACTATTTTATTAATACACTGACTAAAGGAAAACACAATTGGGTTAAATTGCCTCGATAGAATTTAATTCCGAAAAGACCTCTACTTTTTTTGTTTTTTTCTGTAATTCTAAAATCCTAAGTAATTTCATTGCAAAATTGCATTCAAAATGTGCGTAGTATTAAGTAATTGAAAACTCTGGCTGAAAGTATTTTTGATAGATAGCTTAATTTATTTTTAAACAATTTTTATTTGGTTTGGTTTGGTTTGGTTTGGTTTGGTTTTTCCACCGCATTGTTGCGCTCTCTTTTTTTCGCATGTTGAAGTAATTGACTCTGTCACCTTCTTATTCCCGCCCAGTTCGCTTTTTACATATCACCTTAAACTTACGAATGTGAAAGTGTGTTTTCATATTATAATTGTCCCTTTTCAGCATGGCAATAGCGCTCATTGAACCCAGTTACATTTTCAAGCATTCTTAATTTTAAAAACTAAAATAATGAATCAGTATATATAGTGATCTTCAACATGTTCCAATAACAAAAAAATCAAACATAGCTGATTGTTTGGTTGTTGCGTTGGGTTTGGGTTTGGGGATATTAAGGAAATGGCCCGCTACCGCCCGCCGCCGCCGGGACCGCTATTGCCTTGCTAAAACGCAACAAATAAAGTAAGTGTAAGTTTTACCTTTAATGTTTGCACTGGTTAACGAGCAAATATTCGAATAGATTCGATCGTACCTGTAAAAAAGAAAATAGCTGTTATTAATTAAAGACAAAAAGATTTATCTTTCACCCTTAATAAGTAAACTACACTGTATTTTAATTGCAGTCTAATTTACGAGAGATTTATACCATACCAGAGCAGATTTATAATATACCATTGAGATTTTTCAAATAAAAGCTCTATCTAAAAGCTGAATACATTGAATGGGTGTATCATAATGTTACCGTGACGTCTGTGACGAACTTTATAATTATTATTTATTTTAAGCATTGTTCTCATGTAAGTGACTTGTGTCTTTTTTGAAAATAAATATCTTTAAACCTAACCTAAATATTTAAAAACTTTAAATGGTACAAAATAATAATAATGTCATTTATTTCAGGTGACACCGGCCCATAGAAAAATACCTTAACCAAACATATATAAGTATTTTTATAATAAACATCTTGTTAATACAGACTATGTTAGTAGCACTTCACTTTGCACTAACATACTTTGTGTTGTCCTGTGGAACTTGTCCGCGGAAGCGACTGAACACCACGTCCTGCGGCCAAGTCTTCTTCCATGACGAGAGGCAGCTAACAGTTCAGTACACGTACGTCGAACGCCTTGCAGTTGACGTTGCGGTGCGACTCCAGTACACCCTCGGCGTGTACCTGGCCTTTTGGCGCACTTATTCTCGATCTCCTCCGCATTAGTGGTGTAGTGCAGGCGGGAGATGTACACCGGTGTTTTCGGCTTTGTAGCGCACAGGCTCACTCAGTTCATAGCAAAGCATAATCAGCCAATGTTCTCACTCACACAGGCTTCCTTTCTGCGAGAGAGAATGGGCCACGCGGGCCCAGTGGGGGTTGGTAAATGTTAACACACATGTCTTCGAATTTTTGGTTCTAGGACATGTCGGTTTGAAAGAAAGAAAAGAAATAAAATACGTTTATTTGCGGTAATTGTGACGCAAAGAACACACAAAATAATTAAAGGAACAAGTTGGGGAAAATATGCGTCACATCCACGCAAAACGGCCAGCACTCAGCATAATGCTGCGACCCCATGCGAGACAGAGCCGCAGCGCTGGTTTTCAGTAACGGCCGGCGTTGACGTGATGACGTCAGCCGGTGCAGCATGCAATAAAATATAAATAACAGAATATATATATAATAGAGATTGCAGAAAGCGATAAGGCCGCCCATTGTATATTTTGTAGTGTTTGTGTCTTTTTTTTGTTATGTATTTTTGTGGTGTACAATAAAGTATATATAAGTAAATAAATAAATAATAACTAATAAAATAAAATAAAATGTAAGTTCAAAAACTAAAACCCCACTACTAAAAAATCACGCTCGCCGCGGTCGGTCCAATTAAATAATATTGTTTTCTTCCACTTTTACTTATTTTTAAGAATTTAAACATATTTATTTACTTAAACTTGACATATATACATATTTGTAATGTGCTCGTCAAGACCTTTCTTTTGACACCAAATATGTCATTATTATCTCAATTTATTTTTTTTCGTGATCAGAAATTTATGTGTAAAGTCCACCATATTAAATTTAGGGAGAATTTATATAGCCTATGTCACTCGGACCATTATTACGAATCTATTGATACCTCATTCATTAAAATCAGTTCAGTAATTTAGGCGCTACGTTGGAACACACGTTAATACATACTTATATACATACTTACATACATACATAGACTGCTAAAATCATTACCCTTCCTTTTGGCTTTGCTGTAGTCGGGTAATAAATACACAATACTTCATTCTAAAAGTTTCCTCACGATACTTTTTTTAACCGTTTTGAAGTGGTAATGAAATAATTTACACAAAGTATGTGCTGCCTGCTGTATTCGAACCAACGACCTACAACTCGTAAGTCGCGGCCGTTTTCTCTCGGCCACCACTGCTCATTAATTTGTTACATGAGAACAACAAAACATATTTATACAAACTGCCAAAATTACTTTGCCAACCGTAAATAATGAAATTAAAACCGTAAATAACATAATTACATCAAAATGGCCGCCCAATCATAAAATACCCGAATTAGACTAAACCTTATTTACCTACTAAAAACAAAACCAAGCCGTCACAAGTCAAAATATTTTACGCCGAGATTTAATTAAACCATCCTACAGTATGTTTATCTGTCCGTTCATAGCTATGAAACTAAATAAACAGTAATATATTTTAATATTATTAAGGGTCTACCCGGGTCATATAATTTGGTCGTTATGTTTATTTTGACAACATTTAGGGTTATAAAATGATACACAAGCATACATACTCGCAAAAACAAACATTTTCTGCCTGCATACCATCTTGCAATAATGCCTAAACACGAGTCACTTTATTAACGTTTCAGGCAATTTAATTGGACTGTTTGTCTGTTTGTGCGTTATTAAATACGTAACTGCGGGCTGCAGTGGCGAGTAATTTTAGAACAATGGTGTTGAGAGATGGGATTATATATTATTTTATTGTTTTTTGTTGAGCAGTTTTGGTCTTAATTGTTTAATTTAGGTGTGATGAATATTTATTTATCAATCTAAGCATTTAGGCCTTTGCTGTGGGATGCAACGTGTGTCGACACCCTTGCGCCATCCCATCTTCCTAGCACGGTGAGCTGTGCTGGGGCGGCTGCTGCGAGTGCGGAAAACCTCAAACGGCGCAAATACTCTAATCTTACTTACTTACATGTTTGAGCCGTTTGGGGTTGAAACACTAGGCCATGGGGTCCGAATGCCCTTTTAGTTTTTTGGGACATTGCCACGCGCTTGGTCGACTCTACACGTGACCAAAGGGCTGACCTATTTTTTGGTCAAAGAATTATCATTGCCATACAACGTGGCAATGCTGCCAGCCTATTTGGCACTTTTCCTGTCGACAGCGATGCGGACGAATTTTTTGATGCCCTATGATTATTTCCCCTCCTTTTTTATATATTTGTACATATCTTTTTTTAAGATTGTTAGAATTTAAATTATGTAAATTATTTATTATTATTTATTTTATTTATTTATTCAGTAGTACACTTACATCTTATACATCTTTATGTTGGCGCAAACATAAACTCTTTAGAGTTTTACCGTGCACCAAAATCATCGACCATATAATTTAGATAACTAAAACCAACTTATAAATATAGTTAAAATGAAACAACAACTAAAATAAAAATGAGGGTATTAAGTGAAACAGTTATCTAATACTAACAAACGAGCGAACATCGGTGACCGATCTGACCGTCTTTAAAACAAAAAGTGGTGGAGGAATGTGATTTCGATTGATACAGGTTGTTCCTAAAAGTATGTTTTTAGTAATAGTTAATTTTCCTATATTTTGGTTTGTTAAGATATTGTTAAGTATTATGCTTCTTTTTTTTACTATCTAACTTTTTGTATTCAGTTAGAACATTTATTTTCATTCAATTATTATATGAGATATTAAAAGTATTATGCTTCTTTTTTTTTACTATCTAACTTTTTGTATTCAGTTATAACATTTATTTTCATTCAATTATTATATGAGATATTAAAAGTATTATGCTTCTTTTTTTTTACTATCTAACTTTTTGTATTCAGTTATAACATTTATTTTCATTCAATTATTATATGAGATATTAATATTTTGTAAGAAATGTTGCTTTAGTTTGTACTTTATGTTTTTATAAGTTATTTTGTCCCTCAATGACAAAAAAACAATAAAACAAAACAAAACAATAAATAAAACAAAACAAACAAACAAATAAAACAATAAATGATTCTAAACATATACATCTATATCTAACTATGTATATGTCGGAACGTCAGGATTTACTCGGTTAGATTTAGACAGACACGTGGGCAGAAGATGGGTTTCGTGCAATGAAAACACACTGGGTGCGATACACGGTGTTTAAAATCACAATCTAACACAATCACTAAGTACAACGAATCGAATACAGTTCCGTGGCGTACCAACCCCGATGTTGCCCCGATGCGATTCAACACTAGACTGTTCTTCTCGCCATCAGCACCTAATCTGTGACCCTAATTGCGTAACACATTATCAATCGGAGTTGGTTTCATTTTGACAGTGCAACAACATTCATTGCGTTATTTACGTTGTCGAGCAGACAAATTTTTCGAACATAAAAAGCAATGGATTAGCAATTTGTTTCAAAATGAAACCAACTCCGATCGATAATGTGTTACGCAATTAGGGTGCTGGTTAGAACATCACGGCTCTGTAGAAGCGCGCTGTAGGCGTGGGCACCTCACGTGATGTCGCCAGTGGCGCGCTTGCGATTCGTTACGCGTCCGTACTATTGACCGGATCGGACATGTATATTATATATTACAATTTAAAGTCCCTTTTCGTGACTGTATGTGTGACGCGTTGTTCTTTTAAACTGTGCAACGGATTTTGATGAGGTTTTCACCATCATTTAGGGTGAATTCGACCATACTTATATATCCAGTATAAATAAGTCTTAACTTTCGAATAAATTTTGAATTTTTGACTGTTTTTCCATACAAAAAACAGTCAGTCGTCAATTTTATTCCACGGATATAAGATATCCGACTTTGGTCAAATTATAAAATTGTTAAAGAATTTATTCCGGAGTATTTATGTATATAATAATATTAATATTAAACATAGACAGGGTGTCCCAGCACGACTTTGCCACATGGAGGGAAAGTACCATAAATACTCTGAATAGAAATATTTACTGAATGAAGATTTCAGTTTTATTTTGAAAACAATACGAACTGCATTCAAAGAATTTTAAATAATCGCCTGTTTGAACCGGGAATCGAACCCGCAAAATGTGAAAATAAAACGAATAATTTTACTGTACTTACATTTTATTTCTTTGATTTGACAGGCAACCAGAGACGAAAGGAAAGAAAGAAAAAAAAAAGAAAATAAAGAAAATACATTTATTTAGCACAGACTAACTAAAAGGCACACAAAATAATAACAGCAGATTAAAATAACGACGCTATGAACGCTATGAAGTTCCTTATTTATTGACAGGCAACCATATACGAACAAATGCAATACTTCATGGTCGCTATGAAGTTCCTTATTTATTGACAGGCAACCATATACGAACAAATTCAATACTTCATGGTCGCTATGAAGTTCCTTATTTATTGACAGGCAACCATATACGAACAAATGCAATACTTCATGGTCGCTATGAAGTTCCTTATTTATTGGCAGGCAACCATATACGAACAAATGCAATACTTCATGGTCGCTATGAAGTTCCTTATTTATTGGCAGGCAATCATAGACGAAAAAAATGCAATACGTCATGGACGCTATGAAGTTCCTTATTTATTGACAGGCAACCAACGATAGACGAAAAAATGCAATACTTCCTGGACGCTATGAATTTCCTTATTTATTGACAGGCAACCATATACGAACAAATGCAATATTTTATGGACGCTATGAAGTTCCTTGTTTATTGGCAGGCAATCATAGATGAAAAAATGCAATACTTCATGGACGCTAAAGTAAAATATGACTGGGAAGATTATACTCGTAGGTATCGCCACACGTGTATCTGTATACACTCCGAAAAACTCGTTTGTGAATACTAAAACTGGTCTTCACCTGACTCCCCCTTTCACGGCATTTTCATCAAGCCATCTACAGCAAAATATTTACAACACAGCACTATTCCATACACTTCACAACCGAATAAGGGGACCAGTATAATAAAACGACACGGAAGCCAACGAAAGGTCAGATTTACTACACAGAACGGCCGTACCCGAGTGATTTAATATGTATGTAGTAGAGTCGTGTCGCGATAGAGATACGGCTTATGAATAAGTGAAGTGGATAACTGTGGCTACCTTTACATGTATATTATGCTGGGCCATTTAATATGCACTGTGTGTAAAGTTTTGGAGACAGTGGCTTTAATTAAACATAAAAGGAGAAGTTGACTTGTTTCAAACAAATTGCTGAATGAAGTTAATTTATTATTTTAATTACAAAACTACATGAGTCATGACACTTTGACCGTACCCAAACTGACGAAATTAAGATCATACTCATTTTATGCAGTAGAAATAACATAGGATGGATAGGCAATATACAGGGGTAAAACAAAATTAAAAATAAAATAAACCCGCCAAGTGGGACTTTGCACATTTAGGGTTCCGTACCAACTCTGATTTATCAATATATTGGTATTTAATTTTATTTGATAATAAACATTATCACCAAATTTCAAGTTCATAAGTCAATGGGAAGTTAAAAAATTCTTCGGAACAAAAATAGAAAACAGTTGAAAACAAAGGAATTTTGTTTATTCCAATATTTCGTAAAACAAAAATACAGTAGGTATATATTTGTATAATAGTGATAAATGGACGGAATTAATGCCGCAAGGCAAACACATTAATGACAATAAAACACAATTTCGAGTCCTTAAATAAATAATTAATCTCAACTTACTCAACGTTGACATTCCTGTCCTATTTTTTACCATATTCATTCATACAAATTTATCGTAGCTCATTTTCTAGAAGAATCTAATCAAAAGACGTTCGTAAAATGAGCTATTACACTCATTCCAACCTACATTATTTCTAAGATTTATAATGTATTTTACCAATTTTTATTTTTGAATAAAATTCTATTCTATTCTTTCCTAGCGTGTGGAAAACTTCATAAACATTATCAAGAATCCATTTTACTCCCAAGATATTAATTTTCTCATATAAAAACCGGCCAAGTGCGTGTCAGACCACGCACAATGAAGGGTTCCGTAGTTGGGATGAATTTATCCCAAGAACAAACTTAACATTGTAGTTGAAAAACATGTTCTCCCATACATTGCAACTGTAAATGTGTTTGTACTCACAATATTGAGAGATTTACCATTTTATTTTAAGACCACAGACTTTTTATAGGTTTTCCTGTAAGCTACAGGTACCTAAAGATCTATTTTCTGTATTTTTTTGAAAATTGTAGAAGGGGTAATGATCAATTTTCGTATATTTCCTTAAATAACTTTAAAACAATTTATTTTATAATTATAAAAAAAAATATATTTGAGACCCTCATAGTAAGTTCTTTTATTTGATATATCACACGATATAGTTTGCAAAACTTTTTTTTTTAAATCTTCTTATTTGCCCCCCAAAAATGACCCCCATATTCAAAATTAATTTATTTACTTTACCCGTCCGTGTTTGGGTCACATAAATTCATATGTGTACGAAATTTCAACTTAATCGGTCCATTAGATTCGGAGCAAATTAGCTGTGACAGACACACGAGTGATCCTATAAGGGTTCCGTTTTTTTCCTTTTGAGGTACAGAACCCGAAAAAAGTCATGAAAATATAATATAACAATATTTTTCCTTGAAGTAGCGCTCAAATATGCTTCTAGATTTTACTTGGCATGCTTTAGAAAATTGTCGACGCAATCTTCTACTAGATTTGGTTAGAGAATGTATGTTATAAAGTTATGAAGTAAGTTTATTATACAGGTAAGTATGTTTCAAGCTGCGAGTTCGTTAATGTGGATTTTAAGGTAAAATTCAAATTTTCTTGGGTTTTTTTGCAATTTGCAGGTCAGTGTCAGGTTGTATCTAAAAAATTTTTCAAGCAATTGTTTCCTCAATTAGTCGACGCCGCTGGTGACAGGAGGGCTGGCTCATTTCTCGCACAGAGGATAGCTATTGCTATTCAACGTGGAAATGCAGCCAGTGTTCTTGGCACCATGGCTCATGGACACCCACTTTTGTTAGATTTTTAAGGTTTAGTTTTAGTTTATATGATTCGCTACTATAACACATATGTAATCACATAATTATAACCAAATAAATCATTAATACACCTCTTTAAGTTAGATTTGTTCTCTTTTGATCTGATTTCGGAAATAATATTTTAAAAATCGGCCAAGTGCGTATTGGACCACGCACGATGAAGGGTTCCGTAGTTGGGATGAATTATCCCAAAAACAAAATTAACATTGTAGTTGAAAAACATGTTCTCTCATACATCGATATACGACACTGTCAGTTATCTATATGCAAATGTGAATTTGTAATCACAAAAAAATCTTTATGTGATAAAAACAGAAATTAACAGTTTTCGAACTTTTTCCTTTACTTGCAGTGTGAGACCTTGCTTGTTGCCAAATTGCATGATTCTACCATAGTCTAATAGAGGTTTTGATTTATTTGCGAGTACCAAAATATGTCGCATGGCAATATTTTTTTATTGCGTTGACTTAAAAGCTTAATTTTTTTTATTTTATTGGTTTTTGAAGTCGATTTTTATTTTTTATTCACTTAGTAGTGCTTTTTTTAGGAGACGATTGTTTTTTTCATTTTTTTGTTTTTTGTAAGACAGTTTATTTTTAAATTTTTAGCTGTGATGGTAGCTAGTACCCCACACAAATTACAGAGACAGGAAGTTATTATAACATCATCCACATAGACTTAATGGGAAAAATACGTGTTATTGAAGCTAACTCAAAAACTAAATAGGAAGCAAAAAAAGCATTTTCCAAATCAGTCCAGCCAGCTTTGTGTAATTGGGGAACATACTTGTATAAAAAAAACCTGAGGACCTTCCTTGTTTTCATTATAAAGGGAACCTCTGTGCAAAATTTCAGCTTTCTAGGTCCAAGGGTTTGGGCTAGGCGTTGGTGAGTTAGTCAATCAGTCAGTCAGTCATTCAGGACTTATCGTTTTATTTATATAATACTAGCTTTTGCCTGCGGCTTTGCCCACGTGGATGTCGGAAAATATCCCACGGGAACATAAACCCCCTCTCGCCCCTCCTCCTCTCCCTCTAACCCACCTCCCGCCCCCCACCCCTTCCCACTCCTCTAACACTCATCATTCCCTTCACCACCCCCTCTCGCCCCCTCACCATCCCCTTTGACCCCCTTACTCCCGCTCAACTCGCCCTCCCCCTCTCATCCCCCTTCACCGCTTTCCTCTCCCTTCTACCCTCACCAACACCTTCCCTCTCCCTCCACGCTCATTACTCCCTCCTATCCCTCTCCCCACACCCTCCACTTCCCCCGTTCCCTCCTCACCACCCCCTCCCCTTCCCCCCTCCTCTTCTACCTGTTCCTCTAGGGGAAAACTATTAATTTATATATAGATAGATAGTACATCCCAACACTGGAAATATAGTTAACTGATTAAGGGCTGATTTTTCAATAGTCAGATAACTTTTATCTAAAGAATAAATCTGACAGTTAGGCATATTTTCTATACAGAAGCTGTCAAACCGCCATATTTATTCCTCAAATAAAATTTATCTGACTATTGAACAATCAGCCCTTAGTATACTATTGTTTACGAAATCTTTTTTCTTTCTTTTCCGATTCACAAAATCAGAAAAACCCTTACTTGTTTCGTAAATATGTAGTAGATAAGATATATCTTTTACAAGCTTGATACATCACCACAATTTTCGTTCAGCAAAATTTAAAAGCCAGACCAAAACACCTCATTCTGGAACATTCCAGCTTATCTATAGCCCTATAGAAGGTACTGAAACATTTGAGATACATCGAGCTATCTAAGTAATGGCCTCGAGAGGTACCCGAGTGCGGGAGGGAGCCATTTTTACTCAAAAGGCGGAAATTATTCGTCATAACGAGGGAGTCAGACGCCTTGAATTTTGTTGTTAAAGGTAGCTTGGCTAGGTTAAAATCTAGATGTTTTTCTTGATTTTTTTTCTAGATTTTTTGCGTGTTTATAAGTTAACACTAGGCACCCTAACGACTAATGAAAATGGTTCCCCGAATACGGGCCTTATGACATGCTTTACAGAAAACTCCAGCATCCCACATGCGGGCCTTATCGACAGAAAAACAGAAGGTTAAAAAAAAACAAAAAATTTTTGGCAACTGCGTCTTCTTGTCTTCAAATAACAACTCACTGTGATCTTGAGTACAATTCTACATTCGTTACAAGATACTCTTTCAAAATTCTGTTGTTCTTCATATTGTACGAAGCATCCATTACACCGGATGGCATTTTAAATCGCCCAACAATATTTTTGAAGTCATCTGACACGGCTCTAAGTCCACTACTAAAAATTCTGTTGGCATTCGCTATTTCATTTCGTACACTGGCGGCCAGAAAAAGGAACCTACAGGTAAAGTTTAAAGTTACCTTGAAGAACGTGACCTTTTAAAGAACAACGGTTGTGCAATAAAGGAGGCTTCGTGTTCGTACTGTAAGTGCAGATTCTGCCTTTAATCCACTTGACCTCAAAAGGATTGATGTTCGAGCGAGAAGGAATTAAAACTTTAATAAACTAACAGATTTAAAATAATAATAATTATGTACATTGTATATAAAAAAGGTGAGTTTCTTGCCCGTTCTTCTCCATAGGTACCTACTATGCTTTGGAATGGGCGCCTAGCTTCATCTTTCTGACTGACCGACCCCTTGACAATTCAAAAGTGCCTGTAATTGGTTTAATTGAAATAAATGCTTTGAGTTTGAGTTTGAGTTTGGGTGGGGAAAGGATCATAGGGCATTAAAAAAATTCGTCCGCATCGCTGTCAACAGGAAAAGTGCCCAAAAGGCTGGCAGCATTCCATACAACGTGGCAATGCTGATGCATTGAAGAATCATCTTTGGCCAAAAAATAGGCCAGCCCTCTGGTCACGCGTGAGGAGTCGACCAACCGCTAAGCGATGTCTTGAAAAACAAAGTGTGCACTCGGACCCCATGGTCCTAGTGTTTCAACCCCAAATGGCTCGAAAATATTTTCCGCACCTGCAGCAGCCGCACCAGCACAGACCACTGTACTAGGAAGGTGAATAATGAAGGTGAAACTTTAATTAAATAAAAATTATGGGACCAGATCTTGTGACAGACGGAAATTCAAGAAGCGATACTATTTTCCATTAATCTGCAAATTAATTTGCGAATTTTTCCTCATTCGCATTCAAATATTTCTTTTAACATCTTATTTGCAATAAAATTACTCTTTCAACTTTCAGCTGTACGAAATTACAAATAATATTTTTGATTTTACTTCATATTATATATTAGAAGTTCTACTAGATTGTGATCCATCTTCCAGCCCCGTCACAACGTTTACGAAGCAAGAGCTAATTAGAGCTATAAATAACGTAAAACCCAAAAAAGCCCCTGGCTACGATTTAATTACTGGCATGATTCTCCGCCACCTTCCAGATTCTGGCCTAAACTTCCTGTTGTCTATATACAATGCCATGTCACGACTTTGCTTTTTCCCCCCCCCCAATGGAAAACAGCTAAAATCCTAATGGTTCCTAAACCAGGAAAACTTCTTGAAGATCCGAAGTCATACCGGCCTATAAGTCTACTTCCAATAGCATCAAAGGTTTATGAATCGCTCCTTCTATTACGTTTACTGCCTATAATTAAAGAAAAACATCTAATACCCGACCACCAATTTGGGTTCCGACAGAGACATGGCACAATAGATCAAGTTCATAGGCTCGTTAGTAAAATTCACAATTCATTTGAGGATAAGGAATATTGTGCTGCTGCATTTCTTGACGTCTCTCAAGCGTTTGATAGGGTTTGGCATGAGGGTCTCCTCTATAAGATTAAAAACAGCTTCCCAAGCAACATCTTCCTAATCTTGATGTCGTACTTGAGGGATAGGCATTTCTTTGTGCAGAGTGGTGAAGCTTTATCAAAACTATACCCTATTACGGCTGGGGTTCCTCAGGGCAGTGTGCTTGGACCGATTTTATATTTGATTAATACTGCTGACCTCCCAATATCAGAATTAAAGAAATTAAAGAAAGAATTACTTGTCACCCAAACATCCTGGCAAACCACCTCATGGATGAGAAAGGAACCCGCAGGCTAAAACACAAAATTCCTCAAGATCTCATCGATCAAACTTAGCTTTATGCTTTAAAAGTAATAGGATGTGTCACAGGACGCATACCTAGCAAGACATCTAACAAGACATACAAATTACTTAATGCCCTAATACATAGTGACAGATTGTAATAAAAAGATACAAAAAAAAAAAAAAAAAAAAAAAAACTTCATATTATACCAGTATGGAATGAATGAGGAAAAAGTCGTGAGGAAAATTTTTAGTATGAATATGGATGGCTGTAAGAGTAGGGGAAGATCAAAGAAATGATGGATGGACTGTGTGAAAGATGATATGGCTAGAAAGGGGGTGGCTAATTATGATTAATAGAGAAGTATGGAAGAAAAAGACATGTTGCATCGACCCCAAATAAATTGGGATAAGGGCAGGAGAATGATGATGATTTTACCACTCTGTTTAAAAAGCAAATGCTTTATTTTCTCGTAGCAAGATTCTATTGGAAATAATTAAACGAAGTTAATTTAAAAGAGGTGTACGAAGTCGTTTGTTCAATTTTATTGCTACATTAATGGTTGGCTTCGAAGGCAGTTTTAGAGTTACTATTAAAAGTCGGAATGGTTTCTAGTGGAGCTAAACTGCTAAACCTCGGTTTAAGACTTAGACGCTTAAGTTCGAGTGTGTGTTGGCAGTTTTATGTGACGTTTAGTGTTAAACATATAATTTGATATCATGCTAGTAATGTTTCCTTGCTAGTAGTGTTGTTGTAAGTAATAACAGCCGCACGAGTCGATCCATCGACATCAGCATCGGGTCGGGTTAAGTTACGCTTGCCGTGGTTGGTCAGTGGATGGGTGACCATCTTTACATACCGAGACTCCTCCGTGTCTCGGAAAGCACGTTAAGCCGTTGGTCCCGGCTGTCATTCGTGGATCTTTGACAGTCGTTACGGGTCGTCAGAAGCCCCAAAGGCTGACAACCAGTCTTACCAAGAGGTAATGTATTACACAGTTACTGATTACTGATAGGCCAACTAATTCAATCTTACATCAATTCTCATGTCAATTCTTCGTCTCAATTAGTATCTGATTGGTTCTTAGTATTTTGGTCAGCCAATCACGGCAGTTAACTTATATTTGACAACTAATTGAATTAATTAGGATTCCAGAATTTCCCCGATAGTCATACAAAATGTCGAGGGATTCTTTTATGTTATTCGAAAGAGTATGAATGAAGAGCTTGTGGCTAAGTACTAACAACCGCACGGATCGATCCATCAGGTTAAGCTACGCTTGCGGGGGATGGTCCCTGGATGGGTCACCATCTTTACATACAGAGACTCCTCTGTGCCTCGGCAAGCAGGTTAAGCCGTTGATCCCGGCTGTCATTCGTGGATCTTTGACAGTCGTTACGGATCGTCAGAAGCCCGAAAGTCTGACAACCAGTCTTACTATGGCGTATCGTATTACCCAGTAACTAGGTTGCGGAAGTCCATGTAAAATACTGGTATTCAGCTGCATCCGGTTAGACTGGAAGCCGACCCCAATATAGTTGGGAAAAGGCTAGGCAGATTGATGCTAGTAATGTTTCTGGAAAGTGGAAATTGTATCTTTAGGGTCAGGTATACATATCTGCCTAGCCTTTTCCCAGCTATGTTGGGGTCGGCTTCCAGTCCAACCAGATGCAAATGAATACCAGTATTTTACATGGAGCGACTGCCTATCTGAACTCCAGAACACAGTTACTGGGTAACACGATACCCTTTGGTAAAACTTATTGTCAGACCTTTGGGCTCTAACTATCCTTAACGACTGTCAAAGATCTACGAATGATAGCCGGATCCAACGACTTAACATGCTTGCTGAGGCACGGAGGGGTCTCGACATGTAATGGTTGGGAACCCATCCACGAACTGACTGTGGCAAGCGTAGCTTAACCTTCGATCGACCCGCTGTCTGAACCAGGCAATGAAATGAGATTATATTATAGGACAAATAAAGATTATATTTTGACAAATAAAGTATGAGATGACGTAAGAAGTGGCATTCAGTAAGGTAATTCCCCCGTTACTTCGACGCTCACTTCACACTCGAACCCGATTCAAAGTGTCAAATAAAAAGCATCTAATTTACGAGTGAGAGTGAATACCGATGTTGCGATGATGCGAGTTGTTGTTTGAATTTTACAGAATCCTCGTACTGTATTCAATTATAGTAAAGAATACGTGTATTTCTCTTATAAAAGGTTTGGAGGTCAAACAAGACATCTTTACTCTCGCCTTTAACCCCTAATAAACAATTGAGAGAAATGTCCAATCCATCATTTTCTGAAATGTAAGTAATCTGTTTCAAATTACGTCCCAAGAATGTTTGTACATATTTTATTTTATTCTGCCTTTTACAGCCTTTTTCGCTTCGCGGGACTCCTATTTCTGTCTGCAGGGTTTAAAAGAACCTAACCAACCAAACCTCGGGGTGCCCCTGACGTCGACCGTCTAGGTTTAGGGTATTCGTCAGCAGGTCGACCCAGATTTGGTGAGCATTTATCCATTTTGGTGAGCATTTAATTTTATTCGTAGTCATTATATTTAATCCTCTTTTAAATATTGACCATATTGATGTCTGATCATCTCCAAGCTATTCTTAGAGAGTTAAGCTAGAAAATTAATTATCTTTTCAACCGATATATAAATAAGCCAAGAATAATATAATTTTAAAAGACATTAAATTCTCAAATGACTGTTTAAAGTCAAAAATACATTTCAAGTCATAATTTCATCTGAATTGTCCAAATTGTCAATTTAGAAAAGCGATTACATAGTGATTCAATATTTAATATTTTGCAGTAAAAAGTTATGAATTGGAACGAGAGATAATGAAGATTTTATAATCATTGTAAAACAGTAATGTTTGATTTATAGGAAACTGGTGCGCCCCGCGGTTTCACCCGCGTAAACTGGGATAAAAAGTAGTCTATGTGTTAATCCAGGGTATAAGTTATCTACATAGTGAATTTCATTCAAATCGGTCCAGCCATTTGAGCGTGAAGAAGAAACAAACAAAGCAAGTTGGTTCCCGGCTGTCATTTGTAGATCTTTGATAGTTACGTGGGTACGTTAGAATCCGAAGTCTAAAAACCAGTCGTACCAAGGTCAGTAACTGGGTTGTGGAGGTCAGAGTCGCTCCATGTAAACTACTAGTATTCAGCTACATCGGTGTAGAATGTTATGGAAGCTGATCCCAACATAGTTGGGAAAAGGCTAGGCAGATTGATTGATTTATCGGGAAAAAGTGCTAGACGTGACACCGAAAAGAAAATTACTCACTTTTTTGATAATTTCCTTTTATAAGGACAACTCAGTTGCTGTTATTCATAACCAAATTTAAAATGACTTGTAGTATAAAAAAAAATTCCTCTTTTCCTGTGGGATAGTGACGAGAATGTATGAATTTTGGCGTGGTTATTTATGAAGTAAAGGCAAATAATATGAGGACTGGCATTTTATTCCAAAACTAATTTCTTAGCTATCCTTGAATTTTTGTATCTTCACTCGTTTATTTAAGGCGCCACCCCGAGCAAAACCTTGCGATAGTGCTGTATTCAGAGGCTGTTAACTCATTAATTTAGAGGAGTAATAAACAGCACATTATTAATGTCCGATATCCTATCTTCACATTGCACGTTTTTATTTGTTATAAATACATTTAAAATCTCCTTGTAAAAAGTGACCAAAAATCTTTTGCTACAGGTGACGTTCTAATAATTTAAGGATTACACTGGATAGATAAATTAAAAATCTAAATAATTAATGTTTCATTCTATTTCAAAAGATCGCTATATTTTTATTCAATTATGTAATTCCAAAAATTTTGTGAATTATATGATAAAGGAGCGTGCGCAGAGAGTGAGACAGAGTGAGACTGAGCGGCGGTGGCGGGACAGAGAAGGGCCGAACGCTCGAGGTCGTTTAGCTGGGGAAGCGCCTTAAGGTTATTATATAAATTCACATCCATCCATCCTTTCTTTGGTCTTCCTCTACTCATAAATTAGAGCCATCCATATTCATACTCAAAACAAATTAACAACAACGTTATTGTCGAACTATTTTCCTAACATAACCCACAAACATTATCAACAACAGAGTTTCCATCCCTGACCTACAAGTCACACCGAGTTGATAGATTGACTTGTGTTGAATTTCATGCCGTGGTCCAAACGTTACTCAACCGTCAGTGTGACTGATGATCTTACATTCTATTTGAGACGCGCTGGGTGTTATCTCAATGGAGTAGTTACTTAATCTTTGCCCTTTCCTAGAGTACGATGACAACTGACAGGGGAATTAGTGTGAGGCATACTTCACTTACTTAACAACATAACTTAACATAAGATGACGTCTAATCCCCGAAGGTTTATACAGAGCTGTACTTATAGTCGTGTTTTGTAATATGGGGCGGACCTATTGCCATCAACTGGGCAGAAATCTAGACTCCAGACTGCTACTGAGGCCGCCGGGGTCGCGGGTTGTTCGAAAGAGATACCGTGGCCCTGGCATAGGCAACTGATGACTGGATGGGAAATCATCAAATGACTTCTCCCGCTCTGGGCAGAGCGGGAGGGCGTGTCAGACTTTTACTGACTAAAACCCACCCATGTTCCTTCAGTTGCCCGTGCCAGGGCCACGGTATCTCTTTCGAACTACCCGCGACCCCGGCGGCATAACTGCACTATCTCGCTGTGGTAGTGCAGAATATATATTATATATATATATATATATATATATATATATATATATATATATATATATATTTCTTTTGGCCTGACACTGTAATCGTCATAAAAATACAACAAAAAACAAATAAAATTTTCGTGGCCATTTTTTTCTGTCGGCGGAGGCGGAGTTATAACAGTGTTACCACAGTAAAAATACTTAAAAAGTTTTCGATGGTTGTGGGAGCGTGAAAAATAAGTAGTACGCGGTTAGAGTGGCAACATCCACAGTTGGTTGACTTTATAAAATAAATTATTTGTCGTCAGGAAAAAGTTTTGTGGTTCTACTTTATTATAAGTACCGTTTTTAGTTAATCTAAGTTGTCAAAGTATCAACAAATTAAATTGAGGTTGACGTTGAATAATGAAAATAGATATAATTAACGTCGTAATTAACGAGGTGCTTTCATTTATTTGTAATAAAATACAAGTAATGGACGAGCAAAGTATAGCAAGTATCTGTGCGAGTGCATTTTCGGAAGGAGATATTTTAGAGGCCAAGAATTTGCTGTTTGAATCGGTATCAACTGCAAAGCGCAAGAAGATAAGAAGAAGGGAGGGAAAGACACTGCGAAATATTGACGATATTGTCTGGATACTGAAGAACTTGGATCCCGAGGAGATTCCAATTTTTGTTGCGAGAGATTTGCACAAACTACCTCCGGTATTATTTGACCATGTAGACGTGACCAGACTTTTGAAAGATATATTAAAGATGCAAAGTGATATAGATCGCATTGGTAATGAGTATGCAACGGTGAATCAGATGAAGGAGTTAACTGCTGAGGTGGAATCACTTAAAAAGGCGTCACTTGTCAACAACTTCACTCGGAATGTTAATGTCAAAAGGGGCGCCTGCTTGTTACCTAGCTTTGAGCATGATAGTGGGCCAATGGGTTTTTCTCCGATTTGTAGTGGTAACGAAACAATAAAGCGATTATCTTCCGAGTCATCATCTTTGGAAAAGCAACCATTAGTTTTTTCTAATGAGGGTAGTGTCATAAAAAAGGCGCATAATTCTGCGTCGTCACCGCGGAGAAGTGAGAAGGTGAGTACATCACGGGTAGTGGTGAGTCATGAGCGTGCAGCTACACCGGTCGTGGCCGTCGATGTGCTACACACAGTCCGGTCGGATGATCAACCGAAAAATAAAAGCTTTGCGGACGTTGTTCAGAGCGGAGAAACTAAAACTCAAGAGCCGACTGAAGAATGGAAGCTTGTTCAGAGGAAGCGGCTGAGAAATCGTTTTTTGGGCAAAACGGGAACAGCTGTTGTGAATGCCAATACTAATTTTAGAGCAGCTGACATTAAGATTCCAATTTATATTTACCGCGTGTCAATGGAAGCGTCAGTGTGTGACATCAAAGCATATATAAACAACAAGACTAACCTAGATGTGCATGTAGAAAAAATGAACATGAAAACAGCTAAGGAGTACAATGCATACATTGTTTTCGTTCCTAGATCGAAAATGGGAATATTTTTAAATAATGATTTTTGGCCTGATGGTGTATGTTATCGCCGTTTCGTTGATTTTAATCGAAATACGGCGCAGCGTACCTATAGGGAGTTGGCTGCTATGTGATTTACTACTAATGAGTGTTGAGAATAGTATGTCAAAACTTGTGAGTTTCAACTGTAAGAGTGTCACTCGTTCGGTTGATTGTGTAAGGAATTTATGTCAATCGGCTGACATTGTTGCGCTTCAGGAGACGTGGCTTCTTCCACATGATTTATCGTTCCTGGGTACCATTGATGACGCGTTCTCCTACACCGGTAATTCTGCCGTGGATACGTCTGCCGGGATTGTTAGAGGTAGACTATATGGTGGGGTGGCTCTGCTGTGGAGAAAGTCAGTTTTTCCATCGGTATCGATTATAGTGTGTAAGAGTGTGCGACTCGCTGCGATTAAGATAGTGATTAACGACAGGTCAATTCTAGTTATAACAGTGTATATGCCAACTGATTCATTTGAGAATTTGACTGAGTTTACTGAGTGTTTGAGTGAATTAAATGCTATAATCGAGAGTAGTGATGTGGAAACTGTATTTATTCTTGGGGACTTCAACGCGCACCCAGGTGAGCAGTTTTCTTGTGAACTATTAACTTTCTGTGCAGATCAGATGTGGTCGTGCGTAGACATGGAACTTTTACCTCCCGACGCGTATACGTTTATTAGTGATGCACACGGGTGTCGCCGCTGGCTCGATCACTGCGTGGTGACAGGTTCAGCAAGACGCTCCATAGTTAATGTGTCTATTCTGTATGACATCTATTGGTCTGATCACTTTCCCTTACTGGTGGAATGTAATTTAAACGTAATTTTGCCTAAAACTAAGATAGTTCCCTCGTCGTTTAATAAAATAAATTGGGGCACTAGAAATAATAAACAAATTGAAATATACCGTAATTATTGTAACTCAAAGTTAAAACTATTAGATTTTCCATTAGAGTTTACACAGTGTGCCGATAGAATGTGTGATAACGAGGCCCACAAGTTAGTAATTAGTGAATTGTATAAAAAAATTGTAAATGTTTTGACTAAGGCAGCAGAGTGCAACTGTAATAAACGTGTACCGAACCGTAGAAAACATAAACATGTACCGGGTTGGAGCAGGTTTGTCGGTGATGCACATAGGAGGGCTCGACTTTGTTTTCAAACCTGGGTGCTTCATGGTAAACCTAGCACTGGACCTGTGTTCAATGACATGCGTGAAACTAGGAAAATATTTAAATCAAAATTAAGATATTGTCAAAATAATGAAGACCAGATCAAAATGAATAATATAGCTGAGCATCATGCAAAAAAGAACTTTAGTGATTTCTGGAAAAAAACAAAAAACTTGAACTCGGTGTCGAGCCTCCCTGTGAGTATCGGTGGTGCACATGAGCCCAGGGAAATTGCCTGTGCCTTCCGGCGACATTTTAAGGTTGAATCACCGCTCGGGCCGTCGTCGCGGGTGCTTGCTGCTGGGGGTCGCCCTGGGGACGTTGCCGTTAGATTCTCTGCCAAGGATGTGGCTGCTGTTATTAAGAAGATGGTCCGAGGTAAGTCCCCGGGACACGATGGGCTCAGCATCGAGCATCTGAAGTACGCTGGTGTACATCTGCCAAGAGTTCTCGCGTTATTTTTCAACTTATGTGTGAGTCATAGTTACTTGCCTGATGACTTAATGTACACCGTATTTGTTCCTATTGTTAAGAATAAAACTGGTGATTCTGCTGATATTTCTAATTATAGACCCATCTCATTAGCAACAGTCATAAGTAAGGTGCTGGACAGTTTGCTTAATCAACAGTTGGGAGGGCACCTAAATCTTAATGACGCTCAATTTGGCTTTAGGCCCGGCTTGTCGACTGAGAGTGCTATCCTCTGTCTTAAGCAAACTGTTCAGTACTATACTGCCAGGAATACACCTGTGTACGCATGCTTTTTAGACCTGTCAAAGGCTTTTGATATGGTGTGCTACGATAAGCTATGGCATAAATTGCGATGCGAGACGAAATTATCACATGATATTATATCGCTGTTTGAATATTGGTACAGTCATCAGCAGAACAGTGTCAGATGGGCAGGGTCGCATTCGGATGTATACAGGTTGGAGTGCGGCGTGAGGCAGGGGGGGTTAACCTCACCGCGTCTCTTCAGCCTGTATATGAACCAGTTGATTGCGGAGCTCAGCAGCACTAAAGTCGGTTGTTCTATTGATGGGGTTTGTGTAAACAACATCAGTTATGCGGATGACATGGTGCTGCTGAGCCCGTCGCTCTCTGCACTACGTAAGCTGTTGAGTATTTGTGAAGCTTATGCGGGGGCCCATGGGCTCAGATATAATCCAAGCAAGAGTGAATACATGATCTTTAAAGCGGGTGCTAAAAGTTACTCAACGGAGCCTCCTATCACTCTTTGCGGATCACTTTTGAACAGGGTAAATCAGTTCAAATATCTGGGTCACTGGGTCTCCGAGGATTTGTCTGACAATGCGGACATTGACAGGGAGCGTAGGGCGTTGTCTGTCCGGTGCAACATGTTGGCTCGCAGGTTTGCGCGTTGTTCGTCGCATGTGAAGGTAACCCTGTTTAAGGCATACTGCCAGACCTTTTACACGTGTAGCCTGTGGACCAACTTCACTCAGCGGGCGTACAGCGCTCTACGTGTCCAGTACAACAACGCGTTTAGGATTCTGTTGGGGCGGCCACGGTTTTGTAGCGCGTCAGTGATGTTCGCTGAGGCTAGAACCGATGATTTCCACGGTATTATTAGAAAAAGAAGTGCGTCGCTTCTGCGCCGTAGCCGTGGCGGCTCGAACGGGCTCCTCAGTGTGTTGTCCGAGCGGTGGGACTCGCCTTTTTTGCGGAGGTGGCTGCAGCTGCATGCCAGCGCCTGCGATTATTATGTAATGTAATATGTGTATTTATTTTTAATTTTAATATTTTTAATTTTGATTTTAATTTTAATATTTTTAATTTTGATTTTTGATTTTAATTTTGTTTATTAATTTTGATGTTAATTTGTAAATTTTGTTTTAATTTTGATTTTAATTTTGACATTAATTTTAATTTTATTTTATTTTATTTTAATTTTAATTTTATATGGATACTGATTTATCTGAAATAAATTATTTGATTTGATTTGAAAAAGATTATCCCTTCAACATGGATAACCCATTGAATGGGTTCTATACTTGAAACCCAGTGAAAGGGTTACCCCTTCATTAAGATAACCTATATAATATACCTAAGGGTTTTAGCAATTTGCAACGTATGCCCATCATCAAGAGGTCATATTACATTGCTCCGAGTTGGAATGTTACGCTGTTATCGTTTTAAAGAGAGTTGTAGCTTACCCATATTGTATTGGTTTTTGTTTAACTGCTTAGAAAAACCCTATCGAAATACCTTTCAATGGATAACTAAAATGGTCCTTTAAAGCCATTCAAAAGGGTTACCTACATCGTATGGGTTTTCGATTCACTGCTCAGAAAAACCCTATCGAAAACCCTTTCAATGGGTAACCTAAATGGTCCCTGATTATAACCTGTACCCTGCAATGGGTAACCTAAATGGTCCCTGATTATAACCTGTACCCTGCAATGGGTAACCTAAATGGTCCCTGATTATAACCTGTACCCTGCAATGGGTAACCTAAATGGTCCCTGATTATAACCTGTACCCTGCAATGGGTAACCTAAATGGTCCCTGATTATAACCTGTACCCTGCAATGGGTAACCTAAATGGTCCCTGATTATAACCTGTACCCTGCAATGGGTAACCTAAATGGTCCCTGATTATAACCTGTACCCTGCAATGGGTAACCTAAATGGTCCCTGATTATATCCTGTACCCTGCAATGGGTAACCTAAATGGTCCCTGATTATAACCTGTACCCTGCAATGGGTAACCTAAATGGTCCCTGATTATAACCTGTACCCTGCAATGGGTAACCTAAATGGTCCCTGATTATAACCTGTACCCTGCAATGGGTAACCTAAATGGTCCCTGATTATAACCTGTACCCTGCAATGGGTAACCTAAATGGTCCCTGATTATAACCTGTACCCTGCAATGGGTAACCTAAATGGTCCCTGATTATAATCTGTACCCTGCAATGGGTAACCTAAATGGTCCCTGATTATAACCTGTACCCTGCAATGGGTAACCTAAATGGTCCCTGATTATAACCTGTACCCTGCAATGGGTAACCTAAATGGTCTCTGATTATAACCTGTACCCTGCAATGGGTAACCTAAATGGTCCCTGATTATAACCTGTACCCAGCAATGGGTAACCTAAATGGTCCCTGATTATAACCTGTACCCTGCAATGGGTAACCTAAATGGTCCCTGATTATAACCTGTACCCAGCAATGGGTAACCTAAATGGTCCCTGATTATAACCTGTACCCTGCAATGGGTAACCTAAATGGTCCCTGATTATAACCTGTACCCTGCAATGGGTAACCTAAATGGTCCCTGATTATAACCTGTACCCTGCAATGGGTAACCTAAATGGTCCCTGATTATAACCTGTACCCTGCAATGACAGGATGAAAAAAACATTTCCTTTCATTTGATTTAATAAATCCCATCAGGGTTTATCAAGATATTTCTTATAACATATTCTAGTTTCTAAGTTGCCCAATAAAGTGACACTGGTGACTGAAAAGTTGTACGGAGGAATGACGAAAATGTCGTGAGGAAAGTTTTGAGTATGAATGTCGATAGTTATACGAGTAAGTGTTAGCGCGGTGAGCAATAAAATAATGGACTGTATAGAGGAGGATTTTCTGACGTGGTGGAGTCCAAAGTGGCGAGTCGCTCGTCGGGCCTCAGCTTACCGATGACGCGTTGATGACGCCGCCTGCTCATGCAGACCGCGCGCTAGGTGCTGGATTCCCAACAGTAGAGGAAGACCAAAGAAACGATGGATGGACTGTGTGAAAGATGATATGGCTAGGAAGGGAGTGACTATCGAGACGACTAATAGAGAAGTATGGAAGAAAAAGACGTGTTGCGCCGATCTCAAATAAATTTAAATAGGGGCAGGAGAATGATGGCGGTTATCCAACAAACTAGGAACAAAGACAACTATTTTAATATTTACCAACTCAAGCACTAAAATACTTTCTGGTGTCCATTGGTATGTGACCAACCACAGACTGCTTCCAGCGATAAGACCGCCCATTGTGTCACCCTATGTAAAACTACTACTCGTATCTGTAATTCATAAAGGTGTACATAATAAAGAGTACAGCAGGGGCTCGTGGCTAAATGATAACAGCCGCACGGGTCGATCCATCAGGTTAAGCTACGCATGCCAGGGCTGCTCCGTGGATGGGTGACCATAGCGAGACTCCTCCGTGCCTAGGAAAGCACGTTAAGCCGTTGGTCCCGGCTGTCATTCGTGGATCTTTGACAGTCGTTACGGGAGGTCAGATGCCCAAAAAGTCTGACAACCAGTCTTACCAATGGACCTGTTACCCAGTATCTGGGATTTGGAGGTCAGATGAGCAGTCACTCCATGTAAACCAACATAGTTGCGAAAAGGTTGGGAAAAGGTTTACATAAAAAGAGTATTATATTCTATTCGCGAGGAGCTCTCTAGCTATTTCTGAAGGAGCTCGTGGCTAGTAATAAGACTCGCACGTGTCGATCCATCAGATTAAGCTACGCTCGCCGGGGTCGGTCGGTGGACGAGTGACCATCTTTACATACCGAGACTCCTCCGTCCCTCGGAAAGCACGTTAAACCGTTGGTCCCAGCTGTCATTCGTGGATCTTTGAAAGTCGTTACGGGTCGTCAGAAGCCCGAAAGTCATGACAACCAGTCTTACCAATGGGTATCGTATTACCCAGTTATTGAGTTGTGGAGGTCAGATAGATAGTCGCTCCATGTAAAATACTGGTATTCAACTGCATCTGGTTAGACTGGAAGCCGACCCCAACATAGTTGGGAAAGGGCTAGGAAGATTGAGATTATTACATAATAAAGAGTATTATTATTGTCCTATGCGTCATGTTTACCGCAAATAAACGTATTTTCTTTCTTTCTTTCTATTATATTTTTCTATGTTGAATAAAAAGTGGCATTGTGTCAGAGGTAGGGTTTTCAAAAACAAGACGACAATAAATTATTTAATTAGTACGCAAGCAAACAAAAGTAAATACAGCTCATAATTAGACTAATAAAGACTTAATACCTCCAACCTTTTATATGCTCTTTTTTAACTGTATTTCCTGTGCGTGTCCCAAATAAAATATTTTTCTTTCTTTCTTTTCTTTCAACCTTCAAACATCTGTAAACTCTTGCCAAACTATTCTTCAAACAAACTTCAAACATATAAAGTTGCCACACAATAAAAATACCAGAGACCCACATAATTTTTCCTACAGAGATCGTAAACTCGGTATCAATGGGATCGGTACCGAAATACCGACACTATTTCAGTATGGACATCACTACATCAAGTATTTATATTTATTATCTCACAGTTTTGTTGACTGAGTAAAAAAAGGGTTTATTTATTTTTAGAAAAAAAAAGAAACGTTCTTATTTTTGTCTTTTATCTAAACTGTCCTCCACGGTTGACTATACACGTTGCTTTTTTTATTGGCTAGGGGCTGCCACGATAGTGTTTTACCTACTCATGATTATGAACAACTTTTACTATATGGGAACAAACCTGAAATCGCGAAAAAAAATCAGCAACATTTTGACGAGTTATGCGAACATAAATGTAGGGAAGATCTTATTTTTTTTCACGATTTCAGGTATGGTCCCATATTAAAAGTTGTTCATAATAATGAGTACAACACTAGCACACTATACAGGGTTGAGATATCAATACGACAATAAATTAAATTTCTTATATCCGCCTCGTTGGTCTAGTGATCACAAGCACTACTGTTGAGCACGAGGACGATCCTGGGTTTGATTTCCAGCAGGGATAACATGACAAGCACGAGAACACGAGATATCACGATTTGTCGAAATTTGTCGTCGATTCTGACGTTATTCTATTGCCCAACACGACCGTTAAGCTCGAGTAAATTCGAAAAAGGCACTTTGACACTTCTCTGCCTCGCGACGAGAGAACGATGTAGCAAGTTATTAAAAACAAATAATTTTTATCATAGATACATCGACTTGCAGTTCCGTTTCATTCAATCGATTTTTTAGTTTTTTGTATGGAATTAGTATGTACTATAATGATTCTACGTGCACCTCTTTTAATATTTATGTTTGTATCTTTGGAATGCCGAAATTAGTGTCAAAATTTTCTCACTGCTGGGACACAGGCGTAGACGTCCACTAGGTGCACAGACTACTTAGGGATACTATGACTAGGTGAGAGGGAGTGGGCCGTAATCCACCACGCGGGCCCAGTACGGGTTGGTAGATGTCACATGTCTTCGAATTTTTGGTTCTAGGACCATGCCGGTTTCCTCACAATGTTTTCTTTCTGAAAGTAAAGCGCCTGTCGGGGTTCAAACCTACGATTACCTACAACTCGTAAGTCGGGGGCGTTACCACTGGACCACCACTGCTACACTACACTAACTTGATAATCAGCACAAATGACAAATGGGCTGAAGATCACAATTTGACAAAACGAAGGTATAAAACCGATTATGTTGCAAATTTTGTTAATCGATCCCCCTTAGGATTTTAGTAATTATTTGGTAGGTTTCGTTAATCATCATAATTGGCAAAGTGACTCGTTATTACCTCATGATGCTCATCCAATTTTCATTATTAGTATAATAAAAAAGTATCTACGTGTTGTAATTATGCGACTGCCATGTCATTTTAGTTTTTTTTTTTTGTAACATAATTTTGTCTACTCGTCTCGTCGTCAAAATCGAGGATGACTAAACGAGAGAAGAATTGGAGATTATCCCGTGTTGAATTGTCAAAATTCGAGATAACTTAGGTGTGATGTTAGGGTTTGTCGAGAAAACATCAAGTTTGACAGAACATTGTATGGCAGCGCTGTCAGAAAACGAGAAGTGTTGAGCTGTCATAAAATTACTCACGCGAGAGCAAGTTGTGCCATGTTAGGCAAGCTGGTTAAGTAAAGTGTTATTGAGTTTCCATCTAGAATTTCTCAGAGCAGCCTAGAAAATGGATTCGTACCCGGTTGATGGCAATAGGCTCGCCGGAAAAACCCAATAACACTGGCGAAATGTGGGTGTACTATAAGGCACACCTCTGCTCAACCCTTCGGGAAAATAAAGCGTGATGTTATGTGTTATGTTATATTTTGATTGTATGCACTCACATTACTAGTACCTATTTAATTAAAAGCCGTATTTACTCAGATTACTATTCATTTTTATTACTGGAGGTATCATTGTCCCCAGATGGTATAAAAGTACCTACAGTACAACAACGTTCTAAAGTTTCATCGTTTGTTTTCGGAAAAACCGAACTTTGCCGAGTTAAATGTAGAGTCACACGTAATCTATTCGATTTATGCACAACATGACGTGTGACTACGGATTTTGAGTTTGTCCGCCTTTTTCAAATTTCAGATAAGAATATTTTCTTGTTTCATACTTTTTAGAGCGTGATTTTTCAGTAGTCGGGTTTTAGTTTTTGAACTTACTTTTTATGATTACTCAGGAATGACGACGCATAAACTACGATTTCCTAGAGCAGCTGTGGCCACCACAACATAGCGTCTGTTATTTACCGGCGAATGACGTCACTCAAACGTTTTTATGAAAGTAATGGTGTGCTTTCCGTCTGATTTTGAATTCAATGTAATTCTGACATTTCAGATGTGTTGCCAATAATAAAACAGTCTTACTAAAAACGGAACGCACTTAAGTGAAATTTATAAAAATCTTGCTGAAATTTCTTGGCTTCAATTAAAAAAACTAAAATTAAAAATTGTCCGATACATTTAAAATGGTAATCAGATTTTTTATTATCAAATTAATGAAGTTACGATGATTAGTAAGGTAATTATTTTTCTTTCACAGGAATCCCTGTCTACTAATCCAAAGGTTACAAACCTTTTTAGAAATACACTTTTGTTTGTAAAATCTTCGCTTCTTGTAACTACACACAGACAACGATGATGATATTAAGTGATAATGATACCTAAATAAATATATAAATTCAAAAAATATGTTCTTTCACTCTTTTTTTCCATTTAGCCGTATACAATTAATATTTTAGTTAGTGTGCATTGAATGCACAGAACAAACACTTTTTACTCATATAGTACTTGATCTCATTCTCTTTCATATTTTTGTTATTTTATATCCAAAAAAAATCTAGCTACGTAATTATATTATAAAAAGGATAAGACAGAAAAGGTGTATGATATCTGAAGTGTCAAAAAATTACAGCTGTCAGAATTCCGTCGAATTAACAATCAGATTGTAGAGAGCGATTTTTATCACCATAAAGTCAATCCCCGCTGCCATCATTTTCACTGCGGCCGTTATGTGGCGGCCGCCGCTCTTCTAGGAAACTGCAGTTTTTGTGGGAAAATCGAACTCGGAGCCGTAACACAAAACCACTGGGGAAGGTCGGGCGAAGCTAATTGTAGATGGCATGATCATAGCTACGTCCCTAAGGCCTATGATAAATTTGACATTTCGTTCATTCATGAGTTTGGTTTTATTTCACTGTTTCAGTATTTTCGGTTATTTCATTATTTTTAATCAAGTATTTGACATGGAAAGTGTCGCGGAATTTAACACCTTTAATAATTCCTCGTAATAACTTCGTTCAAAATGTTTCGAACTCTGTTTATTTTTTTTAATCTTTACGAAAATACCTAGCTTTAATCCAAAATCTTCTAATTTCAGGGTCTGTTGGGAAATGGTGAACTCCAATTTCGGAGTATTTAGGAACACTGCAGCGCGTCATTTTTGCAAAAATAAAATAAAACCACCTCACGCCTTGTATTATTAGCTTGTGTTGGGAACTAGCTACGACAGCGCCATTTTGACAGTTACCTTCTCCATTACAGATCTTTATTTTGCAAATAAATAATCAAATGAATAACACGTACCCAGTTCTATAACCGCTGCTAAGGAAGAATGGGCATGGATAAGGATCCAAGCTCTGTGCAACGACTTATAATAATGGAAAAGAAAAAATATTTAAGCTGATATTAATAATACCTGTACAGTATAACAAAGCAATAAACATAATACTTACCTTTGAAACATTTAAAATCTCATCACAGACAGAAAATAAATATTACAAAAAGAAAAAAATCTTAATTTTGCAAACAACGCAATATCTTGTTAATTCCGAAAGAGGCGAAAGATCTCATTAAGTTGGATAATTTGTTTTCTTACGATTCGCAATGATACAGACAAGATCTAATTAAGAAAATCATATTTTGTGGGAAAAGTAAATGTTGGTTACCCCGGGTAGTTGAGCGAGGTTTATGGAGAGAGATCCCGCCGCCGCGCCGCCGGCGTGGCTGTGTGATCAGTCAGCAATCAGACGACGATAACCGACTTTTAATGATTTTAAATTACTGTAGATCACGACTAAACGAGTAGTGTTAAGGACGCTGTTACAAATGGGTAGTCAAATCATTACTTTTTTACACAAAAGTATGTATATTAAATAAAATGCTTTGCATTCTTAAAATGTTTTATGGCTAAATTGTTGATAGATGTGCAAGGTACGATTGTGAACTATAAATATAATTTTAGATCGGTACATTTATTGAGAAACTGTATCTATCCAGAATTATATTTATAGTTCAGAGTCGTACCATGCACATATGTCAACAATTCGGCCAAAAACATTTTAGAATGTAAAGCATTTTATTTAATAAACATACTTTTGTGTAAAAAAGGAACAATTTGACTACCCATTTGTAACAGCGTCCTTAATGATTTGGAAAAAAAAATAAGTTAAATTAAAGCATTTTCTTAATATTTTGGATAATGTTTTGTGTTTTGTTTTTGGAGACAGTGTAAATAAATTTGTAAAGATATGTCTAACGCGGCTAAAAACTAAGAATCACGCTGAAACTATCAAGCGTATTTTTATGAAACCTTCATTATTTCAAAGATAATTTAATTATTTATCTTTTAGTATACGAGTTTTATTGTAATATCTTTTATTTTATGTATAATAAATTAACTCCTAAAATGTCGATTGCACACCATGTGTACAGATAACAATAGAATTTCTATTGTGTCTGCTAATTAGCGCGCGACGAGTTAATAATGCGTCTAATTTGGGACAGCGTTTCTTGACGGACGAGTCTTATAATTAAATTGGGTGGACGTACGACGTGTTGCGTGAGCTCAGCACAGAACACGCAAGCTAACCACTCAAGGCCGTTGGCATATATCTGCGTGTTAATATACAGGGTTACTGGTAACTCGACGTATTCCTTGCAGGACGTCATAGTAGGGTTAAAATGCAGCAAATTAGGCCACCAAATGTTCTACCGAAATTCAGTAGTTTTTGAGTTAATTCGATTTTTAGCTTTTCTATGAAAAATCCCAGATTAAATCATTTGGAGCCAATTTAAAAATGATTTACGGCGCGACTGTACTGAAATTTAAGTTAACATCATAGCTGACGCCGTAGCAGATCCTTGTTAATAATTCAAAGTTCAAAAATGCCAAAAAGTTTGGCAAATATCACTAAAGAAACATTTAGTTTTTTTGTGAATTTTGCTATTACTTCATACAAAATGTTGTCTAGTGAAAAAAAAAATTACTACGTCTGATGTACAAATTACTAGGAAAATATCCTTGTCTTATCAGCTATTCAGAAAGGTATGAAAGTTAATACAAAGTTAAGGACTACATTATGTGCGTCTCACAAAAAGGTGATTATTCGGAAAATCAATAAAACTATTTCGTGAATATTAGCATTATTTTTAATAATAAAACATCAGTTTAAAAACTTTTACTACACTTTCACACGTCTTGTTCGATGTGCTGCCCTCGGTTTCTAATACACGTTCTTATTCGCTTCCTCACTTCAGTTTTTGTGATTCTTGATGTGATTGTTGCCCTCATCTGGTCCGCTGCATCTCTTATTCTCTCCCTTAGTTCTTCAATTGAATTTACTGGGGTCACATAAACTAGGTCTTTCATATGACCCCAGACGTAAAAGTCTAGTGGGGTAAGATCAGGGCTACGTGCAGGCCACGGAATTGGCCCACCGCGCCCTATCCATCGGTTTGGGTAGGTTTCATCCAGCAATTGTCGAATTGTGATTCGGAAGTGGGCTGGACATCCGTCATGTTGATACATCATGTTTGCTCTTCTGTCTTCCGGTACATCCGTGAGCAGTGGTGTTAAATGATTTCTTAGGAAATCTTCATAAAGTTCCCCATTTAATGTTTGGGGTAAAAAATGTGGGCCAATTAATTTGTCGTCGATAATACCCATCCAAACATTAAGCGAGAATCTACGCTGGGATGCGGTTGGTTTCAGTTTCTTAGGATTTGCTTCTGCCTTCGGTGCCCAGTAATGTAAGTTGTGGTAATTTGTGATACCATCACGGTCAAAACATGACTCATCGGTCCACAGAATGTTTTTTAAAAAGTTTTCGCTTTCGGCGTCGGCATTTAGCATAAAACGACAAAATTCAAGCCGTCTTGGCGGATCTCCCTCTTCTAATGACTGGACAGGTTGATAGTGGTATGGATGTCGGCCTGATAAGTGAACTACAGACCAGACTTTCCACTGTGACATAGCAAGCTCACGCGCTACGATGTTTGTCGATATGTTGGGGTCGTCAATAAAACGTTGAAGAATCAGCTCTTCGTCCTCAGCCGTGTATCTCCGAGAACGACCAGTGTCAATTTGCCTGCTTCTTTGGACGCTGCCAGTTTCAGATAATCGCCGATAAGTCGATCCAAAAACACTAACGTGTGGGAGTCGGCGGTTGGGAAAACGAAGTTGATATTCTCTCCGCGCCTGAGCAGCATTACCGTCACTAAGTCCGTAACAGTACATTATGTCAGCGTATTCAAGGTTAGAATATGCAGCCATAGTCAGCACTTATGAAGGCACAGCACAGCACAAGAGCAAGATACGCAGTATCAGTTAAGGAAATAGCCAGATAACAAAACACGAGCTTGCGCGACGTAGAGTTGAAACTAACTGACTCTGACGACCAGATTTTGTAAAGTCGCACCCCGTGTCATGCCGGGAGAACAATAGTGACCAATCACAAAGCTTGCCGAGTGTTTGGGGTTCAAGCGCAGGTAAAAACTACGAATAATACGAATATGAAACAATAGGTTGACCGTCTCGCAATTTTACCTGCTCCTCATAAAACTCATTCTTTCCCTGTCACACATGCAAAAGTATTGACAATCATACCTTTCTGAATAGCTGATAAGACAAGGATATTTTCCTAGTAATTTGTACATCAGGCGTAGTAATTTTTATTTTCACTAGACAACATTTTGTATGAAGTAATAGCAAAATTCACAAAAAACTAAATGTTTCTTTAGTGATATTTGCCAAAGTTTTTGGCATTTTTGAACTTTGAATTATTAACAAGGATCTGCTACGGCGTCAGCTATGATGTTAACTTAAATTTCAGTACAGTCGCGCCGTAAATCATTTTTAAATTGGCTCCAAATGATTTAATCTGGGATTTTTCATAAAAAAGCTAAAAATCGAATTAACTCAAAAACTACAAAATTTCGGTAGAACATTTGGTGGCCTAATTTGCTGCATTTTAACCCTACTATGACGTCCTGCAAGGAATACGTCGAGTTACCAGTAACCCTGTATATGCATGTATTTAATGTCACGGGTACTACATCTGTTGTACGTATCTTGAGCGAGAAAAGAGTCGGTAGCTGGTCACTTCCTCGTGGCGTGGGACCAAGAAACCACGTGCCTCGGAAAGCACGTTAAGCCGTTAGCTATCATTCTTGGATCTTTGAAGTCGTTTCGGGTTGTCAGAAGCCTGAAATTCTGACATCCAGTCTTACTAAGGGTAACTAAGTAACTGGGTTGTGGAGGTCAGATAGGCAGTCACTCGATGTAAAATACTGACCCTAAGACAGTTGGGAAAAGGCTAGGCAGGTGATGATCCTGTAAAGTGCATCGCGCCATCTTGCCTGAGGACGTCACGCCATCCTAAACTAAAATTTCTCATGAAACTTCGCCTTTTATTGTAACCTCAGAATAAGAGGGCTTTCCCTGACGAAAACCATATAAAAAGAAAAGAAACCAATTTAAATAATGCAATTAATTAAATTGAAACCTCTTTCATAACGAAGTCAGCGAAAATAAATAAAATGAGAGTAGGGTCTGCACAATTGTTTCGATTCGACCCTCACATTGGCCGGAGTAACACGTCCTAGCGAAATAGTCGCATATATTTGATTGGAGTGTTATTGGACTCGATTTGTTTTACTCGATGTAAGGTCTATATCGAGAAGATGTTGATTCGATTAAATATCTTGAGTTACAAAAAGTTAAAGGTTCTGATCTCTTTAGAACGAAGATCTACCTACAGACCCAGGCGGTCTTATTACAAAACGAGGTTTTTCTTCGTCATGCTTTAAACCATCGAGCCAGTTTTTGTAATATGAACCTAGCTGTGATAGAAATACAGTTCTTTATACAAAACTGACAACTTAGTCCGGTTCTAAGTTGTCAGTTTTGTAAAACTGACATCTTAACGTGTCAGAATAAAGCTCGAAATTCAAAAACTTTTTTACAAAAAAATACAACCGACTTCCAAAAACAACACTACAAAGTGAAAAATAACTTTAATTTCGGAAGTCGGTGTCTAGTTAAATGTACCTATTTTCGTTTTTTGCCACCGACTTCCGAAATTAAAGTTATTTTTCACTTTGTAGTGTTGTTTTTGGAAGTCGGTTGTATTTTTTTGTAAAAAAGTTTTTATTTTTCACTTTTTAGTTGTGTACCTACCCCACACAAATTCTATTACCACTACCTGCAAAGCAAACTAGAACATCGTCCATATAAAAGTGGGGAAAAAATACGTATTATTGAAGCTAACTCAAAAACTACCGATGCAAAGTTAATCAATTTTATATGGGACCAACTGTGGTGTATACCCTCTCGAATAAAACAAAAAAAATCCAAATCGGTCCAGCCATCTTCGAGTAAACGGGGAACATACATAAAAAAAAAAATAAAAAAAAAGTCCCGACGAATTGATAACCTCCTCCTTTTTGAAGTCGGTTAAAAAAGGGTCCATGGTTTAAACCTGGGTTTGAAGATGAACCTTGTTTTGTAATAAGACGGAGGGGGTTTGGTGCATCGTTTACCAAATGAAAATGGCGGATAGGAGGGGTCATGTGCTATCTTCTCAGGCTCCAAAAAGATTCTTGGCGCCACGGGATTTTTTACATAATTTTTAGGTTTCCGTACCCGATGGGTGCCAAATAGAACCCTAGTAATAAGCCTCCTCTGTCCGTCTGTCCTTCTGTCTGTCTGCCAGCGGGCTGTATCTCATGAACCGTAATAGGTAGACAGTTGAAATTTTCACAGATGACGGCTGTCATTCAAGGTTCCTGTACCTGACGAGGACTTCGTGATTAGACACCGAACTGAACGAACGTGCGCTACCAACCTCGCCCCGACCTCGCCGCGTTCCGATACGAATCCAGTTCCACCCGATTCGTGTGTGCTACTTTCTAACCGATTGTTTATTAAATCGTTCTAATTAAAACTGTAAAGTGCATATCAAGTCTTATTTCGGTTACAATAATGGACGACGACCAGTCCGGCAACGAACGCTGACATTTTCCTCCGATATATAAATATAGGAAACAGCAAAGTTTCGCTAGCTAATTTAATTTGACCCTGTATAACTCAAAACATGATACAACTAATAAAATTGCGAAATACCTATCCCTTCGGGGAATATAGGTATGATGCTCTGTTGCATACCAATTTAATACTAAGCCAAGCATTGTTAAAAACTCTACATATACTGTTGCTGCAAACTGCATAATTTTGTTAACGAACGCCATAACAAGCTGAGAGTATCAAAAAACCATAACAAACTTTTTCTAACAGTCCGTCCTTCATTACACAGCGACAAAAACAGATTAAAACTTTTAAAAGGCTTGAATTATTTCCGAATTTACAAAAAGTTTTACGGTATAATTTGTATCCAATTATTTTGACAAAAGATTTATCATCAGTAATTTACATGTTTATTTAAATAAATTATGAAAACTGAAAACTGTTGTGGTTAATGTATTGACCTAATTATTTTTCATATTTATTTATCTACTGATAATAATTATTTATTTATTAATAATAACATTCACGTAAATAAATAAATATAACAAAATTATATCCTAATTTAACTAAAACTATTCACAAACTAAAGCGATGCGGAGGAATTTTTCGACGATATCGTCGAAGAGACTGGTGGCATTGCCACGTTGTATGGCAATGCTTAGCCTCTGACCAAGCTAAAAGCCAGCCCTTGGGTCACGGGAAGTGTCAACCAGCCATTTCGAGATTTCCTGAGCACTCGGACCCCACGGAAACAATTTGTATATTTTTTTGTTTTTTAATGTTAATTTTATAACTTTTTATGCTCAGTTTTTAACCGACTTCAAAAAGGAGGAGGTTCACAATTCGTCGGAACCATCCCCGATTACTCGAAGATGGCTGGACCGATTTGGGTTTTTTTTGTTTCATTCGAGAGGGTATACATCACAGTTAGTCCCTTATAAAATTGATTAACTTTGCTTGGGTAGTTTTTGAGTTAGCTTCAATAATACGTACTTTTTCCCCACTTTTATATGGATGATGTTCTAGTTTTTTTTGCAGATAGTGGTATTAGAATTTGTGTGGGGTAGGTACACAACTAAAAAGTGAAAAGTAAAAACTTTTTTACAAAAAAATACAACCGACTTCCAAAAACAACACTACAAAGTGAAAAATAACTTTAATTTCGGAAGTCAGTGGCAAAAAACGAAAATACATTTAACTAGACACCGGCTTCCGAAATTAAAGTTATTTTTCACTTTGTAGTGTTGTTTTTGGAAGTCGGTTGTATTTTTTTGTAAAAAAGTTTTTTACTGTTAGTATTTCCTGAGCTGCAAGAATCCGCTGAATGTGGGAAGCACAGAACCGGTCGAAGTAGCGGTGCTCGGGGGAGGATGTCCAGCAGTGGACGTCCTTCGGCTGAAATGATGATGATTTCCTGTGCGTGTCCCTAATAAAATATTTTTCTTTCTTTCTTTTCTTTTTTCTTTCTTTCTTTTCTTTCTTTCTTTTTTTCTTTCCGGGCCCAAGGGTTTCAACTTCAACCTCAAACGGCTATCTTTATCTTTATTTTGTCGACTGTACCTAAGTGCTTGTAGATTTACCAATTAATGCACTTTATTGTTATTAAAACTTAACATAACATTACGCCATAACGCCTGTTCTGTTGTTCTGTGTGTTGTTGTGTGTTGTTGTGCTGTTCGAGTAGTGCACTTGTAGTACACTCACATTTTGTCAGTTATGTTTAAGGGTCACGCCAGGGCAGCAGGGCGAGCCTAATTCTTTTAACATTACTTATAAATCAGCAAATTCTATTTAAAATTAACTCTCATTCATAAGGAAGATTACTTAGGTACTTACCTACTTTTCTTACTAACATGTGTACAAAAAAACTTTTTACAAAAAAAAAAAAAAAAATACAACCGGATTCCAAAAAGTACTAAGTACATACAAAGTGAAAAATACTTTAGTTTCGGAAGTCGGTGTCTTCGGATCTGTACATTTCTTTACAGAATTTTGTTCCGAAGAATTTTTTCTTTCCATTGAGCCTGTGAACTTGAAATTTGGTGATAATGTTTATTAATACGTATATTTTACTAACAAATACCAACATATTGATAAATCAGATTTGGTACGGAACCCTAAATGTGCATAATCCGACACAAGCTTGGCCGCTTTTTTTAATTCGGTTAAAAAGAGCTTAACATGCATAAAAATACATGACATTATAATCTCATAATTCGTGATCCTAAAAGGGTACACATAATTCTTTGTACACCCCCCATGACATGCGCGATATGAGTGGAATACAATTAGTCCTGCACACAAAATTAATACATTTGTTTTGTCCACACATTACACAGGCCAACCCAATTTTAATGGAGTTTTAATCCTGAAAATCCCAAAAGCTGTGCGTATCAAACTGTATCAATCTGCCTAGCCTTATCCCAACTATGTTGGGGTCGGCTTCCAGTCTAACCGGATGCAGGTGAATACCATTATCTTACATGGAGCGACTGCCTATCTGACCTCCATAACCCATGAACTGGGTAATACGATACCGCTTGGTAAGACTAATTGTCAGACTTTCGAGCTTCTGACGACCCGTAACGACTGTCAAAGATCCACGAATGACAGCCGGGACCAATGGCTTAACGTGCTTTCCGAGGCACGGAGGAGTCTCGGTATGTAAAGATGGTCACCCATCCACGGACCAATCGGCGAATCAAACTGTATATCTTCTAAATATATAACAAGAAAAGTTTTTGCTATATAAAGCCTACTACAGTGTACATCTGAACATTTGCTGGATAAACTATAGGATTTTCTTTTTAAAATTACTTTAAACTAGTTTTATTGATCTCATTGCTAATTGTATTCTGTTTAGTTTAAAAAATTCTTGATTCTTTTTATGTAGGTCCAAAGGAGGAGCTCGTGGCTAAGTAATAACAGCCGCACGGGTCGATCCATCAGGTTAAGCTACGCTTGCCGGGGTCGGTCCGTGGATGGATGACCATATTTACATACTGAGACTCCTCCGTGCCTCGAAAAGCACGATAAGCCGTTGGTCCCGGCTGTCATTCGTGGAACTTTGACTGTCGTTACGGGTCGTCAGTAGCCCGAAAGTCTGACAACCAGTCTTACCAAGGGGTATCGTATTATCCAGTTAATGGGTTGTCGAGGTCAGATAGGCAGTCGCTCAATGTAAAGTACTGGTATTCAGCTGTATCCAGTTAGACTGGAAGCCGACCCCAACATAGTTGGGAAAAGGCTAGGCAGATTGATTTTGCATGCCCAAAGGTAAAATATATATATACCAAAGACTATGTTAAACAACATTTACATGAATTAAAACATCTGCACATTGTTTAAGTACTCGAATTGCAAAATTTTGAATTTATTTTATCGTTTTGAGATATCGATATCCATCTCGTATGTGAAGTTTATACAAAAAAAAAAAAACTGATTTATAAAGTGATACCCAATATGACCCCAAATGTGATGTACCTAAATCTGGAATTTATTCAAAATGATAGCTAACAATAGGCTCACTGCTATTTCAATAGGTGGCGGCCGTCATTTGTTTCCAGTACCTCAATGTTTGCTGCATAATATTACACCAATAGTCCCCGAAAAGGTGGGTAAGTTATTGTATACACAGTTTAAGTTCCGGGTAATAGTTAATCAGGTGTATAATAGCTTAATCAGGCACAATCCAGATTCCGAGCTGTTAATGAGAATTTCCTACTCAATAATACTTTGCCATTATTATTAGTGATTTTGACATTGGTGCCGATTCTCTTGTGAACACACTAAAATAAAATTAGAGAATCGCTATCTTTTACTAACAGGCAGCGCGAGAAAAGGACGGCTATAGCTATGAACTAAGTTGGAGATGTCAAATTAGTTCACGCCTTGCGCTTCACCGTGTTTTTTAGTTGACATGTTTTTACGTGTCGTCTAAATGTCTATGGAAAAATTAGTTCTAACTAATTTGACAGCTCTAATTTACTTCCGTCCCTTTCTTGTCATAATAGAGAGAAAAAAATAGCAATAGCCTAAATTAAGTTTAGTTTGTGCACAACAGAATCGGCACCATTATTCGACATAGTCGACACGTTAACTCCTTACGTGTCGACTGCACCTCTTGTGTGCATAAGGAAAAATCCTTTACATAATAGGTATATATGCTTATATCATGTATAAAACAAACGTAAAAAAACATTCATCATTAGTAGTTGTAAACCTATGGGGTTCGCCACTAACCCCCTAAAAATGAGATTCTTTGTAGGAAACATAACTAAACCAATGGGGAAGGCAACTGTCTAAACTTTTTAAAAAAAAAATACAACCAACTTCCAAAAACAACAGTACAAAGTGAAAAATAACTTTAATTTCGGAAGTCGGTGTCTGATTAAATGTATTTTCGTTTTTGCCACCGACTTCCGAAATTAAAGTTATTTTTCACTTTGTAGTGTTGTTTTTGGAAGTCGGTTGTATTTTTTTGTAAAAATGTTTTTATTTCTTACTTTTTAGAGGTTCACATGTGCTTACCCCTTCACAGCGTACCGGTGTGATGTTATGTTATGAACTGGTGTAAACAATAATCAACCATGAGATTTCAGCAATCCCAGTCCATTTGCTATCATTTATTGAGGAGTTTCGTTGCCTATCTCAGCAGTTCTTCATCAGATCTTCACAAATTGAAATGGGACCACTCCGAGAAAGTACTCTTCCAAAAACTATCCAAATCGCTACAAGTGTGCCTATAAAATTGGAAGAGTTCTCTCTATTTCTCCAGGATCCCACGTCAGATCCTGACTTGATGATCATGGGACCATCTGGGGAGTATACCCTTTCAAACAAAAAAAAAAAATAATCCAAATCGGTTCGTCTTCGAGTAATCGGGGAACATACATAAAAAAAGAATAATAAATTAAAAAGGTTCCGACGAATTGAGAACCTCCTCCTTTTTGAAGTCGGTTAAAAATGGCGCTGTCGTAGCTAGTTCCCAACACAAGCTAATATTACAAGGCGTGAGGTGGTTTTTTTTTTTTGCTTAAATAACGCGTTGCTGTGTTCCTAAATACTCCGAAATTGAAATCCACCATTTCTCGAGAGACCCTAAAATATTCTAATTTTGGCTTATAAATATTCGTAGAGATTAAAAAATAAATAAACAGAATAGAAACATTTTGATGAAAGTATATTATGAGAAAATATTTAAAGTTTTAAAGTCTGACACTTTCCATTCTAATACTTTATTTAAAATATTGATGATAATAACGAAATAGTACAAAAAAAAAACTCATTGAAAGAACACGAAATGGAATGAGTGAACGAAATAACCACTTTATTACTAGGTCGTAGGGACCTAGCTATGATCACGCCATCTACAATTAGTTTTACCCGCCTTTCTCATTTCTTGCTCAAACAAAAGAGTCGGGTCAAAGCAGTATCATTATAAAATATTTCATAACATTTTTACGATCTTATGTTCAGTACAATTCGGACTGTCGCATAAAAATGTCAATCAACTCAGCAAACTTCAGCGAACGACTTTTATTACTAACTGTACCACAAGATTTTATATAGTGGAACAATGTTATCATGGTATCATCGTATTGATGCTAATAGAATCAGTAAAAGAAAGCTCTCTCCCAGAAAAGGAATGATAAAAACTTTTTTACAAAAAAATACAACCGACTTCCAAAAACAACACTACAAAGTGAAAAATAACTTTAATTTCGGAAGTCGGTGTCGGTGTCGGTGTTAAATGTATTTTCGTTTTTTGCCACTGACTTCCGAAATTAAAGTTATTTTTCACTTTGTAGTGTTGTTTTTGGAAGGCGGTTGTATTTTTTTGTAAAAAAGTTTTTATTTTTCACTTTTTAGTTGCACCCCACACAAATTCTAATACCACTACCTGCAAAACAAACTAGAACATCATCCATATATAAAAACTTTTTAACAAAAAAATACAACCGACTTCCAAAAACAACACTACAAAGTGAAAAATAACTTATTTCGGAAGTCGGTGTCTAGTTAAATGTATTTTCGTTTTTTACCACCGACTTCCGAAATAAGTTATTTTTCACTTTGTAGTGTTGTTTTTGGAAGTCGGTTGTATTTTTTTGTTAAAAAGTTTTTATTTTTCACTTTTTAGTTGTGTACCTACCCCACACAAATTCTAATACCACTACCTGCAAAGCAAACTAGAACATCGTCCATATAAAAGTGGGGAAAAAATACGTATTATTGAAGCTAACTCAAAAACTACCGAAGTAAAGTTAATCAATTTTATATGGGACCAACTGTGATGTATACCCTCTCGAATAAAACAAAAAAAAACTAAATCGGTCCAGCCATCTTCGAGTAATCGGGGAACATACATAAAAAAAAAATAAAAAAAAAAAAAAAAAGGTTCCGACGAATTGAGAACCTCCTCCTTTTTGAAGTCGGTTAAAAATTGACCATCACCACGCATGTGACTAAAAGAGTGATGAATATACATGTTGATGGATGGAGAGGCAGAGGAAAGCCAAAGAAAAGATGGATGGATTGTGTGAGGAATGATATGAAAGAGAAGGGAGAGAATGATAGCGTGACGGTTGACAGGGGAGAATGGAAGAAGAAAACGTGGTGCGCCGACCCCAAGTAATATGGGATAAGGGCAGGAAGAAGACTACCACTTACAGATGTTTTCATGAACCAGGTTCCAGGTTAACTTACGATGTCTTCATCATAATATTTCATTGGAGTTGAAGCCAAGTTACAGTTTAAAAAGCTTAAGAGGCAGACGGTGCATGCGTAGTTCTTACAAACGATATACCAAAATAGTTTGTAAATCAAACTTTGTAAATAAAGAAGAAGAGAAAATAAAGTTTTCTAAAGAAATTTGAAATTCATCATACCTGTCTTTAAATCAGTAGTATAGTCCTACCAACTTATCTGTGAACTGAAAGAGGACGCCACCGTCGATGCGTCGACACAATCGAATGACATGGCAATAAGAATATACAATAGGCTGCCTCAAGAGATAAAAAATGAAACTAGATTCACTCCGTTTAACAGTAAATTGAAAACATTTCTTTTGGAAAATTGCTACTACTCAATTGAGGAATTTTTTAATCAGAAATACTGACATAATTAAACAAAAAATAATAAAATAATTATATAATGAAATAATTGAATAGATAAATAATTAAAAAATTTAATAATTACAAATGAAATAATTCAGTCATACTTAAATAATTGAATAATTAATAAGAAAATACCTACTTGAATGAATTACTAAATAAATAATACAGACGCGTAGACGCCTGCCTCGCTCACAGACATTTTACACAACCAGAGAGAGAGAGAGAGAGTACCAGAGTTAATTAATTATGTTAATGTGCATGCGTTAGAATGTTAAGTTAGTGTGTTGTTGTGTTATGTTGTTATTTATTAGACTGATTAATCCTACATAATGATAGAAGGTATAAATTTCATTATTAAGTCATTATAATTTAAATGTTTGCTAGTTAGCCCTCAAAGTTTGCGATGCCTGGAAAAGGCCGCTAAGTTGTAAGTACCTACTTTTGTAAAAGACCTCAAAATGTACACTTAGTATGCAAATAAATCTTTGACTTTGACTTTGACATGCGTCGGCACAATCGAAGTCATTTCAACATGACGGCCGTAGTTCCAATTTTCGCCATTTCACAGATAAGTTGGTAGGAGTGTAATTGAATATCAAAACTAACACTACCACACCCAACTAACTAATACCACTACCTGCAAAACAAACTAGAACATCATCCATATAAAAGTGGGGAAAAAATACGTATTATTGAAGCTAACTCACAAACTACTGAAGCAAAGTTAATCAATTTTATATGGGACCAACTGTGATGTATACCCTCTCGAATAAAACAAAAAAAATCCAAATCGGTCCAGCCATCTTCGAGTAATCGGGGAACATACATAAAAAAAAATAAAAAAAAAGGTTCCGACGAATTGAGAACCTCCTCCTTTTTGAAGTCGGTTAAAAATAAAGTCGGTTTTCGTATCTGTCTGTGTGGCCGCGTTGTTCTTCTAAACTACGCAACGGATTTTGATGCGGTTTTCATTTTAGAGGAACTCATTTAGAGAATATATTCCGGAAGGTTTATATGTATATAAGAGAAGTCCTGACTGACTGACTGACTGACTGACTGACTGACTGACTCATCAACGCCCAGCCCAAAACCTTGAACCTAGAAAGCTGATATTTTGCACAGAGGTTCCCTTTGTAATGCAGACAAGGAATAAGGAAGGAATTCCAGGTAGTAGGTTTCCGTGGGATATTTTCCGACATCCACGCGGGCGAAGCCGCTGGCAAAAGCCAGTATATATATTATAGAAACCTAAAAAAAAACCAACAACCCAAAAGACCTAAAAGACAACTCGTAAAAACCGTGCGAAGTAGGGCTGGGTCGCTAGTTTAAGATTTATTATTATGTATACAGACAGAAGCTGTTGGTGTACCTTTAAAAATGAGGAAAAGAATGTCAGAAAGAAAAAAAAGTATGGGATCTATGTGATGAACTGAGTGAGTGAGAGAATGAAGGAGTCTGGTAGAGCCACTATGCATATAAAATAATACCTACACTATTCCAATATGGCTGAAAGGTATAGAATATAAATGTCAAAATCGTTTGTAATTTAAAATTCCAAAAATAAACGTGAGTCGTAGAATAAAAGGTGATTTTATTGATACTCGAATCTCACATTACATAAATAAATAAACAAGAGACATCTTTCAAAGCCAAAAATTACAGATAAAACTTTTTTACAAAAAAAAAAAACATTCTACTGTCAAAAAAATTCTTAAATAAATAAATATGTTTGGACATACCACACAACGCCATCTAGCCCCAAGCTAAGCAACCTAATGCTTGTGTTATGGTAACGAGATGGCTGATAAACTACTTATATACATTTTTTTTTTTTGTAAATACATACATATTATAGATAGAAAAACACCCAGACTCGGAACAAATACTTGTAGGTCGTACAAATATTTGTTCCGTGCGGGAATCGAACCCGCGACATGCTGCGCAGCAGTCAATCGCTCAACCACTGCGCCAACCATGTCGTCAAATTCTTGAAAAATTCTTGAAAGTGAAAAATAACTTTAATTTCGGAAGTCGGTGTCATTGGATCTGTATTTTAGTTTTTTGCCACCGAGTTACAATAGCCTAGTGTCAACTGCTCATCATGTTTTACAAAATATTGCTTTTCCCGATACAAGGACGTTAATTGTTGAGGATTACTCCCAGTAAGGAACCAGGAGAATTGGAACTGATGATGAACTCACCATCAGCTCCACTTCAACTTATGTATTGTGATGAGCATAAATTGCTTAGCAATAATCGAATCGCAACTCGTGAAATACGTATTATTAAGTCGTTCCGATTGCCATCTGTGGTCTTCCTCATCAGTTCCACTTCACCAAATGATGCTTTCCGGGAGCAAATGCACGAGTTACTATAAAAAACTTTTTTACAAAAATATACAACCGACTTCCAAAAGCAACACTACAAAGTGAAAAATAACTTTAATTTCGGAAGTCGGTGTCTAGTTAAATGTATTTTCGTTTTTTGCCACCGACTTCCAAAATTAAAGTTATTTTTCACTTTGTAGTGTGGCTTTTGGAAGTCGGTTGTATTTTTTTGTAAAATAGTTTTTATTTTTCACTTTTTAGTTGTGTACCTATCCCACACAAATTATAATCCACTACCTGCAAAACAAACTAGAACATCATCCATATAAAAGTGGGGAAAAAATACGTATAATTGAAGCTAACTCAAAAACTACCGAAGCAAAGTTAATCAATTTTATATGGGACCAACTGTGATGTATAAATTATATAATAAAAATAAAAAAATAAATAAATAAAACAAAAAAAATCCAAATCGGTCTAGCCATCTTCGAGTAATCGGGGAACATACATAAAAAAAAAAAGGTTCCGACGAATTGAGAACCTCTTCCTTTTTGAAGTCGGTTAAAAATACCCTTATCGCTATAGGTGCCTATAAAATTTGAAGGTTCCCCTCGATTTCTCTAGGATGCCATGATCTGATCCTGGTTTCCTTATCATGGTACTACCCATGGAATATCTCCTTTCCAACAAAAAAATAATCATCAAAATCAGTTCACAAACGATGAAGTTATCCGTGAACACACATAAAAAAAATATATGTATATACGCAAGGTCGAATTGAGAAACCTCCTTTTTTTGAAGTCGTTTAAAAATAGTTGCCATGGAATAAAAATGTGCAGAAAAACTCCATAGTCACCCTTATACTAGGAACCCAAAACCTCATACTTAAAAAGTATTTCCGCCAACTCCCAAGGTCCTACTTAAATCCCAGGTCACACCGCAACAGGAAATAACTCACCCACTTATTCGCCGTCACGTGTTACGGAACTGTGTGACAAACTCCTGGTCGGCACTCGAAACAACCAGCCAAAGTGGGGCAATTAGCCAAGTTAAATTGGCCAAGTGGAAGCAACTTTTTAACTAGTGTTTACCCACTTTGTCTGAAATATTGCTTTTGTCGAAACGTTTTCGGCTGTGGGGTACATACGTAAGCAGGTTGGTTGTACAAATGTTAGCTTTGGTAGTTTATTTAGTAAAGGAAAATATATATTCTACCTGATCCTATAAAATTTAAACCTATGATGGTAACGTTTTAAAATTAATGAACCTTTTAAAACTTTTTGTGCTTCTAATAGTGCATACTTTTTTTAATAACTGAGCCTCTTTTTAAATGTTTGACCATTTGTTAACGTTGTTTGCAGTTACTTGGCTATTTAGTATTTTTAAGAACCCAAAGTAGGATTTATTTGAGGTTCTCAAAAAGAGGCACAATCATTATAATATACTCAGTGTTCAATATTTTTTTTAGGATCACGAAATGAGTATGAATAGAGGTTTGATTAAGTACATTTACGATAGAGCATCGTAAATAGGTTGGTTTTAATGACGAATATGGTGTAACGATAGCTAGGTAGACTATGCATACTTTTTTTAATAACTGAGCCTCTTTTTAAATGTTTGGCCATTTCTTAACGTTGGTTGCAGTTACTTGGCTATTTAGTATTTTTAAGAACCCAAAGCAGGACTTATTTGAGGTTCTCAAAAAGAGGCACAATCATTATAATATACTCGGTGTTCAATATTTTTTTTAGGATCACGAAATGAGTATGAATAGAGGTTTGATTAAGTACATTTACGATAGAGCATCGTAAATAGGTTGGTTTTAATGACGAATATGGTGTAACGATAGCTAGGTAGACTATGCATACTTTTTTTTAATAACTGAGCCTCTTTTTAAATGTTTGGCCATTTCTTAACGTTGGTTGCAGTTACTTGGCTATTTAGTATTTTTAAGAACCCAAAGCAGGACTTATTTGAGGTTCTCAAAAAGAGGCACAATCATTATAATATACTCGGTGTTCAATATTTTTTTTAGGATCACGAAATGAGTATGAATAGAGGTTTGATTAAGTACATTTACGATAGAGCATCGTAAATAGGTTGGTTTTAATGACGAATATGGTGTAACGATAGCTAGGTAGACTATGCATACTTTTTTTTAATAACTGAGCCTCTTTTTAAATATTTGACCATTTCTTAACGTTAGTTGCAGTTACTTGGCTATTTAGTATTTTTAAGAATCCAAAGTAGGATTTATTTGAGGTTCTCAAAAAGAGGCACAATCATTATAATATACTCGGTGTTCAATATTGTTTTTAGGATCACGAAATGAGTATGAATAGAGGTTTGATTAAGTACATTTACGATAGAGCATCGTAAATAGGTTAGTTTTAATGACGAATATGGTGTAACGATAGCTAGGTAGACTATGCATACTTTTTTTTAATAACTGAGCCTCTTTTTAAATATTTGACCATTTCTTAACGTTGGTTGCAGTTACTTGGCTATTTAGTATTTTTAAGAACCCAAAGTAGGATTTATTTGAGGTTCTCAAAAAGAGGCACAATAATTATAATATACTTAATGTTCAATAATTTTTTTAGGATCACGAAATGAGTATGAATAGAGGTTCGATTAATTACATTTAGGATAGAGCATCGTAATTCGGTTGGTTTTAATGACGAATATGGTATAATGGTAGATAGGTAGACTATATTTAATTAGGAAACTATTTGGTTGAGACACAATATAAATATGGACAGTAGGATAACTACGAACAAACGTACGAAACAAGACCCCTAAGTCACAATAAATGTATTGAGAGCACCGCGACTATCGCCGCTTCTGTGTGAGTGTACCGCTTCGACCGTTTGTACGTAATTTCCTTACTGTATACATATTTATTTAAGAGAAAAAGTAAAAATTAGTAAAGGATCACTTAAAACAAAATTAAAAAACAATAAACAGGATAGTAAACAGAACTAAAACATTGTATAGAATAAACTATAACAGGATAATTATGTGCCGAGCTATCGAATTTCTCTAAATGATTTTAAACCTTAAAATGTTGATAGTTAAATTCAAAGTCGAATGAGAAAATTTGAGAGATTGTAGTAGCTTGACCTGCAGGTGTGTACGTAAGGTGGTTCATTGTTTTTTTTTTTTTAATGTAAAAGAGCTCCTCTCGCCATCAAACGTAAAAGTTTGGCGAGTTTAGATTTAAGAAACACCGCTGTATTGTAAATTCAGTAAAACAATTTACTGTGGTTGGGACTTTGAAGCCAAGAAAGCGCGATATTGGTGCCGATTCTCTTGTGAACGCACTAAACTAAAATTAGAGAATCGCTATCTTTTACTAACAGGCAGCGCGAGAAAAGGACGGCTATAGCTATGAACTAAGTTGGAGATGTCAAACTAGTTCACGCCTTGCGCTTCACCGTGTTTTTTAGTCGACATGTTTTTACGTGTCGTCTAAACGTCTATGGAAAATTTAGTTCTAACTAATTTGACAGCTCTAATTTACTTCCGTCCCTTTCTTGTCATAATAGAGAGAAAAAGTTAGCAATAGCCTAAATTAAGTTTAGTTTGTGCACAACAGAATCGGCATGTTGCGGTATGTTGCTTACCTTGACTTGTTATTCCCAGAATATGTTGCGTTATAATACACTTCTGGACACATCTTTTGGCCCACCTTGTATTTTCAGTTTCGTTTGGTCCTAGCTAAAATTTTATATTAGGTCGAGCAAAAAGTTTTTATGCAGTTTTGAACCTGGCACATTCACAATTTCATTCAATAGTCTTTTTTTGAATTTCGAACACAGAATTTAAAGAAACAAAAGACAATTTGGAGCCTGTTTGTTGATATCAAACAATCGAATACTAAGAAAACTTGGTTTTATTGGTTTACTTGGATTTAATTCTTGAAAAAGTGATTGATATCTTTGGTTTTGCAACAAACATTACTTATTCTTAACATTAAGGTGAGGTTCTATCAATAATCTATGGATACTTCACCTGAAGTCGCCGCCCAAGCTGTGGCACTTATTCAGGCCGGACACAGCCAAAGAAACGTGAGTGCTCAACTTAATTTAAGTCGATCTGCGGTCCGAAATGTTTATCGGAGGTACCTAGAGACTGGCGGCTTTGTTCGTCGCCAAGGAAGGCCACGATCTCGGGTCACAACTGAAAGGCAGGATCGATTCATCGTGACGACCAGTTTGAGAAATCGTCACCTTACCTCCATTGAGATACAAAACCAACTTCGCGACTTCCACGGAGTATCTGTGAGCGCTCGAACTGTTCGGAGAAGGTTAAAAGAACGCGATATGGTACCACACAAGCCAGCTAATGGCCCCAAACTAACGCGAGCCCACCGAACAGCGCGCCTTCATTTCGCACGCAGTCATTTAAATTGGACACAGCAAGATTGGAGCCGTGTACTCTTTTCTGATGAGTCTAAAATTGTGTTACATGGCAATGATGGAAGGAAGAAGGTCTACTGACGTAAGGGAGAGCGTTTCGCACAATGCTGCTTTGAAGAGAGGGTTGCTTATGGCGGTGGCTCATGGACTGTCTGGGGCGGTATATCCGCGAGCGGCAAAACTCAACTTGAGGTTGTTACAGGACCACGGCTGCCAACATTAAATGCTGAAAGGTACATTCGTGAGTGCTTAGAACCTCACGTGATACCATACGCGGACTATGTGGGCCCAAATTTCCTTTTTATGCATGATAATGCAAGAGCCCATGCGGCCGGCATCGTCAGGGAATATCTTCGGGATGTGAACATCACAGTTATGGACTGGCCAGCCAGAAGCCCAGACATGAACCCCATTGAGCACATGTGGGACGAGCTAAAAAGACGTGTTAGGGCTCGTCAGCCAGTTGCCCAGACGATGCAGGAGTTGAAAACTGCCATAAAAGAGGAATGGGAGATGATCCCTCAAAATTTCATAGAGCGGTTGATAAACTCTATGCCTAATCGTATGAGAGCTGTGGTAGATGCCCATGGAGGCAACACGCGTTATTAAATTAAACCTTTATTTGATAAAACATGTTTTTTATTCAAAAATCAATTGCCTTTAACAAGGCGCATATCCGACTTGTTAGGCGTAGCTCCATGTCGTATGGTATTCTGAATTCAAATTTAAAACAATACGATCGAAAAAGATGGTAAAATGTATCAGGTTTAAAACTGCATCAACAGTTTTTGTTCAATCTAGCAATCATATTTCGGTAGGGGCCATCGAAACCTAAACTCTAAGGTGGGCCAATAGATGTGTCCAGAAGTGTATATAGAATTTCTTGCGTGAGGGTTTGATTCCCAAGTTGGGTAAAGTGTTACTGGGTTTTCTGGGAAGCAGCCAGCAATCCAGATTTTTGCCTGGTTTAATAGCAATACGACACTGGAAAGCGATTTTGTTGTATTTCAAAAGTGGCAATTTTTTCCTTTGGTAAGACTGGTTGTCAGACTTTCGGGCTTCTGACTACCCGTATTTACTGTTAAAGATCCAGGTATGACAGCCGAGACCAACGGCTTATCGTGTATCGCCCCCTGTTCTTTATCTGGCGAATAATCGAAGTGATATCCTTGCACAAATTCCTTTCGGGAAAAAAGGCTTAATTTCATTACAATTTTATTACAAACACTATTACTACCTCTGATCATAAATAAACCTACCAAACTCAATATATACAACATTAATTTTAGTATATGCGAAACCCGAAACACGTGTCTAGTATTTTTATGTAAACAATCTATGTACAAAACAAAACTGTTTCATGTAAAATCACAAAGTTATAAGCTTGTTATGTTACCTGGTTGTCCGTACAAAAACATGATCACCACGCGGCACCCGATGTGCGCCCGTGCATAGGACCGCTATGACCTGCAGTGACTTGTGTTCGTCGCTCAGTGTTCATATTGTAACCTTTTTTAAAGATTTTTGGGGCAAAATATAACACGTTATAAAAATTATTGGAATCGATTCAGTTATTTATTCTGAACAAATTATATTCAGGTTTCGCATATACTAAAAATAATGTTGTATATACATACTTAACCCCAAATTCGATACATTGTATGTTACTCTTTACCGTACCACGGCCTATCACTACGCAGAGGTCAATGTTCCAGATTTGACCTAATATAAGTTAATAGGCTTAATTTTACGCTGTTTGCTAAGTAGCACTTACAGCCTGGCGACATATTTCTGCCTAATTTTGGATAATTTTATCGCAGTTGACTGGTGATTCATGAGGAGAGGGGCTTGTGGCTAAGTAATAACAGCCGCACGGGTCGATCGATCAGGTAAAGCTACGCTTGCCGTAGTCGATCCGTAGATGGATGACCATCTTTACATACCGAGACTCCTCCGTGCCTCGTAAAGCACGTTAAGCCGTTGGTCCCGGCTGTCATTCGTGTATCTATGACAGTCGTTACGGGTCGTCAGAAGCCCGAAAGTCTGTTAAACAGTCTTACCAAGAGGTATCGCATTACCAAGTTACTGGGTTGTGGAGGTTAGACAGGCAATCGCTCCATGTAAAATACTGGTATTCAGCTGCATCCGGAGGCACGTGCGAACGAGTGTTAGGCCACGTCTGATTTAGTTGTTTTAGTTTGTATACGTTTAGCAACATAGTTTTTATGATGGCGGGCTGATGATGAACGACTTCGTGACGGTGCGAAGGAGGATGCGCCGATAGAGTAGCTGTAAGAACCGCTGCGGCAAGGCTCCTACGGAGCCCCACGAAAAGCTGCGTGCTGCGAAGTCGAATACTCTGGTGTATATTTCCCGCCTCCACTACACCACTGACGCGGAAGACATCGTGACGTACGTGTGCCAAAGGTTGAAGTACGCGCCCAGAGTACAGCTGCTGGAGTCGCATCGCAACGTCAACTTTAAGGCGTTTGTGGTGCGCATACCAACATGCTACCTGCACCTGGTGATGGAAGAAAGCTTTTGGCCGCAGGATGTGGTATTCCGCCGCTTTCGCGGACAAGTGCCACCGGCACGCACAAAGACTTAGTGCTACTAGTAAGTAGCACTAAGTCTTTAAAAAAAAAAATAAAAAAAAAATGTTAAATGTAAAAATATGTTAGTATAGTAATAGGTACTAACATATTTTTTAAGTTTATTTATTTAAGTCATTGTTACTAATAAAATAATAATTATTATATGGATCGTGTGTACTTACGAGTATTTTATGTGTAATCCGAAATAAAGAATATAAACATACATACATACATATAATATATGTACATATATTATATGTATGTATGTATGTTTGTTTGTCCGCGATTTTCTCAAACACTAATGAATAAATTTTGATTATTCTTCCACTACCGTAATCTAAATACTTTCAGGGTGGTTTTAGTATGTAATAGTATAATAGAGACAGATTAGAATAAAAACGCGAAGAATGGATCTACCTAATTTCATACAGCCTAAGCTTAATGTCGTTAAACATGCCTCAAGAGTGCAATCAGTAAATATGTACAATAAATTGCCTGTACAATTTAAAAACTGTATGAATTTAAATGAATTCAAGAGAAAATTAAAGTCATTGTTATTGACGAAATGTTATTACAGCATTGAAGTTTCTCAAAGATAAACGTGACTTACATCTTAATTAATTTTATTGACATACTTATATTTTTTTTTTTAGTAAGTATATCTTTTTTTTTATTTTTTTTTTATTGAATTTATATTGATTTTGAATTGATATGTTGAATTATTATAATTAATAATAAATTAAGAATAATAATGTTGTGACCAATGTGGAATGTAGTGTTTGTATGTTTTGCTTTTTCCTGGCTTTGTGATAATTGTTTAATTACATACATACGGGCGATACATACATACGGGTCGAATACAGAGCCTCCTTTTTTGAAGTCGGTTAAAAATCATGTCGGTCCTACCAATTCAGGAATGCATTGTAGCAGTTTTAGTTATTTTAAGGTTCTTTGGTAATTAGCTTGTCGCTAGCTACTTACCTTAGTATGTAAATATGTAGTGTGTAATTAAGGAGCTCGTGGCTAAGTAATAACATCCGCACGGGTCGATCCATCAGGTTAAGCTACGCTTGCCGGGGTTGGTCCGTGGATGGGTGACCATCTTTACATACCCAGACTCCTCCGTGCCTCGGAAAGCACGTTAAGCCGTTGGTCCCGGCTGTCATTCGTGGATCTTTGACAGTCGTTACGGGTCGTCAGAAGCCCGAAAGTCTGACAATCAGTCTTACCAAGGGGTATTGTATTACCCAGTTAATGGATTGTGGAGGTCAGATTGGCAGTCGCTCCATGTAAAATAGTGGTATTCGGGTGCATCCGGTTAGACTGGAAGCCGACCCCAACATAGTTGGGAAAAGGCTAGGCAGATTGAGTGTGTAATTTTTATTCAAATTGGTATTGACTTCATTTTAATGTTATTTTCGTTCATAGAATTCTTTTATTAATGTCTCTATAATATTATTGTGTGTTAACTAACGTCCATTAAATATTTGCATAACATCACTGCATGGCGGAATTGTCTTTGCACTAAATTATATATGTAACATCTTTTGTACCTACCACATTTTATGCAAATAAACGATTTTGATTTGATTTGATTCTGCGCTGCTTTTGTATGGCAATGTATTAGGAAATTTAATTGTACCAATGCCCGATGCCAATTTTGTATGTGTTTGTTGTGTCCTGCAGTACTGACGACGCAGCTGTACGTGTCCCGGTTGCACCACTCTACAAAGCCTGAGGACATCGTAGAGTACATACGGGTGAAGACCAAATGGACCTTAAGGGTGGAGAAGTTGGTGGCGCGCCATATCACCAATTTCAAGTCGTTCGTGGTGCGCGTTCCGACTCACCATTTGCTGACCTTCCTCAAGGAAGAGTTTTGGCCGAAAGGTGTGTTGTATCGGCGTTTCCGCGGCCAGCTACGCGACACCTCGCAGCGTAACACGACGCCGTCACTTCGTGTGCAGTAGTTTTTAAGTTTGTTAAATGTTTTTTATATGTATTAGTTTAGTGAAATTAAATATTAAAATAGTGAAATTAAATACAAAAATATGCTCGAACGGATACAGAACAAATTCATTAGATTTATTTATTTAAAGCTGTATGGGATATACCCGGGATACCCGTTACTGTATCCTACCTTGTTCTGTCTAGGCATGGTGGGCTACTACAAATTAGAAATCAGGCGTGAAGTGGCACTGGCAACGTATCTTTTCAAAGTTTTAAGGGGTAGTATACAAAACTCGGGTATACTATCAGAAATAGGGTTTAATTTACCGGATATGTACGTGGCGCGGCGGCGCCGGCGCAAGCCGCGGCTGCTGGTGGTACCGCGTGCGCGCACCAACTTGCTGGGGCGCGCACCGCTGACTCGCGCGCTGCGCACTCTCAACACGGTGGCGGAGGCCATCGACATATTCACCTGTGCACTGGGTGAGTTCACAAGGGCCACGTACTGTGTATGTGTAGCATGTAAGGTATAGATACCTAGTTAAGTAAAATTTTATTTTAAGTTACTTTGTCGCATTAGATTTATTGATATCTGTAATGGCAAAGGAAACGTGTGTGATAAATAAATAAATAAATAATTTTGTACCAATCATTTGTGTATTTTATCTATGGGCCCTAATAGCCTGAAAATAAAGGAATTATTATTATTATTAATGCCTATGGCAAATTATAGAGGCATGAGGAACAGGGTGTGAAGTTCACACATCCTCCATAGAAAAGGGAGGATCCTCCGACCAGACGGGTGTCGTGTCTGGTGGGCAACTGCCTGACATTGATGTTGGGTCGTTGTACTTATATGCTGTGTTGCTAGTCACGCGGTAAACTCGATTGCGCGATGCAGGATTTTGCGTGACGTCAGTGTCATGCGTAGCTCGCATGTGGCGATGTAGATGCCGCCACAAAACGCTTAGGCTTAAAAGAAATGGTTATGATAGCAATAAATCATTTAATAGAAAATGTGTAGAATGAAATTTATTTAAATTTAATATAAACATAACCTAAAATTAACAAAATTATATCATAAATAAAATAAATTAAATAATAATCATTAATTTAATGATTAAATTATTTTCTTAGAAAATAATTTCTGAAGTCAAACAGTTTCTGAGAAAATCGTCTGTGACCATCAGACTGACACCTAAATAACTTCCAACAAGTGTTTTATTTCACACATTTCAACATGGAAAACTAAAAAACCTGCAAGTAAATTAAACATTAGTACCTACTTTGAATGCACAAACACTCCAGGAATTACAGTACTAGTGCAAATATTAAATTTTAACCCCGCGTTAATATAGCCGGCAGAATATTCTACGCAAATGTTCGCTTGCATTACCGAATGGATAGGTAATTATTATTCTGACTCTCTTTTACATAACAGTTGAAATTTTCACAGATGATGTGTTTCTGTTGCCGCTATAACAACAATCTGCCTAGCCTTTTCCCAACTATGTTGGGGTCGGCTTCCAGTCTAACCAGATGCAGCTGGATACCGGTATTTTACATGGAGCGACTGCCTATTTGACCTCCACAACCCATTAACTGGGTAATAAGATACCCCTTGGTAAGACTGATTGTCAGACTTTCGGGCTTCTGACGACCCGTAACGACTGTCAAAGATCTACGAAAGACAGCCGGGACCAACGGCTTAACGTGCTTTCCGAGGCACGGAGCAGTCTCGGTATGTAAAAATGGTCACCCATCCACGGACCAACCCCGGCAAGCAACAACAAATACTAAAAACCAGAATAAAATAAATATTTAAGGGGGCTCCCATACAATAAACGTGATTTTTTGCCGTTTTTATAGACCCTTCGTGCGCTAGTCCGACTCGCACTTGCCGGATTTTTTTTCTCTCCATTCGCTTAGGTAGATCGACACAGTCTGCTATTATACATATAGCATCACATTTTAAGCTGAATTACTGTCTCTCAAGATCCAAGTTCCCTAGTTTGAGAGGCAGGGTTTCCCATATTGTGTGCAGATTTCAGTTCTTAGATTTGTATCGCATTGTCTAACTACCATAGCTCATTTAAATTGTCTTTATGATATAAACATTTTAATCTGTATTTTTATGAAATAAAGTTTTTATTTATTAATTTTTATTTTTATTTAGTTTGTTTTGGTCAGAGTAGTCAGAGGAGTCAGAGTTTGGTCAGAGGAGCTCGTGGCTAAGTAATAACAGCCGCACGGGTCGATCCATCAGGTTAAGCTACGCTTGCCGGGGTTGTCCGTGGATGGGTGACCATCTTTACATACCGAGACTCCTCCGTGCCTCGGAAAGCACGTTAAGCCGTTGGTCCCGGCCATAGAAATATAAAAAAATATATCTATGGTCCCGGCTGTCATGCGTGGATCTTTGACAGTCGTTACGGGTCGTCAGAAGCCTGAAAGTCTGACAACCAGTCTTACCAAGAGGTATCGTATTACCCAGTTAATGGGTTGTGTAGGTCAGATGGGCAGTCGTTCCATGTAAAATACTGGTATTCAACTGCATCCGGTTAGACTGGAAACCGACCCCAACATAGTTGGGAAAAGGCTAGGCAGATTGATAGATTGGTCAGAGTAGTCAGATAGGAAACACCGACCTCGTTTATAGTTTTTTTTTTTAAAATATTATTGACGTTTATATGTATTTGTATAAACCTACATAAAGAAACAAAATCATTTCTCATTTACCAACGACGCCTTCAAAAGTAATAAAAAAAACCGGCCAAGTGCGAGTCGAACTCGCGCACGAAGGGTTTCGTACCATTATCTATAAAAACGCCAAAAAAAAACACGTTTGTTGTATGGGAGCCCCCCTTAAATATTTATTTTATTTTAATTTAATTATTTATTTTTAAAGTGAATATATAATTAAATATTCTGTGAATATTTCAAGCGTCTACCTGTTGCCGTTATCAATATCGAGCAAAAACGAGCAAAAAAATCACGTTTGTTTTATGGGAGCCCCCTTAAATATTTATTTTATTCTGTTTTATAGTATTTGTTGTTATAGCAGCAACAGAAATACATCTGTGAAAATTTCAACTGTCTAACTATCATGGTTCATGAGATACAGCCTGGTGACAGACGGACGGACAGCGGAGTCATAGTAATAGGATTCCGTTTTACCATTGGGATTTATACTACCATAATATTATATTATTGCATTGATATCAACAACAAAACCGAACCTAACACAATAATCAGCTCGTAAAAACCAGAGCAAATATATCCAGCGTCTAAAATCCAGAAATTCCTATTAAAAAGCAGCATAATAAACGTTAAACCCGCTGTCCCAGTTAATAGAGCCGTAACAGTGCCTACTTTAGCTAGCATCACATTAAAGTACAGAAAGAAGGTCGACTCCATACTACGAGCGATTTTTTTCCAACGAGTCATGCCATACGCATCGGAACGAACGTCGCGCGCCGCCGTTTCAAAGCGGCAAACTAATAACACGAATTATAAAGTCAGTAACAAAACTCGATTATGTATGATTTGAGTATGGCAGACAAATTCCCTAGAAATAGACGTGATGATAGTAAACTATGTGGACATACATCGAAAACTGCACTTATGCGCAAGAGTGTTTTTTGCATGGCACCAATTGTCTACAACAAATTGCCCAAAAGTTGGAGAGAGCTAACAATACTTAAACTTAAACAAACAATGAAATCTTTTTTGCCACAAAAAGCATATTATAGTATTGCAGAATTTTTAAACGACTCATTGTGATAAAAATATATAACTTAAATATGCCATAATAAATGTTATTTAATTGAATTCCTATTGTAAATCTTCATAATATAATTTTATTATATGTAATTTGTATTATTGGACTAGTCAAATATAAAATGAATAACTGGATAATGTAAATGATTTAATGTATTTGTTTAACTGACATTAATTAATGTATAATTGTAATATTTTAAAATCAATGTATTAATACTATTTTTATTTTATTTTTTCCAAGATATTTGCACGCCATGAGAAATGGCAAACATGTCGTGAGCTAATCTTATTTACGACCTTGCATGCATATATTATTTTAATTTTGTATGTGTACACATGTTTGCGCAAATAAAATTTCTTATTCTTATTCTTATTATTCTTATTAACATTTGAGTATTCTAAATCTTAATTATTGAGAGAAATACTTCATTAAAATCGGAAAAGATGTAAATTTTAAAGAAAATCAACTCTTATCTAATAAATGAAATGCTAAAAAGCAGGTTATCGCATCATTTTGTGTTAATATAGATGATGTCAAAAAGTAGCAGTGTTTACCGACTTCTGTTGCTGACCGTACGAACAACGATCTCAACTCCTGTGAAACAAACGTCAGTCGCTGTAAACCATTTACAGCCAGTTTTGAATAAAACTGAATCTCAAAGCATTTATTTCAATTGGGGCCTATTTCACGGTGTCCGAATAGCCACTACTTACCGAATAAATTCATAAAAACTTTTTTACAAAAAAACACAACCGACTTCCAAAAACAACACTACAAAGTGAAAAATAACTTTAATTTCGAAAGTCGGTGTCTAGTTAAATGTATTTTCATTTTTTGCCACCGACTTCCGAAATTAAAGTTATTTTTCACTTTGTAGTGTTGTTTTTGGAAGTCAGTTGTATTTTTTTTGTAAAAAAGTTTTTATTTTTCACTTTTTAGTTGTGTACCTACCCCACACAAATTCTAATACCACTATCTGCAGAACAAACTAGAACATCATCCATATAAAAGTGGGGAAAAAATAAGTATTATTGAAGCTAACTCAAAAACTACCAAAGCAAAGTTAATCAATTTTATATGGGACCAACTGTGATGTAAATCAAAAAAAATCCAAATCGGTCCAGCCATCTTCGAGTAACCGGGGAACATACATAAAAAAAAAAAAATGTTCCGACGAATTGAGAACCTCCTCCTTTTTGAAGTCGGTTAAAAAATTAAACATATTTTGTATGAAATTATCTCTGCCAAATAAGTTAATAGGAATTTAATCGTAGGTGGCGAAACAGGCACTTAAACTATTTATTTACAGACACTTTTGTAAATGAGGGGCTCGTGGCTAAGTAATAACAGCCGCACAGGTCGATCGATCAGGTTAAGCTACGCTTGCCGCGGCTGGTCCGTGGATGGGTGACCATCTTTACATACTAAGACCTCTCCGTGCCTCGGAAAGCACACTAAGCCGTTGGTCCCGGCTGTCATTCGTGGATCTTTGAAAGTCGTTACGGGTCGTCAGAAGCCCGAAAGTCGGACAACCAGTCTTACCAAGGGGTATCGTATTATTACAGTAACTGGGTTGTGGAGGTCAGATAGACAGTCCCTCCATGTAAAATACTGGTATTCAGGTGCAGCCAGTTAGACTGGAAGCCGACCCCAACATAGTTGGGAAAAGGTTAGGCAGATTGAATAACTCTATTCCAAGATAAAAGTAATTCACACTGCTTAACTAAAATGGTTCTACGCGGAGTCCTATCAGAATCTATCTATCATCCTACAAAGAAAAACGAGCTTCGTTTTTCATTCTAGAACACATTCAATATTTGAATGATTGAATGTCAGCCAGCATAACATTGTCGAGATTTGACCAAAGCATCAAACCAAAAAAAAAAAGGGGGAAAAGGCCAGATAGATAATGACAGGCACTTTTAAATTGACAAGGACTCTGTCAGTCTTTGTAAAAGATGAAGCGAGTTGCTAATTTCCAAAGCGTAGTAAGTTCGTATGAAGAAGAACAAGAAGCTCCGTCGCTCTTATAAATATAAAAATATTATTAAAATAATAATCTATCTATCTATCTATCTGCCTAGCCTTTTCCCACCTATGTTTAGGTCGGCTTCCAGTCTAAACGGATGCAACTGAATACCAGTATTTTACATGGAGCGACTGCTTAACTGAACAGCACAACCCGCAACTGGGTAATACGATACCCCGCAAGACTGGTTGTCAGATTTTCGGACAGCCGGGACCCATATTTTCCGAAGCACGGAGGAGACAACATTATAAATTATTATATAATTATTTAACGCCTGTCTTCATTCTGCGAAGTTCCCAGCTCGGTGGAAGATTACGCGAGTCATTCCAGTGCCCAAAGGCAGGGCGGGAGCTGACATCAGTGGGTATAGACCGGTGGCGGTGTTGTCGACGCCGGCAAAGGTGTTCGAGTCTGCCATTCAGCGCTGCATGCAAGAGCAAGTGCGCGGACAGTTATCGGATGCGCAGCACGGATTCCGGCCGGGGCGCAGCACTGCTACCAATCTCCTTGATTTCATGGGACGCGTGGTGCCGGCGGTGGATGCTGGGGTGCAGGTGGACGCAGCTTATTTTGACTTCAGAAAAGCTTTTGACACCGTCGACAATGACATCTTACTGCGGAAGCTAGCAGAGGTCGGATGTACCCAGCATCTATTGCGGTTTTTCGCCAGTTACATGCAAGGTAGACAGCAGTATGTGGACTGCAACGGATGTGAATCCGACTTATATTACACTTGGTCGGGTGTAAGTCAGGGGACCAACTTGGGGCCTCTAGAATTCATAATTATGATAAACAATTTGCCGGAAGTCGTAAGACATGGCGCTTGTTTATTATTTGCTGATGACCTCAAGTTGCTGATAGAGATTAGGTCCGAGTCTGATTGCAGACGCCTACAGGAAGACATCGATCGAATAGTACAATGGAGCCATGAAAACAAACTGTACTTCAACGTATCAAAGTGCTCGTTGATGAGTTTCACCCGTGCTCGTGCACCTCTGCTCTATGAGTACGAGGTGGACGCGGCACCAATGCAACGAGTCACGGAGGTGCGGGACTTGGGTGTTTTCATGACCCCCGATCTGACATTCCGTGAGCATGTAACCAGGATCTGTAAGAAGGCCTACAGAAACTTGGGATTTGTTCTGAGACAGACACAAAGCTTCACAATCATTACAGCAGTTAGGGTCCTGTATGATGCACTAGTCAGGAGTCATCTGGAACATAGTGCGGTCATATGGGCTCCACATGAAGCTAAGTACTCTGTAATGTTGGAGCGTGTTCAGAACAAGTTCACGCGCCATTTGTACAGGAAATTATATGGGGTATATCCGTTTTACCCACTGATGTATCCCACTCTGTTTGTCCTGGGCATGGTTGGCTATAACCAATTGCATGTCCGACGGGAGTTTACGCTGGTTGCCTACTTGGTGAAGGTGCTACGTGGAGTGGAGAGTAACCCGGGAGTATTGCAGCGCTTGAGTCTGTGTGTGCCTGACCGCTACGTTTGGAGGCGGCGCAGCCCGCCACTGCTACTGGTACCTACAGCCAGAACTAACTTGCTTGCCAAGGCACCCCTTACCAGAGCTATTCGTACAATCAATGACCTTCAAACTCAGATTGATGTGTTTGCATGTTGTGTGAGTGAATTCGCAAGGGTATTACTATTTATATTATGCTACAAGCAAAATAATACTTAATTTTTTTCTTCAATCTGTAAGTAAAGTAAGTTTGTGTTTAAGTTGTACTGATAAGTTTGTACTATGTGACGTAAGTAATTATGGTATACCTACTATGTTTTCGTGATTTGAATGGTGTAATAATTTTAATAATGTTGTTAGTTTTAATTTTTTATAATTTAAATTATTGTAAATATGTAGCTTAGGTTATTATTAGTTTAAGTTCTTAACTGTCGCATTAGGGTAAAACCCTGTAATGGTAGTTTAAGCTGTTATAAATAAATAAATAAATAAATAAAAAAACTGACTTATTAATTTCATTTTTACAAAAATGTTGTAAAACATGTGAGAATAAGAACTTCAATAAGAAATTTTCTCATCTTGATATATTTAACACCAAAAAAGGTACATTCAGGAAACTAATGGTAGCTTCTGTATGCGACGATTTGACTAATATTTCTAAATAGAGTCAACTCTATTACCATTCTTACATTCAAATGTAAGAATCCATACACTTCTATAACACTTCACACACACACACACACACACACACACACACACACACACAAATCCCCGCACACACTTTGAAATGCTTGCTTAGATGGTTCTACTCGTAGCATGTCATCCTGAGGGCCAATTCTCGTAATTAAAAACGTTCAAATTCAAGTCACAATGTCAGCCAGCGACAATCAAAATGTCAAAAATGTAGGCAAACTCTATACAATTTTGACAGATTGAGACTGAGATGAGATTGCGAACGTTGTTATAAAAATACGGGAATTGCCCCTCAGTTGTTCTGATGCATGTAATCAGTGTTGCTATAAATTGTAAATCCATAATTGGCTGTAAGATTGGTTTTATCTATTTAAGTAAAATTGTTAAAGAGCTGTGGATTTTGTAATAAATAAATAAATAAATAAATAAATAAATGATGTCGAAAAAAATGCACGTTAAAAACCTCATTAGTAAACAATTTAATAATGAAAATAAGCCGGAACTTTAAATGGAGCTGAACGATCCAACACATGTTATAATGTATGAATCCGACCTTCTGCACCGTACATATTTTGTTGGTGTAGGTACTGATTACCTCGCATTCTCTGATTATAAACAGAATTATACTCCGACCATTACTATTGAGAGCGTAATTTTCTGGCTAACACATTATTATGCTGCTGTTGTAGTTTGATAAGCTAATGAGACTGGAATACTGTAGTTTTATTTTATAACTAGCTTCTACCCGCGGCTTCGTCCGCGCTAAACTAGTTCCCTAGACCCATCAAGACGCATCGCGTCGCCCGCCCGCGCTATTACTTCGTTTTCGCATAGCGTTCTTTCTGACTTTTTCTCATTTTGCTCGGCTCCCATGGGTCCTAGCGTAATGTTAAATAGCCTATAGCCTTTCTTAAGAATTGGGGTATTAAATGCAAAAAGATTTTTTCAAATTCGACTGGTTGTTAGATAAGCGCGTTCAGACAAACAAGAAATAAACTTTTCAGGTTTATTATTTGTATAGTTGCAGAAGATAGATTATGTTGAGTTGTCATGTTGGTCGAGGCCTAATCTTGTACAAAGAAGCTTCGATTCTTTCGAAACAGCCAACACGTCATCAAGAGTAGGTACTGTAGAGGTTTGATGCTTTGGTCAAATCTCGACAATGTTATAATAATAATATATCATTTATTTCGGGTAACAATGACCCATAACATAAATACCTTACAGACTATCATACATGTTTATTAAAACCACAAAATATTAAAACTATTGTATACGAAGTGACGGCGCCGTATTGCGCTGCGTGGTGTCGCATAACCTTCCGCGGAATCGCCGATACACGACACCCTTCGGCCAAAACTCTTCCTTGAGGACGGTCTCAATATATTGAGTCGGAACTCGCACCACGAACGACGTGAAATTCGTGTTGTGGCGCGACGCCAACTTCTCGGCCCTTAAGATCCAGCTGGTCTTCGCTCGAACATACTCCACAATCTCCTCAACCTTCGTGGTGTAATGTAATCGGGACACGTAGAGCTGCGTCGTAGGTATAGCCGGACGCAGCATATTGGGTCCTGCCAGCGCGGTCCCGCACTGGTTCCGACTAGGAGACTTCTTCCTATTCTTCCTCTCCACTTTCACGAAGCCATTCTTGTCACACGTGCCCGTAGCTGGGTGATTCAAACACACAATCACACTCAATCACATTCATTCATTCAAATATTGAATGTGTTCTAGAATGAAAAACGAAGCTCGTTTTTCTTTGTAGGATGACAGATACGAGTAGATTCTGGTAGGACTCCGCGTAGAAACATTTTAGTTAAGCAGTGTGAATTACTTTTATCTTGGTATAGAGTTATTATTATAAATAAATACGGCATAAGCCTTTCGGCTTATTTATAATAAAAAAGTCTCCTGGCCTCGCTCTATTATTTTGTTACCCCCCAGTAAAGAACCTGCGAGTACCGGGTCTTGACAGTACTGCCCTTGACGAGATGAGTTGGCTGTTAAAGAAAGTTTAAGAGTCATCCACATAGTCTTATAGGACATAGCCTTTTGGCTCCGAGCCCGGAAGGAAACCTTAAAGATCAAAGACAAAGACATTTGTTTTTCGGCCATGGTATGTACAAAGTTCGTTATTAAGAATAGTTATGTTCAGGCCACATCTGATGGTAGAAGCGGCGTGTATGAATATTTACAATAAGTATTACACATGGGCATAAAACCTAACTTGTATGCTACATAATTACTTTAAAAAACAATAGGAATAATACGTTACGTACGTTTTTTTAGGGTTCCGTACCAAAATGGTAAAAAGGAATTCACAGCTGGATGTCTCAAGAATTACTAACTTGAAATTTGGAACAGTTTTAGATGACATTTGCCCAAGTGTTTTGCTAATAAGTAAGAAATAAAAATATTTATTTTATTTTTGCAACAGGGACTGAAAGGGGGTCTTAAAAATTCGAAGTGGAGCTGCTTGCATGTGGGGTATCATATAAAAGAACGCTGTTTGCACATTCTCGACTTTTCATGAAAAATGTAAAAAAAACATCGTCCACGCCCCCCCCCCCCCCCATATCCCCGAAGTTTTCATAGAAAAAAAAAAACGATATCTCTAAATAGCACACTTTTACAGAAATAAAATTACATAATTATATGAAGATACGGAACCCTCGGTGCGCGAGTCCGACGTGCTCTTGCGGCCAAAAAAAACCGGCGTTTTTTTTATGTTTATACAAGGTCAAATTAAATTAGCTAGCAAAACTCACGCAGATGTGATGGGTATCGATATCTAAACATGATAAAACAAAAAAGAAGTTAATTTGATGATGTTTATTCTAGGGTCATCGACCTATCGAAATTTCCTATTAATAAGGATTGATTGATGAGGTAGCATTTTTTGACCTCACCTGACTTACCTCATCTGACTAAAAATGTGAGCATAGGAAATTTCAAAATGTTCCATATCTCCAGATTTATAATTTTTTTTCTCAATGGTGGCTCTAGTTGGCGGCACTACTCGCCTTAAGTCTGAGCTGAGATTAAACAGGGTACTTGGATAAATCCACACCTAGGTCAGGTTTCTGTAAAAGCATTGTTCATTTATTAAAACCAGCGAGTCAATAAAACTCACCATTTTAGGTCAAGTAATTATTATTAACCTCTCGATTTTTAGTCTTGTTTATTTTATAATACAATCCAATTTAGCTTGTATTTTCCGTCCCAGTTCCTTTGAAACACAAGGTAGTGACAACAATTAATTAAACTGTGTATATAATGACTTTTCCAGTCTGTATACAAAAATTCAATCAAATATACAGTGTGAGTCTTTATAATGTGCGTAACACACTCAATCAAAAATCAATCTGCCTAGCCTTTTCCTAACTATGTTGGGGTCGGCTTCCAGTCTAACCGGATGCAGCTAAATACCAGTATTTTACATGGAGCGACTGCCTATCTGACCTCCACAACCCATTAACTGGGTAATACGATACCCCTTGGTAAGACTGGTTGTCATTTCGGGCTTCTGACGACCCGTAATGACTATCAAAGATCCACGAATGACAGCCGGGACCAAAGGCTTAACGTGCTTTCCGAGGCGCGGAGGAGTCTCGGTATGTAAAGATGGTCACCCATTCCATGGACCGACCCCGGCAAGCGTAGCTTAACCTGATGGATCGACCCGTGCAACTGTTATTACTTAAGCACGAGCTCCTTTCTCTCCTCAATGTGCGTAACACACTATCAATCGGAGTTGGTTTCATTTTGACAGTTCAACAACATTCATTGCGTTATTTACATTGTCGAGCAGATAAATTTTTCGAACATATGAAGCAATTGATTAGCAATTTGCTTCAAAATTATTCAGATTCCGATTAATAGTGTGGTATGCAATTAGGGTGCCGATCTAAATATAAACACCTGGAAACATCACCATAAATCCTACGATGAAAGATGTGACAGCGCGGTCTAGCCATAAATACTGTTACCACTCATGATTCAGCCTGACTTTATGTGACTTCCTGATTTATTGCTGTTAATTATTATGAAGATTCGTGGTTCAAAGCAGACTCATCTAGTTTTGTTTGCTTTATATATTATTTAGAAGGTGAATGGGACGAAAAATAAAACACGATGGCCAAGAAGTTGTGTGGAAATCGGTTGTCATCTTTTTCTTAGCGTGTTGATGGCAAAAACAACTTGAAAAAATAATATAAGTTTTTAGGGTTCCGTATCACTAAAGGAAAAAACGGCTGACGGCGCCCGTTTACGAACATGACGCATGGATCATTCAGCTTAACTATTTTGAAAGGAACTCAATGAGCTAACACACGCGCCACCACCAGCGAGACATTTAAGTGAGCATGACATACTCTCAGCCGCCAAGGCACGACGCTCGACAAAATGAAAACTTTTTATAAAAATTTGGTGTGCCATTATTTACAGCCAGTAACTGTAAGAAGCAATAATAATTTAAAATGCATAAAATTCTACATAATTTTGAAAGTCTGCAAGCCAGCCGCTCTGAAACAGCTGAATTAATTCGCAAAAGATAAAATGAGTACGGATTAGCTCATAGCGCTTATTTCGCATTCCGGGAAACTATTGCAATGCTGGTAAGCTGCGGTGCAGCTAAATTAATTGTTTTCTTGGTATAACTTTTGTTTTGTTTAGTAAAGGACGATAAATCTATAGCTATATTTTTAAACTAATAATAAAGCTGAAAGGTTTGTTTATTTGTTTGTATGTTTGAACGCGCTAATCTCTGGAACTGCCAGTGGGAGCTGACAAATTCTTTTGATAGCCCTATTCTTGAGGAAGGCTATAATTTCTAACGGTGGAAAGGGCACAATGTGCTCTTATTAAGTGCTTGTAGGTACTTTAAAAAAAAGAGATATCCTACTGAGACCTATTTCGACTTAGTAACTTGCTCTCAGTCAGGAAACTTTACATTACACAAATTATATTAAAAAAAACATAAGTCCCTTTCCTATGATGCTGGCATACTGAAAAAAGGAAGGAAAGATATGATATTAAATATCCCTAGAACAAGGACTTTGCTTGCCAGTAGGCAGTACAGTAAAAGATCTGCTGCGTTATATAATAAAAACTTTTTTACAAAAACATACAACCGACTTCCAAAAACAACACTACAAAGTGAAAAATAACTTTAATTTCGGAAGTCGGTGTCGGTGTCGGTTTTAAATGTATTTTCGTTTTTTGCCACCGACTTCCGAAATTAAAGTTATTTTTCACTTTGTAGTGTTGTTTTTGGAAGTTGGTTGTATTTTTTTGTAAAAAAGTTTTTATTTTTCACTTTTTAGTTGTGTACCTACCCCACACAAATTCTAATACCACTACCTGCAAAACAAACTAGAACATCATCCGTATAAAAGTGTGGAAAAAATACGTGTTATTGAAGCTAACTCAAAAACTACCTAAGCAAAGTTAATCAATTTTATATGGGACCAACTGTGATGTATATCATAAAACAAAAAAATCCATATAATAAAACAAAAAAATCCAAATCGGTCCAGCCATCTTCGAGTAATCGGGGAACATACATAAAAAAATAAATAAAAAAAAAAATAAAAAAAAGGTTCCGACGTATTGAGAACCTCCTCCTTTTTGAAGTCGGTTAAAAATTAATAAATACATCTACATTTATCTCAAAAACTACTATGATAGTAAAAAAACATATAATGGAATGCATACAAACGCTTACCTATAATGATACCGAAACACTTCTGGGACCTTGACACATGCACACCCTCACACTCATGTACTCTCAATCACACCTACAGGCTACACTTTCACTCACATACTCACACACATACCCACCCTTACACACAATTTGATTTATTTTAAATTAACGTTAATTTATGTAGTTTTAGCATAAAAATTATACGTTTTGGTTTATGTATTAACACGTCTTGTTATGGAAGAGTGGACTCTCCTAATACAGGCACTATCTGCCTAAAAGGAGGATCCAATCAAAAATGTCGTTTATACCTAAATTTGTTTTACCAATAAACTATATTTTTTTATAGGCTATTTAACATCACGCTGGGACTCTTAGGAACCGAGCCAAAATGAAAAAAGTCAGAAAGAACGCTAAGCGTAAACGAAGTTAGCCGCTCACGCGAGCGGAAACGCCGCAAAAAAAACACTTTCACACTCAACCGACCGAACGATGACTTGTCAGAGAAAAAAAATTTTTTAATGTCATAGACGAGTCTTAATAGTGATGGAACAACGTTAACAATAAAAAAAAATCTTGGTATAGAACTTACACCACGTACAATATAAAATAAAATGATTCCACGGACCCGATCCACACCACGGTCGCGGGCAGCAATGCCACGGGGTGGGTCGAGGAAGCAGAGATTTCACGCAGAATATAATACTATGGGAAAATTTGCAATACATTAAAATGTATATGTTACGGCTAAAATTTGATTTGCGGATGCACCTAGATGTAGCTGGCTAAAACTAGGTGCAGTCGCACTTCGGGTTGTAAACGTAACATATAAAACATTTAACACAACTAACTATTTACGTACTAAATTAAATGACTAATTATCTAACTATACATATATCCCACTTGCTCCATATATCCCACTACTTTGCAAGAATTGAAAGTTAGGGTCAAAAGGTGGTTACAAGCGCAGAGCTATGAAGAAACGGAAAATCTTATAAAATTATCAAGTTCAGCATCACTTCTTTAGACACAAACATACAATCTTTCCTCACTCATGTGTTTTATTTTCACACTAGCTGCGCCCTGCGGTTTTAACTGCGTAGACCGGGATGAATGTGTTAATCCAGGGTGTCCTCTATACCAAATTTTATCAAAGTTGGGCCCGACGTTTGAGCGTGCAGAAGTAACAAACAAACATACAAACACAAACACATATACACACACAAACACACATACACACACACACACACATACACACACACTAATACTTACAAACTTTCTTCTTTAAAATATTAGTGTGACTAACACTACACTTCCACACATTCCACTAAAGGCTTCCTCTCCTGTATACTGTGCCACTCTTGACATCGTCGTCTGTTGCAACGAATGGAAATTTCATTTATGTGAGAATGCTGGTATCCATAACACAAGTTAAATCTTTTTTTGGATACCAGAGTTCATACTATTTTTGTATACACATGGTTTAATAAAAAAAAATATTTATTTATTTATTTATATACAAATAAGTACAAAAACAAAAGGACACTTAGGCGTCGAAGTACTCGTCTGCATCGCTTTCATCCTGAAACGTGCTCAGAAAACTAATTCTTTGCCCAAAGAACGAGCCAGCCCTCTGGTCACGGGAAGAAACCTCACTGGACAAGAACTCGTCGGTAAGGCAAAAAATATGTAGAGATTTTTTCAAAATGAAAAAAAGGGCAAGCGATAATCCCCTTTCACATCAACATCCTCGCGTAAATCATAGACTAATAAGTGGGGCTTTCAAAATCAGTGGGTGCAGAGCAATCGTACAATAAATTATATCACGCATACGGAACCGTAACCCTTTCGCGGCATTCGCAACACAAAAATGTAAAATCAAAATGGCGGCGCGTATGGCTATTCGACTCCTTTATGCAAATGCAATCTGCGTTACTTTTGAATGTGCGTTCCAAATTCTTATTTCGTTTAATTTTCGAAATTGACGTTCCTTTTTTGTTCTTGGTTGCGTGTTTCAAATTTTTGAGGTTACGAGACGTCGTGATGATGTTTTTTATTACACCTGCTGTGGGCACTTCTGCCAAACTAGTTATCCTTTTTTATTTCATACATACTAGGGGCTTTATGTAAGAACAGCCGTACGGTTAGATCAATCAGATTAAGCTATACGCTTGCTGCCATTGTTGGTCCGTGGATGGACTATCTTTATATACCAAAACCCCGTGCCTCTGAAAGCTCGTTAAGCCGTTGGTCCCGGCTGTCATTCGTGGATCTTTGACAGTTGTTACGGGTCGTCAGAAGGCCGAAAGTCTGACAACCAGTCTTACCAGTATTACCCTTTAATTGGGTTGTGGAGGTCAGATAGGCAGTCGCTCCGTGTAAAATTCTGGTATTCAGCTGCATCCGGCTAACCGAATGCAGCTGAATACCAGGTCGGCTTCCAGTCTAAACTGGAAGCCAACTGGACCCCAACGTAGTTGGGAAAATGCTAGGCCGATAGACATATGTACAGTAGGCTGCATCAATTGGGTACCCCAGTTGTATTAAAATTTAAATACAACTGGGGTACCCAATTGATGCAGCCCACTGTACATACCTACATAAACTCACGCCTTCTTCCTATGGGTGTAGGCAGAATCTACAGAACGCTACCTGCTACGATCCTTACATACTCCTTTTGCCTCGTTTACGTTCATACATGCTGATTGTACACGCACGCCGACTTTATTTCATCTGGAGGTTTAAAAGTACCGCCAATTTATCGTTGCATGGTTCTCTGACAATCTTACCTCACAACTCCTCTAAGGCAAACAAACAAAGACCGCACCTTCAGTTCGATGTTTGTTATAGTTAAAGTAAGATGGAGCAACCCACCCTTGTTAAAGTTCCTGTTAGACAAAAAATGGGTTGTTCCATTTGACAACTTGTTAGCTGACATCATAACTTTTACTGTAACTTTTACCGCCCACGCTTCGCTGGTTAAAGTTATTGTTAAATATCTATCACTTCTGTCAGATGCGTCGAATGTCATGTCCCTGCTCCGAACTTTATCTTTTACATTTGACATGACGTTGCAACAGCAGGTAGTCATTCTATGGTAATTTTAACTTTGACGGAAACTATAACCTAGCCCTTCGTGCAACCCACCCTAAGTATGTTTAAGTTAAGTTTAAGAAATCATAACTCAGTAAACAAATTAATGAAGATTTTTTTTCTGCAAGATTTTCTGATATCCAATAATGCCTTATTTGGTTAGGACTTTATTGCTTTACATGTTATCTATATTTTATATAATATTGCGTCTGGCAATTCCTTCGATTCTCAATAAAAAAACAAGCTTAGTAGCTTTGATAGTTTTCCTCAACATTTTTCCATAATTTCATTAGATGTGTGAAATACAACCTCACCTCACCTTACACAGCACAATAGTACATTTTGACACAAGGGCGAGGTTGTTTTTGAGCCGAGAACTGCAATAACAAATGTCCACGTGTATCAAACGACGTTTTTCAATACACTTTTGAAGAAATAAAATGAAATAACGAAAAATATTTTTGTCATGAATTAGGAAACTATGATTTAAATTTTCTTTTTTTTTCCGCGCTTTGCTTTCGCCAGGTCGAAGGAGAAGCAAAGGTATAAAGCTGATAAACAGTATGAAAAATGTAAAATTCAAATATTTTTGAGTTTAGAACATAAATAAATGTTAATTTTTCATAAACGTTTTTTTTATTGTAATAATCATGGTTTTTGAGGATATTCTATTTATAAAACATTATTTAAATATTCAAAAAATATTAACGCTATAAAGTAGCATATCTCTTTGCCGAGATTAAAAAAAAATTCACCTCTGAATAGAGAGGACCGTCTCGCGCCAGTTTCATTTTGGCTCTCCAAAACCGGCAAGTGCCAAAATGAAACTGGCGCGAGACGGTGTGAACAGAGGCATTGAACCAATTTGGACTAAGTATAGGTATAAGTTATGGCAATTTTTATTCCCGCACACGTGTTGGAAAATGAAAAATCGCACGCGTGTGAAATTCATTGCATTGTGAACATAATCGTAGTGCGATATGAACCAGTTTTCTAGGAAGTGTATTGAAAACTACAATACCCTTAATGCATACAAAAACACAAATTCTCTCTTCGTCCCATTCGCCCAAAGCTTACATCTCCAGACGGTCCTGCTTGACCTTCGACGTGTCACGTGGACATCGTCCCTGCAATTAGGGATGCTACTCACACGTCCAACACACGTAGGTACATTTTTCACTTCCTTTTGAGTTGTAATTAGTTTTGGACCTTTGACATAGCAAATGGGTTCTTCAGTTTAGTATTAAAGGCACGACTGGTGCTTGGTGCTTAGTAAAGAGGTTAAGTTAGTAAAGTTTGAGCTCTTGCCGATGTTTTGTCACAGCGTCAATGTCCTCTATTGCATGCATGATGCAATCAGTGCTCTCTTTTTAGTTCAAGATCCTAGAGCCGCCAGACATTACTCATTCTTTGATTAACAAAATACTTTGAACGTACGCATTATCTGCTAGCTTGGGCCGATGGCCAATTTTCAGGTATCAGATATCAAAGGTACGTAAAAATATTTTGTTGGGGTTTTGCTTTGGCTTCCACTATAAATCCCACCAAACCGCCAATGGCACATCTCGGAGCCAATCAACGCGCGCTATTTGAAAAAAATAAGTTATATACGCGCTCACGCCCGCGCGCGTGGCGCTAATGTCAGTCGCACCAACGAACGAACCGAGCCTGCAGCAATCGTCATTGCGTGCGCTCAAAGTAACTAAAATCATCAAAACCTGAGTGCCTGAACCATATAACTTCCCACTAGCACGGCCTAAACCTTGTGAAACCCGTAAACCATCAGCCCGTCCCGGGACGGATACGAGCAGCATCATCTCATCATCCAGGGCGCAGCGCGGTGATCACGGCGGGTAAGTGAGGCCATTTTATCGAGAATATCTATTAAAATCATTACAATATTACTTACTTTTCTTAAAGTCTGATTGCCGATTTTTAGGCATGTTTTACAGAATATCTATTTAAATAAAAATCTATTGCCAAAATGTATGTACGCGCATCACTTCAGAACGGTTGCACCTATTTGGCAAATTTTTTGTTTGTTGATTTTGTAATAATGGTATTCAGGTGCATCCGGTTAGACTGGAAGCCGACCCCAACATAGTTAGGAAAAGGCTAGGCAGATTGATTTTGTTGATTTTGTAATAGTCAGGACAAGGTTTGTATGAAAGAAAATGTTTGAAAAATTGTACGGAAAAGTGAGAAATTTTGGTTACAAAATCTCTTTATAAAAAAGTGAGTGATATAGAAGACAGGGAATTTTGTTGTTTTGTTTGTTTTGTGAATAAAATAGAAAAAAGTTTTAGAATGATTTAATATACTTACTTGCTATTTTTAAAAATACCAGCAAATACACTTCTGGACACATCTATTGGCCCACCTTAGAGTTTAGGTTTCGATGGCCCCTACCGAAATATGATAGCTAGATTAAACAAAAACTGTTGATGCAGTTTTAAACCTGATACATTTTACCATCTTTTTCGATCGTATTGTTTTAAATTTGAATTCAGAATACCATACGACATGGAGCTACGCCTAACAAGTCGGATATGCGCCTTGTTAAAGGCAATTGATTTTTGAATAAAAAACATGTTTTATCAAATAAAGGTTTAATTTAATAACGCGTGTTGCCTCCATGGGCATCTACCACAGCTCTCATACGATTAGGCATAGAGTTTGTCAACCGCTCTATGAAATTTTGAGGGATCATCTCCCATTCCTCTTCTATGGCAGTTTTCAACTCCTGCATCGTCTGGGCAACTGGCTGACGAGCCCTAACACGTCTTTTTAGCTCGTCCCACATGTGCTCAATAGGGTTCATGTCTGGGCTTCTGGCTGGCCAGTCCATAACTGTGATGTTGACATCCCGAAGATATTCCCTGACGATGCCGGCCGCATGGGCTCTTGCATTATCATGCATAAAAAGGAAATTTGGGCCCACTTAGTCCGCGTATGGTATCACGCAGTATCACGTGAGGTTCTAAGCACTCACGAATGTACCTTTCAGCATTTAATGTTGGCAGCCGTGGTCCTGTAACAACCTCAAGTTGAGTTTTGCCGCTCGCGGATATACCGCCCCAGACAGTTCATGAGCCACCGCCATAAGCAACCCTCTCATCAAAGCAGCATTGTGCGAAACGCTCTCCCTTACGTCGGTAGACCTTCTTCCTTCCATCATTGCCATGTAACACAATTTTAGACTCATCAGAAAAGAGTACACGGCTCCAATCTTGCTGTGTCCAATTTAAATGACTGCGTGCGAAATGAAGGCGCGCTGTTCGGTGGGCTCGCGTTAGTTTGGGGCCATTAGCTGGCTTGTGTGGTACCATATCGCGTTCTTTTAACCTTCTTCGAACAGTTCGAGCGCTCACAGATACTCCGTGGAAGTCGTGAAGTTGGTTTTGTATCTCAATGGAGGTAAAGTGACGATTTCTCAAGCTGGTCGTCACGATGAATCGATCCTGTCTTTCAGTTGTGACCCGAGATCGTGGCCTTCCTTGGCGACGAACAAAGCCGCCAGTCTCTAGGTACCTCCGATAAACATTTCGGACCGCAGATCGACTTAAATTAAGTTGAGCACTCACGTTTCTTTGGCTGTGTCCGGCCTGAATAAGTGCCACAGCTTGGGCGGCGACTTCAGGTGAAGTATCCATAGATTATTGATAGAACCTCACCTTAATGTTAAGAATAAGTAATGTTTGTTGCAAAACCAAAGATATCAATCACTTTTTCAATAATTAAATCCAAGTAAACCAATAAAACCAAGTTTTCTTAGTATTCGATTGTTTGATATCAACAAACAGGCTCCAAATTGTCTTTTGTTTCTTTAAATTCTGTGTTCGAAATTCAAAAAAAGACTATTGAATGAAATTGTGAATGTGCCAGGTTCAAAACTGCATAAAAACTTTTTGCTCGACCTAATATAAAATTTTAGCTAGGACCAAACGAAACTGAAAATACAAGGTGGGCCAAAAGATGTGTCCAGAAGTGTAGTACTTTATAGAACTCAGTGTGTTATCTTTGTGTTATCTGTCAGTCAATAGCCTTCAGTCTTGGATTATTTCATTGTTAAGAAAATGCCACCAGTGAGGCGTCAAAATATCGGAAAGAAAAATTTGTAAAGATGCCGGGAAAATTGGAAAATTCGGGTAAAACTCAAAGTACATTTTGTAAAGGAATTTCGTATGAATTATTAAAATTTGGATAGTACGTCTGTCGGGTCAGCCACATGTTAATGATATTAATAATCACTGTTAGTATGAGCGCAAGCATGATAATTAAATGGTTTGTGTCTGGGGATGTTTGACAGCTACGATTGGTCTGGCTGCTTACAAATAGCATTGAAATAGTTCCCCGAAAAAATTAAGACTCTCGACTCTAAGTAAGATGATGTAATTTTTTTACAAGCTTTGAAGAGTCTGGCGGGAAAAACCGCTGAAAAGGAAGTGTCTGGCAGTATTGATTATTAGTTATTAAAAATATTTTGTAAAACATAGTAAAAATCAGCAGTCAGACTTTCAGAAAAGTGAATAATATTTTTACGTAGATACCTTTAGTAACCTGAAACCTGAAAATTGGCCGCGAAAAGCTAACAGGTATGCGTACGTTCAAACTACGAACTAAAACTATTCTATCCTGCACATTTTGTTAATCAGAAAATAAGTCAGCTCTGGCAGTCTTGCTTTAATAGGACGTGACTCCGTCTAGATGGTGTACATAATAGGTCTTTACCTATGAAATTGCCGTTTTGTATGAAAAAATTTAAACGAATTTTTTTCATGCATTTTTTATTTGTATTAATCGAAGTAATCACCCATGCAATCAATGCATCTTTGCCAACGCAGTGGCAGTTTATTGATGCCCTTCTTAAAGAAATCAGCTGGACGGGAGGCAACAAATTCTCCAAAGGCATTTTGTACTGCCTCTCGGGTATTGAATTTTTTTCCCGCCAAGAAGTTATCCAAATTCTGGAAAAAGTAGTAGTCTGCAGGCGCAAGGTCTGGTGAGTAGGGCGGATGACAGAGAGCTTCCAACACCAGTTCTTGCAACTTGGAGACCGTCTGCTGTGCAGTATGAGGTCGCGCGTTGTCGTGCAGGAGCAGCGGAGACGAGCTATTGACCAATGCTGGTTGGAGATGTGCCAGCTTCTCCATCATTGTGTTCAGTTCTTCACAGTACACATCTGAAGTAATGCTCACCCCATTTGGTAAGAAGCTGTGATGAATCACACCGGCGCTAGACCACCAAACAGTGACCATCACTTTTCTAGGGGTAAGTTTTCGTTTGGGGCATTGTTTAGGTGCTGAACCAGGATCCAACCAACTTGCTGAGCGCTTGCGGTTATCAAACAGAATCCATTTTTCATCTCAGGTAACAATGCGGTTCAAAATTCCTTCATTTGTGTGTCTGTTGAGCAGTGCAAGGCACGTCTCGACGCGTACTTCGCGCTGGCGATCATTGAATTCGTGGGGCACCCATTTGTCAAGCTTTTTTACCTTGCCAATTTGACGCGAATGGACCAATATTGTTTTGACGCTAACGTCGAAAGCTGCTGCTAATTCAGCCGTAGATTGTGTTTCATCAGCTTCCACAATCGCCTTTAATTCGTCATTGTCGACCAAAGTCTTCGGACGACCGCGAGGTTCATTTTTCAGGTCGAAATTTCCAGAACGGAAGCGAGCAAACCAATAACAAGTGGTGCGTTGGTTTGTAGTGTTAGCTCCGTAAACGTCGTTGATGTTGCGTGCCGCTTGTGCCACGTTACTGCCACGACGGTACTCATATTCCATAATTACTCGAATTTTTAACGTATCCATGATGACGAAAAAGATTGAAATGCGATGAAAATGTAACACTAATCAATAAACAAATGACTACTTTTGGAAAAAAAATCCATGTTTTTAAAATAAAATTAATTTGAAATTAGAATTCTTAGCCAAACAAAAATTATTTTGATTTGAAATGGCCAGTAGTGCAGAACGGCAATTTCATAGGTAAAGACCTAATATTATATTAGAAAGATGTCCACTGCTGGCCATAGACCTGTGGCGGAATCTACATCGCCACATACGAACTACACACTGACGTCACAAAATCCTGTATCGCGCAATCAGAGTTTACCGCGCGACTAGCATATAAACAACGTCCTAACATCAACCGTCGGGCAATTGCCCACCTGACACGACACTCTTCTGGTCGGAGGATTCTCCCTTTTTAATGGAGGATGAGTGAACTTTACACCCTGTTACTCATGCCTCTAAAGACCTCCCCCAAGCATCGCCTGCGGTCTTCACAAGGTCATCTGTCCATCTTGTGGGAGGACTTTCAATGCTACGTCTTCCGGTACGCAGTCGCCATTCCAAAACCTTTCAGCCCCATCGGCCAACATTTTTTTTTTTTTTTTTTTTTTAATACGTCACAGCATTTTCAACTTTAATGCAAGAAGCAATAAATTCCAGGACGATGAAATTATACAGGATCAAATTAAATGAGCTAGTGAAACTCCGGAGACGTGATGGGTAGGTATCAATATCTAATCAAGGAAAAGTAAAAATAAAAAAGATTTGATGATTTTTTGGGGTCAATGACCGCTAAGGTAACACCAAAAAAAACTGATTTTTAAACTATTATTTTTTTTTTTAACTATTTTTTTTTATATATGCTATATGAAATAAATTTATTATTTATTTATTTATTTTATTTATTTATTTCACTGATATCTTAAGTGACTACACTACCAGAGGTTGATGACCCCAAAAAAAAAAACATCATCAAACTAATTTCTTTTTTGTTTCATCATGTTTAGATATCGAACCCACACGTCTAATTTGACCCGGTATTTAATACATTTCTCCTACAACTCAATCAATCTACGTAGCCTTTTCCCAACTGTGTTGGAGTCAGCTTCCAGTCTGACCAGATGCAGCTGAATACCAATATTTTACATGGAGCGACTGCCTATCTGAGCTCCACAATCTAATAACTGGGTAATACGATACCCCTTGATAAGACTGGTTGTCAGACTTTCGGGCTTCTGACGACCCGTTACGACTATCAAAGATCCACGAACGGCAGCCAAGACCAACGGCTCAACGTGCTTTCCGGGGCACGGAGGAGTCTCGGTATGTAAAGATGGTCACCCATCCACGGACCAACCGCGGCAAGCGTAGCTTAACCTGATGGATCGATCCGTGCGAAAGTTATTACTTAGCCACGAGCCCCTCTACAACTATCGAACCAAATACCTACGCCAAGTTGTAAGTTCTAAACTCAAATGCAGCAACAGTTGCCACCTAATCAGTAACACAACCCACGTCGGAGCGAGACCCTTTCAATTCGTCAACGCACGCCTCCGGGACGCATCTAGCTCGTTTATATTCTACTCCTCTCCTCAATTCTATGTTCATTAACTTTGCATTTGCAACTTCTAGCACTTATTGCTTATGGTATAACCCTTTGTTGTACAGGGACAAATTAAATTAGCTAGCGAAACTCTGCAGACGTGATGGGCGATCTTTACCTAAATATGATCAATAAAAAAAGATTTTACAAAAAAAAAAAACAACCGACATGTTAAAAAGTTTTTTATTTTTCACTTTTTTGTGGGTCAACTGCTCATCACCTTTTACTAAATGTTTCTTTTCCCGATGCAGGGACGTTAATTGTTAAGAAGTTCTCCTAGTAAGAACCAGGAGAACTGGAGCTGATGGTGTAGTCACCATCAGCTCCACCATATGCATTGTGACGAGCATAAATTGCTTAGCAACTATACTAAAGCAATCGAATCGCAACCCGTGAAATACTTAGGTATAATTGAGTAGTTCCGATGGCCATCTGTGGTCTTCATCATCAGTTTTACTTCACCAAATGGTGCTTTCCGAGAGCAAATGCACCACTTACTATAAAAAAAATCCAAATCGCTATAGGGGTGTGCCTATAAAACTTGAGGGTATCCCTCAATTTCCATCGGATCCCCTCATCAGATTCTGATTTGGTGACAATTGGACCACTTCAAGAGCATACCCTTTCAAACAAAAACATAATTTTTAAAATCGGTTCACAATTGATGGAGAACTCGCGTAACAAACACACAAAAAAAAACATACACTCGAATTGAGAACCTCCTTTTGGAAGTCGGTTAAAAAGAAATTAATTTGACGATGTTTTTTTTTGTGGCCATAAATCAGATTTGGTACGGAATCCTGAATGTGCGAACTCCGACACGCACTTGGCCGGTTTTTTGAATACATTCCAAGTGACATTTCACAAAAAAAAAATATTGCACAATGTTTACCAACAACGCCCCCCTTGTCAAAGTCACTAAAGTGTCAAAAGATCCTTAATTTTGACATTAGTGTACCTACTTCTGTTAGGTTTAAGAGGGGACATGGCCTGCGAGGAATTTGAAAAATAGGTATTTGAAGAAATTATTGCTCTCGCGCTGCGCCCGAACAGTGATAAGAGAGTGCGATAACAGCGCGGTGCGGAACAGCTGCAGCTCAGATCGTTATATCACAAAAATTTTGATGAGATCGACGTTTCATATTCCCCTTTTTTCTCCTCGAAAACGGAGCCGATTCAATTATTTTTTTCATTAAAATTTTAAGAAAGTTCCTATCATTTTCTTTTATGTTAAAAACTTTTAGAATTTATCTGGTAGTCCTCTAACCACGGCGGTAAAAATGGGGCATTTTTGTAGTTTTTGGAGGGTCATATTTCCTTTACTAATTAGTTTCTGAAAAAAAGGAATTGACAGGGACGTACGTGTCTACAGCAGACTTAGATTTTATGAAAAAAAAAAAAATGATTGCTCTAGAATCTAGAGCAATCATTTTTTTGCCTCTAGAGGCAAAAAACTCTAGAGCCTAGAAGTATATTCAGGAAGAAAAACGGGGAATACATTTACATGGAAAATCGCAGGTCACCTTCCCTCTAAACACTCAAACTACAAATCCAATATCACGCTAATTTTCGAATTCCAAACAAAAAGACAATCCTGTCACACATCGTCAACCCTCCGACTGCGCGCGTGACACTAAAATGATCAGTGCCCGTTTTGTCACGGCAATCAGGGACGCAACTCACGTGCTCGGGACGAACACCGCTTTGTCTTACAGTTCCTTGTAGCGTGGTGCAAGTAATAAGAGACGGATTATTTAATTTTTTCAGATGCAAACTTACCCTAACTTATCGTGAGTTGTTTAAAGTAACTTGAAAAAAATTTAGGGTATTACTAGCTGCGCCCCGCGGTTTCACCCGCGTAGACTGTGATAAAAGTAGCCTATGTGTTAATCCAGGGTATAAGCTAACACTACATAACAAGTTTCATCCAAATCCGTCGCGCCGTTTGAGCGTGAAGAAGTAACAAATATACAAATACACACACACACACACACACACACACACACACACACACACACACACACACTCACAAACTTTCGCCTTTATAATATTAGTGTGAAAACTAACATTGCGGTGAAAGGGGAGGCCTATTCCCAGCAGTCTGTAGGCAATTCCATACATACTTACATACATACACAGACTGCTAAAATCATAACCCTTCTTTTTGACTTTACCGTAGTCGGGTAAAAACAATAAAATAAATATATAAGGGCTCCCATACAACAAACGTGATTTTATTGCTCGTTTTTGCTCGATATTGATAACGGCAACAGATAGACGCTTGAAATATTCACAGAATATTTAGTTGATATTCACTTTAAAAATATAATGTAATTAAATTAAAATTAAACAAGTATTTAAGGGGGCTCCTATACAACAAACGTAATTTTATTGCCGTTTTTATAAATAATGGTACGGAACCTTTCGTGCGTGAGTCCGACTTGCACTTGACCGGTTTTGTGACTGTCTTCGATTTATTATAATCTTTATAAAAATTAATGGCTAAATGTGTTGCTAAGAGCAAAACTCGATAACGGCTGGGCCAATTCAGCTAATGAAGAGAAAAATTTTAAAAAAGGTGCCGGGAAAATTAGAAAATTTGGGAAAACTGAAAATAAATTTTCTATGGAAATGTTGTATGAATTATTGAACTTTGGACAGGGCAGCGTCTGTCGTGTCAGCTAATTTAAAATAAAGCTGGTACTATGTAGCTCAATCTAAAAACCAGTATTTGGTAACAAATTAAGTACTGTAAGTGCGGGTTACTTTGACTCTAGGGCATAACTTTGGCCCAAATCGAGACAGATGTTTACTGTCATTAAATCCACACAAGGTTCCCCAAGTACGCGTCTATATCACCATCTAATAGTTACCGAAGGACATACGACGTTCGGTTGTGTGGTCGTGACACTTCGGGCAGTTTATACAGTTGTCTCGATTTGGGCCAAAGTTATGCCCTAGAGTCAAAGTAACCCGACCTTACGGTACGCAATGCGTGATTTTTTCATGTTTCGCACAGTTTCATGATCTCTATGTGACAATAGGGTATTTCACCCATTTTTGAAAAGTGTCTCAATTAGATTCTATAGTGCTAATAAGCCACTAAAAAAAAACACAATTTTTTTATTCAATCGATAAGTGCAATACAAATGCATTTATATTTTACATTTTCAAATTTCGCGCGAAAACGCAGGACGCAGTGGACGCCATATTGCTCTGTATCATGACGTCAGTTGACTGAGTAAACAAACACTTTATATACGCTGATCAGTTGACAGTTGACACTTTTTAATTTATACAGCGTAATAACTTAGCGGCTATTTTCATGGTGTTAGAAAAAAACTGAAAATTTTGAATTTAATTTTAAAATTTATATTGTTATTTTATGTACTAAAACTAACATTTTCCGACTGCTTTTTGCCTAAGCTATCTAAATAATATATTTTTTTATTTTTTCTCGTATAGAGTAAAATACCGTATTATTGTGTAGCAGAAAACACCGCTTACTGGCTGTGCCAACTTGCCGTACTGTTGCACGCTCCAAGTGACCTATTCCTCGGACATTAGCCGCTGTTAACGCTCTCCTGAACTCAAACACAGATCTTGATGTGTTCGTGAATGGAAGAAGATACTGTCAGAATGTTTGAATTTTTGTGAGAAGAATGCATGACTGTGTTAAATATATATATATATATTTTTTTTATTAACAGTGTAATTGGTTTCGGCCGTTCTATTTAAAATAAATAAACAAATGATGCCGACATATTTCGTAATACAAAGAGTTCAACTACTTGCAATAAATCGCTTCATCTTATGAATGAACCCACACTCCACTTTTCACAATATCGCCTCGTGAAACTTACAGCAAGTTTCGAATGTTCCACTTTGTAAAACGTTATATTTGAAGCTCCCAACTAAGAACTTTTCCACTACAGTTTGTCCTTTTTTCTGCATTTATTAATCTAGAAGACTGGGACATTTAATTTTAAATTGAGGTGCAGGTTTGGTTAAGGAAGATAAAATCGACGAGTCAAGGCTCCCACAGACAGGTGCAACGCGACGACGCGGCGCGACTCTGGTGGACATTGATATATTAGAGGAAGATATGTTACGCACTAACATCGCAATCACTAAACCTGGACTCGGCGCACGACTACATGCATCTAGACTCGCACATCTGTGATCATAATCGCAAACCTACAGTTACTGATAGACAAGGACAGAGATAGGAGACGGCACTGTCATGAAAGCGAAATCGCGTGAGCCGCCGAATGCTTACGATTATGAATGAGATTGCATGTCTATGTCGCTCTCACAAACATGGTGAAGCAAACATTAAATAATTATTATAATTTTCAACAAATTAACATTTTTGGCTGTATTTACAAGTGAAAAGTAATCCCGTGGAAATGTTTTTGAAAACACATCGTTGCTCCTTATTTAGACGATTACGGTAATTTTACTTAACGTGCTACCAGTTCGATTATACTGTGGAGGTCTGCCCAGCTTGGGCGAAGCACCGCCGTGTTCTCGTGGAGGCGATCGGCGGCGGCGATCTCTCGCGTCCAAACCTGGTCGAGGCCATGGTGTGGAGCGAGAATGCATGGGAGGCCGTCACCTCCTTCTGCGAAGCAGTAATGCTCGAGAAGGAGGAGGTGGAACGTGTGAGGGAGAGGCAACAGCCGCGCCCTCGCGAGACGCCCTGGGCGGCGGGAATCTATTGCAGATTCCCGGCCACCGTAGGCGCGGGCTTGTGGACGACGAGTAATGTGCAGCTCGCCGTCCTGTAAGGACCAGGCCCGGGTCGACGGCGCGTTGTGTTTCACGCGCGCCTCAAAGAGATGTCAGCAGTGACGGGGTCCAATAGGGCTGATGCCGCCGGGGTCGCGGGTAGTTCGAATGAGATACCGTGGCCCTGGCACGGGCAACTGAAGGAACACGGGTGGGTTTTAGTCAGTAAAAGTCTGACACGCCCTCTCGCTCTGCCCGGAGCGGGAGAAGTCATTTCATGATGTCCCATCCATAAATAAAAAAAAAAAAAAAAACGAGGTGCACAGACATACAAGGTGTAACTTAAATAGCACACAATCTCTTAAAGGGTCATTGTACTCATCATTATGAACAACTTTTACTATGGGAACATACCAAAATCAGCTGTTCGACAATTTATGTTCGCATAACTCGTCAAATTGTAGCGAACAGCTGAATTTTTTTCGTGATTTCAGGTTTGGACAAAACCACCTGAAATTGCGAAAAAAAATCATAGAAAAAGTTGTTTTTAATTATGATGAGTACAATGACCCCTTAAGAGGTTGTGCGTTATTTAAGTTACGCTTTGTATATACACCCACAATTCGCCAGTTATGAAGTCCCATGTAACAGGGGGCGAGTTTATCGCCATCAACCGGGCACAAATCCTGACTCCGGGCTGCCACTGAGAAATTCTAGATGGAAAAAACTCCGGACATATTACTTTTTAATCATTCTTTTTAACCGACTTCAAAAAGGAGGAGGTTCTCAATTCGTCGGACCATTTTTTTTTTTTTTTTTTTATTTTTTTTTTTTTATGTATGTTCCCCGATTACTCGAAGATGGCTGGACTGATTTGGATTTTTTTGTTTTATTCGAGAGGGTCATCATCACAGTTGGTCCCATATAAAATTGATTAACTTTGCTTTGGTAGCTTTTGAGTTAGCTTCAATAATACGTATTTTTTCCCCACTTTTATATGGATGATGTTCTAGTTTGTTTTGCAAATAGTGGTATTAGAATTTGTGTGGGTTAGGTACACAACTAAAAAATGAAAAATAAAAACTTTTTACAAAAAAATACAACCAACTTCCAAAAACAACACTACAAAGTGAAAAATAACTTTAATTTCGGAAGTCGGTGGCAAAATACGAAAATATATTTAACTAGACACCGACTTCCGAGATTAAAGTTATTTTTCACTTTGTAGTGTTGTTTTTGGAAGTCGGTTGTATTTTTTATAAGTTCACATTTACCGTTTTTTATTTACTAAAAATATCCCCTTGTCCGGACGGGGGGAGGGCAAAAAGCTGGACAAATCGTGACGTGGTAAACCTAAGTTAGACGAAATATAGTAACGGACGGACGGACGTGTAATTAATTCAAGGTCACTGCCCAGATAAACTACTGTCACTTTATTATTCTGTGCTAAATGTGTCTCATTCAGTATCCTCAAAGCTGTTAATTATCTATGATTAATTAATCTCAATTAATAGTGTTCGGCATATCGATGTGGGGTTAATTGAAACAGTCGGAAACACTGAGACTCCATTCAATATTATATTAACTTTAATTCGGTAGCCATATTGCGGTAAGCTTGGCTACTGACAGGTAATTATTTTGTCACGGTCCCGTTAGCACGATTATTGTAAACTTATACCTATGAAAAGCCACGAATCCATATTTGGCTATGAGGCCATATTTAACCCGAGTTCCTCTCGAACCACGAGCCATTTTCCAGTCACGAGGTATTTTAGAGCTATGACAAAGGTTTTATGAGGTGGTGTTTGAGTAGACATGGGTTTTAGTTTCTTCAGCCATAATTGTAACACACACACACACACACACACACACACACACACACACACACACACACACACACCGGCGGCAGCGTGTGAGTCGTTGCCAACGGAACGGAATATTGCCATATTAAATATTATATTTATATAAACACTAGCTGCGCCCCGCGGTTTATAGGATCACTCGTGTGTCTGTCTGTCTATCTGTCCGTCTGTCACAGTCAAATTCCTCCGAATCTAATGAACCGTTTAAGTTGAAATTTGGTACACATATAAATTTCTGTGACACGAACACGGACGTATATGTAAATAAATGAATTTTGAATATGGGGTCACTTTTGGGGTGCAAATAAGAAAATTAAAAAAAAAAATAAGTTTTGCACACAGTTTTGCACCGTGTGACATATCAAATGAAAGGGCTTGCTGTGAAGGTCTCAACTTGATTTTTTTTTTATAATTTTAAAATGAATTAATAAATAAATAATAAAATAAAAATTCTTTATTGTCGCCAGTTAATACATTAATCTTAGAGTAATCTAACATAATTATGCATCGTATTTATGTATTCCACAAAAGGTACTGTTACTGACTCCCAAACTAAGCTTACGCTTGTATTTTGGAAAACAGTGTTCAGCCGCAGGAAGTATCACATAATAATATACGAACAAATTGGCTTGAATGACGCTGCAGTAGACTTACAATTTATAATTTATAAGATAATTTTAGGTAATCTTATACTATAATCTAGTTTTAATTTTCAGTTTTAGTTTTCCAATTTTAGATTAGTTTTATTTTTATGTTTAACAGAAGTGTGTGATCTGTGTTTGTGTGTGTGTGGGGTGAGTGTGTGTATGTGAGAGTTTGTTTAGAAGTATTGTATAATATATGTTACGCAATACATGCCAGTAGATCCTCCGTCCTCTGATAGTCCAATAGCTGAAGCCACTCAGAAACTTTACCTTTTAATTCGTGTCTGCTATGAGAAGTAATGTTGAGCTGCTTGTTTATGGCGTTATATAACTTACAACTTATGACATTGTACTGTCTTCTTGCGAAGGAGGTCTTGCATGGAACGCTAGGGCACACAGGCATTTTGCTACGTCTATTGGGGTTGGGTAATGGTACGCTTTGATGTTTCCTGAGAATAGTTCTGAGCACAAAGAGTTGGCGAACCGTTAGGACCTTACATTCCGAGTATAGCTGAGATGTTGGATGTCTGTAGGGCTTTCTTGCCATCACTTTTAGCACCGCTCTTTGTGCTCTTTCTAAGGTCAGTAGATGCGTCTTTGCGGCCCCTCCCCATACAGTGATGCAATATTGTATTATGGATTGACATAAGGCCAAGTATACAAGTTTGAGTTGTTCCATAGTTGCACTGTCTCTAAGCGTTTTAAATACATGAATGAGTCGTCTCACTCTGGAATTAACTATACTAATGTGTTTCTCCCACCTCAAGCCACTATCCATGTGTACTCCTAAATATTTCGCACATTCTACGCGAGTGATTTCTTGGCAATTGCAGTTGCCCTGTGAGATGCAAGTGTGTGCTTGTATGGAAAACCCTCGCGGCGGAGTCTTAACTTTGTTGATGGAGAAGGGAACATATTGCGTTTTGGTTAGGTTTAGGGTTAGTAGGTTGTGAGTCAGCCAATTTTTCACATTGGATAGTGCAAATTCTGCTCTCTCTTTAACTGTGTGCCAGTTTGGTCCCCAGACAAATAAGGCGGTGTCATCTGCATACGTGAAGATGCGAGTGTAAGGGAGGGACATTGTGCAGAGGTCATTTATATAAAGCTGGAAAAGGGTGGGACCCAAGACGCTCCCTTGCGGAACGCCGTAGGAGACGGTCTCCTCATCACTCATGTAATCCCCAATTACAACACGTTGCTTTCTGTTCGTAAGGTAGTCTTTAAAGATTTCGTAGCTTACGCCACGCACCCCCAACGTCTCGAGCTTGGATAGAAGTATGGGGACAGAATTCTTAAGTTATTTAAGAAAATAGACGAAATTTGACCATTCCTCCCCTCCCTTATCTCCGAAACTACTGAGCCTAAAGAAAAAATTACAGAAAATATTTCTATAGGTACCTATAGATTACAGGAAAACCTATAAGAAATCTATGGTCTTAAAATAACATGGTAAATCTCTCAATATTGTGCGTACAAACTTACATTTGCAGTTGGAATGTATGGGAGAACATGTTTTCCCAACTACGGAACCCTTCATTGTGCGTGGTCCGACACGTATTTGGTCGATTTTTTGTATTTGTGTTCTATCTTTGTGTCAGTTTACTGCGAATAAACGTAGTTTTCTTTCTTTTTTTTTTTCATTTTATAAAGAAAAAACAGCCTTGAACCTCTTACACATATTAATAAATAAATAAATATTGTAACGGATAACACTTAACAACCCTAAATTCCGTTTTATTTACACTGAAGAACCTAAACTCTAAACTTACCTGATGAATGACGAATTTAAACTTTAGGCGCTGAGCCGAGCGTTGAAAATCCAACAGCGCGCTTATAGGTTTAAGGCATTAATTTAGCTATCGCCTACTGTTAGTGAAAATGGGAATCGTCATCATCGTCATCACCATTTCAGCCGAAAGACGTCCACTGCTGGACATAGCTCTCCCCCAACCACTGCCACTTCGACCGGTTCCGTGCTTCCCGCATCCAGCGTATTCCTGTGTCCTTCACAAGGTCATCGGTCCACTTTGTGGGAGGCCATCCAACGCTACGTATTACGGAAAATGGGGATCAGTATCATTATATAAAAAAAATAGCGGACCCGTCAGACCTTGTCCTGTCTAAACGATCCTAGAACCCGAATTCAGCGCCACCTACCAGGTCCAATTGTTCAAACTATCCAGGAACCCATTGAAATATATACACAAAATTTCATCCACGTAAAGAAGAAATATATATATAATATGTTAAGATAAGTACTAATGTTTGGTACCTACGATAACTGACAAAAAAACAAGCAATATTTTTCCACACAGATGACTGAAACAATGCCCCAAAGACATCTCTTTGTTGTGAGGGCGATATATTGGCTTATCTTGAACATAAGCCTTGAATGATGGATGATGGATGTAAGTTTAAACAAAGCAATCGGTATCAGCGAAGTGTAAACCTTTTTCTGATAATTAGACCTGAACTTATCTGGGTATTCTAAACAGGCCCATGGCTTTATTAAGCAGCGTCCCCACTAAGGCCACGCGGCTCCGTGAGGCCGAGCCTCGTGCAGTGGGGACGAGCCGCCTGGCTTTTTAGGGCTGCGAGGCCCGGCCTCGCAAAGTTAGTTATTTTTCACTTCAAACTAAAAAAGAACTTTAATTTCGGAAGTTGGTGTCTCTGGATCTGTATTTTAGTTTTTTGCCATCGACTTCCGACTTTAAAGTTATTTTTCACTTCTTAGTGCTTTTGGAAGTCGGTTTTTTTTTTATTATTATTATTTTTAGCCTACATTGTGTCCCACTGCTGGGCAAGGCCTCCCCTTTTTCCTTCCAAACCTCCCTGTCTTGTGCCATCTCTGGCCATGTTGGCGCTGCAAACCTTATCAGATCGTCACACCATCTTTGCCGTGGCCTGCGTCGACGGCGATGTTTTTTTATAAAAAAGTTTTTTTTTTTTAGAGGAGCTGTGCGGTGGATGGGTGACCATCTTTACATACCGAGACTCCTCCGTGCCTCGGAAAGTACGTTAAGTCGTTGGTCCCGGCTGTCATTCGTGGATCTTTACAGTCGTTACGGTTCGTCAGAAGCCCGAAAGTCTGACAACCAGTCTTGTCAAAGGGTATCGTATTACCCAGTTATGGGTTGTGGAGGTCAGATAGGCAGTCACTCCATGTGAAATACTGGTATTCAGCTGCATCCGGTTAGACTGAAAGCCGACCCCAACATAGTTGGGAAAAGGATAGGCAGATTGATTATAAAAAAGTTTTTTATTTTTTACTTTTTTTTTAAGTTATGGTACGTACCCCACACTAATTCGTATACCACTACTTTTTATATAAACTACAGTAACAACACTATTATAACCTCATCAAGATACATAAAATGTATTAAATACATAATTATTATCGAAGCTAACGCAAAAACCACCACTACAAAGTTAATAAAATTCATATGATAGCACAGCGCAAGCTTCCTCGACCAAATGAAAAAAGAATTTTCAAAATCGGTTGACAATAAATTAACGTAGATATCCATACAACAACCTCCTTTATTAAAGTCGGCTAATAAAATTAGCGAGCTATAAAATGATCCAGATAAAACTAACAGGATAAAACTAGACGCTGCACAATTTTTACAAATTATTCGCCCGATTTTCCACGAAAATTATACAACTACCATTCGCTAAGTTTGAATATTCAAGCGTAGGTAAGTAATAAAAAACAAAACATTACGGCTCATGTCTTCTCTAATACACATTATACACAATGCAACGTTTACTGGCATGGAGCCAGAATCCGTAAATGATGGCCATCTCATAACATTTGATAAACATATCATTGCGGATTATTTCCCTTTTGGCGTACCATAACCCTATGAATCTGTTGAATGGACTATTTTGCAGTCATAATTATAGAAATATTGTGGTACAATTTGTGGTCGAATGGACCGGAATAGTCGGTATTTTTGGGTTGAATTTAATTTGGAAAGTAGGTGAGAGTTTTATTTTGGTTAATTAATAAATGTATATAACTAAATATAAAGAGAAGTTCTGACTGACTGACTGATTGACTCATCAACGTACAGCCCAAACCCTTGAACCTAGAACGCTGAAATATTGCCCAGAGGTTCCCTTTATAATGTAGAGAAGGAATAAGGAAGGATTTCCCGGTAGTACGTTCCCGTGGGATATTTTCCGACATCCACGCGGGCGAAGCCGCGGGAAAAAGCTATAGTATGGAATAAATTGGGAATAATTTGATTTCGATTTGAATGGACATAATAATATGGGTGTTTGCTTCTTTGCTACCAAAAAAAAAAAAATTGAAATATTTTATTTCACATAAACCTACATGGGCACTTATGAAACGTCAGAAGCTAGGTGCACGGTTCCAAATTGGTCGCTAGGAGGAAGCTAATTGGAGGCTATTAATCAAAAGTGACGTAAACATGAAAGTCGGTTGTATTGTCATCAGTCATCACATCACACTAATTAAGAGACAGACACGATGACCAAGACGTTTTATAATAATTATACATAAGAAAATATTCCGTAGCTACACCTCAATTTCTCAATACATCAAATCAAAGAAACTTGTTGTCCAAATCAAATCATGTAATTGCTTGAAATCACGCCTTCTTCCCATTGGGGTAGGCAGAAACCTCAGAACGCCACCTGCTACGATCCTATACTTCTTTTGCTTCATTTTATGTACATACATACACATGTCAGACACGCACGCCGGTTGCGAGAAAAAATTCTGACATTAATCCATAACAAATCAACAAACTCAATTGCTAACTCGTATGGAAGCTTTTAAGGGTAATTCTTCGAGGTCCCTAAAAACGCGGTCACACGGTCTTAGTTCCTAACCAATTAAATATTCAGTCTTAGGACCAAATACAGATTACTCTTTATTTATACAATGCGTATAATTTCAACAAGAAACATCTAAAATTATTTATAATATTTATAAAAAAAAAAATAACTAAAGTCGAAAACGGGAGCAAAATCGGTGTTCTTCGCGCGTCACACTCTATTCACGCTTACGGCAAACTTTGATAACTTTTGTATTCAATTCAGCATCTAATGTAATACATCAAATTAATTGTGTTTACCTACGCATCATAATTACCAAAGAACATACATTTTATCTCTTAAGTTACAATAGTTAATAGGCATTATGTCTCTGTCACACGATTTTGCAAGTTTTGCGAGCGCGCAACAAAACTGTACAGCATAGCTTCCAAGAGGGGCAACTTATGGCTACACGTTTCAGCTGCGCGGACGCTCAGTAGTGTCCCGGCCATCAGTGCGGGACACACATAAATTCATTGCTTCTAAACAAAAAAATACGAGATAAAAAATGGCTTGTCATGAATTACCTCACTATACTTATGTACTGTTAGCTGTAAGCTACCCAAACACAGTAAAATAAAATAAAATAAAACCACAAAAATCGAAACCCACTTTCGAACCCAAGAACTACTTAAAAACCCACTTAGCATTTATACCAAACACCATGACACCCAAATATTTTGCCGTCTCACCAACCGCATAAAAACGGGTCACTCGGCCCGACAGTGTTGCCAACATTGTAAATGATTGATCGCGTCATGCCGGAAAGCTTCAACGACTGGCAAGGTATTTAAATCACCGCGGAGCCACTTATAGAAATATCAAATGTTTCTTCCGGGACTTTAAACTGTTGCAGGGAGTAATTGTGAGTTAGGTAAGTATACAGGGTGTCAGTGTAAACACTGGCAACCTTATAACGGGTCATTGTACTCCTCATTATGAACAACTTTTACTATGGGACCAAAATTGATTTTTCGAAAATCCAATGATGCAGTTTTAGTTTTCATCAAAATACTTTTCGCCATTCCTCATAGTTTCGGATTTGGCTATCCACGCCCACTTGAAAAATTCATCCAACTTTCAATATGGGACTAACTCTGAAATCGCGAAAAAAGAATCAGCTGTTGCTGTTGTTTGACGAATTATGCGAAAATAAAAATGTGCCTACTAAACAGCAGTTTTTTTTTTCGCGATTTCAGGTTTGGTCCCATAGTAAAAGTTGTTCATAATGATGAGTACAAAGACCCCTTAAAAGGTTGCCACTGTATACACTTACACCCTGTAGAGAAACTATTGAACGACGAACGAACCCACCTCACAAAATCAATTAATCTGCCTAGCCTTTTCCCAACTATGTTGGGGTCGGCTTCCAGTCTAACGGAATGCGGCTGAATACCAGCATTTTACATGGAGTGACTGCCTATCTGACCTCCACAACATGGGTTGTACTGGGTAATACGATACCCTTTGGTAAGACTGGTTGTCAGACTTTCGGGCTTCTGACGACCCGTAACGACTGTCAAAGATCCACGAACGACAGTCGGGACCAACGGCTTAACATGCTTTCCGAGGCACGGAGGAGTCTCGGTATGTAAAGATGGTCACCCATCCACGGGCCGACCCCGGCAAGTGTAGCTTAACTTGATGGATCGACCCGTGCGGCTGTTATTACTTAGCCACGAACTCCTCACACCACCTTCCCATACTAATTTGTACCTTTTGGAAGGAACAAATAGAATTAATTCTACATACCATCATACCTGTAGTCCACGAAGAGTTAAGCAGAGGTGATATAGTACACCCACATTTCGCCAGTTATGCTTAAGTCCTATGCAATAGGGGGCGAGCCTATTGCCATCAACCGGGCACAAATCTAGACTCCGGGCTGCTACTGAGAAATTCCAAAATCGAACCCAGGACCTCATTTATTTATTTATTTTAAATAGAACGGCCGAAACCAATTACACTATTTAAACATTTAAACATAACATATGTACTATAATTTTTAACATAGTCATGCATTCTTCTCACAAAAATTCAAACATTCTAACAGTATCATATTCCATTTAATCACAAACACAACAAGATCTTTGTTTGAGTTCAGGAGAGCGTTAACAGCGGCTAATGTCTGAGGAATCGGTGACTTCGAGCGTGCAACAGTACGGCAAGTTGGAACAGCCAGTAAGCGGTGTTTTCTGCTATGACAATAATTGTCTGGGACAAATAGATTGCAGGTTTCATTATGCAGATCAGGAACATCAATAATCTGTCTAAGAATTTTAATAATAGGTATAATAACCTATGAAATTGCCGTTTTGTATGAAAAAATGAAAAGGAATTTTTTTCATGCATTTTTTATTACCCATGCAATCAATGCATCTTTGCCAACGCAGTGGCAGTTTATTGATGCCCTTCTTAAAGAAATCAGCTGGACGGGAGGCAACAAATTCTTCAAAGGCATTTTGTACTGCCTCTCGGGTATTGAATTTTTTTCCCGCCAAGAAGTTATCCAAATTCTGGAAAAAGTAGTAGTCTGTAGGCGCAAGGTCTGGTGAGTAGGGCGGATGACGGAGAGCTTCGGAGAGCTTCGACCAGTCTTCGGACGACCGCGAGGTTCATTTTTCAGGTCGAAATTTCCAGAACGGAAGCGAGCAAACCAATAATAAGTGGTGCGTTGGTTTGTAGTGTTAGCTCCGTAAACGTCGTTGATGTTGCGTGCCGCTTGTGCCGCGTTGCTGCCACGACGGTACTCATATTCCATAATTACTCGAATTTTTAACGTATCCATGATGACGAAAAAGATTGAAATGCGATGAAAATGTAACACTAATCAATAAACAAATGACTACTTTTGGGAAAAAAAAACATGTTTTTAAAATAAAATTAATTTGAAATTAGAATTCTTAGCCAAACAAAAATTATTTTGATTTGAAATGGCCAGTACTGCAGAACGGCAATTTCAAAGCAAAAGACCTAATATTACAGTTACTCTTACTTAAAGTAAATCTTACTTCAAGAAAATTGAAACTTAAGCAACCCAACAGGAATTTAGTGGGATACAAGAGAGGATAATACCCCTACAAGTGCTTGTAAAGGTATCTAAAGAAAGCTTTTGAACTTTTTCTAAAGCTAACGCATACTGCTTCTCAAAAGGATTCCATACGCACGCACTAGACTCAAGTTTGCTACGGACCAATGCGTCGTAAACAAGCTCATCTCATGCTCAGCTGTAGCGCAATGACCATTAGACCAACGCGGCTGTCAATTTTAATTGCCTAATAATTGAAAGTTAATGTGATTGAAAGTCAAAATAAGGAAAACGCAAGTATTTAAAAAAAATCCTTTTAATTACTAAAAATAATCGTCATTGTATATTTTGTAGTTTGTGTCTTTTTTTTTTTTTTGTTATGTATTTTTGTGGTGTACAATAAAGTATATATAAATAAATAATAAATAAATAATAATCGCTTGTGTCCACAGTAACCGCCGCAATCGTTTTTATAGTTTCGATTTGCAAATAATGCATGTTAATGCATGGTTGGTCCGTGGATGCACACCGAGATCGCTCCGTGCCTCGGAAAGCACGTTAAGTCGTTGAGTCCCGGCTGTCGTTGGATCTTCGCCCGAAAGTCTGGCAGCCAGATTTACCAAGGGGTATCGTATTACCCAGTAACTGGGTTGAGGCTCAGATAGGCAGTCGCTCCATGTAAAATACTGGTATTCAGCTGCATCGGGTTCGACTGGCGATGTTCGTGAACGGGCGCCGTCAGTTGGGACTGGTCGTCTCTTAGCTGCCACGGCTTATTTTAATTTAATTTAGTTGTTTTAGTTTTTTTTTTTTTTTACGGACGCTTTTTAACTGCACGTCTTTCTACATTGTCCTCACATGTATATTTTAAACATGAACGATGTAACCAATATTTTGTAAAATTATTTTGATTTAAAAGAGTGACCGTGAAGTTTCTTGCCCGTTCTTCTCCATAGGGACCTACTTCGCTTTGGAAACTAGCTTCATCTTTCTGACTGACCGACCCGTTGATAATTCAAAAGTGCCTGTAATTGGTTTATTTAAAATAAATGCTTTGAGTTTGAGTTTGACTGGCAGCCGACTCCAACACGGTTGGGAAAATGCTAGGCAGATGTGATGCTCGCATGGTGCAGTCCTTTATTATATTATTATATAATATAATATATTATAATATAATATATATAATATTTTATTATATTTGACGACACGGTTGGCGCAGTGGTTGAGCGATTGACTGCTGCGCAGCATGTCGCGGGTTCGATTCCCGCACGGAACAAATATTTGTACGACCTACAAGTATTTGTTCCGAGTCTGGGTGTTTTTCTATCTATAATATGTATGTATTTACAAAAAAAAAATGTATATAAGTAGTTTATCAGCCATCTCGTTACCATAACACAAGCATTAGGTTGCTTAGCTTGGGGCTAGATGGCGTTGTGTGATATGTCCAAACATATTTATTTATTTATTATTTATTTACTTTATAAAACTCTTCCTTTTTTGAAGTCGATTAAAAACTATGGCGTGCGAACCTTTTGTTTTTAAACCAAAAAACATACCAGTTCCTCTGTAACCCCGATATTTCTGTCCATATCTTACCTGAAAAAAAAAAAAAAAACAAATATTAAAATCTGAAATGTTTCGCAAACCAGCAGACAGCAAACAATGGTAGATATTAATGACGAAGGCGCGATGAAACAGTTGTCTTGCTGAGTTACCGGTTGCGGATTCTGATTTCCGCACTGACAATTTATTTGTATGGCGTTCCGATATTGATCCGGTTCGGACTATTTGTGTAAGTATGATTCTGTCTGCAAGACCACTAATGAAACAGGAGTTACTATTTAAAACAAAACAATCAATCTACCTAGCCTTTTCCCATCTATGTTGGGGTTGGCTTCCAGTCTAACCGGATGCAGCTGAATACCAGTATTTTACGTGGAGCGACTGCCTATCTGACCTCCACAACCCAATTACTGGGTAATACGATACTCCTTGGTAAGACTGGTTGTCAGACTTTTGGGCTACTGACGACCCGTGACGACTGTCTGTTTCTTTTTCTTTTCTTTTTGGTGGTGGTGGATGGTGGTGGTGGTGGTGGTGGTGGTGGTGGTGGATATTTAACGATGGTTAAGCTACGCTTGACGCAGTTCACCCCTTCTGTAGGAACGTCGAGTCCGTATCTCTGTCGCAGGTCGCCTTCTGCTGGGCTTCCCCCATGTAGGTGGGGGTTCCACCTGGTAGGGGTTGACCGCCGGGATACGGTGAAGAAAGCGGCGCTGATTAGCAGCGTCGTGGCGTGCCTACAGACACAGATATAGCAATCACTCACAGGGACGCGCATATCCGCGTCCCATCATCCTTTAGGCCGCAGTAGGCCGATCTAATGAGGGGCCCGTAGTGACGGGCCAATGTATAGCTGCTGCGGAGAGGGGGCCACGCCCCGGCACCGCCAATCGCACCCCCCTGACAGGGTGTAGCGATGTCCAACTAGGCTTGACGCAGTTGGTCCGTGGATGAATGACCATTTTTAACCGACAAAAGAAAAGGAGGAGGTTGTCCATTTGACACGTATGTTTTTTTTTTATGTATGACCACGCATAACTATTGATAGAGTAGTCCGATTTGAAAAATGTTTATTTTATCCGAGAGGGTATATAAATATACCTCAAAGTTGGTCCCATATAAAATTGATTAACTTTGCTTGGGTAGTTTTTGAGCTAGCTTCAATAATACGTATTTTTTCCCCACTTTTATATGGATGATGTTCTAGTTTGTTTTGCAGGTAGTGGTATTAGAATTTGTGTGGGGTAGGTACCACAGCTAAAAAGTGGAAAATAAAAACTTTTTTACAAAAAAATACAACCGACCTTCAAAAACAACACTACAAAGTGAAAAATAACTTTAATTTCGGAAGTCGGTGACAAAAAACGAAAATACATTTAACCAGACACCGACTTCCGAAATTAAAGTTATTTTTCAGTTTGTAGTGTTGTTTTTGGAAGTCGGTTGTATTTTTTTGTAAAAAAGTTTTTTTACATGCCAAGACCCCTCGGTGCCTCGGAAAACACGTTAAGCCGTTGGTCCCGGCTGTCAATCGTGGATCTTTGACAGTCGTTACGGGTCGTCAGAAGCCCGAAAGTCTGACAACCAGTGTTATCAAAGGGTATCGTATTACTCAGTAACTGAGTTATGGAGATCAGATAGGCAGTTGCTCCATATAAAATACTGGTATTCAGCTGCATCCAGTTAAACTGGAAGCCGACCCCAACATAGTTGGGAAAAGGCTAGGCAGATGATCATAATTATATTTAACACCATGTACCCACTTGTTTTATGCAAATAAATTATTTATTATTCTACTAGGCGTTATTAATCCCGGCTTTTAACTCTTAAAATGTCGATTGTACACCATGTGTACAGATAACAATAGAATTTCAATTGTGTCTGCTAATTGGCGCGCGACGGGTTAACAGACTAAAACCAAACCAATATCACACATATTTTATTCAGAATACTCAAACCGAATTTAATTACTTACACTCACTTTGATAATATCAACACGTAACCAAAAAACGTTCGTAGTTTCATATTCTAACTGCTGGTCCGAATTCAACACTAACACGCGGTATTTATGGCTTGGTCCTATTAGACCCGGCTCGGTCTACTGGCGTAATTTCGGTGTACAGCGGCGCTAGGGTTAGGTGCATTCAAAAAAAAATATACATTACCATGTAAACTTCCACCGAAAATTGGTTTGAACGAGATCTAGTAAGTCGTTTTTTTTAATACGTCATAAATCGGTCTATTATTAAATCATCGATCAAAGTTGCAACGAACTACAAGAACTTTTATATTATTTTACTTGCTGCTACGGAACCTTTCATGGGCGAGTCCGACTCGCACTTGGCCGCTTTTTTTACCCAGGAAACATCCCTATTGTTAGTGTGTTACCCAGCTACCCCGCTGGTGATTAGGTACTTCAGTTTTCACTCAATTATTAATTTGTAATGTAGGTACAAATTGTGGTGATATGGTAACTCAAATACCTAGTTATGTCAAATAGTTGACATAACTAGGTAATGCTAGTTATTGAATACCAACCCAAAGGTCTTAGGACCTGTTGGACAGATTTGTTGAAACCACAGCCTACGCAAACATTCTCGTCCAGTAAACTTGGTAATTTTGGATATTAATAATAGTCGCACATTTCAGATATAATTTCAATTATGTATTACAGTCAAACCACACAATATTGGACGGTAATAATACTTTCTTGGACTAGAATAAAGTTTTTTTTTGGTAATTATTGAGTAAAAAATTTAAAAAAAAGAGTGTGGGTGTGTGTGTGTCAGCTCCGACGCACAACGGTAGTTTACTCCTGTTTTTTGTGACGTTCCGACGTTCTATTGTTGGACGAAAACAAAGGAACATAAGGGCAGGGTTTCTTCAATGAATCAGTGCTATACAAAAAGCAACTTTAAGGTAAGTAAAGGCGTTCGTTGTGTTTTACTTTGCACAGAAAAATGTAACAACACTTTTGAGTTAACGCTCCTCATAAAATTTACAAACCGGAGGCTTTATATTGAAATCGATTCTTATTGTCTGCATCGTAATATGACAAAGTTCACACAATCCACATCAATACACACTGTGGACATCTATAGACAGTTCCCAGAAATACATAAATGCACCTTTCCCAGCAATATACACAAAGTAAATGTATTGGCTATCCACCAAAGGTCAGGGGGTCAAGCACGAACTATTGAACTATAGTGGAATCCTCAGCCAACGCAAATTTTCACTACGCTGAGTATTGAAAGTTTTATTGGATACTGCTTGCTAGCTAAAAATAGGGTATTTTAGCTTTTTCTGAGGACACATGAAGTTCAACAGAGGAGCTCGTGGCTAAGTAATAACAGCCGCACGGGTCGATCCATCAGGTTAAGCTACGCTTGCCGGGGTTGGTCCGTGGATGGGTGACCATCTTTAAATACCGAGACTCCTCCGTGCCTCGGAAAGCACGTTAAGCCGTTGGTCCCGGCTGTCATTCGTGGATCTTTGACAGTCGTTACGGGTCGTCAAAAGCCCCAAAGTCTGACAATCAGTCTTACCAAGGGGTATCGTATTACCCAGTTAATGGGTTGTGGAGGTCAGATAGGCAGTCGCTCCATGTAAAATAATGGTATTCAGCTGCATCCGGTTAGACTGGAAGCCGACCCCAACATAGTTGGGAAAAGGCTAGGCAGATTGATTGACATGAAGTTCAACAGAATACTTAATTTGGAATTCACTACCCGTTCTTCTCCATAGGAACCTAATAGCTTTGGAATAGGCCACTAGCTTCATCTTTCTGAATGACCAGCTCCTTGAAAATTCCAAACTGCCTGTTTTAATTGAAATAAAAATGCTTTGAGTTTGATTAAATACATAATTAATAAACCGACGAAAAGTCTGATATTTCGATATACCTACTTTATAATCCTGAAACCAACATTGTCCCCTAGACCCTACCCCCACCCCCCTTCCCTTTCCCCCTGACCCGAGAGTAGATCCACCACACCGGGAACGGGACGTCAACGAGAAAACAGATGATGGTGTCGAGCCCAGTAATTAAGGCATATGCACGAGGTTGTGAGTTCAAATCCGGGCTAGTGTTAATGTGACTACTTCAATTCATACGTACTTTCTGAGTTTATCTTGGACATTACTGACATCGGCGAAGGAATAACATCGTGAGGAAACCTGGACTTATCTCTGGAACTTCCCGTCGGATTGTAATTTTTTTTGTTTTTTATTTTTTTTTCTTAAGAAAGGCTATAGGTTATTTAACATCACGCTAGGACCCTTAGGAGCCAAACAAAAAGAAAAAAAGTCAGAAAGAACGCTAAGCAAAAACGAAGTAGCAGCGCGGGCAGGCGACACGATGCGACATTCGGGGGAAAAAAAATTTCACGCGGACGAAGTCGTGAGCAGAAACGAGTAGTTAATAATAAAAATAAAATAAAATAATCTTTATTTCGGATAAGCATCATCCATATATGGGTTAGTAAGCAAAAATAAACAAAAAGATGACTTATACCTTTGTTAGTAAACTTATAATCTATTTAGCGACAAGGGTGCTATTCGAAATGCATCTTCGAACAACATCACCTAACAAAGGAGAATCGTACCTCCCCGCTATGGTCTTCAGGATGGAGTTGGAGCTGTCCCGCACTCTGCAGAGCAAAGAGGCAGATTTCTGTCTGACGATGGCGTGGAAGCCATCGACACGTGCTTGTGCAAACATACCAGATGCACTGCAGAAAGGGGGCAGCCCCATCAACATCCTGAACCCGTTATTATACTGGACCCGTAGGGCGCTGATAGCCCAATAAGTCTGAAATCGTACTTAACATAAATGCGCCACAATTTCCTGCAAACCTAAACAGTTGACAAACTTCTATTATAATTACACCGTCCAGCATAATAAGCAACCGCCGCTTAAGTACTAAAACAGAGGGAAAAATTAGCATTTTTTTCATATTTGTATATTAAAAGCTGAGAGCTGCGAACATTCTGGTGTTAATTAAGAAGTTTATACCTGGATGTTGGTTTATGGTGATCCAGGGATGAAAAATACTCTGAACTTTTGATCTCTTGAGGATACGAAGATGGATTAGGTCTAAGCGCGGCTTTTATCACGGTACGTTCAAAAAGTAGGGATTATTTTTTTTGCGAAATGTTTTTTTGTAAAAAGTTTCTGATGGACGGTGACAGTTAAAAATACAGACTGAGTTGTCGGTTAATTGGTGTGGATGAAATTCACATTTTTTTGTCTTTGAACTATAAAACAATAAAACTGAAAACAGTTCATAATGCATTCTCATTTTCTATACATTGCTTAAAGGGTTACTTGTAATTCAACGTATTCCTTGCAAGACATCATAATTGGGTTAAAATGCAACAAATTAAGCCACCAAGTGTTCTACCGAAATTCAGTATAATATCTTTAATTAGTGATCTTTGCCAAAGTTTTAGGCATTTTTCAACTTTTAATTTTTAGCAAAGATCTGCTACGGCATCAGCTATGATAATAACTTAAATTCTAGTAAAGTAGCGCCGTAAATCATTTTTGAATTATATTTTTCATAAAAAAACTAAAAATCTGACTAACTCAAAACTATTGAATTTCGGTAGAATATTTGGTGGCTTAATTTGTTGCATTTTAACCCTACTATGACGTCCTGCAAGGAATACATCGATTTACAAGTAACCCTGTATATGACGGACAAAAAAAATGATAGTTTTCATCCCCATTCCAGAGGCACTTAAACTGCCCCCACTCATCACTTAAGCCCATGTCAAAAATGTCTTTATCAAAATATCCTCTAAATAAGCCGGGCTTCCCTCGAGACACACCTTTCAAAAGGGATTAGCCCTTCTCTATCATTTCATTACTGTCCTATATAAACCTTGGACCTTATATAATCCGGGGAGTAAAAATAATATTATTAGGTAGGGGGTACTTAATTTTGTGGCTTAATTAGAGAGAGTAGTCATTTTCGGATTTGAGGTTTAATTAATTATTGACGACATATTTGCTGTTTTTTGCATCGTTAAGAAAAAAATCGGCCAAGTGCGTGTCGGACCGGGCACAGTGAAGGGTTCCGTAGTTGAAAAGAATTTATCCCAAAAACAAACTTAACATTTTAGTTTAAAAACGTGTTCTACCATACATACCATTCTCCAACTGCAAAAAGTTTGTAATCCCAAAAAAAAATTTTTATTTGATAAAATTACAAATTAACAATTTTCGGATTTTTTTCTTTACTTGTGCCGTGAGACCTTGCTTCTTGCCAAATTTCATGATTCTAGGTCAACGGTAAATACCTTATAGGTTCTGATTTACTTGTGAGTATCAAAATATGTCGCATAAATGACGTATTTTTTTTTTATTGCGTTGATTTAGAAGCTTGATTTTTTTAGAGCTCTGAGGGACCATAGACTACGTATTTAATAATAATTTCAACTTGATACCTCCACGCGTTTATGCGAAAAAAGTTTAGGTTAAGACCGGCAGAAATATTAAACAGTGTTAAGAAGATGCAAGTCGTTATTTTATTTTTTTAAGGTGGGCTCCCTTTTATCTTATCGTTGTTTAGTGCTTGTTGAGTAAATAAATACTGTTTTTTGTTTTAAAAAATATTAGGAAACAAAGGGATGAGAAGCCACCAAAGCTAGTTTTTTTTTTTACAAAATTTTATTCGGCAGAATTTTTTAACTTCCCATTGACCTATGAATTTGTTACGGAACCTTAAATGTACGAACCTAGCCGCCGCAGGAGACGCCCTGGGCGGCGGGAATCTATCGCCGATTCCCGGCCACCGTAGGCGCGGGCTTGCGGACGACGAGTAATGGGCAGCTCGCCGTCCGGTAAGGACCAGGCCCGGGTCGACGGCGCGTTGTGTACCACGCGCGCCTCAAAGAGATGTCAGCAGTGACGGGGTCCAATAGGGCCGAAGCCGCCGGGGTCGCGGGTAGTTCGAAAGAGATACCGTGGCCCTGGCACGGGCAACTGAAGGAACACGGGTGGGTTTTAGTCAGTAAAAGTCTGACACACCCTCCCGCTATGCCCGGAGCGGGAGAAGTCATTTGATGATTTCCCATCCACAAAAAAAAAAAAAAAAAAACCACGCAACCGAACAGTAAAATTAAAAATCATTTATCATTCTTCACGTTATTATTCTGTACTACACTCCGAAAAGGCTATCACTCATAAATTTACGTTAATCACAATCATAATTAAGTTATTATCGTTAAATAATTCTCGGTAATTTGCAAATAAATATTACGCCCTCGCATATTTTACAAAATTAATTTAATGTTAATTAATGCGGGTATATAATTGATATAAAATGGCGGAATGGCTGAACAGGATTTTATAACAGACTGCTAGCGTTTTAAACGGTTGACGTGTTCATTGTTCATATCCGACGTACCATTTTTATCACTGGCAGTTATGTGTAGTTCAAAATATTTTCATCTTATTAATAGGTTGGGGAAAAAGTTTCTTCGCATTTTTTAAGAAAATTCAAAACATTTTTTAATATACATTATTTACATTTATCTAAAGTATGTAGTTACCATTTTGTTCGATAACTTTTTGCCATCTTGTAGGTAGGGACTAGATCTCATTGGTATAGAAATTTTGGGACTTCTGATCAAAATACCGCGACAAGTGGTTTTGGCAGTCCTCTCGTGATGTTAACCTGACACTGCCTAAAGAATTCTGAAGAGACCGAAACAGGTGGAAATCTGAAGGTGCAAGGTCAGGACTATACTGCGGATGCATTAACACCTCCTAGCCAAGCTCTCTTAATTTTTGCTGAGTGGCTAAAGATGTGTGAGGTCTAGCGTTATCATGGTGAAAAACCACACCCCTTCTGTTGATTAATTCCGGCAGCTTTCTCTCAACTTCTTGCTATAATCTCATCAGTTGTTTGCAGTAGAGTTCAGAATCGATGGTCCTGCCTGGTGGTAACAGCTCATAATGAATAATGCCCTTCCAATCCCACCACACACACAGCATCACCTTGTTGCGAGTTAACCCGGGTTCCGCCACAGTCTGTGAAGCCTAACCGGCCTTTGACCACGACCTTTTTCGCACATTTTTGTCGTGCGTGATCCACTTTTCATCACCAGTTATCAGCTTCTTCAAAAATGGTTCGGTTTCATTACGTCGTAATACAGAATCACAAATGAGTACACGGTTCATTAGGTTTCTTTCAGTGAGCTCGTGAGGTACCCAAATATCGAGCTGTTTTGTGTACCCAGTTTTTTCAAATGCGCCAATACTGTTTTGTGGTCAATTCTCAGTTCTTCAACTACGTTATAACTACTGAGATGCCGATCTTGCTCCACTTTTTCAAAAATGGCATCCATTTTATCCGTAATAGGGCGACCAGAGCGACGTGCATCTTTGACATCAAAATTTCCGGATTGAAAACGCTTAAACCAAATTTGTGCTACTCTCACAGACACTGCACTGGGTCCATAAACATTGCAAATTTATTTCGCGGCTTGCGTTGCATTTTTACCTTTTTTGTAGTGAAATTTTAAAATGTATCGAATTTCTTCATTAGATTCACTCACCTTGACAGTACGAAAAATAAATGAAAATCACACATTTTCCTAATTTGAATTTGGAATTATGTTCTTTAAAATTTAAACTTTCAATGATACCAAAACCGCCAAATACAAATAGTATAGCCAAAGAGATATTATTTTACATTCATACATACTATAATGCGAAAAGGCTTTTTCCCCAACCTAAATACATCTACCTAGTTACGGTAAGAATAAAAAAGAGGATATGTGCTTATGACCCGTCTGGAGCTGAGTATACCCGATTCAGCGTGACCGCCGACCGACTGGAGCCGAGTATACCCGATTCAGCGTGACCGCCGACCGACTGGAGCCGAGTATACCCGAATCAGCGTCACCGACTTACGATTCAGTTCCGTTCACTGTTCAGAAAGAGCACAAAGTGTGCCTAAAGAAGTTTTCTCTTCAAAAATTACGGGGACAGTATGTTTATTATTACCTAGTACTTCCCGCGCGGCTTCGCCCGCTTGGATGTCGAAGAATATCCCACGGGAACAAAATTCGTTCCTTATTCCTTGTCTACATTATAAAGGGGACCTCTGTGCAAAATTTCAGCTTTCTAGGTTCAAGGGTTTGGGCTTGGCATTGATGAGTCAGGACTTTTCTTTTTATAGGTATATTATAACATCAATCAATCTGCCTAGCCTTTTCCCAACAATGTTGGGGTCGGCTTCCAGTCTAACCGGATGCAGCTGAATACCAGTATTTTACATGGAGCGACTGCCTATCTGACCTCCACAACCCATTAACTGGGTAATACGATACCTCTTGGTAAGACTGGTTGTCAGACTTTCGGGCTTCTGACAACCCGTAACGACTGTCAAAGATCCACGAATGACAGCCGGGACCAACGGCTTAACGTGCTTTCCGAGGCACGGAGGAGTCTCGATATGTAAAGATGGTCACCCATCCACGGACAACCCCGGCAAGCGTAGCTTAACCTGATGAATCGACCCGTGCAGCTGTTATTACTTAGCCACGAGCTCCTCCTTAGCCACTCCTTATAACATATAATATATATATTATATAAGATAGGAACTTAGGACTTAGGAATAATTTCTCATTCGGTATAATATACAATTATTATAGTAAAAGATAAATGACGTCTGTCAATTGAAAATGAGCCAAATTAATTTCTTAATTTTTTATATGAATAGTAGGCATTTCATACATGAGTCATCGTAGTGAGACGATAAAAATAGCAAGGTGTATATTGTAAGTCGTAAACTTAAAACCTAAAGTTTACAGCCTGAATAATTTATGTAGGTTTAACATTTTTTTTCAGTATTTGTATTTTATTTTATTTGATTTTATTCCCCTTGCTATTTTTAATTGATATCCGTGGCATCACACAGGCCCTATCAGAATACCAGCGTTGCGGTATTTATTTTTTAAATATCGCAGCTTTATGCTGAGATGGGAGCCTTTTTGGCCTCGCACAGGTCTCTTTTTTTTATTCTGATTTCTTTTTTTTGTTTTTTTTGCTTTTTAATGTTTATTTTGTTACTTTTATATGCTCTTTTTTAACTGTATTTCCTGTGCGTGTCCCAAATAAAATATTTTTCTTTCTTTCTTTCTTTCTATTTAAATTATTTTACAGTGGTTTGTGGTTCCTGTAAATCTTAATTTACATTTAAATTGTAATTTTTAACTCTATATTAGTGGCTTTTGTGAACATGATATTTATTTATAGATTTGTTTTAGTTTATAATTATCCATTTTTATTTTTTCATTTTTGTTATTACTAATTTGTAATAGTATTTCATTATGTACAACCTGTATGTTAATTTAATGCAGTCATAGGCCGTTAGTGAGTGGTCCGATGGAGGGTAAGCCTGGTGATCTGTAATACAGGTTTTACCTACAACAGACACCAGTCTCTATTAAGTGTTACCTTGACTTTGTACTGTGTTTGTGATTATGAGAGAACAATAAAGAATATTATTATTATTATTATATTATATTCAGATTTATTACTAGGTATAGTTGCAATGACAATCATGTCATTTGTGTCATGTCATAGATTTTTATTTTTATTCTTTTATTAATCATTTAAATTATTTAGATTATTTTCTATTTTGTGAATGTGAGAACGTTGCAGGCCTAGTAGACGTACATTTGTTGACTATTTTCCATTTTGTTAAGTACCTGGTAGTTGTTGAAATGCCTACATTGTCCTCCCATACCTATTAACACTAATTTGAAACTATTGTAAAAGCCAATTATTTTTAAAAGAGTAACAATGGAGTTTCTTGGCGGCTCTTCTCCATAGGAAACGACCAATTTGGAACCGTGCACCTAGCTGCTGACGTTTCATAAGTGCCCATGTATGTAGGTTTATGTGAAATAAAATTTTTTGATTTGATTTGATTTGAATCAGCTAAAATAAGGACTGTTATAACTAAATAAGGGTTCTGTAGTAGCTGTGTTACTTTAGTACGTTGAACCATAAACCATCTACTTACTACTCCATCTACTTACTACTTGTACTTTAAACCATCTCTAACTGTGTTAAGCCCTGGCCACACTGAGGCGAATGCCGCAAGGGACGCATGTTCTTTAAAAAAAAAAAACGAGCACGTTTTACAGTCGCCTAAGATGTATAACATCTGACATCTCACCTTGGTAAAAGTACTTATAGTTCCATATCAAATAAGCAGCATTTTTTTAAAGGTGCGGCAACATTATTGAATCCGTCACTCAAAACTTTTAGAAAAACATTTTCACTTCCTGTTATACACTTCGTCCTTTTTCACGAAATCACTTCCACAGTTTGCACGAAAGCGAGAGGAAAGATGTTACACATCAAAAGCACACAGCATTTATTTCAAACTGGCTGACCCGCCAGACGTTGCCTTGTCAAAAGTGAAATGTCTTTTTTTTCCTATTTTTTTTTTCTTTTAAACCACCCCAGTAAACAGCAGAGCAAAACAAAAACCTATCTTAAAATCGGCCCAGCCGTTCTCGAGTTTTAACGAGACAAATGAACAGCAATTGATTTTTATATGTATAGATAAGCCAATTAAATTCACTTTTGAATTGTCAAGGGGTCGGTCAGTCGGAAAGATGAAGTTGACCATTCCAAAGCATAGCCTATGGAGAAGAACGGACAAGAAACTCCACGGACACTCTTTTAAATCAAATCGTTGTCGCTGTCGATTTTGTCACCTCTCGCTCACACGGGACCAAATTTTTAAGAATGTTAAATGAAAAGATGTTTTTCTGAAAAAGGTAATCAATTGGCGATCTAATAAATAATATTAATTTAATTGGTAATTATTAAAAACACATTGCTATTGTGTTACGTAATAAACTCAGCTCATTAAGTACTATGATCTGTTTTTGAGATGACGAGTTAAAAAAAGCCACAATAAAAATGTGTTTTTAATAATTACTGAATAAATTAATATTATTTATTAGTTCGCCAATTGATTATATTTTTCAAAAAAGCATCTTTTCATATAACATTCTTCAAAATTTGGTCCCGTTTGAGAGACAGAGGTGACAAATGCGACAGCCCGCTAAGTCACGTGACTATTCGCGCCAGTTTAAAGGTCTAAACACCTATACTACAGTTTGATTTTTAATTCGACGGAATTCTGACAGTTGTGATTTTTTGACACTTCAGATATCCTAAAACTTTTCTGTCTTGTCCTTTTTATAAGTTATATGACTAGAATTTTTTGGATATAAAATAACAAAAAATATGAAAGAGAATAAGATCAAGTCAATACAGACCAAACACTATTTACGTTATCATATTTATGATAATGTAAATAGTGTTTGGTCTGTGCATTCAATGCACACTAACTAAAATATTAATTTTATATGGCTAAATGGAAAAAAAAGAGTGAAAGAACATAGTTTTTAAATTTAAATATTTATTTAGGTATCATAATTATCATCGTTGCCTGTCTGTAGTTACAAGAAGCGAAGATTTTAGAAACAAAAAGATATTCCTTAAAAAGGTTTGTAACCTATGGATTAGTGGACAGGGTTTCCTGTGAAAGAAAAATAATAACCTTACTAATTATTGTAACTTCACTAATTTTATAATAAAAAACTCTGATTACCATTTTAAAATTATCTGTAAATTTTTAAGTTTTAGTTTTTCTAATTGGAACCTTGAATTCAAGAAAGGTTTTTTTTTTATTTCGCTTAAATGCGTTCCATTTTTAGTAGGACCGTTTTATTATTGGCAACACTTCTGAAATGTCAGAATTCCGTCGAATCAAAAATCAGACTGTAACTAATAGGTGGTGTTAAAATGGACACATTAATAAATTGTTCATCCCTTCCATCCTGTATTAAAGTTAAAACCGTTTAAATACAGATAAATGTGTTACTAATTCCCTTTAGTTCAGTAATTTCGTAAGAATTTAACTCGAACACTGTGTAAGTACACTGTCATCAGTCTTTTGGAACAGATACACAATTTTCTTAGGCAAAACTTTGCCTGTAAGTTGTGAGCGTAAAAATCGTCTGTTATCAGTAAAAAAATAACTGTTCCATACATTTTGATCGCGTAGATACATTGCACTTTTGTAGGAAACAGCAGATTTTTTTTCATTCGGGGAAAATTTCAACGCAGGTGTGTCCAGAATGCACGGGGACCAAGGGTGCCCAGATACGGGGTCGTCTATCGCCCATGCGCTGGTTTGTTCTGGTGTGCCAGTGATGGAGAGTACTCCCTAGAGAAGGGTTCGGTGACGGACAGCCGCGGCGGGTTCATGGATGAGTGCTAACGCGTACCCGTGTTCCCGCCGTAAGCGGCAAAGGAGGACATCGTGAAGTTTTAGTGGGTTAGAGTCCCCTGCACTATCTCCCCGTGGTAGTGCAGTATGCATGAGCATTTAACCACGATAAAAAAGGGGGGTCTAGAATCATGTAATTAATAACATTATTATTCATCGTCATGGTAACAGGTTGCGGGGATGCCATCGTGTATTAAAAATTAAAACCTACACTCAGAAGAAAGTGTTATTAATTCCGTTTAATGAGTGATTGCGTATGAATTTAACCCGAACACTGTTTATTGGAGACCAGCCATGTGATTCTGTAGATCTCATTCTAAACTCGAATCTGAATCCACTGTGAGTTTCTTGATTGGCATTCTTAAAACTTGGTTGATAATTTGAACTTACACTAGCGCTACCCTTGTGAGCGTGTCAGCGAGTTGAACTAACTTGACCGTAAGATTTTGACAGATAAGTGAAAGAAGTGAAGTGAGTGAGTAAGAAGTGGCATTCAGTAAGGTCACTTCGACGCTCACTTCTCACTCGAACCCGATTCAAAATGTCAAATAAAAAGCATCTATTTTACGAGTGAGAGTGAATAGCGATGTGAGATGCGAGTTGTTGTTTGAATTTTACAGAATCGACGTACTGTGGTGGCCGAGAGCAGTAGTGGCCTTGTGGTAACGGCCGCGACTTACAAGTTGTCGGTTGTAGGTTTTCTGACAGGCGCTTTACTTTGTGTAAAAATTATCTCATCACCACTGCTTTCAAAACGGTGAAGGAAAAACATAGCGAGGAAACCTAAAATCCCTTCCAAATGTCCTAGAACCAGAAATTCGAAGACATGTGACATCTACCAACCCGCACTGGGCCCGCGTGGTGGATTACTGCCCACTCCCTCTCACAGAGAGAAGGCCTGTGTCCCAGCTGTGGGAACACTATAGGCTGATTATACTGTTTATGTACACTGTCTTTTGGAACAGATATTACACAATTTTCTCAGGCAAAACTTTGACCGTAAGTTGTGTCTCATTGGCTGCTACAAATAATAGGTTGGGGAAAAAGTTTCTTCGCATTTTTTAAGAAAATTCAAAACATTTTTTAGTATACATTATTTACATTTATCTAAAGTATGTAGGTACCATTTTGTTCGATAACTTTTTGCCATTTTGTAGGTAGGGACATGATCCCATTGCTATAGAAATTTTGGGACTTCTGATCAAAATACAGCGACAAGTGGTTTTGGCAGTCCTCTCGTGATGTTAACCTGACACAACCTAAAGAATTCTGAAGAGACCGAAACAGGTGGAAATCTAAAGGTGCAAGGTCAGGACAATACGGCGGATGCATTAACACCTCCCAGCCAAACTCTCTTAATTTTTACTGAGTGGCTAAAGATGTGTGAGGTCTAGCGTTATCATGATGAAAAACCACACTCCTTCTGTTGATTAATTCCGGCCGCTTTCTCTCAACTTCTTGCTTTAATCTCATCAGTTGTTCGCAGTAGTGTTCAGAATCGATGGTCCTGCCTGGTGGTAACAGCTCATAATGAATAAAGCCCTTCCAATCCCACCACACACACAGCATCACCTTGTTGCGAGTTAACCCGGGTTTCGCCACAGTTTGTGAAGCCTGACCGGCCTTTGACCACGACCTTTTCCGCACGTTCTTGTCGTACGTGATCCACTTTTCATCACCAGTTATCAGCTTCTTCAAAAATGGTTCGGTTTCATTACGTCGTAATAAAGAATCACAAATGAGTACACGGTTCATTAGGTTTCTTTCAGTGAGCTCGTGAGGTGCCCAAATATCGAGCTTTTTTGTGTACCCAAATTTTTTCAAATGCGCCAAAACTGTTTTGTGGTCAATTCCTAGTTCTTCAGCTACGTCGTAACTACTGATATGCAGATCTTGCTCCACTTTTTCAAAAATGGCATCCATTTTATCCGTAATAGGGCGACCAGAGCGACGTGCATCTTTGACATCAAAATTTCCGGATTGAAAACGCTTAAATCAAATTTGTGCTACTCTCACAGACACTGCACTGGGTCCATAAACATCGCAAATTTTTTTCGCGGCTTGCGTTGCATTTTTACCTTTTTTGTAGTAAAATTTTAAAATGTATCGAATTTCTTCATTAGATTCACTCATCTTGACAGTACGAAAAACAAATGAAAATCACACATTTTCCTAATTTGACTTTGGAATTATGTTCTTTAAAATTTAAACTTTCAATGATACCGAAACCAGCCAGATACAAATAGTATAGCCAAAGAGATTTTATTTTAAGTTCAAACATACTATAATGCGAAAAGACTTTTTCCCCAACCTAATATATTTGGACAAACTAAAACATTACTTATTAATAAGTGTCCAAGTCCCCAATATTTATAGTTGCCGGTCGGCTCCAAATTCACATCATTTACGAAACCCTCTATTATAAACTTGCAAAATTATGTTGCACGTTAAACCGGCGCGGGCGTTGTTGTTCCCCGCAGAATTTATTTCGACATTTGCATAGTTTATTGACACACTGGGTTCAGGTGAAGCAGCGGTTTTGTAGCGTTTTAATGATTGGCGTTAATAGGAAAGTTTATTAGATTTTCAAGGTTTATTCGAAAATTTTCAGCGACACTGTACTTAATTATTTTACTATAAGCTATGTGCCGACGGGATTCCCCATAGGCAAAAATGGGCGCTCCTTGCGTGACTCCGCATCGTTGCCAATGCGGTGAAAGTGTCAACTGCCTCGGATACCATGGCCTTTCCTGCAGTAAGAGCGCAGGCCGGATAGCACAGCACACCAGTATCAATGACATCATCAGTCGTGCTCTTGTCGCCAGCTGCTTTAGAACCCAATGGCTTGGCACGCACCTATGGAAAGACACCAGACGGAATGACCATAATGCCTTGAAAGGTAGGTAGGCCTTTGGTGTGGGATGCAACGTGTGTTGACACCCTTGCGCCATCCCATCTTCCTAGAACGGTGGGTTGTGCTGGGGCGGCTGCTGCGGGTGCGGGAAACCGCATCTAAATCTTTTCATGATAAATCATGGCATTCTATTTCTATTTAAATCTTTGTCAATAAGGCTTTCTATTAATCGACCGTTGACATTGAAACAGCTATCGAAAATACAATACTAACTTTGATTAAACGCCCTTAAAGGTTTGAATTAAATATTAACAGGTCAGAACTGGTATAAGGTTAAAACAATCGTACGAACAATCCGAGGGTTAGACGCTCCCAATATATTGTCTGAATTAAATATGACCTTAGGATGCGATGTTTTATTGATGTCGTTCGATTTGAGAACAGGGGCCTATTTTATTAGTGTCAGCCGTTTTGAAGGTCGCACGTTAATATTTAAATAAGTTTGTATTTTTATTGATTGAGGAGCTCGTGGCTAAGTAATAACAGCCGCATGGGTCGATCCATCAGGTTAAGCTACGCTTGCCGGGGTTGGTCCGTGGATGGGTGACCATCTTTACATACGAGAGATAGGCTGGAAGCCGATCCCAACATAGTTGATGAGACAACTATAATCATCTACCTAGGTATGTTGTTGCTTAAACACTTATTTCCAGTTAATTTCTGTTTGCCTGGTAGTCCGTTTGAATAAATAAACAATTAGGACAGTTGATTATCGATATCATTAATGAATCCATCCTAATCCTCTCTATTTTTCATCATGGTTGCGCTTTGAGGAATAAACATATAATATTTTTTAATTTGAATTTGTGAGCGTAACTAATGGTTGCGCTTTGAGGAATAATTTAGTTGCGCTTAGTTGGTTGCGCTTAAAAATAGTTGCGCTTAAAAATAGTTGCGCTTTGAGGAATACCTCATCTGATCAATATTCGAAATTTAAATAAAATAAACTTTTTTTGTGTCACAATAAAAGTCATTAGCTTCACATAAATGTTATTATTATACTGTTAGAAACTTTTTTGCGGTTCAATTGTGCAACGGCTGAACAATTGACTTCTGCGAGGTTCAATTATCGAACAAAACAATATTAAAAATACTAGCATTTGCCCGCGGCTTGCCCGCGTGGAGGTCGGAAATTATCCCACGGGAACGTACTACCGGGATAAAAAGTATCCTATATCCTAATCCAAGTCATAATCTACCCATGTGTTAAATTTCATCCAAATCCGTTCAGCCATATTAGTATGAAAGCCTAACAAACAAACTCACTTTTGCTAAGTTACGATTGAATGTGGGTGTGCTTTTGTGACAGCCCTGCCTAACTCTTTGAAAATTACAAATGTGATGTAGTGATGTCCTATGTTATTTTGTCCCTAATCAGTGTTTTTGTCTTTTGCCAGGAAAAATAGGCCTGACTATCTCATTCACCCCAGAAAGAAGAATGAATGAATGAATGTCATAAACCGAGACCGAGTAACAAAGTAGATCAATTTAGCCATTTGAGCAGTATTTAATAAAGTCCTAACTAATATTATTCAAGGTACAATTTCATTTATATTTGGATTTGATTGTGAATAGAATTGATTACAATGTGTTTTGATTTGATATTCTAGGACTAATATTGTACGTAGGTGCTGAATAGAGCTTGGTTATGAATATTAAATTTAATTGTGTGTTCGAGGTATGGGAGCGGCTGAATTTAGGGCAATGAAATACATTTTGTCGATAGGTTTTGACCTAAACATACCTTTCGGTTATGTGATAGTGTCGTATACTCGTGTTGCCCGATTAGTTTCGAACTCAAACGGAACTTTTTATCATAATTACTAGGACCATCGAAATAAAAAAATCGGTTAATAGCGAGTCGGACTCGCGCACCGAGGTTTCCGTTCCGATTTCTGAAAAAGTGTGCTATTTAGAGACATCGTTTTATTTTTCCTGTAATCTTTACATAAACTTCTATCACATAGAATAATTTCAGATTTTTCACTATGCAAACTTCGGAGATAAGGGGGGACCGGTATTTGTTTTTACATGTTTCATCAAAAGTCGAACGATGCGGCATAAAAAAAAAATGTTTGAGAATGTGCAAACAGCGTTCTTTCATATGATACATGCCCTAGTAGTCCCTGTTGCAAAAAAAAAAACATTTTTATTTCTTTCTTATTTGCAAAATAGTTGGGCAAACGTCATCTAAAACTGTTCCAAATTTCAAGTTGATAGCATTAGTAGTTCTTGAGATATCCGGCTGACACAGACGGACAGACAGACAGACTGAGCACCGTAAGGGTTCCTTTTTACCATTTTAGTACTGAACCCTAAAAAATGTTGATGCCACAATTCGTTCCTAGCGTAAGAAGCTTACGAGGTTTTTTAATTCATTCCTTCAGTGAGGTAAAGCCTGCGCAAGGACAGTTGGTTTGGAAATATTGTGCTATAAAAGTCTGTTTTCCTAAATGGTTGTACTAGATTGTTTTGCGTAGATGTGACGCATATTTTCCCCAAAACTTGCTTTTTACTTTGTTTATTTTATTTTGTTGTCCTTTGCGTCATGTTTACCGCAAATAAACGTATTTTCTTTCTTTCTTTTCTTTTTTCTTACTAGTATTAAATCTCTATGCTCTATGGTAAGACTGTAAGTGATTGATGACTTCCACTGCTGAACATGGACCGCCAAACAACTAAAATTATTAGTTTTTCTACAATTTTGGCCCGCATAGCACCACATTAATGCATATAAGAGGGATGCGATAAGGTAGCCCGCAAAATTCAAATTTTCTTACGTTTTTTGCAATTTGCAGGTCAGTGTCAGGTTGTATGTTGAATAAAATATGATTCGCGGCCGTAAGTAAATATGGCTTTACAGAATTATAATCAGCAATACAACTCCATAAGTTACAATTGCCCTCAAATCTCATAATTTCATGAAATAGTCATTCAATAGGGTAATATGAACTTAGAGAGTTTTATTGATGATTTTTATGCTTATAATTCAATAAATAAATACACGGCCGCGAATCATATTTATATCAACATACAACCTAATACTGACTTGCAATTTGCAAAAAACGTAAGACATTTTGAATTTCGCGGGCTACCTGGCGCTTTCGGTTATTTCTGCCAATCATTTGAAAATGACAGAGGCAGACTGATCTTTTTAACCTACTTCAAAAAAGGAAGAGGGTTCTCAGTTTACCGTAATCTTTTTCCTCCGATTATATGTTCCCCGATTACTCGAAGACGGCTGGACCGATTTAGAAAATTCTTTTTTTTTGTTTGAAAGGGTTGTAATTCCTAGGTGGTCTTATATAAATTTTTATTATCTTTGCTTAGGTAGTTTTTGAGTTAGCTTCAATAATACGGATATTTTTTCCACATAGTTTATGTGGATGATGGATAGCAATTGCATGCAGCTGAGATGAGAATGCTAAGAGGGATGTGTGGTGTTACACGAATGGATGCAATAAGAAGTAAGAGGAAGCTTGAAATGGCACCGGTGAATGAAAAGTAGTGCGGGAATCGATTATCATGGTATGGGCATGTGATGCGGAGGAATGAGGAAAATGTCGTGAGGAAACTTTGAGTATGAATGTCGATGGTTATAAGAGTAGGAGAAAACCAAAGAAACTATGGATGGACTGTGTGAAAGATGGCATGGCTAGAAAGGGGGGTGACTATCGAGATGACGACTAATAGAGAAGTATGGAAAAAGGGACATGTTGCGCCGACCCCAAATAGATTGGGCTAAGGGGAGGAGAATGATGAGTCTATGTGGATGATATTATAATAACTTCCTGTCACTCATGTAATTTACATAGCTGGTAGTGGTATTGGAATTTTTGTGGGATTGGTACCACAACTAAAAAGTGAAAAATAAAAACTTTTTTATAAAAAGAAAAAAAACCGTGTTATTTTTGGCAAAGCAAAGGCTAGTCTTTCCCTTGCCACGGTTTTCAAAGCTCAGATCTTCTTGCACCACAAATTACTAAGTGTGTTTGGTGATAAAGGGATCTAAGTAATTAAAAAACTTTTTTACAGAAAAAAACAACCAATTTCCAAAAAAAAAAAACACTACAAAGTGAAAAATAACTTTAATTTCGGAAGTCGGTGTCATTAGCTTTGTATTTTCGTTTTTTTGCCACCGACTTCCGAAATTTAAGTTAAGAAGAAGAAGAAAAAGAGAAAAGAAGAAGAAGAAAAGAGAAAAGATGAAGTCGAGAAGAAGGAGGAGGAAGAAAAAAAAGAAGGACAGGAAAGGAAGGAAGGGTGGGGGGGGGGGGAGGAGGAAGGGTGGAGGAGGGTCGGGGGGGAGGAGAAGTCGGTTGTTTTGTTTACCGCACTAAACACATTTAGTGTTTTCTGGTGCAAGACAATACAAAACTATAAATATAAAAGTATAATGTAAGTGAAAAGGTGTTAAAAAATTTATTCTAAAAACTTTAGGCAGTGCTTTAGACCATTGAACTGAATGGCAAAGCGAATACCAGCTGTTCCGTACATTTTGACGAGTTATGCGAACATAAATACAGGATGTAATTTTAATCACCATCAACCTCTTAAGGGGTCATTGTACTCATCAGTATGAACAACTTTTATTATGGGACCAACCTGAAATCGCGAAAAAAAATCTGCTGTTCCCTACATTTATGTTCGCATAACTCGTCAAAATGTAGGGAGCAACTGATTTTTTTTTTCGCGATTTCATGTTTGGTCCCATAGTAAAAGTTGTTTATAATGATGAGTACAATGTCCTCTTATGAGGTTAACGGTGATTAAAATTACACCCTGTATAGACAACAGCTGATTTCTTTTTCGCAATTTCAAAGTTGGTCCCATAGTAAAAGTTATTCAGTTCGATGGTCTAAAGCACTCCTTGAAGTTTTCAGAGTAAATTTTTTAACACCTTATAATTATAAGCTATCGACTCAATTTCCAGCACCAAGAATAAAAATAATAAAAAAATATTACCCCACCACATTTGCTACGGTGGGGTAGTATTTTCCCTCCCTCAACAATCATGGCTAAGCTACGGCGATATTTATTTCCCGTCAAACATTTCGTGGCAACGTATTAAAAGTAAACACGTCAACAATTCAGTTTTGCTTGCATTCACACAAAATATACAAGTACAGAAGGTTAGTTCCATGCAAGGAGCAAAAGTAGGCGCTCATACGCATACACATCATAGACACGTACGGGTAAACCAAAAAAGATATGCGCTTCGGTTATGTTCTTTTTCTCCTAGAAAAGCTCTTACCTTGATGTACGAGTATATCTTGATTGATGTTATGTATATATTAGATGCCAAGAATTCCTTAACTTCGGCGTCCAAATACAAAACAATCTGCCTAGCCTTTTCCTACCTCTTTATTGTGCTAAAGTGATTTGCCTCTGTGGGGGGTTACTATTTGCCGATGCGATGATAGGATCTATAGAAACCGAGATCATCGCGTAAAAATATTTTTTGTGACATTTGACCTTGAATAACTTACGATGCAGACACGAGATTTTATGAGACTTTTGAGACAAGTTTTATAACGCCAAAATGAAGGTATTATTTATTTATTTATTTCCAATACACGTATTAATTAAGTACAATTGGTTTTAGCCACACAACGAAAACCTCTCAGGGCTTATCTGTGTGCTGGCAAGCTGCTCATTTAAATTTACAAAAATGTTTATTACTGCAATGATACATAAAATATTTATGTAATGATGATAACAATTTATTGGTGCATTAAGAGAAATTTTGTTTAAAAAAACGTTTGGATTTGTACTTATAACTTTTCGAACTCATCCTGTATAACATTTGCAAGTCCTCTGGAAGTTTATTAAGGAAAAATGGTACCAAATATTCTGCAATCCTCATGCCGTACACGTTATTGAACTTTGGTAGGATGGATTTACTTTTAATTAAACAAGTTTCCAGCTTATTATCTCTCATTCGGAGGTTGACCCTTTTAATGTGCTAAAGTGACTGGGCTTTATATAGTTACTTGTATTTGGACACCGAGTAGACCGGAAGATCTCGTGGCTAAGTAGTAACAGCTGCACGGGTCGATCGATCAGGTTAAGCTACGCTTGCCGGGGTTGGTCCGTGGATGGGTAACCATCTTTACATACTGAGACTCCTCCGTGCCTCTGAAAGCACGTTAAGCCGTTGGTTCCGGCTGTCATTCGTGGATCTTTGACAGTCGTTACGAGTCGTCAGAAGCCCGAAAGTCTGACAACCAGTCTTACCAAGGGGTATCGTATTACCTAGTCACTGGGTTGTGGAGGTCAGACAGGCAGTCGCTCCATGTAAAATACTGGTATTCAGCTGCATCCGGTTAGACTGGAAGCCAACCCCAACACGGTTGGGAAAAGGCTAGGCAGATGATGATCTGTAGGTGAAGCGTTTTTACGTGTGCGTGCGTTTTCGTTCGTTAGCTGACCTTCTGTACCTATATTTTGTTGTGACAATATCGCTCATATTGCCTTTGGGATTAGACTCGACAAGTCTTCTCTTTTGTGAGGCTGCAGTCGGGTCAAGGATTTTGATATCATTCCCTTGCCAATCAAGAACTATAATTGATATTTTTTGCAAGGTTTTTAGCTTAAAGAATAATAAAATATATTAAGAAATTAAATTAAATTGGTTTTTTTAAAATGCTTATGAAGAAAAACTAATGCTTTTAGAGAATAATGGAATGGCAGTCCCTAGCCAATGAAAAAAGTCTAATTAAGATGTTATGAACGGATAAAAGAATATTATAACAAGCAGTGGAATTAGATTTTACTAAAAATATTATACGAACAGAAATATGTTAGCAATAAAAAATAATGAAATGCTAAATTATGAATGTGGGTGACTCTTGGAACAGTTTTATCATTCACCACGCTTATGCTACAGCTATACAGGGTGTAAGGGACAGCCCTCCGCAAACTAACAGGGTGCATTCAGCTCCTTATTTTAAATCATATTCCACCGGAAAATTGCTCAGGGTTTTTTTTTAATCGTTTTTTCAGTTAGGTCTATTCCTTTATTTTAATGTAAAATTACATTCTCTGTACGCAGCACTCCATTTATGTAAATAAAATTGCTAAAATAAAAAAATCAGTAATGGATGTTGAAATACTCTAACGAACGACGCGTGAAATGGCGCGGAAGGCTCGCTGCACTGCCGTTCGCTCCGTGCGTTTTGCCACGGTAACGATACATTGCGTGTGAGGTAATAAAACAAATCAGGTTTATTCGATTCCCACAACGTTCCTGAAATAATTTCATGTACTGGTCATCTTAATATAATATACTGAATTCACCCCATCAGTCTCGGAGGGCTGTCCCTGACACCCTGTATTATCGTGATAAAGTGAACTACACTTCGCGACAATGTAGCCGCAACATTAGAATTTTTATTCGCGACGTTGTAAGTACAGTCAGGGAAATTAATTGTTCAAAAAATTGGTTTGTACGTTTGTCTGTATGTATGTTCCAGATTGGCGCAAAAACGGCTGAACGAATTTGAATGTGAAAGTGACCTGGATTAACACGTAGGATACTTTTGATACAGGTAGTACGTACGTTCCAGTGGGATATTTTCCGAGATCCACACGGGCGAAAGCTAGTACACAATATGTAGATTCTTTTGTAAATACATTTTATCGTAAAGACAGCATTCTTATTCGCCCAGCTTTCTAAAGTCCTAACTGTATTCACTAACCACTTTTTAACCGCCTAAGTAACTGTATAAATAGCAATAAGTATGAAAAACGCAGTCAATTTCCTTTACTTAACGTTTATAGCATTTGTGGCATAATTAAATAATTAATAATAATTATTTCATGCGCGTTTTATTGCCGTTTTTAATTATTTAATTATTCTGCTCTGAGTTAATGGGTTTATGCATAACATGAAGGTTTTATTTGTGGGTTTAGGTCGTTATTCAATGATTTATGACTACGAAAACATAATGGCATATTTTTACGATGTTTGATACGCTTTATAAATATTCCAAAATATAATAGGATAAGTACTCGCTTGTCATGATCATTATTCTCTTAAGGTCTCCCTTATTGCAGCTACAAACTGACCAACAAACCACAAACACAGCACACACACACACACACACACACACACACACACAGCACACAACGCACAGCTACGTCTCAGTGCCTCAGAGGCTTAAGGGGAATAGTGCAGCCAACTAGCGCCACCATTGAGAAAAAACCGGCCAAGTGCGTGTCGGACCACGCACAATGAAGGGATCCGTATTTGGGATGAATTTTTCCCAAGTAAAAACTTAACATTGTAATTGAAAAACATGTTCTCCCATACATTACAACTGTAAATGTGAATTTGTACTCACATTATTGAGAGATTTACCATGTTATTTTAATAGCACAGACATCTTATCGGTTTTTCTGTAATCTACAGGAAAAGATCTATTTTCTGTATTTTTCCCAAAATTTTAGGCTCGGTAGTTTCGGAGATAATAGGGGAATGTTAAATTTTCTTCTAATTTCTTAAATAACTTTAAAACAATTTATTATAAAATTATTAAAAATATATATATATTTGAGACCCCCGTAGTAATCCCTTTCATTTGATATGTCTTTATCTGTCTTGTCTTTTTCTTATCTGCCCCCCAAAAGTGACCCCCATATTCAAAATTAATTTATTTACTTTACCTGTCCATGTTTGGGTCACGCAAATTCACATGTGTACCAAATTTCAACTTAATCAGTACATTAGATTCGAAGCAAATTGGCTGTGACAGACGGACAGACAGACAGACACACGAGTGATCCTATAAGGCCGTTTTTTCCTTTTGAGGTACGGAACCCTAAAAAATAATAAGTCTTGAGATATGGAACAATTTGAAGTTTCCTATGCTGCCGTTTTTGGCGTTAACTGCTAAGGTTTCGAACCTAGGAGGTTTAGTGTTGATTTTTTTGATACTAAAAATTCTACCTCATCTAACTAAGAATGTGAGCATAGGAAATTTCAAAATGTCCTATTATTTTTTTCTCAATGGTGACGCTAGTTGGCAGCACTACTCACCTTAAAGGCCGGTTTCTTGATCCGTAGTTAACTCAACCAATGATTAAACATAGTAACTAATAGTTGAATTTTGACTAAATGTGTTTGTAAAAATGCCATTAATTACTATTTTTAACATGAATGAGTTAACATGCATACATTCATGTTGAGCCAACACATTTAGCCAAAATTCAACCATTAGTTAGGTACCATTGTTTCAGTTAACTCTTCAAAGGAACATAATATGTACTTATGTATGAACCCAAAACCTCAGGAGGAGGGGGGGAGGGGGGGGGGGGTTAGTTGCGAACCCCACCCCATAGATTTATATAAAGGATTTTAAAGGATTTTCCTTATGCACACATGGGGTGCAATTGGCGCGTCAGAAGCGGATCAAGAAACCGGCCCTAAAAGCCGTACAAGTTTTCTCAGACGCGTGGATCCAGCTACATGGCAACGCCTTTACAGCATGATGTTAGGTCTCATCAGAGATACTTTTAAACCCCCTGACAGTTTTATCGAGCTATCTACCTGGGCACGCGTTACCGTGGCTGACTTAGAAATACCTAAATAGACTAAGCCAAGTTGGCCGAGCAAAGAGAATCCCCATAGATTGGGGATTGGGGTTTATGAACGACTCGGACCTCAAGTGTATATGCGGCGTCTCTTCGCAGACAATCGCTCACCTTCCATCTTGTGCCCCATGCCCTATCACCTGTGCACTTGAAGATCTTACCCCTTTAACAGTCATAATGATTTAGCGATCGAATAATAATGCCAAATAGTCATCAGTTATACAATTTATAAGTATTATTAGTAAAAAACGTTTTTTTTTTTAAAAAACTTCTTCGAACATTCAGTCAGAGATTGATTAAGTCTTCAAAAATCAATCTACCTAGCCTTTTCCCAACTATGTTGAGGTCGGCTTCCAGTCTAACCAGATGCAGCTGAATACCAGTATTTTACATGGAGCGACTGCCTATCTGACCTCCACAACCCAGTGACTGGGTAATACGATGCCCCTTTGATAGGACTGGTTGTCAGACTTTCGGGCTTCTGAGGACCCGTAACAACTGTCAAAGATCCACGAATGACAGCAGGGACCAACGGCTTAACGTGCTTTCCGAGGCACGGAGGAGTCTCGGTATGTAAAGATGGTCACCTATCCACGGACCAACCCCGGCAAGCATAGCTTAACCTGATGGATCGACCCGTGCGGCTGTTATTACTTAGCCTCGAGCTCCTAAGTCCTAAGTCCTCAAGTAGCCTTTTTAAAACAATAGAATACCTACTTGAAACACATTTTTTATTTTTGAGTTGTAAAATAGAGTGGTAAGAATATTTCCTTTGCCTTGTAAAAGGTTATGACTGCGTTAGTGAACGAAGTTCGAGTGGCAGAATTTTGGGTTAAAAAGAATAAGTACCTATTTGAATTTTCACAACCTTATTTGCCATCGATACGCTGAGAAGAAGAAAAAGATAGTGCAGGTGTTGATAAACCATCTTGTTGCCAGCAATATTCCCCAAAACATTTCACATCTCAAATAAAAACAATTTCAAGAAGCATAATCAGTCCTATAATGTTCCCACTGCGGGGACACAGGCCTACACCCTGCGATATAGTCCACCACGCGGGCCCAGTGCGGGTTAGTAGATGTCACATCTCTTCGAATTTTTGGTTCTAGGACATGCCGGTTTCCTTCCAATGTTTTCCTTCACCCATTATAAACAAAACCAAAAACGGGTCTTCTCACGATATTCCTTTTTACGAGGTAAACAGGTACCTACTTGTTTCCCGACGTTCCAGAATGTCGCGAGAAGATCCGTTTTTGGTTTTGTTTATAATGTGTGCAAATCGCGAAAGTTTAAAAAGTTTTCCTTCACCGCTTTGAGAGCAGTGGTGATGAAATAATTTACACAAAGTAAAGCGCCTGTCAGGGTTCGAACCTACGACCTAAGACTCGAAGTCGCGGCCGTCACCACTGGGCCATCACTGCCCCAAGCAGCATCTATAAATAATTATGTCGAAATCATGCGATTTAGCACTTTTTCCTGACATGGATACCTTCCTACTTTGAAAGCGAGGTGAAAATGATTAGTGAGCTAAACCTTCCGGGAATCGCGGAAACCACAATTATGAGTGATAGCTCTTTTAACGTCTTGAATATCAATCGGGGCTTGGGGTTCCGCAACGGAAATTGGGGAAAAAAGGAGGAAAAATTCAACACGATTTTTTTTCAAATGGTTGGTGTCACACTTGGTGTAAAGTGATAATAATTATTTAAAAACCAAGACTAGGATGTGACTTACTTAGGAACATTGCATTATACCATCAAACTATATATAAGTCAGAGTTGTCAAATTGAAATTGTCTTTGGTCTCATATCAATGAAAATTGAATATGAGGCCTTTGCTCACATTGTTTTTAAGTGTGTTTTGTAATTTTTTATTTTATTTTTTATATTGTGCGGTTTATTTGTGCAGAATAAACAGGTTTTCTTCTTTCATTTTTTTCATTACGCTAAACAAAAACGTCGCATGAAATTACTTATATCTTTTCTTTTTTTATAATTATGTTTTTTTTTGCCCTTTAAAAACATTAAAAATTTATTAACTTTTCTCCAAACCTAATATTTCTTTATAGATAAATAAAAAGAGAAGTCCTGACTGACTGACTGACTCATCAACGCCCAGCCCAAACCTGTGAACTTAAAAAGCTGAAATTTTGCACAGAGGTTCCCTTTGTAATGTAGACAAGGAATAAGGAAGGATTTACCGGTAGTACGTTCCCGTGGGATATATTCCGACATCCACGCGAGCGAAGCCGCGCGGGAAGTGCTAGTTATTAATATTATAACATTAATTGTAAGTATTTGTTAACGTTATTGTGCATGCTTTGGCCTCCTTCTTACCTTAACACCTGATGTTGCCCTTTATTTACGAGTCATGTATTGTGTACATCTTTTGTTGGAGATCTTAAATAAATAAATAAAATAAAATCTGCCTAGCCTTTTCCAACTCTGCTGGGGTCGGCTTGCAGTCTAACTGGGTGCAGCTGAATGCCAGTATTTTACATGGAGCGACTGCCTGTCTAACCTCCACAACCAAGTTACTGGGTAACATGATACCCCTTGGTAAGACAGGTTGTCAGACTTTCGGGCTTCTGAGTTCCATAACGTCCCTATCAAAAATCTACGAATGACAGCCGAGACCAACAACTTATGTCTTTTTATGTAAAGATGGTCACCCATCCACGGGCCAACGTAGCAAGCAAGAAAAGCAAGCAAGACGCGGACAAGCGTAGCTTAACCTCATGGATCGACCCGAACGGCTATTATTACTTAGCCACGAACTCCACAAACGTTGTCCTGTCAAAATTTCAATCATTCATAATAAATAGGTACCCTAGAAAATGCACTTACAGTTTTCCCGAATTTTCCAATTTTACCGACCACTTTTCAAATATTTTCTTTCATACAAACCTTGCCCTGATAATTACAAACACAAGAAACAAATAATTAGCCAAATAGGTGCAACAGTTCTGAAGTGATGCCCATAGGTACATACATTCGGCAATTAATTTTTATTTATATTATTTTTTTTTATTTTTTTTTTTATTTGTTAATTAATTTTTATTTTTATTCATTGAGCATTTTTCTGCTCTGTCTTCGCTGATACACAAAGAGCTTTATAGATACTACACAAAAACACATTTATGCTTTGTCCTCACACCTTTATGCAAAACAGCGTGACCAACATACAAACCCGAATCTCCAGTACAGCCAACACAATAAACGAACATAAATAATTCCATCATGATTTGGCTCCACATTATCCCTCTTTTTATATCCTCAATCAGGGATGGCGATGCATCAAACCCTCCCTTTGGACCGGGTTTATTTTTGTAGGTCGCAGGGTGATCGATTAGCAAAGTAATGCTTTTGTAAGGAAACCCCTGGTGGTGTTGTTACCGGATATTCCTGGTGTAGGGTAAGTAAATTGGGCTTAAGACTTAAGACGCAATGATCTGCTCGAGCCGCGTACTGAACTGAAGTAGGCTCGCGAGTGGTATTTAAACATTGTAAACATTTTATAAAGACAAAGTCAGCGAATTATGCTAAATAATCTTACTACCTTTTCATTTATATAAACAAAAATACAAAAAAAAAAAAAACATTACAAAAAGGGGTAACTTTGGGTTTTTTTTTAACCAGCAAAGTTAATCTAATCGTGTTGTACGAGTAGAAAGCGATACGTGTATCTTTTTTTCAGATTTTTATAATGCACCAGTAACTTACCGGAAAATCGCAAAGCTGCTTGACGGCAAAATAGGTATGAGATACCACATAGTACTTACCCAGATGAGCTCCTTTACAAAGATCTCTACTATAGTGTGAGCACAAGTGCTAGTCACCGCCTGAGGTATTTGAAGTGATGAGACGGGGGAGGTAGCCAAAGGTGAAGCTAACTCAGACCGCCATTCTTCAAACACTGGCAGAGTGTGCCGCATGGGAGGAGCCGTGTTTGCCGACCTGTCGCTACCGGCCGTCGCTCGTTCGATGATCGGGAGCGCCGATTCGTGAGAAGGGAAAGGGAGATCACGAGTGCTCTCCCGTCCTGCAGCAGGCGCATTGGGCGTAGGCAGAGGGCGGATAATGTCCTCTTCCAGCCCCCATATATTGGTACAGCAGCGATGGACTCGGAGACATCCATCGACCCTCATTCCACAGGACTCGAGATGGTGGCGTGGTTCCACGCAAGCCTCTCTAAGACGTAACGGCGGAGTTCAACACCTCACTCCCCCCTATTGGAGGTGGCCCGAAAAAAAAAAGTCTGCCATTCTTGTCAATCGCTTACATCTCAAGCAGTCGGCGACTAGAACTAGAGACTAAGAGACAAGTCATTTGATTGAATATATTCTGGTCGACAAATCACATCATCATCTGCCTAGCCTTTTCCCAACTATGTTGGAGTCGCCTTCCAGCCTAACCGGATGCAGCTGACTACCAGTATTTTATATGAAGCAACTGCCTATCTAACCTCCACAACCCAGTTAGGTACTGGGTAATACGATACCCCGGGCTTCTGCTTCGGGCTTCTGACGACCCGTAACGACTGTCAAAGATCCACGAATGACAGCCAGGACCAACGGCTTAAAGTGCTTTCTGGGGCACGAAGGAGCCTTGGTATGTAAAGATGGCCACCTATCCACAACCGCGGCAAGCGTAGCTTTACTAATCGATCGACCTATACGGCTTTTATTACATAGTCACAAGCCCCTTCGACAAATCACAAAGCTTACATAAATATTTGTTATTAGATTTGATCGAAACTTGATGACAGGCCTTCAATCAAAACCGGCCAAGTGCGAGTCGAGTAGATTTGTGTGGGGTAGGTACACAACTATAAAGTGAAAAATAAAAACTTTTTTACAAAAAAAATACAACCGACTTCCAAAAACAACACTACAAAGTGAAAAATAACTTTAATTTCGGAAGTCGGTGGCAAAAAACGAAAATACATTTAACCAGACACCGACTTCCGAAATTAAAGTTATTTTTCACTTTGTAGTGTTGTTTTTGGAAGTCGGTTGTATTTTTTTGTAAAAAAGTTTTTTTACTTTACTCGATGAGTTCTAGACAATGACCCCCTTTAATTTTTAACTTTATTTTATTGTTATTATTTGTTATTATAGCCTGATTAGAAATACAAAATCTGTGAAAATTTCAACTGACCTATTACGGTTCATGAAATACAGCCTTGTGACAGACAGACAGACGGACGGACAATGGACGGACAGACAGACAGCGGAGGCTTAGTAATAGGGGTTCGTTTGGTATCCTTCGGATGCGGAACCCTATACATCGAGGGTCAACGTTTTATCCTTTCTGTTGGGTACCGACAAAGCTTAACTAATTATATTGGTAACTTTAACTTGCATTTATTGGCAAAATGCGACAAAAATAACTTCATACACACACATTAGCTTGAAAATTAGATGTCATGGTATGGGCATGTGATGCGGAGGAATAAGAAAAATGTCGTGAGGAAAGTTTTGAGTATGAATGTGGAGGGCTATAAGAGTAGTGATGGAAGACCAAAGAAATGATGGATCGACTTTGTGAAAGATGATACGGCTAGAAAGGGAGTGATTACTGAGTTGACGACTAATAGATACTTCTGTATGTAAGAATTATAGAGACCTACACAAACTAGGTTATTAGATTGAAATGACAACGCGAAATTCAACACGGCAGTGTATCAAATTATAATATAGTTTTTTTTACCAAACCGAATAGCTATATCCGGATAGTAAATACTATCCTAATATAACTATCCGGATAGTACCTTTCATACGGATATAACTATCCTGTTTGGTATCTTACATAAAATAATAAAAGGACGCTCCTTGAAACCATGCCGAAAATACGGCAACTTAACGACAACTCATGAATACGGTATCTGGCACATAGGATAGACGCTGAAACCCTTCATTACTTATTTAAAAAATGACCTTTGATATCCACACGTGGCTATCCCTTCTGTTATGTACAGTCACGAACAAAAATACCCTACAGTTTTGTATCATTCAAAAACGTTTTTCTCGTCAAATAAAAGTTGCAACTTTGAGAAAAGACTTATTCATACAAATACTGTACTGGACGGGCGTGATCGTCGGACACGGTGTGTTGAAGGAGTGTGTAATGCCTATCCAGGTGTATCCCTGCTTGAGGTTAGGCCTCCTAGTCCAAACGGCGCTGACGTCCTGTACCTATAGGCTCAGGATAACTGCAGACTGGCGACCAGTAGCTATGTGTGAAGTCTTGACGGGGAAGGGTTTCTTGAAGATGAAATAATAACAGCGATTCTGATAAGTCTTCAGGAGATTTCAGGAGACGATTTGCGTAACTCTTCAGGAACAGAACGAAGTATAGGTACCATGCCGATGGCTACCAGTCTGTGTTTTCGCTTGCGCGCTAAGGTACCTCGAAACTTTACCTTAACGAGAACCGCGAACCGTCTCCTGATTTCGAGTTTATTTTTATTTCAAAAATTTTACAAAGGTGCTTATTAGCAGCTGAAAAATGGCTATAATAACATCATATTATACACCGTTACAATCGTAATTAAATTGTCCAGCGATTGAGACACCTGCATTTCCTGTAACTATATTCGCTGAAAAGATTTCAGCGTGTAAATACAAAAATGTTAATTGTTTTGATTTAAAACTATTTTTCAAACTATTTTATTCGATAACTAAAGAAGATATTTCAACGGGGTAAGCAGGTATCCCAAGCTGGTCTAATGACCTAAAAAACTATGAAAAATTCATGATTACAACTATATTTTTCAGGGCGTGACAGGCCCTGAAAACCTAAATTGCTAGAACGAGTCACCAAAAAACAGCAAATTAAAGTTTCCGACCCCTATAAATCCAATCAAGTAGGCTTTTCAGGACTATAATGGTACGTCCAGGGCTAGGTCTCGGTCTAGGGTACCTGGACGCACCAATTAAACTACAATTTCAGCTATGTAGCCCACTTAATTGGAGTTTATAGGGGTGGTACTCACGTTTTCCTTAGGAAACACTATTTTTCACTGTTTTTCAACTATAAAACACTATTTAAACTGATTTTACTGTTATTCTTAATAAATTAAACTATAAACAACTGTTTGGTGACGCATCGTAGCGAACAAAAACGTAGCTCATTCGCGACTCGGTACGTTATACGATGGCGGTCCCTCCGCTACTTGCGCTAGCGTGCGCCAGATAGGGTCTCGCAGCTGACACTATGGAAACGCCTAACTTTTCATGTTTTTTGATGATGCGTTGTCGCGAACATCTCTCCCGCCGTGCAGCGCTGTGACGACTCGTAGCGGCGTCGGCGCGGCGCTGCATCTTCTCCGGTGAGCGACGACTGTAGCCACGGCGCTCGCTGCTGCGACGCCCGCCGCCGCGACGCTCTGCCGTCGCGACGCTCGCCGCCACGACGCTCGCCGCCACGACGCTCTGCCGTCGCGACGCTCGCCGCCACGACGCTCGCCGCTACGACGCTCGCCGCCACGACGCTTTGCCGTCGCGACGCTCGCCGTCGCGGCGCTATGTCGTCGCGACGCTATGCCGCTACTTCGGTAATGGGACGAGTTTCTTCACCGGACGCTTCAAGGTGCCGCCGGCAGTGCGCACCTCAGCGATCCGGACTTCTCCGTCGGCCCCGGGGAATATGGTGACTATGCGGCCTCGCGGCCACGTGTTACGAGGCAGCTGGCCGTCTGCGATGAGCACGGGGTCGCCCACCTGTAGTCCGGGTCCGCGGCTATGCGGCTCCCGCCGGTTTTGAAGCTCCGGCAGGTATTCTCTGACCCAGCGACGCCAGAACATGTCGGCGAGTATCTGTGTTCGACGCCATAGCCTCTTACTGTTTACGTCTTCCTCGGAGAACACGCCGGGTGATGGTAATCGCGCCGACCCACCAAGTAGAAAGTGGTTCGGTGTGATTGACTCGTCGTCTTCGCTGTCCACGGATACGTGCGTCAGCGGTCGGCTGTTTACTGTGTACTCTGCCTCACACAACAGTGTGGACAGCACCTCTTCGTGTGGGTGCTTTTCTGTGAGCACAGTATATAGTGCGGACTTCACACAGCGCACTAGACGCTCCCAGGCGCCTCCCATGAATGGCGCCGATGGCGTTATAAAGCGCCACACGATGCCTCGACGACTGGCCTCCTCTCGGAAGGCGTCTCGGAGCTCCTTGTCGGCCCCGTGCATGTTGGTGCCGTTGTCGGAGTGTATTTCGGTTGGGCAGCCTCGACGAGCAGCGAATCGGCGCAGCGCCTGTATAGCGGAGTCTGCGCTGAGGCTAGCGGCGATCTCGAGGTGGACGGCTCTGGTGGTGAGACACGTGAACAGAGCTACGTATCTCTTCTGATGTTGACGACCGACGGTGACTGATAGCGGGCCGAAATAATCTAGCCCGGTGTATGTGAACGGCCTCTGATGATGCGCGAGGCGCGTCTTCGGATGATCGCCGGTCGCCGGAACGGGTGCTTGGGCCTTGCGAATTCGACACTGTAGGCACTGTGCTACCACCTTCTTCACTGTTGGTCGCATCTTGACGACCCAGTAATGCTGCCGTACTTCGTTAATTGTGAGTTCTGTCCCACTATGCTGTAGACTGCGATGTGTCCAGTCTATGTACATCTGTGTGATGTGATGGTCACCGTGTAATATCGGTGGACGTTTCACATCATCGGTGATCTCGTTGGTCGCTGCTATACGGCTTCTTAGTCGTATAACGTTGTCTATGATTTCTATTTGCAGTGGCCGCAGTCGACTATCTTTTCCTAGTGTCTTCTGTTCTCGGAGTCTGGCTATTTCTGCTGCAAATGACTGTTGCTGCGCGACTTGTACGAGTATCTTCTCTGCTTGATGGAGAAATTCAGCTTCTATAATTTGTTTCTTAGCCGTTTCTGATGGCTTCGACGTTCGTTTCGGTGGGAGAGGTGCTGTTTTTTTCTGTTTTCGCCAGTCAGGATCCTTCTCTGTGTTCTGTCTTGTTCTTTTGTAGAACGTTCTCTCCTTCTGTCCTCGGCAAAGAGATATAAAGCGTAGTACGCTTGCTGTAGCTCGGAGCAGTCGTTCCCACTTTGAGAACTTTGTAGGATCTGGTATGGCTTCTATTAATTTACTGACGTCGGTTTCTTCGACGGCGGTTAGAGTCCTTTCTTCCCCTGTCTCCCCTGTTATGGGAGGTTTCTCTGTTGGCCACATAGACGGCTCTTCGTACAGGAACTTGGGGCCACAATACCACTCATGATGTGAGTCAAAGTGATGTGGCACGTCACGGGTAGCGATGTCAGCGATATTCATCTTTGTAGGTACCCATCGCCAGTCTTCGACTTTGCTATTCTCTTCTATGGCAGCTATTCTATGGGCGACGAACGGCTTGTATACTCGTGCCCCTCTCCTTATCCATGTCAGAACGGTTTTGCTGTCTGACCAGTATGTCACCGATGCGGGCTTGATGTGGTGCTCGCGTATGACAGCTGCTGCTACACGGGTTCCCATTACCGCGGCCTGTAATTCGAGGCGCGGTATCGATTGCAGCTTCAATGGTGCCACCTTTGCCTTGGCCATGACGAGGCTGACGTGATGCTGGCCGTCTTCTGTCGTGGCTCGCCAGTATACTGCTGTTGCGTATGCCGTTTCGCTTGCGTCGGTGAACACGTGGACCTGTGTCTCTCTGGCTTCGCTGTAACCTGGATAGCATCTTGGTATGCTGACATTCTTGAGCTGTTGCAGGTGCTGTATCCAGCTCTTCCACTGGGTCGCTAGGTCTTCGTCTAGCGACTGGTCCCAGTCGATTCCTCGCCTCCATGCCTCTTGCAGTATTTGCTTGGCTCGAATTGTTACTGGTGAAGCGAGTCCGAGCGGATCGTATAGTGACATGACGATTCTCAATGCCTCTCTCTTGGTTGGCACCTCCTTTTCTATGACGCCTTTCGGTAGGCGGGCGAGTGTCAGGTTGAAGCCTAACGTGTCTTCTCTCGGTCGCCATATCAGGCCGAGTATCTTCTCTGTATCTATATTTCCGATGCTGACGACTTCAGTTCGGATCTGTGTGGCGTCTATATTTTCTATGAGTTGCGTGCTGTTTGAAACCCATTTTCTTAGTTCAAACTTCGCCTGTTGGTGAATTTTCTTCACCGCTGTTGCGATACGTGTCGCTTCTTCTACTGTCGCGTAGCTATCGAGGTAATCATCCATATAATGATTCTGTATGATGGCTTCCACTGCTTCTGGATGCTCTTCTGTATGCCTTCTCGCGTTCCAATTCTTCGCGAAGATGGCTGTGCACGGCGAGCTTGCCGCGCCGAATATGATGGACGTCATGCGGTATTCTTCGGGCGACCCTTCTCTTCTATTGCCTCTCCACAGGTATCGAAGGGCGTCTCTGTCCTGTGGTCGCACCTTCACCTGCATAAACATCTCCGCTATGTCACCGGAAATGGCTATACGGTGACGTCGAAACCTCATCATGACGCCGGGTAGCGACTGCAGCAAGTCCGGTCCAGTAAGAAGGAAGTCATTGAGTGACAGCCCTCCTGACTTGGCGGCAGCGTCATGTACTATGCGGAGTTTTTCAGGCTTCATTGGATTGAACACGTCGAAGTGAGGCAGGTACCAAGTTCTACCCGGTGTGGTGGTTTTGGGCGCCTTCTCAGCGTATCCCTTTCGGATGAGTGAGTCCATCTGTTCTGTGTATCTGTCTCGAAGAGCCGGTTTGCTATCGAGCTTCTTTTCTATTGAGACGAGCCTTTTGAGTGCTGTCCCGTAACTATCTGGCATTTCTATGTTTTCATTTTTCCACAGCATAGCTGTTTCTATGTGTCCATCTTCTAATTGTTGAGTGTGACGAGTCAAGATATCTTCTGCTTTCTTCTCGGGATCGGAGTCTGGTCGTCTCGGATTGATAACCAGCGATTCTATAGCGAAGAATTCACGAAGCTGTTCATTGAGATCTTCATCGCTAGCTGTAAGTCGGTTGACGTAATGCACCTGCTGACCCAGTATTCTAGTGTGCGCGCCGTGAAGTGTCCAGCCCAGTGTGGTTAGCGACGCAACAGGCTGGTGTTTCGGTCCTCTTCGAATCTCACTGGCCAATAATAGGTGCCAGTTATCTTGACCGATGAGTATCGTCGGTGCGCCTGTGTCGTAAATCAGCTGTTGCCTGAGGTCATCTAGATGTTTGCAATGTGCAACGTCCTCTTCGCTGACTGTCTGCGGTGCGAGGTTGAGCTTCGGTATGGTGCGCGCTCTGAATGGCACCCTATTCTTCAGCTGGCTTGCGAGAGTTACGGTGATTCTTCGAGAACAAGGAGTGTCGATTGTGGTGTTTCCGATCGCACCTATCTTCAAAGGGTCGATATGGCCCTCCGCTCCGACTTGCTTCGATATTTCTTCGTCGATCAAGGAAACGGTAGATCCATCATCGAGAAGTGCGAAAGTAGAAGCTTCTCCCGCCGGTCCTATGACTCGAACCGGTACTATTTTGAGGTAGGCGTGACTTGATGTTGTTCTTGAGCTGGCTACCGTTTCCTGAGCCTCCTTCTTCTGTTCCGAAGCGTCGGGCTTCTCGACATCCGTCGCTGCTAGCTTCTTGTTGTAGTGAAGAAGCCGATGATGCGTGGCTATACATCCCTTGACGTCACACTTCTTCGCTTTGCATGTGTGACCATTGCGACGGCTTCGCAGGCATCGGAAACAGAGATTGAGTTTCTTCGCGAGTTCCCATCTCTCGTCACTGGATCCCTCTTTGAACTTCTTGCAATCAGAAGCATAGTGTCCCTCCTTATCACAGATACGGCATTTATTGGCTGTGTTGTCTGTAGCAGCGTGAGTTCTCTGTATGACACGCTTGGAGGATGTCGCTTCAACAGGGCTGATGTTCTCTGGCGGGGCGAAGGCGCTGCAGAAACGAGCTTGCTCGGTGATGAAGTCGCTGAAGAGTGAGAGATCTGGAAGCGACTGGTACTTCTCGGTATATGTTCGGTATCACTGTACACGCAGGGAGTTCGGCATCTTCTCTGTCAGTAATCGCATCAGCTCAGCGTTGATCAAGTAATGTTCTTTCTTCAGTGCGCGCAGAGTGACTACGCCGCTTCTGACTCGACTTGCGAAGTTGCAGATATCTTTTGGTGATTCGCTGCAGCGCGGCAACCCACGTAGCCTGTCTGTTTCCGCTTGAGCGATTGAGTCTGGACGGCCGAATTGCAGCTCGAGTTCCCTCATGATGTCATCAGGTCTGGCAATTCCAATGAGTTCTGAGCTCACTGTTTCCAACGCACGTCCACGCAGGCTTCTTCGGAGTCTTGCTGTGTTCTCAACATCATTGAAGTATGTTCTTGTTGTTTCATAGATGGCACGAAATGAAAGCCATTCTGTATGTGCTCCGCTGAAGTTCGGTAAGGTCATGATGGCCTTTGACGCCGAGGGCTGGTTCGATGTCTACTGTTCTGTTTTCCTGTCGGCGAGCGACGCTATAGCGGACGTCAACTCCGTTATGAAAGGACGGAGTGAGTCTTTCCCCTTGGTGTCTTCTATTGCTTCTTTGGAGGGCACTGTGTTGTTTCTCACTTCATTTACTGTAGGATTCGATTGCGTCTGGAGGCCCGCTATAGCATCGGCGACCACAGGGGGGGGCTGTTGCTCACGGCTTCTATTTCTGTAGTCCCCCTCGGCGGCGTTGTCCCCTTTCGGCGGCGCTGGTTCTGGTGCCTCTTCAAGCCAGGAACGCACGTACTCATTGTTTGAGCTTCTATCATCCATATATTCGCCGTCGGAGTCTTCTTCCTCGGCTTTTTGAAGTGCTATTTGAGCAAGTTCCAACTTAATCTTCAATAAGTCTTCACGTGCTCTTGAAATTTTTCTGTTTGACCGCGTCGTTCTATTCGTAGTCGACGGCGGCTTGTTCTGTTCGGTACGGGCGTCACCCCGGGTAGTCATCGGCATGGTTCGGCGGTGTTCCTGTTCTGAATCTTTTTCTATTCTTGGCTGTACTGTTCTGTTTATTGTTTCGTCTGAAGTTCCCTCCGACTGGGTTCCCTCTCCAGAAATATACGGCTGCTTTTCAGACTGTGCTCGTACAGGCAGATCTTCTCCCTCCCGGGGGGCGGGGCGCTGCTCGGTTCCTTCGACGGTGGACGGTGATCGCGGTGGTTGCTCATGACGGATGCCCGTAGTACTGCGTTCTCTGCCCACCTCCATCGTCGAGGATTCTGGTGCTCTGCCTTGTGATCTTGTAAACCTCATTATGGATCTTCAGTCTTCGCAACGAATCTTCAAACTTGAATTTTCTATAATAAATCTTCAGGAATCTTCAGAGATCTATCTTCATTCTTCACAGGAACAGATGATCCCAGCCGCAGCGATCCGGCTCGCAAGGACCAGAAAATGTACTGGACGGGCGTGATCGTCGGACACGGTGTGTTGAAGGAGTGTGTAATGCCTATCCAGGTGTATCCCTGCTTGAGGTTAGGCCTCCTAGTCCAAACGGCGCTGACGTCCTGTACCTATAGGCTCAGGATAACTGCAGACTGGCGACCAGTAGCTATGTGTGAAGTCTTGACGGGGAAGGGTTTCTTGAAGATGAAATAATAACAGCGATTCTGATAAGTCTTCAGGAGATTTCAGGAGACGATTTGCGTAACTCTTCAGGAACAGAACGAAGTATAGGTACCATGCCGATGGCTACCAGTCTGTGTTTTCGCTTGCGCGCTAAGGTACCTCGAAACTTTACCTTAACGAGAACCGCGAACCGTCTCCTGATTTCGAGTTTATTTTTATTTTAAAAATTTTACAAAGGTGCTTATTAGCAGCTGAAAAATGGCTATAATAACATCATATTATACACCGTTACAATTGTAATTAAATTGTCCAGCGATTGAGACACCTGCATTTCCTGTAACTACATTCGCTGAAAAGATTTCAGCGTGTAAATACAAAAATGTTAATTGTTTTGATTTAAAACTATTTTTCAAACTATTTTATTCGATAACTAAAGAAGATATTTCAACGGGGTAAGCAGGTATCCCAAGCTGGTCTAATGACCTAAAAAACTATGAAAAATTCATGATTACAACTATATTTTTCAGGGCGTGACAGGCCCTGAAAACCTAAATTGCTAGAACGAGTCACCAAAAAACAGCAAATTAAAGTTTCCGACCCCTATAAATCCAATCAAGTAGGCTTTTCAGGACTATAATGGTACGTCCAGGGCTAGGTCTCGGTCTAGGGTACCTGGACGCACCAATTAAACTACAATTTCAGCTATGTAGCCCACTTAATTGGAGTTTATAGGGGTGGTACTCACGTTTTCCTTAGGAAACACTATTTTTCACTGTTTTTCAACTATAAAACACTATTTAAACTGATTTTACTGTTATTCTTAATAAATTAAACTATAAACAACTGTTTGGTGACGCATCGTAGCGAACAAAAACGTAGCTCATTCGCGACTCGGTACGTTATACGATGGCGGTCCCTCCGCTACTTGCGCTAGCGTGCGCCAGATAGGGTCTCGCAGCTGACACTATGGAAACGCGGAGGATTAGCCCGTGGCCCAGTCCACACACATCCATAGTGTGCGTTATATCCGTGCGGACCGCAAACCTACAGTTTCTCTCTGTGTTTGCGCAGGTTACCAAACCGGCGCCTGTGTGGACACAGGGGGAAGCCACCGTGCGCCCGGTGAGCGAGCTCACCTCAGCGGTCGCGGGGGCTACGCCCAAGTCATTATGCCGAAACCCGGCAAGCGCGGCTCGTTGGGCCGCGATGCCGGGGACCAAGAAAACCCGCCGGTGCTGGACCGGGCGACGTCGTTGCCGAATATCGGCGATGCGGCGTCCGGTCCGCTGCCGGCTGGGCAGCAGCAAGAAAAGAAGAGGATTGAAGAAGGAAGAGGAGGGGGGAGATCGGGCGCCGCTGTAGCTGCCGGCCCATCGACGACACCGGCGCCAGCGCGCGGTGCGCCCCTACCGTCGTCGGGCCGTCACCAACAGGCGGTACCGATCCGCCCGGCCGCGTTCCGCCCGGTGCCCACTCAGGCGCCGGGGTCTGCCGCGAACCCCGGTCGTGCGCCGTATGCGCACGTAGCGGCGCCGCTCGCGCGCGATTCCGCCGCGATGCGCGCGTCCGCGCCCGCCGCGCGCGCCGCCGCGCCGGTCGCGCCTGCCGCGCCCGCCGCGCGCGCCGCGCCCGCTACGCCCGCCGCGCGCGCCGCCGCGCCGTCCGCGTACTCCGCGCCGACCGCATCAGCCGTGCGCTCTCGCGCATCCCATGAGCGCTCCGCCGCGCCACCGCCGCGCTTCGCGTCGCCGCCGGCGCCCTCGGCGCCGCCTTCGCGCACCGCCGCGCCCGGTCCCCGCTTCTCGCTGGCGGGTCCGGCGAGCGCGGCGAAAGTGAAAAGTGTCGGTGGTGTAGTGAGTGATGTGAGAGTGATGTGTTCGCCAAGGGCGCCCGAGTCACCGGCGCCCCCTCGCACCTCGGCCTACGATTCGCCCGCCGGTCTTTCGGCATGCTCATCTCGCGCGGGATCGAGCATGTCGTTGGCATCGGTGGGCTCGGCCGCGTCCGGTCCCGGCGACGTGTCACCTGATACGACGCCGCGATCCGGTCAGCGGCCCACCGTGGGAGCGGGACAGCACCCTATGACGACGGCACCTTCGCAGCAGGTGGGGTTCGGTTATGAATTTAACCTGGAGCCCCGCCCCCAGCGAAAGGTGCCAAGAAGACGGAGCTCGTCGGAGTCCGGTACGGCGGAGGGAGGAAAGCGGGCCTGCCTCGAGGCGCCGGCGTCGCCGACGTTTGCGGACGCGGCTCGCCGCACGCCGCCGCGTTCTCCGACACCCACGGAGATGACTACTGGGGTAAGTGTTTCTTTTGTACCCCCTACCCCCGCTGTGTCAACTGCACCCCCTGCTACCGTCCCTGGCACTGCAACAGCGACGAAGCAGGTAAAGAAGCCGCGATACCCTCCGCTGGTAGTTGAGAAGCTACCTAACTGGGCCGCTCATTTCCGGGCCATCGCCGCCAAGCTGGGCCGGCCGCCCAATGCTCGCCCATATGGGGCGGGAGTCAGGTTCACTCCTGGCTCTGAGGACGAGTACCGGCTGGTTCAGCGGTACCTGACGGACCTAGAAAAGGAGAGCGGTGTGTCTTGGTTCGCTTACTCGCTGCCAGCGGAGAAGAACTTGAAGATCGCCATACGGGGCCTGCCAGCGGACACAGCCCCCGAGGAGATAGAGGAGGAACTCCGGACGATGGGATACCAGCCGGAGTATGTGCGCCACATCAAGGGGGCGCAGGGAAGACCCGGCTGCGTGTTCCACGCAATACTCAAGAAGACTCCAGATGTCCGGAAAATCTATGACACCTCCGTGTTCATGTACATGCGGGGTGTCAAGATTGAGGCTTGGCGGGGGAAACGTGGGCCCGCCCAGTGCCACCGCTGCCAACAATTCCGCCACAGCTCTCATCAGTGCCATCGCCCGCTCGCTTGTGTGCGGTGCGGGGGCGGACACGCGGCACGAGACTGCGAGCGCCCGCGGGACGAAGCGGCCACCTGCGCGAACTGCGGTGGGCCGCACCCCGCGTGCAATATCAAGTGCCCCGTGTTCCAGCGAGAAATCCGGAACAAGCGAGCGGGGACCGCCGCCATCACGGCCGCCTCACGCCGGCCTACGGTGGCCACCGAGAGGCCACAAGAGATGCCAGAAGAGGCTCAAGGCGCGTCGCTGATGGCGGCGGCCAACGGGCCCACGGAGAGAAGCCAAGCCACCTCCTCGGGGCGGAGGAGGAAGAAGAGACGTGGGGGAAAGGGTAAAGGCAAGAAGCCAAACCCCCCCCCCCACCACGGCGACACAGGAGGAAATCCCGGAGGCCACCCCTGCCTTGAACAGGGCGCAGGTTGTGAAAGGGAGCGTGCCTACCACTAGCGCCGGCACGGCGCAGCGGACGGAGCGTAAACAAGAACAGCATGAAAAAAAGACGAGTGGTGGCGCTGCCGGCGCTAAAACCACAGCAGCGACCGCAACGCAGAAACAGAAGGAATTCACAACCTGCGCCATCAAACTATTGATGGACCTGATAAAGGCCATTAGGCAGGGGAAAGATGCAGAGACGGTCATCCTTGATGGCCTGGCCACTTTACTAACCCTCTATCATGGCTAGGTCATTGAGGGTGATCCACTGGAACGCCCGCGGCCTTCGGGAAAAGGTCGCCCCCCTCCGCCATCTCCTTCGGGACCAGAATATCGACGTGGCGCTCATAAGCGAGACGTTCCTGGGGCCTGAGGACAGGATAAGGTTCCCGGGATATCTCGTTTATAGAAAGGACGAAAGGTCGGCACTGAACATCCGCTACCGTGGTCTGGCGGTGCTGGTGAGGCGAAGAGTCGTCCATCAGGAAATCCCCTTGCCGTCACTCAGCACTTTTTACGCGCTGGGTGTGCAGCTGCATATAGCCGGCGAGGACCTAAACTTGTACGCCTGCTATAAGCCGCCCGCGGCCCGTTTGGACCTGTCTGAGCTGCGGGCCCTTATCAGCACATCACAGAACGCGACTGTTATATATGTGGCCTCTTTACTTCGACTTCATTCATTATCTCATTTACTTCTTTGTCACTTTGTCATGTCATTGTGTGGTCACTGTCATATTGAATAAAATATTGAAGATGAATATAATTATTTAATCATCCGAAACATAATATTGGCGACGATGGAGGCAGAACTGGCGCGACTTACTCGCCTGCGCGCAACTATACGCGGCCAGCTTACAAAGTTCGAACGTACACTGGAACAATTACAAAATCCTTCGGATTACGAAGTAAGTTCACGTCTGACAAGTCTAACAAATTATGAACAAAAATTTGAAAAAATACAAAATGAAATCGAATTGCAAATACATGATGTGGAGACTGAAATTGAACAGCGGCATTCTACAGAAGAGCACATATTACAATTAAAGCTAAAGCTGCATGGCTTACGCCCTACACCATCGACTTACGTCACGGCTTCACTTGAAAGTACACCGGAAACGACACCAAGAATCAACTTTCAACCGTTACAGGAACGAGAAAGTTTTAATAACTTTGTTCAGAGATTAAAAACCTACATGAAGCTAAATAATTGTAACAATTCACAAATCCAGACCCTCACGCTGCTTAGTTTATTGCCACCAGAATTACACCAGAAAGCTTACGACTTGTGCGCACCAAACGATCCTTGTGAACTAGAATTTGGCAGCTTGGTTCAAATATTACAACATTATATAGATCCAAAACCGAGCATTTGGGCTCGTCAACATAAATTTATTTCGCGACTTCAAGGTTCTGACGAGACAGTCATGACATACTCGTCACACTTGAAACATTTAGCTCAAGATTGCGAGTTCACGTGCAATACCTGTAAGAAGTCGATCTGTGATAATTTTCTTACCTTACAATTTATAAGAGGATTAAATGACACCGATATTCGTACCAAAATACTACAGGAAACAATGGTAACCGATTTTTCGGACTTAATTAATAAAGCAACCACTATTGAATTAGCAAAATCTGACAGTAGCTATATGTCATCAGCTCACTCTTCGAACCAAGGTCTACTACATGTGAAAACTGTTCAAGCTGACCCCAAACACCGCAGTCAAAAGCCAGAGTATAAACCTTTAACGATTAAGGACTTACGAGGGAAATGCTTTCGTTGTGGAAGTAAGGAACATCGAGCTATTAGATGTCGCAGCATCAATGATACTTGCAGCAAGTGCAAACGAGTAGGTCACCTTGCTCGCGTTTGCTTACAATCAACACCTGGGAACAACCAACTGGAGCCTGAACATGTAGTGGTGCAGGACACGGACAACTCTTCCGATACAGTCGATGACACAACCCCCTGGGATATGAATTTAATACGATCCAACAACACAGACAAATTTATGATAAATGTAAGCATAAATGACTCGAAAATCAAAATGGAAGTAGATACAGGAGCAGCTCTGTCATCTATCTCTCATAAAGATTTTAAAGCGTTGAACACTGGATGCAAGATTTACAAAACTAACATTACGATGAGAACATATACAGGAGAAATCTTCGCACCTCTCGGAGTAGCCTACGTTACGTGTAAATACAATGACCAAACACTTGAAGGAAAATTATACATCATCAAACAAGATGTTGACCCTATCTTCGGTCGAACAGGGATACGAGCAATCAACTTGGATCTGGCAAACATAAACGCAGTTACGAGTAATGCTAAAGAACATCAGCTAAAACTGGATAGGCTACTTTCGGAATACTCGAATGTATTTGATGGCTCCCTTGGCTGCATACCAGATTACAAAGCTCATTTGACCCTAAAGGAAGAAGTGTCACCAATTTTTATTAAGCCAAGACGTATACCGTATGCTCTTAAAAATAAAGTCGATGAGGAAATAGTACGACTCTGCGAACAAGGGGTAATTACAAAGGTTGATAGCTCTGAGTGGGGAACACCAGTGGTTCCTATTGTCAAACCAGATGGCAGTATACGCTTATGCGCGGATTATAAAGTCACCTTAAATAAAGTAATAAGAGATGAACAATACCCTATTCCGATCATAGAGGACATTCTGGTAGAAATGAACGGAGGTCAAATATTTTGCACACTTGATATCAAACAAGCTTACTTAAACATGATGATGGACGAGGAGAGCGCTATGATGCAAACATTAAGCACACATAAGGGAACATTCAAAGTAAATAGACTTATGTTTGGCGTCAAGGTTGCCCCGAATTTATGGCAAAAATTTATGGATCGTTTGCTTCAAGGAGTAACTGGAGTGAAATGCTTTTTCGATGACATAGTAATTCAAGGACATTCAGAAGAACAACTCCTTTCAAGACTACGCTTGGTATTACAAAAATTACAAGACAAAAATTTGAGACTCAATAAGGATAAATGTAACTTTTTCCAAGAAAGAATCGAATACTTGGGTCATACCATTGATAAAAATGGACTGCACAAAAATAGAAACAAGGTGAACGCTATTCTGGATACAAAATGTCCCAGCAACATCAACGAACTGCGGACATTTCTAGGAATGGCTAATTATTATAATAAGTTCATAGCGAATTTAGCTTCAATATCCAGCCCTCTTAATAACCTACTCAAGAAGGACATTAAATACGAATGGACGCACAAATGTAATGAGAGTTTCAAGAAAATTAAACAGGAAATCCTCAGTGAGAGAGTTTTAATGCATTTTGACCCTGAGAAGCCCTTGGTTCTCGCTACAGATGCTTCACCTTTTGGACTTGGAGCAGTTCTATCGCATCGATTATCGGACGGAACTGATCGGCCTATTGCTTTTGCATCACGTTCATTGACGAGTAGTGAAAAAAAATACAGTCAGATAGACAAAGAAGCGACGTCTTTATTCTGGGGATTAAAGAAATTTTTTCATTACTGCTACGGAAGAAAATTCATACTTATTACAGACCATAAACCATTAACTACGATCTTCAATCCACACAAAACTTTACCGGCTATGAGCACAATGAGACTCTTTCACTATGCACATTTCCTATCTGGTTTTGACTACACTATTGAATACAGAACATCGGATGATCATAGCAATGCAGATTATCTATCACGATTTCCGGTAGATACAGTAGCAAATAACCTAATTGACGTACATTGCGCATTTCAATTAAATCAAATGAACACAATTGCCGTTGACCGTATAAAAATTGCCGAAAATACACAACTAGATGACGAATACAACAATTTATTGAAAGCTTTACAAAATGGTACCTCAGTGAGAAGACATGGCTACAATGATAACGAATTGACCATACAAGACGGTTGCATTATAAAAGGAACACGTGTGATGATACCGGCAAATCTGAGGCAGCAGGTTTTAGAAGAACTACACACAGGACACCTTGGAATAGTAAAAATGAAATTACTAGCGCGTGGATACGTGTTCTGGAGAAATTTGGATCAAGATATAGAAGACATAGTTAAAAGCTGTCGAGAATGTCGACTTAAGCAAAATCAACCTGCATGCGCAGTACTACATCATTGGGACTCACCATCAGGCCCATGGCAAAGGATCCATATCGATTTTGCTGGGCCGATTAAGGGGTATTCCTTATTTATAATAGTAGATGCTTTTACAAAATGGGTGGAAATTATAGAAACGAAAACAACCACAAGCTCATGGTGTATCCGCCAACTTAAAGAACTTTTCGTGACATTTGGATTTCCGCTTACTTTAGTATCAGACAACGGTCGACAATTTGTTTCAAATGAATTTGAATCATTCCTTAGAGAAAGCGGGGTTGTTCACAAAACCACAGCCCCATACCATCCGGCCACGAACGGACAGGCAGAGCGATACGTACAAACAATAAAAAAGGCAATACATAGCGTCAACGCAGAACCAGGCTTTATACAAGACAAACTGCTAGGTATTAAGGAACGCCTACGGAGGACGCCGAGTAGCAGCACAAATAAAAGCCCATATGAGCTCATGTTTGGCAGGGAGATAAGAAACACCCTAAGTGTTCATTTCAAGGCGAGGACGAGAGATGAAACACGGCCGCCGACTGATGAGGCAACGGTACGCTCATTTACTGTTGGGCAGAGAGTGCAAATACGCAGCTACACAAACGACCATATTAAGTGGGAATTCGGAACCGTTTTAAGGATATTAGGCCAATTACATTATCAAATAGAAACTGATTCCGGTCAGATTTGCAAAAGACATGTTGATCAGATGCTGGGTACATTAATACCAAGAGAGGAACAGTAAAACCGTAACAATAACCTCCGGAACTTAACAACTAGACGATTTGGGACGGAGGTGTTATATATGTGGCCTCTTTACTTCGACTTCATTCATTATCTCATTTACTTCTTTGTCACTTTGTCATGTCATTGTGTGGTCACTGTCATATTGAATAAAATATTGAAGATGAATATAATTATTTAATCATCCGAAACATAATAGCGACCATCCTCGCCGGTGACTTAAATTGCAAGCACTCAGCGTGGAATTCATACATTACGAATACCGAGGGGAGACGGCTCTTCGCGGACGCGGAAGCCTTCGGCTACACGGTGTCCGGCCCGGAGACGCCGACCCACTACCCGGAGAACAACACCTACATGCCGGACGTGCTGGACATCGTAGTCCACCGAGGGCTACAATGCCAGATCACCCAACAAGTGATAGACGACGAGTTACAGTCAGACCATCAGCCAGTACTCGTCGTCTTATCGGGTGTGCCGACCCGACTCAAGCCTGTAGCGCCACGTCGATTAACGGACTGGACTACATTCCATGAGAAGTTAGAGGCCACCACGCCGACTCGGCCTATTGTTACCTCCGCGGACGTAGACCAGACGGCGTGTGACGTCACTGCTTGCATCCAGAGCGCCTTGGAAGCGGCGACTACAACGCTGCCGCAGGGGAGAGGGCTATTGCCGCCCCTGCCGACCCACCTTAGAGCCATGATCGCCGTGAAGAGGCGTCTTCGCAAGCAGTGGCAACAACTGAGATGCCCCACATTGCGCGCGCAACTCAATCGTCTCGCGGAGAGGGTTAAGGCCGAGCTCAAGGCTCAGGCCGCCGCGGACTGGGAGGAACGCATTGACGCCACCACTGATAGCTGGCCGTCACTATTTAAATTATGCCGCCAGCTGACGAATACCCCAGCCCCGGTGCGCCCTCTGCTCAACAGCGACGGGGCGCTTAGATATGTAGCGGAGGACCGGGCGGAGGTCTTCGCCGAGCATCTGGAGCGTCAGTTCCAACCGAACCCGACCAGCGATCACGAACATGTCGCAGCGGTCGAGCAACATCTTGGAGCCTACTTCGCGACGCCGATAGCTCCCGAAGAAGATCCCGTTTTCTTCTCGCCGGGTGCGGTCAGACGCGCCATCCTTAACACGAAGCCCCGTAAGGCCCCTGGTGCGGACGGTATCACCAACGCAGTGCTGCGCCACCTGCCGTACCGTACGGTAGCGGCGCTGGCGCGCCTGTTTACGGGGATACTGCGCACGGGGGTTTTTCCCGCTGCGTGGAAGGAGGGGCGCGTTATTATGCTGCCCAAGGCGGGAAAGAACGTCCTGAAGCCGGAGAGCTATCGGCCGATCACTCTCCTGCCGTCGATCTCCAAGGTGTTCGAAGCACTCCTGCTGCGACATCTCCAACCCCACATTGCGCCGCGTCCGGAGCAGTTCGGGTTTCGGGCGGAACATAGCACGACGCTTCAGCTGTCGAGGGTACTGCACCTTCTGGCGGCAACCGCAAACAAGAAGGAGTACGCAGTGTCAGTATTCCTCGACATGGAGAAGGCCTTCGACCGTGTATGGCACGACGGCCTTATTTATAAACTGTCCACTTCGGACGCGCCCCGTCGCGTTGTTAGGGTGGTCTCTAATTTTCTCTCCCACAGGACTTTCCGCGTGGTGGTAGACGGCGCGCTATCTAGCGCCCGCCCGGTGCTGGCGGGCGTACCGCAGGGTAGCTGCGTATCGCCTGCGTGTTACTCGCGATACACGGACGACATCCCCACTACGGAGGATGCGACGCTCGCGCTGTATGCCGACGACGCCGCGTACATCACCACTTCGCTGAACGCGAAGCACGCGGCTCGTAAAATGCAGCGCGCCCTCGATCTCCTCCCCGACTGGCTGTCTAAGTGGCGGCTGTCGGTGAACGTGGGTAAGACGCAGGCGATGGTCTCCGGGGCCGCGCGTCTGCCACCACCCTTGAAGCTACAAGGGGCCGACGTCGAGTGGTCGTCCCGGGTCAAGTACCTGGGGGTCACCATCGACCGTCGGCTCACTATGGGGCCACACGTCCGCAGTGTCGCCGCACAGGGTAGGGTCGCCCGCAACCTGCTCAAACCGGTGCTCTCGTCCCGCCTCCCGCATCGGGTCAAGTTGGGTGTGTACAAGTTGTACGTGCGCCCAATCTTGACCTATGCCGCCCCAGCATGGTTCGCCCTCACGAGTGAGGTGAACCGGAAGTTGCTCCGCACGCAACAGAATTTTGCGTTGCGGACGATTGTCGACGCGCCCCGCTTCGTGAGGAACGACGTGCTCCACCGCGACCTCGGGATTGAGAGCCTGGATGAGTTTGTGGGCCGCCTGGCGAAGGGAATGTTCGCGCGTGCCGACGCGTCTGCTTGGCCTCATGTCAAGCAGATAGCGCCCTGGCATTCGCGCCCCCCTGACGCTAGGCCCCTGCCCCGCGACTTGCTCGCGGACGGTGACCCCATCTCCGCGCCGGATTGACCTCCAGGTGGGCCGCTCCCGGCTACACGCGGTCCACTTGTGACACCTACGCTTCCATTACATATAACATACGCTGTCACGTGATGCGTGCTAGGATAATTTAGGCGTGTCACGTGACAAACCCCAGACATGCACCTCTATACAGGCACCAGAACACACATACGAGGGCGCTGCGCGGGCGGCGACTCGTGAACGACGCCGGGTGACGCCACACAGTTCAATGTCACCCTCACACTCATGACACGGTCTCCCTACCCCGTACCAGGCTCGGCTAGCTCTGAAAATGGGGCGGGCGGGAGCCACTCACCCTATCCGTAGGAACGTCGAGTCCGTATCCCTGTCGCTGGTCGCCATCTGCTGGGCTTCCCCCATGTAGGTGGGGGTTCCACCTGGTAGGGGTTGACCGCCGGGGTACGGTGAAGAAAGCGGCAGTATGCATATGTCGTGACGAGCTTACGGACACAAATAGAGACACTATTTTTCATGGGCGCGAAAATGCAGCGCGCCCAACCTTTTACTCGCCAGTGGCGAACACGATGAGAGGCTCGTAGTGACGGGTCGCCGTATGGCATCTGCAGGAGGGGGGCTTCGCCCCGAAACTGCAACGTCACGCCCCTTACGGGGCGTAGCGACATCCCACGTCGATGGAAACGCGGCGGATTAGCCCGTGGGGCGGATTAGCCCGTGGCCGAACAGTACTGGTCGTAGTACACGCCCAGTACCATCTCGCGCGGACCGCAACAACTCAACGTTTCTCTCTGTGTTTGCGCAGGTAACGTAACCGGCACTTGTGTGGACACAGAGGGAAGCCACCGTGCTGCCCGGTGAGCTAGCTCACCGTCGCGGTCGCGGGGCCACGCCCAGTCATCATGCCGAAACCCGGCAAGCGCGACTCGCTGGGTCGCGTTGCCGGGTCACCTGAAGCCCGTCCGGCGTTGGACCGGGCGATGTCGATGCCGAACATCGGCGACGCGTCGTCCGGTCCGCCGACGGCCGGACCTTCTCTGCACGTCGGGACGAGGAAGAGGGAGGAAGAGGGGAGAAAGGGGAGTGGTGTTGGCTCCGCTGCAGCTGCCGGCCCGCCGACGTCATCGGCGCCTGCGCGCGTTGCGCCGACGCCGTCGTCAAGCCGTCAACAGGCGGTGCCAATCCGCCCCGCCGCGTTCCGCCCGGTGCCTATCGCACCCTCGGGACCCGCGGCGAACTCAAGCCGCGCGCCACCTGCGCGCGCTACAGTGCCGACAGTGCGCGGGGCTGCGCCCGTGCGCGCCCCGGCGCCCGCGTCGTCCGCTACGCGTGCCGCCGCGCCTCGCGCACCATCACCCGACTCATCCGTGCGCGCGCGTGCACCCCCCGCGCGCTCCGCCGCGCCGCCGCCGCGCTTCGCGTCGCCGCCCGCTCCAGTCACTGTGCGCTTCGGCGCACCCGATCCCCGCCTCTCGTTGGCGGGTTCGGCGCTGGCTGAGCGGGAGCGGCCGGTGCAAAGTGTAGATAAAGTGAAACTCAAAGTGAAAGTGCCAGTGATACCTGTGTCGACAGGGGCGCCTGACTCGCCGGCGCCCCCCCGCACCTCGGCCTACGACTCACCCGCCGTACTATCGGCATGCTCATCACGCGCGGGATCGAGTATGTCGCTGGCATCGGTGGGCTCGGCCGGGTCCGGTCGCGGCGACGTGTCCGCGGATACGACGCCGCGATCCGGGCCGCGGCCCATCGTGGGAGAGGGAGAGGCACCGCTGGGGTTCGACTACGAGTTCGAACTCGCTGAACCGAAGCCCCAGCGGAAGCGACGTGGGCGTGATTCCACCGAAGCGACGCAGGAGGCGAAGCGGCTGGACCTGGGAGAACCGGAGTCGCCTACCTTCGCCGAAATGGTGCGTACGCCGCCGGCAACAGCGACGGCAGCAGCAGCTGCAGGGGTAAGTACTTCTCCTTTACCCCCTGCTCTCTCTGGAAGTGCTGCTCCCCCCCCTTCTACGGCCACCCCCGGCACTGCGACGACAGCGACGGCGACGACGGCAGCGAAGCAGCCGGGGAAGAAGGCGAGATATCCGCCGCTGGTAGTGGAGAGGCTGCCCAACTGGGCCTCCCATTTCAGGGCCATTAACAGGAAGTTGGGCCGGCCCCCGAGCGCCAGGCCTTTTGGGACGGGGGTGAAGTTCACCCCCGATACCGAGGAGGAATACAGGCTGGTACAGAGGTACCTTACCAGCCTGGAAAAAGAGGAAGGCGTATCATGGTTCGCATACTCCCTGCCAGCGGAGCGGAGCATGAAGGTCGCCATTAAGGGGTTGCCGGCGGACACGCCCCCCCAGGAGATCGAGGAGGAACTCCGGGCGTTGGGTTACCAGCCGGAGTACGTGCGCCACATTAAAGGCGCACAAGGACGTCCCGGCTGTGTATTTCACGCCATCATCAAGAAGACCCCCGACGTCCGGGCGATATTTGACACCACCGTGTTTCTGTATATGCGGGGTGTCAAAATCGAGGCTTGGCGAGGAAAACGTGGGCCCGCTCAGTGCCACCGGTGCCAACGTTTCAGGCACAGCTCGCACCAGTGCCACCGCCCGCTCGCTTGTGTGCGATGCGGGGAGGGGCACGCAGCCAAAGACTGCCCGCGCCCGCGGGAGGAGCCAGCCACCTGCGCGAATTGCGGTGGCGCGCACCCCGCGTGCAACATTAAGTGCCCCGTCTTCCAGACGGAGATAAGGAACAAGCGAGCGGGGACTGTCGCCATCACGGCCGCCGCGCGCCGGCCACGTGAGGCCACCGAGAGGCCGACAGGAGCTGAGTCTCAAGAGGCTCAAGGCGCGTCGCTGATGGCGGCAGCCAACGGGCCCACAGCCAGATCAGAAGCCACCTCCTCGAGGCGGAGGAAGAAGAGGCGCGGGGGGAAAGGAAGAGGGAAGAAGCCCGAAACCCCCGCGGCGACACAGGGAGCACTTCCCGAGGCCGCCGTCCCTGCCTCAGCGCGGGCTGTGAAACAACAGCCGCAGTCCGAAGACGAACCTACCACTAGCGCCACCGAGGCGCAGCGGAAGAAAAGGAAGGCCGCCACACACAAAGATGGCGGCGCAATTGACGCCAGCGCCACCTCGGTGCAGCGGCAACAGGGGGAACTAGAAAAGTTCCCCAAACCGACGGGTGGCGCTACTGGTAGGCAGCCACAGAAAAAGGACTTCACAGCCTGCGCCATTCAACTGTTGATGGACCTCATTAAGGCCATCAGGCAGGGACAGAATGTGGAAACGGTCATCCTTGATGGCCTGGCCACGTTGCTTACCTTGTACCATGGCTAGTTCATTGAGGGTGATCCACTGGAACGCCCGCGGCCTTCGGGGAAAGGTCGCACTCCTCCGTCATCTCCTGAGGGAACAGAACATCGACGTGGCGCTCATAAGCGAGACGTTCCTGGGACCTGAGGACAGGATCAGGTTCCCGGGATATCTCGCTTATCGTAAAGATGAGCAGTCGGCAACGCACAGGAGGTACCGTGGTCTGGCGGTACTCGTGAAGCGAAGAGTCGTACACCAGGAGCTCCCCCCGCCGTCACTCACCACCTTTAGCGCGCTGGGTGTCCAGCTGCACTTAGCCGGCGAGGATATAAACTTGTACGCCTGTTACAAGCCGCCCGTGACTCCTCTGGACCTGTCAGAGTTGCGGGCCTTGCTGAACCACACTTCACGTGCCACCATCCTCGCCGGGGACCTTAATTGTAAACACCCAGCGTGGAACAGCAGCGTCATGAATACCGGGGGTAGGCGGCTCTTCGCGGACGCGGAGGCCTTCGGGTACACGGTGTCCGGCCCGGACACGCCCACCCACTATCCGGAGAACATTGCCTCGATGCCAGACGTGCTGGACGTCGTAGTCTACCGAGGGCTACACCGCCAGATCACGCAGCAAGTCATTGACGACGAGTTGCAGTCGGACCACCATCCTGTACTCGTCGTCATATCGGGGTTGCCGACCCGATTGAAGCCTCTGGCGCCACGTCGATCCACGGATTGGAAGGCTTTTACAGACAAAGTAGAGACCACTACGCCGACTCGGCCTATAGCCACCGCCGCGGACGTAGATCTATTGACGGACGAAGTCACTGCTTGCATACAGGGCGCCTTAGAAGCGGCGACGACCACTATGCAATCGCAGGGGAGAGGGCTATTGCCGCCCCTGCCATCACACCTCACAGCTATGATCGCCGCGAAGAGGCGCATACGCAAGCAGTGGCAACAGCTGAGATGTCCGACGCTCAAGACGCAGCTCAACCGTCTCGCGGAGAAGGTGAAGGCCGAGCTAAAGGCGTACACCGCCGCGGGTTGGGAGGAACGTATCGACGCCACTACGGATAGTTGGCCGTCGGTGCACAAACTCTGCAGCCAGCTAACGAATACCCCAACCCCGGTGCGCCCGCTACGGAACAGCGACGGGGCGCTCAAATACGTATGAACGTGAACCGGGCGGAGGTCTTCGCCGAACACCTGGAGCGTCAGTTCCGACCGAATCCGACCAACGACCACGAGCATGTCGCGGCAGTTGAGAAATACCTTGGAGACTACTTCGCTACGCCGATAGCTCCCGAAGAGGACCCCGTCTTCTTCTCGCCGGGCGCAGTGAGATGCGCCATCCTAAGGACGAAGCCTAGGAAGGCCCCCGGGGCGGACGGTATCTCCAACACAGCGCTGCGCCACCTGCCGTTCCGTATGGTAGCGGCGCTGGCGCGCCTGTTTACGGGGATACTGCGCACAGGGGCCTTTCCCGCCTCGTGGAAGGAGGGGCGCGTCGTTATGCTGCCCAAGGCGGGGAAGAACATTTTGAAGCCGGAGAGCTATCGGCCGATCACGTTGCTGTCGACCGTCTCCAAGGTGTTCGAGGCGCTCCTGCTGCGACACCTCCTACCACATGTTGCGCCACGACCCGAACAGTTCGGTTTTCGGTCGGAGCATAGCACGACGCTTCAGCTGTCGAGGGTACTGCACCACCTCGCAGCCGCGCTAAACAAGAAGGAATACTCGGTGGCAGTATTCCTCGACATGGAGAAGGCCTTCGACCGTGTGTGGCACGAGGGCCTAACTTACAAACTGGCCACGTCAGGCGCGCCCCGTCGCGTCGTAAAAGTGGTCTCTGCTTTTCTGTCCCACAGGACTTTCAGGGTGGTGGTCGACGGAGCGCTCTCCGGCGCTCGGCCGGTGCGCGCCGGTGTGCCGCAGGGAAGCTGCGTTTCGCCGGCGTGTTACTCACGCTACACCGACGACATCCCCACAACCGCTGAAGCCATGCTCGCGCTGTACGCCGACGACGCCGCGTACATTACCACCTCGCTTAATGCGAAGTACGCGGCGGTGAAGATGCAGCGCGCGCTGAACCTCCTCCCCGACTGGCTGTCTAAGTGGCGGCTGTCCGTCAACGTGGGTAAGACGCAGGCGATGGTCACCGGCGCCGCGCCTCTCCCACCACCCTTGAAGCTGCAGGGAGCCGACATCGCGTGGTCGCCCCGGGTCAAGTACCTGGGGGTCACCATAGATCGTCGGCTCTCAATGGAGGCACATGTCCGCGCGGTCGCCGCGCGTGGTAGGGTCGCCCGCAACCTCCTGCGACCAGTGCTCTCATCCAGCATCCCGGCGCGCGTCAAGCTGGGCGTGTACAAACTGTACGTGCGCCCGCTCTTGACGTACGCCGCCCCTGCATGGTTCGCCCTCACGAGCGAGACCAACAGAAAGCTCCTGCGCACGCAGCAAAGTGCCGCGCTGCGCACTATCGTCGCTGCCCCTCGCTTCGTGAGGAACGACGTCATTCAGCGGGACCTCGGGATTGAGGGCCTGGATGAGTTTGTGCGGCGCCTCGCGAAGGGGATGTTCGCGCGTGCCGGCGCGTCTGCTTTGCCACACATCAAGCAGATCGCGCCCTGGCATACGCGCCCCCCTGACGCGAGGAGACCCTTGCCCCGCGACCTGCTCGCGGACGTGTGACTCCACCCCGGACTGGACTTCCGAGTGAGTCGCTCTCAGTTTACACGCGGCTCACTTGTGACAATAGACTCTACATATAACATACATCTGTTGCGTGATGCGTGCTAGGATAATTTAGGCGTGTCGCGCAGCAAACAGTAGACATTCACCTCTATACAGGCGCATAAATACACACGTGAAGACGCAGCGCGGGCGCGCGATTCACGTAGACACCGGGTGACGTCACACAACACAATGTCACCCACACACCCACTACACGGTCTCCCTAACCCGTGCCAGGCTCGGCTAGCTCTGAAAGTGGGGCGGGCGGGAGCCACTCACCCCTTCTGTAGGAACGTCGAGTCCGTATCTCTGTCGCAGGTCGCCTTCTGCTGGGCTTCCCCCATGTAGGTGGGGGTTCCACCTGGTAGGGGTTGACCGCCGGGATACGGTGAAGAAAGCGGCGCTGATTAGCAGCGTCGTGGCGTGCCTACAGACACAGTAATAGCAATCACTCACAGGGACGCGCATATCCGCGTCCCATCATCTTTTAGGCCGCAGTAGGCCAACACAACGAGGGGCCCGTAGTGACGGGCCAACGCATAGCAACCGCGGAGAGGGGGCCACGCCCCGACACCGCCAGTCGCACCCCCTGACGGGGTGTAGCGATGACCAACTAGTGGAAACGCCTAACTTTTTGATGATGCGTTGTCGCGAACAAATACAAAATACAAAATGTTTATTTCTGTACCAACCAGTTTATTCATATTCATTTATTTGCATTCCACAAGGTAACTTAAGATTAGATTTTGATCGGAGCCTCCTTTTAAACATATTATTATTATACAATTATTATTATAAATTATTCATAATAGTGTGGTTTTGAGAGGACGACGTTCGTAATACCATAAAATATCTATTAATACATTAGGAGAAAATCTATCATAAAATTCACGAGGAGCTTGTGGATAACGTGCTCGTGTAACAGCCATACGGGCCGATCTATCAGGTTAAGCTACACTTGCCGGGGTTGGTCCGTGGATGGGTGAACATTTTTACCGAGACTCCTCCATGCTTCGGAAAACACGTTAAGCTGTTGGTCCCGGCTGTCATTCGTGGATCTTAGACTGTCATTACGGGTTGTCAGAAGCCCGAAAGTCTGAAAATCAGTCTTACCAAGGGGATCATATTATTACCCAGTAATTCGGTTGTGGAGGTCAGATAGGTAGTCACTCCATGTAAAATACTGGTAATCAGCTGCATCCGGTTAGACTGGAAGCCGACCCCAACATAGTTGGGAAAAGGCTAGGCAGATTAGTTGATTTGACTTTAGGAGAAAATCGATTTTGAATCTTGCGTAAATATAAGGTAAATGCTCGTGACTGTACCTTTCGAATAGTACCTACCTATAGAGTTCACTTGTTTTTAGGGTTCCGTACTTCCAAATGAAAAAAACGGAACCCTTATTAGGATCAGTCGTGTGTCTGTCTGTCTGTCCGTCTGTCACAACCAATTTACTTCAGATCTAAAGGACTGATTACGAGTAAGTTGAAATTTGGTACACATATGAATTGCTCATTTTTTGCGACCTTAAAAGAGTCTGTTTTTTTCGCCAAACGTTTTAAAGCTCGCAAAAAATGACGTCATCTTATAGTTTAAGTCCAAATATTTTATATATGTATACATTTTTTTTTCGGGAAGCTATTTCAATACTATTTGTAAGCAGCTAGATCAATTGTAGCTGTCAAACATCCCCCAGACACAGTTAATTGTGTCTGGGTAGTGTTTGACCGCTACGATTGATCTGGCTGCTTACAAATTGTATTGAAATAGTTCCCCGAGTATCATTAGCTCTGGGATTTTGGACTATAATTGAAGTACACCTTACGACCTTTCATTAGACACATATCATAATAAAAAAAAAATCTTCGCAGTCACTTTACATCCGCTATAAGCCGCCATCTTGGATTTTATGTGACGTCATATAGCCTATATCCCGCGAAACAGCATGACGCTTCAAAAAAACCTAGTTTGTCAAAATACGACGAGTAGTACCTATAACCGTTATGAGTTATACATACATGCATACATAGCCTGTTAAAATCATAACCCTCCTTTGGCTTTGCCGTAGTCGGCGGTATAACAGATGCGTAATTACACCGGCACATAAACTAATAACGACAGCAAGATTTTAACCAGCAAGCTGTTAAAAGAGTGTTTTTATAACGTCTTTATCTCCTAACATAAGTACATAATACTCATAACATTTAACCTTATCAACCCAAACACTAATGCCCTATATCACAAAAAGGCATCAACGAAATACTGTCTTCAATCTAAATTACACCCTACTCTGTTGGCGGTAAAGCATCATTTTAATTTCCGTTGCGAGGAGATTTATCACCGGACTTTCATCTCGAGACGGCGGGTCAGGTCTTAAAAGTTAAGTTTTATGTAGTAGTAGTAATTCTCTTAGTTCTAGGGTCGTTTTATTTGAAGGATCGGGAATTTAGTTGTAAGCTCGCCTGGCTATATAGGGATTGAACATATGTTGTCATGATTTTGAACTTGGAATCTTTCGGCGGAGGATTGCTATCGTAGAATTCGTTTATGACATTTATTACTTTAATAATTTACAACCTTACCAGCAGCGCTCCGCGGTTTCATCCGCGAAATAAATATCGAAATAAAATAAATAAATATCCAGTGTTAATCCAGATTATAAACTGTCTGTGTGCCAAATTTCATCCAAATCCGTACAGCCGTTTTCACGTGATTGAGCAACAAACATCGAAACGTACAAACTTTCACATTAATAATATTAGCAGGATAGTAGGACTAGCTGAGCCCCGCAGTTTCACCCGCGTAGACCGGGGTGAAAAGTAGTCTATGTGTTAATCCAGGGTATAAGCTATCTACATATAAAATTTCATCCAAATTGGTCCAGCCGTTTGAGCATGAAGAAGTAACAAACTTACAAATAAACATACACACACTCACAAACTTTCGCCTGTATAGTATTAGTGTGATTAACTAGGATGATAGGACAAGTATTTCAGATACGTTTTTTATACCTTAAATAATCTATTTTCAGAAATTATACTTACTTTTGTAAAGCATAATTTCTGAAATTCACCCCACACATGCCCCGCAACAATACAAGTCAAAGAACAATGAGTACACTTATTTAATTTAAGTACTATATTTAAGATTTTTGTCATTACAAAATTCGTCAATGCTGTAATAAGCTATTAGTGATTAGCAAAGCCCTGAGTTTATTTTTAAACAAAAAAAAAATATTATTTCCTTTATTTCATTTTACACATATAGGTTACATTTTTAAATATTAGAATAAAAATAATATTAAAACATTTAAAAATATAAAACATAGTAGCCCACCGGTATCGGGAACAAGGTCCAAGCTACCGGTCAGGGCTCCAGAGATAGGAACCTCCTAACAATGCGCGCCGTGTCCAGAAGTACCGCTCTCTGAATCAGGCCCTTAATCCAGCTGCCCAACGAGAGTCTCCTTAGATGTTGGTCGAGGCTCTTGGCAATTAAGCCATTGGCTGATACGACTAACGGCACAATTATTATATAATGATTATATTACTATTATTATAATACGATACCTATGCTGCTAGATGAACCAATGACCTGAAGAAAGTGGCTGGGACAGACTGGATTTGGAAGGCGGAGGACAGGGTGTTGTGGCGCTGTTAGGGAGACGCCTATGTCCAGCCACACACACCAGCGACACGCTGAGTTGATTGAATACGATACCCCTTAGTAAGACTGGTTGTCAGACTCTCGAGTTTTTTTCATGTCATAAAACTGTAGATTAACAATTTTCGGACTTTTTCCTTTACTTGTGCTGGAAGATCTTGCTTCCTGCCAAATTTCATTATTCTAGGTCAATGGGAAGTACCCTATAGGTTTTGATTTACTTGCGAGTATCGAGTGCTTGACTTAGAAGCTTGAGTTTTTTAGGACTCCAAGAGACCATAGACTTACGTATTTGATATTAATTTCAACTTGATACTTCCACGCGTTCCTGAAAAAAAAGGGTCTTGACAGGTTGACAGACAGACAAACAGACAGACAGACAGACCGACAGACAGACAGACAGACGGACAACGAAGTGATCCTATAAGGGTTCAGTTTTTTCCTTTTCAGGTACGGAACCCTAAAAACAGATCTATTCATAAACCCCACACAAAAGTGTTCTTTATTTATTTAAATATATTTCACCCAAAATCGTACAATTAAAAAAGATCGCAAGATTCCATGCCAAAACCACTTTCGAAACTTCACACAATGATAAACATATTTTCAAGCTCGGTCACGTTAAATGGCTCATCACTTAATAGATCCGACTCCTATTCCGGCGAGTCACTCCATCCCGTCGGAATTGCGCTTCTCTTTAAAACGGAGCCAAACTTTAGGGAAGTTTTAACCGTTCCTACTTCGTAACGAGTTAACTACGAAACTGGTTACAGATTTTATATTTTGCTGATCACTGTTGAAAAGGGTTGGTTAATAGTTTTGATGAAATTGAAATTAAGGTAAAAAAACCGGCCAAGTGCGTGCCGGACCACGCACAATGAAGGGTTTCGTAGTTGAAAAGAATTTATCCCAAAACAAACTTAACCTTGTAGTTGAAAAAGTTGTTCTCCCATACATCGATATACGTCACAGTCAATTCTCCAACTGCAAATATAAGTGTGTAGTTGTGAAAAGTAAAAAATATTTGATAAAATTAAAAATTTACGATTTTCGGACTTTTTTCCTTTACTTGTGCTGTGACACCTTGCTTCTTGCCAAATTTTATGATTCTAGGTCAACGGGAATCAGGTAGGTACCTACCCTATATGTTTTGATTTACTTACGAGTATCAAAATATGTTGCGTAAATTGATGGTCGTATTATTTTATTGCGTTGACTTAGAAGCTTGATTCGTTTAGAGCTCCAAGCGACCGTAGACTTACGTTTTTCGAATTAATTTCAACTTGACTCCTCCACGCGTTCCTGAGTAAGAGGGTCTTGACAGACTGACAGACAGACAGACAACGAAGTGATCCTATAAAGGTTCCGTTTTCTTTCTTTTAAGGTACGATACCCTAAAAATACTTTAAACTAGAATTTCTACTATGTACAGTTCGAATAGTAGATTCTTTACAAATGCTGGAAGTTCGCGTCGAATAAGAGCGTTGGCTGCGTACGGCATTTCATACAAACTTTCAAGTCCTTTTTTATCGAAATGAATGAACCGATAAGCAGGATACCATAGGTCGGAAAAGTTAGTTAAGAACATATTTAAAATCGGTCGAATTTAGCTGCAACACTTTTTTTCGAAAATGTTCTTAACGAACTTTGTAGATCAATGTATTCTGCTTATGCGTATGAAGTTTCATTAAAATCGGTTAATTCATTTCGATAAAAAAGTACTTGAAAGTTTGTATGAAATGCCGTACGGAGCCAACGCTCTATGGTATATCGTATACATAAAATAAAAACCCACCAAGCGAAAAGCAATAAGTTTAACGTTTTTGTTTTTGGGAAGCAACATAGACCTACATATTTGTTTAGCTAACAAAATTGCTCAATTCAAACCAACATTAAGCCCGTCCTTCACAGACCCTCGTGTAAAAAACTTATTGTAAGCCGATGGCGGTACCAAACCCCAATTGTTAAACACCTAGGTCAAACGTTCTTCACAAACTTCTAATCAAGGCCCGATTCAAACGACAATCAATAAAAAAACTTTTACATAATTGAACTTTTCTGGGTAAAGTCAGGGAAGTTAAATTGTTAAGCAAACTGACTATACCTACCAACTTAAATTATCAATATTAAATTCAAATCGCAACTGTCATTCTTTAACAGTTGTTTGAAATGGTTTTAACCAATGATATTTTAGGTAAAAAGAGGTAGGTACATGCGAACTTATTTTACGACAAAATCAGAAAGCCAATTCTCGTACTTAAAAACGTTCAAATTGAAGTCGCAATCTCATGCCAGCGACAAACATATGTCAAAAATGTAGGTAAATGCTATACAATTTTTGACAGATTGAGACTGACATGACATTGCGAACGTTGTTAAAAATACGGGAATTACCCCTCTGGCTTATTAGCCAAATATTCGTCGATCGTCTTGTCTCTTTTTGCTTTCGAAAAATATGACATGCCGTCCTACTTCCACGTGTCCTATATTATATCGACATTGTGCCGTTTTTAACCGACTTCAAAAAGGAGGAGGTTCTCAATTCGTCGGAACCTTTTCCCCGATTACTCGAAGATGGCTGGACCGATTTGGATTTTTTTTTTGTTTTATTCGAGAGGGTATACATCACAGTTGGTCCCATATAAAATTGATTAACTTTGCTTGGGTAGTTTTTGAGTTAGCTTCAATAAAACGTATTTTTTCCCTACTTTTATATGGATGATGTTCTAGTTTGTTTTGCAGATAGTGGTATTAGAATTTGTGTGTGGTAGGTACACAACTAAAAAGTGAAAAATTAAAAACTTTTTTACAAAAAAATACAACCGACTTCCAAAAAACAACACTACAAAGTGAAAAATAACTTTAATTTCGGAAGCCGGTGGCAAAAAACGAAAATACATTTAACTAGACACCGACTTCCGAAATTAAAGTTATTTTTCACTTTGTAGTGTTGTTTTTGGAAGTCGGTTGTATTTTTTTGTAAAAAAGTTTTTTGAACATCGCATGTTGGGTAGGTATAACCTATCTATATCTTTTTAACCGACTTCAAAAAGGAGGAGGTTATCAATTCATCGGAACCTTTTTTTTTTTTTATTTTTTTTTTTTATTTTTTTTTTTTTTATGTATGTTCCCCGATTACTCGAAGATGGCTGGACCGATTTGGATTTTTTTTTTTTTGTTTGAAAGGGTATACTTCCCAGGTGGTCCCATGATCATCAAGTCAGGATCTGATGATGGGATCCTGGAGAAATAGAGAGAACTCTTCCAATTTTATAGGCACACTTGAAGCGATTTGAATAGTTTTTGGAAGAGTACTTTCTTGGAGTGGTCCCATTTCAATTTGGTGAAGATCTGATGAAGAACTTCTGAGATAGGCAACGGAACTCCTCAATAAATGATAGCAAATGGACTGGGATTGCTGAAATCTCATGTCTTTTTGTTGTTCACACCAGTTCATAACATAACATCACGCCAGTACGCTGTGAAGGGGTAAGCACATGTGAACCACTAAAAAGTGAAAAAAAAAACTTTTTTACAAAAAAATACAACCGACTTCCAAAAACAACACTACAAAGTGAAAAATAACTTTAATTTCGGAAGTCGGTGGCAAAAACGAAAATACATTTAATCAGACACCGACTTCCGAAATTAAAGTTATTTTTCACTTTGTAGTGTTGTTTTTGGAAGTCGGTTGTATTTTTTTGTAAAAAAGTTTTTTTACTTATGATATCATTGGCTATAACAACAGAGAAAATTGACACAGTGTGTCAATTCGCTTCAGCCAACTCTACTTATCGCAGTCCACTGCTGGACATGGCCACTGACAGGCCATAAGAACCTGTCCTCCGCCTTCCGCATCCAGTCTGTCCCAGCCACCTTTTTAAGGTCGTCGGTCTTGCTTGAGGGCGTCCCACACTACGCTTGCTGATACGCGATCTCCATTCCAGGACTCGTCTGCTCCACCGGCCATCAGTCCTTCGACAAAAATGGCCAGCCTAGTGCCATTTCAGCTTGCTTACTCGGCAAGCTATGTTGGATATCTTTGTTTCTGATTGTATCCTTCAAATTGCTTAACAATTAATTTCCGTGACAGTACCTACCTAAAATCAAATCAAATCAAATTATTTATTTTTGCAGAAAACACTGTTAAAATAGTGTTATAATAAATGTATGTCGGATCCGGTCAATAGTACGGACGCGTAACGAATCGCAAGCGCGCCACTGGCGCCATCACGTGAGGTGCCCACGCCTACAGCGCGCTTCTACAGAGTCGTGATATTTTAACCTGATGGCAAGAAGAACAGTCTAGTATTGGATCGCATCGGAGCAACATCGGGGTTACTACGCCACGGAACTGTATTCGATTCGTTGTGCTTAGTGATTGTGTTAGATTGTGATTTTAAACACCGTGTATCGCACCCAGTGTGTTTTCATTGCACGAAACCCATCTTCTGCCCACGTGTCTGTCTAAATCTAACTGAGTAAATCCTGTCGTTACGACATGTACATGTTTCAAGTGATTCTACCGTAAGGCATGCAAAATGTATACAATCACGGTTTATCCAAATTAAGATTGACATTAAAAAATATAAAATTAGAAAAAAAAATATTATAAGATATTAATCAAATGTCCTTCTTAAAGTTGTATTAATACAGATTTTTTATTTATTTATTTAATAATAATAATTAAATTATTACAAAGTCATTCCTAGAATTATTACGATACATTAAACAGATTAATTATTCAAAGATACATGCATAAATTGTTCTATTATTTGATGTCACTGTGAGATCTTGATCTTGGAAAAAATATTGTTTAAGTATTCGTTCAAGTTATAGTAACATTTATTTACTAAAAGGCTCTTTAGAATTTTCTTTAATAAGGCAGTATTCATAACCCTTATTTCTTTATGTAACTTATTGAAAATTACAGCCTACCTAACCCTTTGCAATAAAACCAAAGGATAATTTTCAAAATAATTTTCTCAAAAACTTTTCCTTCAAGAATTTTGATCGTCCTTTGTTTATTAATCGCAACATCGCTCTCTTTATTAAAACAATGAGGTGTTATGGCCGTAATTACTCAAAAACTCAAGTACTTGGAGGTGACGTTAATGGCCTTAGGAAGGGTGAAAAGAATCAGGTTTCAACAGTTTTACAAGTCAGATGTCTTTGTAGCAGTTCTGAACAGTTTCTTTATATATTATAATACTCGTAACATCAGTGTAAACAAGTGCGCTATATTTTTTAAACAATATTTTATTAATCGAGCTCGTGGCTAAGTAATAACAGCCGCACGGATCGATCCATCAGGTTAAGCTACGCTTGCCGGGGTTGTTCCGTGGATGGGTGACCATCTTTACATACCGAGACTCCTCCGTGCCTCGGAAAGCACGTTAAGCCGTTGGTCCCGGCTGTCATTCGTAGATATTTGACAGTCGTTACGGGGCGTCAGAAGCCCGAAAGTCTGACAACCAGTCTTACCAAGGGGTATCGTATTACCCAGTAATTGGGTTGTGGAGGTCAGATAGGCAGTCGCTCCATATAAAATACTGGTATTCAGCTGCATCCGGTTAGACTGGAAGCCGACCTTAACATAGTTGGGAAAAGGTTAGGCAGGCAGATTTTATCAATCTGGATATCATCTAGAACCAGATTCCTTGTCAAGACAAATCAAACGAGCCCAAACTCGGTAGGGCTGCGTCGTTTTATTACCGAGTTCCTGTAGCCACCTTTCGACTCCATCATCAGATCAGCTCGATGGTACCAAGATTTCATTGTCACCGAAGTTAATAAAAGCTTATAAAAATAGAGTCCAAACTCCAATTAGTGGTCTTTATTTATTTTATTTAAAAAACACTTTTATATATTTTTTTTTGCATTAGTTTTAGCCGCACAATGTAAACGATATGCGCCACAAGCTCTTCTCAAAATTCAGTTTAATTTTTTTCCAAAAATCTAACCCCATTCATTCTCTGTCCACTTTCCTCTATTTTTTATTAGGAATTTCAGATTTGATCCTGAAATCCTATCACAAAAACTCGCTCTTAGTTTAAAACTAGCTGTTTGTGCCCAGCGTCGCCCGGGTGAATTTCATGTCTCTATCTCAACCTCTATCTCCAATGGTTTAGGCTGTGTTTTGTCTATTTTCATAAAAATACCATTCTTTTCGACTTTTCGGTGAATTTCCCAAGAAAAAATCTGTCATACAAACCTTGTCCTGATAATAATTACAAACACAACAAAAAATTTAATTACTCAAATAGGTTCACCCGTTCTGAATTGATGCGCTTACATTATTCGGCAATCGATTTTTATTTATATAGATTTCGCCTCCAGAAAATAACATTTCCTAAATAGCAACACTGCATACACCTAGATAATTCGCCATTTATTTGATACACACCGTGACACACTTTATTAACTTTAGGCACATTACATTTCACGCTCCGTGGGGTTGACAAATATGTGCTGTTTGTGAAACCAGTAATGTATGTTTGACTCACTGACTGTTTGTTCATGCGATAAATTTGTTTGTCGATTCATTTGTTTTGTATTAGATTGGTACAAACAAAAACCCTATGTAAAATCTTTACATTCATATCTGTAATTTTTATGGTATACATCATAATAAAGAGTATTCTATCTCATTTATCTGCCTAGCCTTTTCCCAACTATGTTGCGGTTGGCTTCCGGTCTATCCGGATGTAGCTCATTCCAGTATTTTTAATGGAGCGACTGCATATCTGACCTCCACGACTTAATTACTGGGTAATACGATACCCCTTGGTAAGACTGGTTGTCAGACTTTCGGGTTTCTGTAGTCCCGTAACGACTGTCAAATATTTACGAATGACAGCCGTTATCAACAGCTTATGTCTCGTTATGTAAAACAAGTTAACGTGTCAACAAGTCAACGTTATGTGTGTGAAGTCGGTTTTTAGTTCTTTTTAATAAATTTATTTTTATGAATTTACTTTAAAAAAAGTAAAAACCGACTTCAAAACCTAAAACGAATAATATAACTTTCTTAAAACTTAACAGCTTCTGAATTCGGTGTCAAGCTAAGGTGCATTGAAGAATGGAAGACACCGACTCCAGAAGCTGTTAAGTTTTTGATGAAGGTTATTTTATTCGTTTTAGGTTTTGAAGTTTGATTTTACTTTTTTAAAGTAAATTTATTTTTGCATTTTTAGTTGAATATACAATTAGGACAATTACATGAGCCCAAGACGAACGAAAAGAAGAATCATCACAAAATCCGCTTAGAAATGTCGGAGACGCAGTATTTATGCATATAACTTCGTACATAAGAATAATCACTTAATGTATTGTATACTAAAACCTTCCTAAAAGTATGTAGATTACGATAGTGAAAGAATCATCAAAATTAGTTCATTAGTTTTTGAGAAAATCGTGGACAAACGAACATACATACGGGTCGAATAAAGAACCTCCTGTTTTGAAGTTGGTTCAAAATAGTCACCCATCCACAAACCAACTGCGGCAAGCTTAGCTTAACCTGATCAAACCACTCACAAACCAGACTCAATCACAACTTACATAGGTAGGTAAATAAATCACACATTTAATGAAGTCGTTACCGACTGGCATAATTATCTTTTCATCGAGTTCTAAGATATTCTTGTAAAGCTCGTGTCGACCCAAGGCAAAAGAAGTTGCTTGTTATTTTTATTTTACTGTTGCTTACTAGCACACTGAGATAAAGTATCTGACCTACATGGTTTCTAATGATATGCACACTGTAAGTGCTCATACACACGAGCGGCACGCGTCAACGGCAGAGGCAACTGCAGCCGTCGACACTCATCGACGATCGCCGTCGACGCGTCGGTGGCTGCCGTAAACAACCTGCCACTCGTGTATTTGTGTACGGTGCTCAAGTATACGAGCGGCACCTTGTCGACGGCAGCCGTAGACGTGTCGACGACGTCGGTCGCTCGTCGACACGTCGTCCACGGACCAACCCCGGCAAGCGTAGCTTAACCTGATGGACCAACCCGTGCGGCTGTTATTACTTAGCCACAAGCTCCTCATTCATACACTTTCGAATAACATAGAACAATCCCCCGACATTTTGTATGACTATCGGGGAAATGTTGGAAGCCTAATAAATTGAATTCGATGTTAAATATGAAGTTAGCCGCCGTGATTGTCTGACCAAAATACTAAGAACCAATCAGAGACTAATTGACACGAAGAATTGACATGAGAATTGATGTAAGATTGAATTAGTTGGCCTATCAGAGACTTCATCCTAAGAGCTTGGCAGCCCGTTCATTTTTAATTTAATTTTGAGATAATCGTATTTATTTAGTAATGGCTTAAGGGGACTACGGACCTAAAGCGCGGTCACTGTCGGACTGCATAGAAAAGAAAGAGAAGCGCGATGACACAACGCTGGGAATTTATTGCAAAATATGAAGCAATTATTTATTTACAAGAAATTAACGGATTAGACTAAAAAATTACGTTAGTATGTTGCTTTAATAATAATGTGACAAAAAATCAGAATGATTGCATGTATATTAGTATAGTCTTTAACCGTTAAAAGAAATTTTTAGATGTATCTTCGTGATTTTTTCCATCGTATCAAATTAATTGTATTGTGTTTTCAACACACTATCTAACTAACATATCCTGAAGAATATCATATATTTTTCTGATTTTGTTTACTGCAGTAGATAATATATTTTTAGACATTATAAAACTTGCGTTTAGGTCGTGTAGTAGTCCCCTTAAGGGGGAAGCGCCAGGGTAGCTCGCGAAATTCAAATTTTCTTACGTTTTTCGCAATTTGCAAGTCAGTAATATGTTGTATGTTGATTCAAGTATGATTCACGACCTTAATAAATAGATACACACAGAATTATAATCAGTAACTCTTAAAATGTCGATTGCACACCATGTGTGTAGATAACAATAAAATTTCTATTGTGTCTGCTAATTAGCGCGCGGCGAGTAGAATCAGTAATAAATACAACTTATTTCAGGAAATAATCATTCAATAGGATTACCTGGTCTTAAAGAGTTGTATTGATGACTTTAATGATTATAATTCTGTAAATAAATACTTGTTACGGTAGCGAATCATATTTTGATCAACATATTAGGTTGGGGAAAAAGTCTTTTCGCATTATAGTATGTATGAACTTAAAATAAAATCTCTTAGGCTATACTATTTGTATCTGGCTGGTTTTGGTATCATTGAAAGTTTAAATTTTAAAGAACATAATTCCAAATTCGAATTAGGAAAATGTGAGATTTTCATTTGTTATTCGTACTGTCAAGATGAGTAAATCTAATGAAGAAATTCGATACATTTTAAAATTTTACTACAAAAAAGGTAAAAATGCAACGCAAGCCGCGAAAAAAATTTGCGATGTTTATGGACCCAGTGCAGTGTCTGTGAGAGTAGCACAAATTTGGTTTAAGCGTTTTCAATCCGGAAATTTTGATGTCAAAGATGCACGTCGCTCTGGTCGCCCTATTACGGATAAAATGGATGCCATTTTTGAAAAAGTGGAGCAAGATCGGCATATCAGTAGTTACGACGTAGCTGAAGAACTGGGAATTGACCACAAAACAGTTTTGGCGCTTTTGAAAAAAACTGGGTACACAAAAAAGCTCGATATTTGGGTACCTCACGAGCTCACTGAAGAAGCCTAATGAACCGTGTACTCATTTGTGATTCTTTATTACGACGTAATGAAACCGAACCATTTTTGAAGAAGCTGATAACTGGTGGTGAAAGTGGTGGTGGTGGTGGTGGTGGTGGTGGAGTGGTGGCGTGGAGTGGAGTGGTGGTGGTGGACAAGAACGTGCGAAAAAGGTCGTGGTCAAAGGCCGGTCAGGCTTCACAGACTGTGGCGAAACCCGGGTTAACTCGCAACAAGGTGATGCTGTGTGTGTGGTGGGATTGGAAGGGCATTATTCATTATGAGCTGTTACCACCAGGCAGGACCATCGTTTCTGAACTCTACTGTGAACAGCTGATGAGATTAAAGCAAGAAGTTGAGAGAAAGCGGCCGGAATTAATCAACAGAAGGGGTGTGGTTTTTCATCATAATAACGTTAGACCTCACACATCTTTAGCCACTCAGCAAAAATTAAGAGAGTTTGTCTGGAAGGTGTTAATGCATCCGCCGTATAGCCCTGACCTTGCACCTTCAGATTTCCACCTGTTTCGGTCTCTTCAGAATTCTTTAGGCAGTGTCAGGTTAACATCACGAGAGGACTGCCAAAACCACTTGTCACGGTATTTTGATCAGAAGTCCCAAAATTGCTATAGCAATGGGATCATGTCCCTACTTACAAGATGGCAAAAAGTTATCGAACAAAATGGTACCTACATACTTTAGATAAATGTAAATAATGTATATTAAAAAATGTTTTGAATTTTCTTAAAAATGCGAAGAAACTTTTTCCCCAACCTATTACAACCGAACACTGACTTGCAAATTGCAAAAAATGTAAGAAAACTTTAATACCGCGAGCTACCCTGGCTCTTTCGCCTTTATATATATTTGAATAGGTATATAAACTTATTAATATGTATGTACTCGTATATTATTAAGTCTATGTAGCGAACACGTCTTTTTTGAGAGATTTCTGTTATTTATGTAAGTTGAATATGAATGTGTTATCTTAATATAAGTATAAAAAGAAAAGTCCTGACTGACTGACAGACTCATCAACGCCCAGCCCAAACCATTGGACCCAGAAAGCTGAAATTTTGCAAAGAGGTTTTCTTTATAATGTAGACAAGGAATAAGTAAGGATTTCCGTTCCCGTGGGTAATTTTACGACATCCACGCGGGCGAAGCCGCGCGGGTAGTGCTAGTAAACAATGAACCTTCCGGAATAAATTCTCTAAATGATGGAGAAAACCGCACCAAAATTCGTTGTGTCGTTTAGAAGAACAACGTGGTCACAGAGACAGTCGCGAAGAGTGGCATTAATTCATAATTTGTATATATGAGCCTTTATTTGCTTATGCTACCAAGTAATGAAAATATTTCAGAATTGTATGTATGATAAAAATATTTTTTTCATGTTACATTTTGTCTACTTTCAGCCAATGGCAGCAATTCTCGCAATTTATCCCGCTTGGGGGCGCTGATGTAGATGTAGACCTGTCAAATACTTTCGTGTCAAATTATCCTATCATTATCGTCAATCAATAAACTAAATCTCCATGGAAAGCACATACGTAGTTTCCATGGAGATTCAGTACAAAACGATTAAAATTAAGTGTCATGTTATAAAATTCAAAGACAAGAAAGTATTACGTATCATAATGTAGAGTAAAAGAGATGGGTATACAATTTCCGTTCATTCATTTATGAACGGATTACAATTCTCGTAATATATCCCGCTTGGGGGCGCTGTTGTAAATGTAGACCTGTCAAATATTTTTCGCGTCAAATTATCCTGCCATTATCAGACAACTATGTAGTTAAAACAACTACATAACAAAAGAAACCAACCAAAAATCAAATGAAAATAACTTTTGAACACCGCTTCGAAATACCTAAAAAAGACTATTACCAAAAGTGCGTCATTTGTCTGTTATAAAAGCTACCTGACAAAGCCATCATTCTGGCCAGTCATGATCACCCAATTACCGAATAGTTTGCCATGGCACACGGTGCCCATGGATCAAAGGGGCTAGTATAATTTGCTTAGCCACCCTTAGGTGGGTAGGGGTAGGCGGCTACCGAAGGAGGGTAGGTGTTATTGTAGTTTGTTTTATCGATATTAGTATACATCCCCTCAACACCATTATAACCACAGATCATAGAACACAGCGCTCCTGATTTCTAATTAGAATTTATAATTTAAATGTGTTAGCTTAATTCATAACGATTCTTACAAAATAAGTTGTATGAATGTATCTATGAAATATGTAATGTCTGAACAGCTCTCATACAAAACTTTAGATATCGTTATTTTAACCACACGTGCCGATAATTCGCGAGGTCACCCGGAATTGGTGCGACAGATGCGCGATTTCGCGCAAAATGGCCGCGGCAGTTGAGTTGAATGTGCCTTTCCACTCATAGGTAAGACTCTGCATGACAAAATGCCAACTATATTTAAGTAAAACATTGACCTACTTACATGGTTCTCACAAATCTTTTAATAATAAGAAAATGTCTTCACCTGTAACAGAGATTTGGAAAGAGAAGTATAATGTCACTTTTTATAGTGAACATAATTTTTTTTTCAAGCTAGTGAATCCACGACCATATCTAGTGGAAAATCCTATGAATGAACATCGGAATTCACTTGCAATATCACAATATTATCTCATGTGAAGAGCAAAATGATATAAGACATAGTAACAGTAAAAATTTGCTAAAATTTAATGTAAAAATCTAAATAAATAAAAATTTATTTCCAAATGTAGAATGTATGGGAGAACATGTTTCTCAACTACAATGCTAAGTTTGTTCTTGAGATATATTCGTCCCAACTACGGAACACTTACGGTCCGACACGCACCTGAGCTGTTTTAAAAAAAATAATTGATCCTCTTTTTAATTTATCTGGTCATTTCTCCCCCCCACCAATTGGGTTAGGTTAGGTTAGAACTGTGACAAACCGCTACATCCAAGTTGGTCGCAGTTACTTGGCTATTTAGTATCTTTAGGACCCCAAAATAAGAATTATTTGAGGTTACCAAAAAGAGGTGCAATCACTATATTAGAGGATCAAAAATGATTTCAGGTAAGTAAAATACGAATTACTTGATGATAAATTTAATACATGTCCTTTAAAAAGTTTGTTGTTTAAGTTATACTTTTCCTCAAAAGATCAATGGCATAAAACCAACCGATATCATTTCTAGACCCGCTTACATTAAAACGAAATTGATGCAGACAAAGCCGCAGCAAAAGCTAAGTATAATCTAATAATACAAACCCGATCAAAGGAAAAAGTCATTGTTAATGTTGTTCCCAATGCAAAGAAACACAATATACTCGTACCTAAAGGAATTTCCATCAAATATATTTAGACTAGGGGCAGGGGAAACGTTTCATGTCTTTTTGAAAGCTTATTTGATTATTTTTTGTTGTTTTTCAGTCAATATTTCGATGCTTTTTTGTAGGGTAGGGAATTGAAGGTTAATATAATTGAATTGAAATCTTCTTTAGAAGCGTTGAGAGCTTTTTGTTAGGGGAAAATCTTACAGGTACGCGTCACCGACATGCGACATGCTAATGTTTACAACTATTCGAACCTGTAGCTATGCATACTTTTAAGTTTTCGCTTCTGTCGGCAGTTCCCATGGCTGCCCATTTTTTTTTTTTTAATATTAAGCTTGAATGCGTGTAAGCATGGGTAATTATTAATCGCACACCAGAAAAATATTCTTACATCAAATACTTTACATCTAATAATCTACATGTATACCAAATCAATGATTGCACTACTAATTAAATAATTGAATATTAAAACTTGTACAAACAATAATCATTACTATTATTATATACATAAATTTTTGTCCAAAGTCACAACAATCTGCCTAGCCTTTTCCCAACTATGTTGGGGTCGGCTTCCAGTCTAACCCGATGCAGCTGAATACCATTATTTTACATGGAGCGACTGCCTATCTGACCTCCACAACCCAGTAACTGGGTAATACGATACCCTTTGGTAAGACTGGTTGTCAAATTTTCGGGCTTCTGACGACCCGTAACGACTGTCAAAGATCCACTAATGACTGCCGGGACCAACGGCTTAACGTGCTTGCCGAGGCACGGAGGAGTCTCGGTATGTAAAGATGGTCACCCATCCACTGACCAATCTCGGCAAGCGTAGCTTAACCTGATGGATCGACCCGTGCGGCTGTTATTACTTAGCCACGAGAAAGTCACAACAAAAATATGAATTAATATATCAAAAGTACTAACTGTTCATCAAAAATAACAAATGCGCATTTATTAGACTTATTATTGCACTACTAGTTACCTAATTGAATATCGGTAATAGGTTCGGTTTGGTTAAAAAAAAAATCAAAAAATCAAAATTCTTTTATTTGGGACAACATAGGAACCAATTTTGTTAGTAAACATCATATATACAACTTATACACTAGGATTAGTAACAAACTTATAAATAAAAAACCAAGTTAGTGAGTCATGTACCTTGGAGGCACTTCATGCGGACAGTGAATCCGCATGAGATGCCTCAGCACAGGAGCTCTCGGGTCCTCAGCCACGACTTTCAGGATGCTATTGCTACTCCCTCGAATCCTCCCCACAAGCGATGCCACCTTTTTCCTGATGATAGCATGGAAACCATCTGTACTCGATTGGGCAAACATCCCCGAGGCACTACAGAAACGAGGGAGTTTCAACATCATCCTGAAAACATTATTATATTGGACGCGCAGTGTATTTAGCGTCCCACGAGAACAGCTGAACCACAGACTTCCCGTATACAGGCCTTGACAGTACGCTTTAAACAAGGTTATTTTGACCTGATCAGTACAACGAGAAAAGTTAAGTTCCTTGAAACCCTGCAGACTGAAATAGGAGCCCCGCGCAGTGCGGCTCCGTCGACCTGATGTTAAGTTTATTTTATTTAGACATCCAAATTTTCATGTGCAAACAGTATTTTTGATGTGCCTACGTATTCTGTTTGGAAAAATTGGTGATTTTTTGTGAGCGTTTAAATACTACCCTAAGTATGAGGATGCAGGTTTGAAACCTATCATACTTGTTGCGTACGGTAGACCTCTGAGCACAAAGTTTTGTGCACTCGACTAGCGGTGCACAGTAGCGCCATCTAGTGATCTTATTGTAAAACTAACATTAATATTGGTTTTAAAGCCTCGTTTTAAAGAATTCTGTTAATTATTTTCAGAATTCTATAGTTTTGTGATGAGAAGGTGGTCCCAGGTGCTCCATCAATCCCTACCTAGTAGTTAAAGGGCCGATTCCACTGGTGGAAATTTAAAATAAATAAATAAAAGTGAGCAATTTACTACATTTTGCGGAGCTTTTTTGCTCATCGCGCCAAAGATCTTCACCAAATTTATATACCAATTTAAACTTGTTTTTCAACTATAATGTTATTTTTTTTGGGATTAATTCTATCAACTACGGAACCCTTGATTGTGCGTGATCCTACACGCTCTTGGCCAATTTTTTTGCTTCAATTTTACTGTATAACATATGCAAGAACATTGCATCGTGTATCATGGGCTTTTACGCTCTAAAATCGCCAACATGCAGTAATCAAGTGTGGTGATAAATACTCTACTCTCTCTACAACAGAATATAGCATACATAAGAATAATCAGCCTACAATGTTCCCACTGCTGGGACACAGGCCTAGCTCCTCTGTTTGAGAGGGAGTGAGCTGTAATCCACCACGCGGGCCCAGTGCTGGTTGTTAGATGTCACATGTCTTCTAATTTTTGGTTCTAGGACATGCCAGCTTCCTCACGATATTTTCCTTCACCGTTTTGAGAGCAATGGAGGTGAAATTATTTACACTGAATATAATTTAGCTAAAATGAGTAAGTACCTACGTATACGCAAGCTGACATATTTCACGCGAAATTAAACATTATTAAAATACCTATCACCTTGCAACTTTAAACATTCTCTGTGACGGTACTACAAAGTTACACAGAGATGCCGTAGACACTAGAAAGTGCCAACAAACTTACTTTAGCGAAATAATGTAGTGAACTTTTAATGAACTTTCGAAATCTACACTCAGGATAAAAGAAAAATATTGAGTTCAAGTTGTTTGAGAAAGGCCATTGCACGATATTTTTCTCTTTTGTTTTTATAACGAGAAAAAATGTGGATGTTTTTCTAATACGTGCAACTCGGAAAGTAAGTAAGTATTTTTTATAACTTACTAGCTATATGGTATGAGCATGTGATGCGGAGGAATAAGGAAAATGTCGTGAGCAGAGTTTTCAGTATGAATGTCGATGGCTGTAAGAGTAAGACCAAAGAAACGATGGATGAACTGTGTGAAAGAGATATAGCTAGAAAGGGAGTGACTACAGAGATGACGATTAATAGAGAAGTATGGAAGAAAGGGACATGTTGCGCCGATCCCAAATAAATTGGGATAAGGGTAGGAGAATGATGTTGATGATGACTAGCTGTTTCCTGCAGCGTCACACGTATTCTAAGAGAATTTCTATAGGTGACCGGATACAAAGCATCATGTGTGTTAATCCACGATGTGACTGATGTGAATGTGTAATTGCATAGCAAATGTGTGAGCACTATGTAGCTACTATTAAGCTACCTTTTACTGGGTACGTCTTTCACTGACTTGAGTGTGCCCTGGCGGTTGAGAGTATGTCATGCTCACTCAAATGTCTCGCTGGTGGTGGCGGGTGTGTTGGATCATTAAGTTCCCTTCAAAATGGTTGAGCTAATTGGTGCTGATCCATGCATCATGTTCGTGAACGGGCGCCGTCAGTTGGGACTGGTCGTCTCTTAGCTGCCATGGCTTATTTTTAATTTTAATTTTAATATTTAATTTAGTTGTTTTAGTTTTTATCTTTTTATTACGGACGCTTTTTAACGTGCACGTCTTTCTACATTGTTCTCACATGTATATTTTCAACATTAACGATGTAACCAATATTTTGTAAAAAATATTAGAATAGAATAGAATAGAATAGAATACTCTTTATTATGCACACCATTTAAATTACTGGTTACAATTTTACAATGTTGAAATTTTACATACGAGTGACACAATGGGCGGTCTTATCGCTAAAAGCGATCTTTTACAGACAACCTTTGGATGGAGTATGGGGACAAGGAGAGACAATTCTGTAGGTAGTCCGTGGTGTACCATATACATATACATACATTAATAAATTTATATATATATATATATATATATATATATATATGTATATATATATATATATATATAAAAAAACCAAACCAAAAAAACAAACCAAATACAGGCACTTTTGAATTGTCAATGGGTCGGTCAGTCAGAAAGATGAAGCTAGTTGCCCATTCCAAAGCGTAGTAGATCCCTATGGAGAAGAACGGGCAAGAAACTCCACGGACACTCTTTTAAATCATAATATTTTTACAAAATATTGGTTACATCGTTCATGTTGAAAATATACGTGTGAGAACAATGTAGAAAGACGTGCACGTTAAAAAGCGTTCGTAATAAAAAGATAAAAACTAAAACAACTAAATTAAATATTAAAATTAAAAATAAGCCATGGCAGCTAAGAGACGACCAGTCCCAACTGACGGCGCCCGTTCACGAACATTAAAAAAAAAGATATTCTATTTAGTCCGTCAGTCAGTTAATAAAAAAAATATTAGACACGTATTTTTTGCTCTAACATATTAATTAAAAATTACTTGGATAACACGCATTAAAGCTGGGAAGTGGGGGCTCGTTACGTCACTTCTACGTATAAAATCTGGCTAGACGTGACGTCATGTCATATTTTAACTCAATGTATCGCCGTAATCTTTTGATTACGTAAAAAAAATACGTGTCTAATATTTTTGAATAATCAACATGACGGACCAAAAAATATACAATAAAAATAATTATTGAGTGTGCAAGTCACCCCTGCCAATTTATCTGTGTGTATTATACAGGGTGTTTGGTGCATCGTTTGCCAAATTGAATTGGCCGAAAGAAGAGGTCATTTGCTATCGCTTCAGGCTCAAGTACTCATTTTTGGCCACACCGGTTTTTTTATTACAACTTTCTAATTTTTATTTTGAAAAAATCCAAAACTCAGCATTAAAGCTTAAATTAAAAAAAAGTTTTAAGTGTAGTCGTCAAATTTCATTTTTATTTACATATGTACTGTTGTATGGCTCTATCAAATTTAAAATTACTTGCCAGTTACATCTAGTTTTTTTTTAATAAATCACAAAGTTTTTGGAAAAATAAAAAATGAACTTAAAACTCAACTTTAAATAGCTATAAAAAAAAAACTAAAAGCGATCGGGATCTTCGAATTATTTTAAAAAGTTCTCTAGTCTATCCCCTTTCCAACGGTATGCAATGTGTTAAAAAACTCTTTTAATATCTTTAATAATTAGCTAAATGTGTAGTCGAGACACATCAGGCTGATATTGGATATTACGTTTAAAACACTAGTTTTCGCATAAATTACATGCTATTAGTAGATAGATACTGTTATCTCACGTCTTACGTAGTCTCTTATCTCGTTCTTACATAGGGAACTTTCCTCGAAATTGAAAAAAAAATACATTATTACAAAAATAATCATTTATTAATAAGTAATTTAATTACATACTAATCTTACAAGTCTTGTTCAAACTGTCTACCACTATTGCGTATGCACGCGCGACATCTTCGTCTTATCTCAACTGTAGTGGTGCGTAAACGCATTTCTGCTTTGATCGTCATGAAAGCCGCCTCAATGCGTTGGACTAAATCATCTCTTGTCTCAACTTCCGTGGCGTAGACGAGTTCTTTGGCCCGTCCCCAGACGTAAAAATCCAACGGAGTTAAGTCTGGAGAACGTGGAGGCCAAGGAATAGGGCCATCCCTCCCAATCCATGAGTCCGGGAATGCATCATTCAAGTACTCCCTGACGGTTATTCTCCAATGAGCGGGACAACCGTCATGTTGGAAAACAAAAGACCTGTCTTCACTGAAAATTGGCAAATCAGCTAATAATAAGGGCAACTCTGTTTGCAGAAATTCTAATTCTTGTAAGATTAGTATGTAATTAAATTACTTATTAATAAATGATTATTTTTGTAATAATGTATTTTTTTTTCAATTTCGAGGAAAGTTCCCTATGTAAGAACGAGATAAGAGACTACGTAAGACGTGAGATAACAGTATCTATCTACTAATAGCATGTAATTTATGCGAAAACTAGTGTTTTAAACGTAATATCCAATATCAGCCTGATGTGTCTCGACTACACATTTAGCTAATTATTAAAGATATTAAAAGAGTTTTTTAACACATTACATACCGTTGGAAAGGGGATAGACTAGAGAACTTTTTAAAATAATTCGAAGATCCCGATCGCTTTTAGTTTTTTTTTTTATAGCTATTTAAAGTTGAGTTTTAAGTTCATTTTTTATTTTTCCAAAAACTTTGTGATTTATTAAAAAAAAACTAGATGTAACTGGCAAGTAATTTTAAATTTGATAGAGCCATACAACAGTACATATGTAAATAAAAATGAAATTTGACGACTACACTTAAAACTTTTTTTTAATTTAAGCTTTAATGCTGAGTTTTGGATTTTTTCAAAATAAAAATTAGAAAGTTGTAATAAAAAAACCGGTGTGGCCAAAAATGAGTACTTGAGCCTGAAGCGATAGCAAATGACCTCTTCTTTCGGCCAATTCAATTTGGCAAACGATGCACCAAACACCCTGTATAACATTGGTCAGGCAGGGGACATAGTTCTTCCATAGTTGCAGGTACCTAATCCACTAAAGCCACCTAAACCTATAGCCCAAAATGTTTTGTTTCCATGTTCTGCAACAGTGCTGCACCAACCGGGGGTTGTCCTTGTGTGCACTTGCATAGTGCATACAGGGATAATCGTTAGCTTTTACCTCCTCATCATTTAAAATTGTCTAAGGGTCCTCTGCGAGTTCGCTTCGGCCCTACGCCTTCCAAAGGTTCAGGACCCCAATGACCCGAGATATGTCAAAGACAATTTAAATAATAAAATAATAATAACAAATATGTTTATTAACCAAATATGTTCTTCCATTTCCTTAAAAGTAATACAAAAATAAACTACTCTTTAAATTATAGTTAAGTATTAAGGAAGCATAATTTTAATAAATTAACTTCTGGACATCACACTAGGTCGAGCCTGTCTCGTGGAATATTAGTCATCATCACTATTAAATCAAGAAATCTAAATCAAAAATCGTTTTTTCAAACTAGACTGAGAATCAACACTTTTCGAACGTGTAAATTACATAAGGCAGTCCCCACAAAACGCCCGCACTTTACCACTTCCTAGTGCTTTAGCTGGGAAGAAGTGCGCAACAAACTCCCAGCATTTAGCAATTACTTTTGGTGACCGGATAAAAAATATCATGTGTTGACCCAGGATGTAGTTTATCTGTTAACAAAATTTCATCCACATCCGTACAGCCGTTCATGCATGATTGAGTATCAAATATTAATATAGACTACCAGAAGTATGATGAGTTTTGCTTTGAAACGGTTGTTTATTTTTTGCATTATTGAGATTTGGGAGAAAATTACTAGGGAAACTGCATGAAAATGTTATAAAACAGCAATTTAACTTTAGTAAGTAGCAACAACCTAAATGTTCCTTGATTGACACAATTCTAGCAATAGCAGCCATTTTATGAGACAATATGAATAAGTTGTAGGGTGCAGATATATGCACCTTTTTTTAAGGAATAGAGAATACTCAACTTAAAAACACTATCGTCGAATTAACTACGAAGAAAAATATCTATAAAAAAATAACAACTGATATAGTTAGCGACAACAGTACATCTCCAATAACTAATAAGAAAAGGAGAAACAACACAAAGACTACAAATAACGGCCCCCAGACAACGCCCAAGACTGCCAGAATTAAAACTAACTATTTGCCCGCGCAGATGGCTGACAAATCAACACAATATGATACACATTTAATGACGAACCTGCAAGGCGATAAAAATCGTTTCTTAAAAAAAAACAAAACAAGTAAAAAGTTATGTATAATTAGCAATAATAAAAGGAATAAATTAAGTAACTTAATTGAGGACACTTTTTATAATTATGATTACTGCCACTATCTATATCCAGGCGGTGATATTCAACAAATGCTACAGGGCATTGATAATAAAATAAAAAGCTTTAATAAAAATGACTATTGTGTTATTATGGTGGGAGAGATGGACTTCAAACGGACTGGAAACTATCACGACATTATATTTCTTATTAGAGAAACCATCGGAAAAATCAATAACACCAATGTGATTATTTGCCTTCCGACCTACAGATGTGGCAGTTATACAACTATATATAATACTAGAATAGAAATGTTTAATAATCTCCTATATTTAGACAACTTAACTCACGAATATGCCTATTTACTAGACTCTAACGGAGAATTAACTTATGACTATCAAATGTTCTCGGCGCAACAGGGACACGTAAATGGAACAGGAATGAAGAATATTTTCACTAATCTCCAGAGGACTATAACTGAAATCGATACTGAAAATATTATGACAACATCTAATTCTTCTACCTCCGAAATTAAGCATTCAGACACGTTTTTTCTATAATAATCTGATTATCATGCATCAAAACATTGCGGGACTCATCAACAAGGTGGATCAATTAACACTACATCTGCAAGAACTAGCCGAACAAAGAAACAGTATAGATATAATTTGCGTCACGGAACACTTTATGGAGCGAGGACACGAGGAGCTTCTTTCAATACCTAATTATAAATTAGCCGCTTGCTATACAAGAAGTACGAAAAGAGGGGGAGCCTGTATTTTGGTAAAGTTTGGTCTCCAATACAAAGAACTTACGAATGTCAGTAAAATGTCAATTGAAGGCGTTGTCGAAGTTTGTGCAATTGAAATAATACCACATAACATAATCATTATTTGCATATATAGAGTACCTAAGATAAACAATTTAGAGGTTTTCTACTCAAAATTAAACATTATATTATCAAAATATTGTTACGACTCGAACAAGAATGTAATTTTATGTGGTGATTTCAACATTAATATTTTAAAACAAGATAAATTGTCTCTTGAATTTACTAGTTTCCTATTGAAGTTTAATCTATGTTTACAAATTAATCAACCAACTAGATTGCAAAGCAATACGTGTATTGATAATTTTGCACATAATATTTCACGAAAATGTACTCATAGTGTCCTTGATCTACATATGTCGGATCACACCGCACAAACTTTAAAGCTTCCAGTAAAAAAGACATGTTTAATCAAAAGTTGGAATATAAAAGTGCGGGACTATAGTAATGAAAACATGATGAAATTCAAAGACTGTTTGAAATCAATTTCTTTTTAACCGACTTCAAAAAGGAGGAGGTTATCAATTTGTCGGAACCTTTTTTTTTTTTTTTATTTTTTTTTATTTTTTTTTTTATGTATGTTCCCCGATTACTCGAAGATGGCTGGACCGATTTGGATTGTTTTTGTTTTATTCGAGAGGGTATACATCACAGTTAGTCCCATATAAAATTTATTAACTTTGCTTTGGTAGTTTTTGAGTTAGCTTCACTAATACGTATTTTTTCCC